>OZ024731.1:48353886-48953886 GCA_964016875.1 Fallopia convolvulus | reverse complement strand
CGAATGAAACCCTTCTCTAGCATCTCTTCGAGTTGACTCTTGAGTTCTTTCATCACTAGCGGGGCCATTCTGTAGGGTGCCTTGGGGGTTGGCGTGGTCCCTGGCTCGAGGCTTATTGAAAACTCGACTTCTTGTCGGGGAGGTAATCTAGGGAGTTCTTCTGGAAAGACGTCGGGGAATTTTCTGGCTACCGGAATCTCTTGAATATCCACAACCTTCTTCCCCGTCCACTCGAGGTAACCAAGATACCCAACACAACCTTGTCGGAGTAGCTTCTCGGACTTCTTGGCGTTGATCACCTTTCCATTTTCTTCTTCTCGTTTTCCCTTGAATTTACATATGTGCTTCCCTCCTGAGTTGATGGTTACGGTTTATCGCTCCATGACGAGACAACCAATCTCTTCCGAGAATGATGTCATAGGGATCCATGTCCAAAATATCTTGGTCCTATCAACTTCTTTTCTGACTTCATTTGTCACCCTGTTGACTTATCAAAATCGAGGCGAAGAAAAGTTCATGACGTGGCTTTTGCATAGCTTTATTGTGGTTGGCTTAATCGGTTGACAAAATCAAATATCATGCCAAGCTTCCATATGTTAGTTGAGCAAATCCTAACTGATTGTCGGTACGTCGGATTAGTATATCTTTCATTGGTCGGAAATCTCTACCACTCCTTTATTGATAGATCATTGTTTGTCCCTCCCATATTTCTCGATAATCTGTTTCGAGATCGGGTTACGTAGAGACATGTTAGATCTTTAGTCGACTAAGCCTTCCATGGTGTCCTCTTTGGAAATTTCTATCTTCCCGTGAGTCACTGGCTCAGTAAGTTTGGCTCTACGGAAACGTAAGTATTCCCTTTAGTTGGCGTGACTTCTTCTCATTCCCGATGTGCATGAATTTATCTTTTGGTAGAATCTTTTTCTGTAAATGGCTAATAATCGACATTCATATAGAATATCCGTAATTCTATATATTGAAAAAGGATATAGTTGTTTTTCGTTGCCAAGTATAGGCAAGAAATGACGCGTAAGTTTAGAGAAGAGAGAAAAAATTTATTAGAACTTTTTTATGGAAACGGATTACAAAAGGCTCTACATAAGAAGCCATTACACTAAGGGACGGAAAAGAAACAATGTCGACTCGACCTTTCAAAGACAAAACGAAAGTCGAGAGGAGCGGACTAGCTCCCTCCTTTACAACGAGAAGATACAATTAAGACAAAGCCTAGGGACAGTTGGGGTAACTATACTTATCGAGGAAATGGTCGTCAAAGAGATTCTCATCTAGAATCCCGCTCTCATTATCCAATACTAAGTTGGCTTGCTCAATCTGCCTGAGACGATACGCACTCCTTGCGCGAAGTTCGCTTAGTCGGACTTTGACTTTTAACATTTCGTCTTGTTCGGCCATTTGTTTGTTTAGCCAACCTTCTTTGCACTTCTCTAAGAGGTCATAGTTCATGTAACGTGTTCGTCTTGGACGGACGCCTTCAGGGTGAGAAACATCCACATTCTGGTAGGACCTTATTTCTTCCGACCCTACCCCCTTATGTTGGAGGAGATCATCGTAATCTGGATGACGAATCCTCGTTGGGTTTGGGTCGCTGATTGGAGATGGGTTTCTTGCTTGACCCTTTGCTTGGTGATTGGATGACTCTCCCTGAGTCCAATTAGCCCATCCACCTACTTGATAGGTCATTGGAACTTGACTTGTGATTTGGTGACGTGGAGTCTCCGTCATGTGTCCCCATGGATGATATTCCGAGAATTCTTGCTCAGTGATTTCCGGACTTGCTTGGCCGGGAAGTGAATTATTAACTCCTCCCTCGAGGAATGCTTCTTCAAGGTTCTCTTCCTCGAGATTCGCCTCGGGTGCATTTTCATGCATCTCTTCTTGTGGAGCTAATTCGGGGTTGTCTTCGAGGTATCCATTTGGCAAAAACGGCCATTGAGCGAAAGCCTCGTCAAGCTCTTGAGCGGCCTTTTTGGCTTCTTCCCTGATTCGGGTTTGGCTTCTAGTGATAACCATTTCTGTAGAGGAGAAGAACGCGTGTATATTAGAATATCCTTTGATTCTATAAGGCGAAGACATGTTGAAGGAAGTTGAGGTTTTGAAAATTACTAAAACAAACTTTTATTTAATATTTTTCATTTTTCTTGGTCCTATTAAAGGTCTTAAGATTTTTCTCTTAGAACATGTGACTTTATGAAGTAAATTTTGGGATTACTAACAAGTTTCCTAGGGTGAAGGTATAAGGTTCTAGTTATAAGTTTCCTAAAGGAACACTTACATTCTTGATAAGTTGAAAAGTTCATACCACTTAAGTTTTTGAAAAGATAGAAAAGATTTTGAGAAAAAGTTAGTTAGTTCTAGAACTAAGTATTTGCTATTTAAGGTTTCTAATATTTTCGGGAAATATTTTCTTAGCTAAGAATTTGAAATTGGAAGGGTACTATTCCTAGGTTTTCTTTAAAAAGAGTAAAGAAGAAGATATTCTAAAATTTGAAGTCCTAAGTAGCGGAAGTAAAAGTTAAGGTTTTTAAAAGTTCTCGGTTTTCGAAAATTCTTGGTTTTAAAACTTTTCGGTTTTAAAACAAAAACGTTTAGCTCTGATACCACAATTGTAACACCCCTATTTTACAACATTGGGTATTACCGCCAGTGACCTCGGACTTTACCGTCCAAAGTCACCCAAGGCTTTTAGAATGATATAGAACAATTAAAATGCGGAATAAAACATAATACATAATGAGAAAAGGTGCTCCCGAGGGAGACTTGGTTCTTACAAAACATCTTACATTGTTTTCAAATCTAAAGTTGTTTGGAATTGAATTGCAAAACCTGCTTGTCCTTGAAACATAATGAAACTAAAGTAAAATGATTGAAAGGTACATCTTGAAAATCCTTGTTCTTCCTTCGTCTTCACTTCACTTCACCCCTTGTTGGGATTCCTAGATTCTGACATAATTCGCGAGGGGCGAGAGAATGTCAGGCAAACATGCGGAAAAGAAGAATTAGTCTAAGAGACTAAGCAAGCGGGAATGGAACTTCCCGAGGGTATTTTGGTAATTTCAAGTCTTATCGAATGATATAGTAAGGTTGTGTTTATGATGAGCTTGTTTATGTGGAGGTAAGATATGAAAGATAGTGGTAGCATATCCAAAAGGGATAGCTTGATGAGCAAGAGAAGTACTACTAGATTGTAGTCTTCTTTAGAATTGAAGGTATGTTGGGAACATTCATTTATTCAAACAAGTCAAACACCCCTCGCGCCCTAAGCGGACCGAGGGCCGGATCGATCATTTGAGACCGGTCCGGTTTTGTCATCTTAATTGTGCTTTAGCACTTATCTTATTTAGTGGCAAAAGACGTTCGATTTCATTTAGGATTTAAAAGAGAATGTGGTGGGACACGGATAATCCGAGCCACCTGAGGGAAAACTCCGTTTCCCGGCACTTAGCTAGAGTGCGCTCATCCCTCCTTGCAATCGGAGCGGATGGGATCATGATCCCGAAAGTCGTACTTCAAACGCGTAGGCACTTACGACTTAGTGGGGTTATGTAGAGGCGTTGGCTATCCCACGCCCCTCACTAGTTTGACATTGATCTCGAAGCGAGATCGTAACAAGCAAGATAATAACCACACTAGCATAAATAATCCTAACAAGGAATATATAAAGCAATCTATGCTAACAATAGTCGTTACTTCTAGCAATCGATATTTCCTAGGTTCATTTTTAAGCATACAAGTTGTTCCCAACATCGAGAAGTATCGTATAGACGGATATAGAAGGGCACAAGGGGAATTTCCACTTGCCTTAGCTTACAAGCATACTATCGAGTCTTGACGGAATATTTGGTTCGCAACTTCGAGCACGAATCCCGACCTAATGACACGAAATTTACGAGCGGATTTTAAATACGGATTCTTCTTAGCTTGAAATCTCTCTTATAATACTTCTATAAGAGAAGCGGAATTCTAAATTGTAATAATCTAGAGATTATTCAAAATAATAATATTCCTTCATTATTATTTTGGTTCTGTAATATCCCTTTTTATTCCATAAAAATCTATTTAGTAATATTGAAAATAATCCTTTTATACTATAAGGCTTATAAAATATCTTTGATCATAGACCGTATTATCATCATGTATTGTAAAAACATAATCATAACTTATAAATATCTTACTTCATATTTATAGTTCATTATTAATATATTTGTACTTTATAAAATAATATATTTTCTATATCTAAAGGGTTTCTTTCCTTACAAGTGAACCTTATGCTATAATGTCATAGATTCTTTATAAGGTCATACTTCTCATATATAATCTAGACTTATGTTTTGCAATAGTTCTCTACGCTTTGGAGATTTATCAAAATAATATTCTTCTCCTATGTGACTTTAGTAATATAGTTATTAATGATAAAATCAATATTTAACTATAGTTCATGACTACTAGTTTTGAAACAATAACACTTTCGTAAGATCTCTCTACAATTTTATTATTATAGTATGTCATAAGTATTCTAACATCATCATCGTCTATTATAACTAATCTCATAACCCAACCTAGTTTACTTTATAGTCATACCTATACATAAATATTAATAAAAATTCCTATTTGTAATAACTCTACATTTAGAGATAAGCTATTTTATATCTTATTAAATAATGAATTTATTGAATGAACCTAGCATTATTAAAATCATATAATAGGATGTCATCTATAATCTTAGACATGCAACCATTCAAATCTTCTAAAATTCTTATCTTCTTTCTTTATAAAGATGATAGTATTATCTTACTAATTTTATATGCTATAATTATTTTATAAAATCTACCCATATTATGTAAGGCGCATGCCTACAATAAATACCAAAAAAATGTAGCTATTTGTTTTATAAGCTTAGGTTACCATATTTTATTATTAAAACTATATATATGGCAATTCTCTACACCTAGAGCTATGGCAATAATAATTTATCATTATTTGATTTTATATATCTTCCACTTCTCTATAACTAGGGACATGCACTATCATTATCTTATATAAATCTTATTTCCTTATAAAGGTGATATTTTTAATTTTAAAACTACATTTCATATGCTAGTAAGTTTATAAAAATACTTTTTATAAGAATCCTTTACTATTATGAAAATAGCATGTCTTGCATAATATTGAAATACAATATAGTTTAAGTATTCTAGTAGGACAAAAATTATCATAGTAATTAGATTTGTTTCTCTACTTCAACTAACAAGATCTACTTAATAAATTTAATAGATTTAATTTTAAACTAACTTATTCTACTCATTAAAATACATAAATCAATTTAATAAAAATAAGGGTGTAGAATTATACTTTTCTTGCTTTTGTATTACAGAGCACATGAGAAGGCGGGGGAGAGGATGGCCGACGGTCTCGGGCGGCGCAACCAGGGACGGGCGACAGCGCGAGGAGAGGGGCGGCGATCACCGGTGGTGCTCCGGCAGGACTCCGATGGGGCTGGTGGTGGCCGGCGGTGCACAAGGGAGGAAAAGACGAGTGTTTGGTGGTGTTTTTAATGGAGGAAAAGACTTTGGATGGGCTGATTTTTGGACAAAGGAGAGAGCAATTTCAAGGAGAGAAGGTGATTGTTTGAAGTGTGAGTGAAATGGTGAAGGGGAGGCTCCTTTTATAGGCAAATTTGAAGAGCTTGGCAATCCATGCCAATGGCTATGGACCAATGGAGGATAAGGCAAAACTTCACTATTGGTCACTTGTGTGTTTCTTTAGTGGTGATGAGAAGATGATGGAAGCATGGAGTCTTGCAAGCAAAGTGAGAAGGGTGGAGGACATGCATTGCTCCCATGTCAAATCAAGTTGACTTGTTTGAAGAAGAAGACTAAAAAAATTGATATAAAATTAAAAGAGTGGGGTGAATGGCAAGAAAGTTCACTTGGTCTAGCGGAATAGAGAGGGGGCGTGTGGAGTGAGTTGCAAGAGGTCTCGGGTTCAAATCCCGGCTCTTGCATTCTTTTTACAAAGCTTCTAAATTGGATTTTTAGGCCTTTGTGTAATCAATGTTAGGAAATAAATTAAATTTCTAAAGGACCTTATTTTTATCTAATGCTCTTTTTATTAATGTACCTCACTTTATTAATCTAAGTCCCTCAAGTTATTTTATTGAATTTTCATCTACTTTAATTTTCTTGATAATTTCCTTCAAAAGAAAATAGTAGAAGTTAATTTGATATTCAGAAATTCTCCTTTTTAGTTAGAGAACATAATTGATAATAAATATTATATTATAAAAAGCTTGGAATATTGCGGATATTACAAATAGTGTCTTAATACAATCCTTTGTTCAGATAGACATATACACAATAAACTAGTCTTTTGTTTTAAGGTTTACAAATTTGGTTACTTCTTAAGTTAAGCAAAATAACAATCCTAAGTAGGCTAATGTAATTCATGGCTAAAGAATGGCGTCTTCTTCGTCCTCATGTCTTTAACTCGATGTTTATGCCTTTGGATCCTGATGTGCCATTTAGGGAGAGTCACACCAATCGACAATACAATTGAATAAGATTGTCAGATTAGTCTAACGAAAGACTAAGCAAGTAGGGACAAAATGAAAGGTTCAGATGGTAGTGACTGAACATATTGACATCGTATTTCGAATAAAAGCCGAATGATGATCTAGCAATGAACAATCTCGTCCAAGAAAGATTTATGTGACATGAATATTCGTGAGAACATAAGGCGCCACTAAAAGTGGTTCATATCAAGAAGATATGCGAGGTTGCGGGGAACTATATTTAAAACGCAAGTTTTAGAAAAGCCTTTATCGATTGATCATAGTCGGGAGAAATAACAATTTTTCATGTTGTACCGACCATCCTAGTAGGTTATATAATGTGCCTAACCCATTTATCATATTTTAGCCAGAAAACATTGCTTACATGTTGGTAACTTGTAACCAGCTTTACATAAAGTCGTGATAAGAGGAGAATTGATTACCCATGATCAAGTACGTTGTAGAATGCCAAATGAACACTAATCAGAGTGCTATAATGCTCATTCTAAACATGGAAGTTGAGCAAATTCATGAACTTCGAATGTTAGGATCTCAATAAATGAAACATCCTCAACATATAATACTATAAAGAGAGGTTTTGGAGCCCGAGCTCCCCTTTTGGGAACTAATCCTAATTCATACAAAGTCTCCGACGAGACGTAATTTACAAACATGGTTATAAACAATGGACTTAGGTTTATTCTAACGCAAAACTGAAGGAATAATGTTAATAATACAATACTATAATAGCATGGTGGTCATTAATACTATCATAAACAACCTAGTTCAGTTTATTGTATTATAGCATACAAGTTAGTTCCCAATGAAGAAAATATTAAACAGATCTACTTCTTGTTTAATCAAATTGTATACAAAGGAATAGTCCATTTGCCTTGATTTAGTCTTTTTTAACAAATTTGACTGGCACGTCCTAGGAATCTTGAATTATCGAAACTTCCTCTTTGATTGACGGATTGGTACTGGAAACCAAGTACATGACATGAATCAAAGTGTCTTTTATCAGGTTGTAATAGGGCCAAGGTAAAGAGAAGAAGGTGGGGAACTATTTTGGTCATGCGGTGCTAAATCTAGGAAATAGAAATTAACCATATACTAACCACCAAGCTTAAGATCTTCTTCCCATACCACTTTTTTCAAATTAGCTTAATCGTATCAATTTTAACTCACATCAACTTAATAACGTTGAGTAGGCTGTTATTCTCATCCTAAACTTTGGCATATTACTTTTTTTTAGCTTCCCTTACTATTAACTTTTTTGCTATGTCGAGCTTTATCAAACTAGTACTGTTTTTTTTAAATCGAACATTTATTAATTACTACTCACTCCGATCCAAAAAAAAATGTCGTTTTAGCAAAAAGCTCTACTATTAAGAAATACTTAATGTAACATCAACGACCAAAGTGCATACGTCATTTTGCATTCATATAATATTAGAAGCATATGCATAGCATGTCGACATGATATATAGTGAGTTTTTAAAAGTAATATTTATTTTCTAATTAAGTTTATTATATTTTAAAAAGTTTTTATGTAAAAGTTAATTAATAATTATTTCAGGCCGACTTCTCGTCCAAATATATACATGTGTTATGTGAGTTTCATTCAACAATAAGGAAATACAAAGAAAAGAAAGAAACGAGAGAAGAGATTGAAAAGGAAGTTTGGTGTTGATTTTGTTGTTTTGATCAGATCTTGGTACAATATTTCTTCTATCGGGTTTTAATCTCGAAGTACAAACTTGATTTGGTAAGTTTTTAATTAGTTAATGGTTTATTTAGATTTTCTAATTTTTCCAAATCTAGATCTATAGTTGCTTTTGATTTAGAAATCGGTGGATTTATAGTTCTCAGAGGCTGTTTTCGATATTGGATTTATATTCGGAAAAAGATTTCAGAGTATTTTTAGGGTTTCGTTTTGTAATAATATTAGGGAGCCCTTTGATCAAGTTTTGCATAAAGGTTTGAACTTGAAAAATGTTGTAACACCCCCTTTTTATACAGGGATATTACTGCCAGTGACCCCGAGATTAAACTCTCAAAGTCACCCAAGGCTTACAATAATTACAGAACTTAACCAAAAACTTTAAAATGCGGAAGATATATATAAATATAAAAGATGCGGAAGTCAAATACAATAGTTGAATAAACTTGAACATATACAAAGTTGAAATGGGAAGGGTCCCACAACTCGAAACCTAAGACGGAATGTGGGTTACGACCCCACGAAAATACTCAAAAGACAGAATGTGGGTTACGGCCCCACGAAAATACTCAAAGGTTGGGTGGCGAACCCAGACTAACACGAGCTACGTGCCATCACCCCTCATCGAGCGAGCGGGTATTGACCATGGTCTTACAAGTAGAGCATCGACTTAAGAATAAAGTTGAATGAATCAACAAGTATAACATTAAGTACACACATACAAGCCTACTCATCTAGGCACACATATCACAAGGCAACGACCCTACAGTCCATCTAGCGTAACCTAAGTACGACTAAAAATAACGTCATTAAATCTAGAACAATATAAATCCTAGATTCATTTTATATCATACAAGGGTTCCCAACAAAGTCATAAAACACTTTAAAGCACATGAAAACATATAACAAGATATATAACATGCTTGATAAAACGAGTGATTCATAAACGATTTTATATGGAAATCGAACCCAAACCACTTGCCTCGAGATTGGCGTAGACGGGTTACGAAAGGATAACTCGCTATTAAGGGCTTGTTCTTGTTTCAATCAACCACAAAATAAATTTCCATCAATTTATTTTGCTATCTCGACAATGGTTGATTTCTAAGGAACCTCAAAAAGATTTAAGTTTATAAACTTACATATTTTATTAATAATTTTCTTTTTATTAATATAATGAAACTAAATTATGAATTTTATAAAATCTTCATATTATTCACTTTAAACTTTTCCTTATAACATATTAACCTCAATATATATATATATATATATATATATATATATATATAAAGATAGTAATAGTAATCTAACTTTATAAATATTCAAAACAACATTACTAATCTTATTTATCCATGAGAAATTCTTCCTCTTATTAATATCCTTTTTTAAAAAGCCAATTTATTCATATGAATACTAAAATTACCATTTAAAATTCACAAGTTAATTACTTACAAAATGAAACTTTCTTAACATTTGTCCATTTAAATGCTTTTATCCATTTTAATTTAAGAAAAAGTTTTTTTTTAAATTTAAATAAACCGAAAGAAATACCCTAAGTGAGCAGCATGGTCGGGCCGGGTCGGGCCCGACCTTCTCACGGGCTCACAGCAGCCTGCAGCAGTCGCACACACAGAACAGGGCTGAAACAAAGGCTCGACTTCGGCGCCTTCGTTCTTCCTCTTCCGACATCGGTTTTGGGCGTGTGAGTAGGCGTTGGAACCGTAAGAGAGAGATCTTTCCAATGATGTAAAATGGAAAAATTTTGGTTGTGTGTGGAAGGAGAAAGGACCCAAAAACTGAACGTATGCTCTGTTTATTTCGAACCAGCAAACCGAGCTTTACGCTTGATTTTGGACAGACTAAAGAGCGTTTTTGCTGAAACTTTGTGAATGGAAATTGTGCATGACGGATTTCTCTTCAATTTGGCCTTTTATAGGTCGAAAATGGAGTCCAAAACGGCCTTGAAATCGATTACGAACGTTTACTCCCAAATAAATATCATTCTTATCCAAATACATAAATTACACATGATTAATGGCTACTTAAAGTCGATCCGATCATCCCATTAATCTCCATTACTCCACCTTATCTATCCACGTCGATATCTCTATCCATTTCGAGCTCTTAATGTCCAATTCGACCATTTATTCATTTTAGGTCTTCGAATATGAGCAGAAATTTCGGTCTCAAAAATTATTTTATTTGCAACAATTTATTGAGGGGTGTGATAGATCAGGTCATGGGCTTTCCGGAACATCTTTCGGATCGAAAATCCGTTGAGAAACGAAGAAGTTATGAGCATTTGAAATTTTGGGCTGAAGGTTGAAGACAACCCATTTCGGGTTCAATCTATTTTCGAATAACTGCACAAACAACCCTCTTATTTTACAAAAGTGATAAAAATGTCCTTCTACCTTAACTTTTTCCCTCCAAATAAAATAAATAGTTATCATTTGAACTCTAAACCATTCATTTTATTAGATTTAAAACACTTATATAAATTTTAGAAATATTATTATAATACTTTTCCAAAAGTATTATCACTTGTAGTTACTCTCTTATAATTTCTAATAATAATAATAATAAACTCATTTTATTCATGATTATATTTTATTATATTATAATAATCATACAACCCTAATTCTTATGGTTCGTATTTAATATAAAAACATAATTTTTGTAACCTTTAATATGGGGTTTTAAGTTTTAACCTTATAAACCAACCTTATAATATTTAAAATGTTATAACATTATAACTTTAAGATTTAACATATGTAAAATATTTTATCATGATAAAGGAAAATGTAAAATTACATTTTTACCCTTTATAAAAATGAGGGATATTACAATAGTACCCCCTTAAAAAGAGTTTCGTCCGCGAAACTAGATTAAGGTAAGGTACCGTTTTATGAAAATATACACCTCACTATCTATCATGCTATCCAAAGAATGACTCTTAAAACGGTTCTCAAGAAATAAATACATGGGCGGTTACAATAGTACCCCCTTAAAAATAGTTTCGTCCGCGAAACTAAGTCGACGCTCATAATAGATAACATCGTAACCATACTTAACCTTGTGGCTAACTTCAATCGGAATTACAACTTACAAGATCCAGTGTTGTTTGAATTACCACTTCATGGAATACTATGAAGACAACCAACTATGACGCAAACAACGAATACGAGTACTAGACGAGGATTTAGGATTAGATGGATATTAGAATTATTCTGTTGTATTCAACACAATATGCTCTATAAACGAAGTTGGTATGCTTCTAAGGATACCCAAAGAATGTGAAAAACATAGAAATGAACTATATGCCAAGTGAGAGAAATTGATGATACTAAACTATTCAACAAGAGAATAAGGTTATAATGACATGAAGAGTTTATTCATTATTGACATCGACATAGTAACAACTTGAATTTTAATAAAAGAAAATGCAAGGTGATTTTGAATTAGTTTAAACAAAAGATTTGGTTGGTAAAAGTAACCTTAATAATTGAAATTGAATCATAGCAATTGGCTCAAGTATCAAACAATTATAAAAGGTTCGAAAGTAGGAAGTATGTAATTTCTTTTTATGCTCACCAACATCCTTATTGCTTGTAAAAAAAAATCATTACAAAATTGCTCTACTTAAATACCAAAGTTGATAGACATTATGTTTTTATAACTCGAACATGATTCAAAATACTTATGTCATTTGATGTATTATAAAATATTTGTCATATAGCTTAGGCAAGGCTATTAACTAAATATATGATGGGTTATCACCCACAATTTTTTTTATGAAGTATTGATTTGATTTGTTTTTATAGAAAGAATAGTTATTTTTCAATCCCAACCAAAATCTTTATACCCTTGAATCCTCAAACATTGAGTTATAAAACAAGAATTCCAACATTTGCAAATTCATTTTATCGAATCGAACCTCTAGGACTTAGGTTTTCACATTCCACCATGTGATCAGGATGGGGAACTGAGCCAACCTAACCCCTTTACCGCATTCTCATAGGAATAAAACATGTGATCTTGCCTTACCATGTGATCAGGATGGAAGACAAAATACATTCTTACTCACCACCATGAAAACCGTAGAGTAAAACCGAAGATTGACAAAAGATAAAAAGGTTAACACTTATTGGTCATCAGTTTAATGCATCAAACACGTTGAACTCAAAAAGAATTCATCAAAGGACATGAACTCCTTACTTAAAACTATTAAAACTATTTTAACAATCAAATTTTCAGAAAACTAATTGTCTTTCTTCAAAAACGAAATAGGATGTGATTTTCAATGACCTTAAATTGGTATAGATGGTTGCATATCGTCTCAAATGACTTGATCACAGTTAAACATATATTTTTTTCTTGCAAACTTTTAAAGACTAAGCACTTAAGAATAGAATTATCTTTGAGCTTAAACTAATAAAATATCAAAATAAAAACCTATCCCCAAGAGGAGTTTCTTTATTTCATAATATTACTTTGCAAATTCACTTACGTAAAGACTAATGTACAATGACTTTGATCAGTATAAACAACAAGACATAAGACTGTTTACTCACTTGACAACCATCACTTCGATTAAGACTATAGATTGACCGGAAGATAAAAATATCTATCTCGAGAATATCTACCCTAGACACTAGAGTCTAAAGGTACACGACAGCCACACCTCTACGAATGGAATATTGATAAGGGATTAGAACATAAGGATCGACCTAAGGAATGACATTATAAAGTTTTGGCTCTGATACCATAATTGTAACACCCCCTTTTTATACAGGGATATTACTGCCAGTGACCCCGAGATTAAACTCTCAAAGTCACCCAAGGCTTACAGTAATTACAGAACTTAACCAAAAACTTTAAAATGTGGAAGATATATATAAATATAAAAGATGCGGAAGTCAAACACAATAGTTGAATAAACTTGAACATATACAAAGTTGAAATGGGAAGGGTCCCACAACTCGAAACCTCGACCTTTAAAATTATTCTAAAACTTATTCCAAGCTAATCGCCTTCACTCTAGCTGGTCCTCAAGCTTGCTCCTCGTGGTCCTTGATGTAGAACTCCACTTCTGATGTGTCGCGGCGAGAAATGCGATGGACACCAGCCGACCATGCAAGGAAAATAAACGGTCGGTTAGTCTTGTGATAGACTAAGCAAATGGGATTTTGAAAGGTGGTTCAGTTTTTAGGAAGAGAGGAGTTGGGATGTCGGGTACTGAATGAAAGTCGTACCCATCCTCGGACCTCGTACCTCCTAGGAAAACTATGATTTGAAGAAACGAAATGAGAACGTCACCCAAGGTGAGTCTCGGTTTATAAAGAAAGATTTACTTATGTTGGGAACTTGGGTTTCACACATTTAGTCAGGTGGGTGATTAAACCCCTCGTTGATCACGTTTCCCTCTACCAACCTCACCGCATACGTGTTGTGCGAATTCAGATTGGAGCCAGAGAATTATGTAATCCGAGAGTAAGGATGGCACTCCATTTTGTACTAGCCTTCCTATCATTTTCATTGTCTCCATCGGGCGCCTATTTAATCTCTACCAATTTTAATGATCACAATATTGTTCCACTTAGAATTAATCATACTTTTTAAATAAGACAGAATGTGGGTTACGACCCCACGAAAATACTCAAAAGACAGAATGTGGGTTACGGCCCCACGAAAATACTCAAAGGTTGGGTGGCGAACCCAGACTAACACGAGCTACGTGTCATCACCCCTCATCGAGCGAGCGGGTATTGACCATGGTCTTACAAGTAGAGCATCGACTTAAGAATAAAGTCGAATGAATCAACACGTATAACATTAAGTACACACATACAAGCCTACTCATCTAGGCACACATATCACAAGGCAACGACCCTACAGTCCATCTAGCGTAACCTAAGTACGACTAAAAATAACGTCATTAAATCTAGAACAATATAAATCCTAGATTCATTTTGTATCATACAAGGGTTCCCAACAAAGTCATAAAACACTTTAAAGCACATGAAAACATATAACAAGATATGTAACATGCTTGATAAAACGAGTGATTCATAAACGATTTTATATGGAAATCGAACCCAAACCACTTGCCTCGAGATTGGCGTAGACGGGTTACGAAAGGATAACTCGCTATTAAGGGCTTGTTCCTGTTTCAATCAACCACAAAATAAATTTCCATCAATTTATTTTGCTATCTCGACAATGGTTGATTTCTAAGGAACCTCAAAAAGATTTAAGTTTATAAACTTACATATTTTATTAATAATTTTCTTTTTATTAATATAATGAAACTAAATTATGAATTTTATAAAATCTTCATATTATTCACTTTAAACTTTTCCTTATAACATATTAACCTCAATATATATATATATATATATATATATAAAGATAGTAATAGTAATCTAACTTTATAAATATTCAAAACAACATTACTAATCTTATTTATCCATGAGAAATTCTTCCTCTTATTAATATCCTTTTTTAAAAAGCCAATTTATTCATATGAATACTAAAATTACCATTTAAAATTCACAAGTTAATTACTTACAAAATGAAACTTTCTTAACATTTGTCCATTTAAATGCTTTTATCCATTTTAATTTAAGAAAAAGTTTTTTTTTTAAATTTAAATAAACCGAAAGAAATACCCTAAGTGAGCAGCATGGTCGGGCCGGGTCGGGCCCGACCTTCTCACGGGCTCACAGCAGCCTGCAGCAGTTGCACGCACAGAACAGGGCTGAAACAAAGGCTCGACTTCGGCGCCTTTGTTCTTCCTCTTCCGACATCGGTTTTGGGCGTGTGAGTAGGCGTTGGAACCGTAAGAGAGAGATCTTTCCAATGATATAAAATGGAAAAATTTTGGTTGTGTGTGGAAGGAGAAAGGACCCAAAAACTGAACGTATGCTCTGTTTGTTTCGAACCAGCAAACCGAGCTTTACGCTTGATTTTGGACAGACTAAAGAGCGTTTTTGCTGAAACTTTGTGAATGGAAATTGTGCATGACGGATTTCTCTTCAATTTGGCCTTTTATAGGTCGAAAATGGAGTCCAAAACGGCCTTGAAATCGATTACGAACGTTTACTCCCAAATAAATATCATTCTTATCCAAATTCATAAATTACACACGATTAATGGCTACTTAAAGTCGATCCGATCATCCCATTAATCTCCATTACTCCACCTTATCTATCCACGTCGATATCTCTATCCATTTCGAGCTCTTAATGTCCAATTCGACCATTTATTCATTTTAGGTCTTCGAATATGAGCAGAAATTTCGGTCTCAAAAATTATTTTATTTGCAACAATTTATTGAGGAGTTTGATAGATCAGATCATGGGCTTTCCGGAACATCTTTCGCATCGAAAATCCGTTGAGAAACGAAGAAGTTATGAGCATTTGAAATTTTGGGCTGAAGGTTGAAGACAACCCATTTCGGGTTCAATCTATTTTCGAATAACTGCACAAACAACCCTCTTATTTTACAAAAGTGATAAAAATGTCCTTCTACCTTAACTTTTTCCCTCCAAATAAAATAAATAGTTATCATTTGAACTCTAAACCATTCATTTTATTAAAATTTAGATTTAAAACACTTATATAAATTTTAGAAATATTATTATAATACTTTTCCAAAAGTATTATCACTTGTAGTTACTCTCTTATAATTTCTAATAATAATAATAATAATAAACTCATTTTATTCATGATTATATTTTATTATATTATAATAATCATACAACCCTAATTCTTATGGTTCGTATTTAATATAAAAACATAATTTTTGTAACCTTTAATATGGGGTTTTAAGTTTTAACCTTATAAACCAACCTTATAATATTTAAAATGTTATAACATTATAACTTTAAGATTTAACATATGTAAAATATTTTATCATGATAAAGGAAAATGTAAAATTACATTTTTACCCTTTATAAAAATGAGGGATATTACAATAGTACCCCCTTAAAAAGAGTTTCGTCCGCGAAACTAGATTAAGGTAAGGTACCGTTTTATGAAAATATACACCTCACTATCTATCATGCTATCCAAAGAATGACTCTTAAAACGGTTCTCAAGAAATAAATACATGGGCGGTTACAATAGTACCCCCTTAAAAATAGTTTCGTCCGCGAAACTAAGTCGACGCTCATAATAGATAACATCGTAACCATACTTAACCTTGTGGCTAACTTCAATCGGAATTACAACTTACAAGATCCAGTGTTGTTTGAATTACCACTTCATGGAATACTATGAAGACAACCAACTATGACGCAAACAACGAATACGAGTACTAGACGAGGATTTAGGATTAGATGGATATTAGAATTATTCTGTTGTATTCAACACAATATGCTCTATAAACGAAGTTGGTATGCTTCTAAGGATACCCAAAGAATGTGAAAAACATAGAAATGAACTATATGCCAAGTGAGAGAAATTGATGATACTAAACTATTCAACAAGAGAATAAGGTTATAATGACATGAAGAGTTTATTCATTATTGACATCGGCATAGTAACAACTTGAATTTTAATAAAAGAAAATGCAAGGTGATTTTGAATTAGTTTAAACAAAAGATTTGGTTGGTAAAAGTAACCTTAATAATTGAAATTGAATCATAGCAATTGGCTCAAGTATCAAACAATTATAAAAGGTTCGAAAGTAGGAAGTATGTAATTTCTTTTTATGCTCACCAACATCCTTATTGCTTGTAAAAAAAAAATCATTACAAAATTGCTCTACTTAAATACCAAAGTTGATAGACATTATGTTTTTATAACTCGAACATGATTCAAAATACTTATGTCATTTGATGTATTATAAAATATTTGTCATATAGCTTAGGCAAGGCTATTAACTAAATATATGATGGGTTATCACCCACAATTTTTTTTATGAAGTATTGATTTGATTTGTTTTTATAGAAAGAATAGTTATTTTTCAATCCCAACCAAAATCTTTATACCCTTGAATCCTCAAACATTGAGTTATAAAACAAGAATTCCAACATTTGCAAATTCATTTTATCGAATCGAACCTCTAGGACTTAGGTTTTCACATTCCGCCATGTGATCAGGATGGGGAACCGAGCCAACCTAACCCCTTTACCGCATTCTCATAGGAATAAAACATGTGATCTTGCCTTACCATGTGATCAGGATGGAAGACAAAATATATTCTTACTCACCACCATGAAAACCGTAGAGTAAAACCGAAGATTGACAAAAGATAAAAAGGTTAACACTTATTGGTCATCAGTTTAATGCATCAAACACGTTGAACTCAAAAAGAATTCATCAAAGGACATGAAATCCTTACTTAAAACTATTAAAACTGTGTTAACAAATGGGATATGATATATGATTACTTGATGCACTTGATTGCATAGCATATTGCAATGAGATTAAAAGGACCTGTGACTGTCTTGCACTGAATTTGTATACAAAAGAGACCTACGGGTCGTACATGAGGCCTAAGATGCCTAAGAGATGGTATATGAGCAAATGAGGCCTAATATGCTGATAACATGCATTTAGGTGTTAGTTTTAGGGCATATTTATGTTTAAAATCTTAGGTAGTTGCATGCATTTTGCTTAGTTTTTGTAGTTTTTGCATTTCGGTGTCTACTCTTGCACTTTTGTGTTTTTAGGTCGTTTTGAGGAGCAAGGATTGATTAATTTGAAGGATTCAAGATTGGAGATATTCAAGTGTCTTTTCCAAGGATATTCAAGCCATTTCTGATGATCATTAGGGCCCAAGAGGTTGTGGAAAAGAATGCTTAAATCCGGGCCATCCATTGAAGTTGTTGTTTTGACACCACTTTCTTGTGACGCTTAGTTAGGAAGCTGCGGTGATCGGATGAAGCTGAATTTGGTATCATTGGAAAGATAACTCGAAGAGCTACAATTCATGTTTTTACTGCAAGTTCAAATTCCAACTCTAAGTGGGTCAAAACAGCGTCCGAAAGTACCGTCAGAATGCTGTCAGAGACAGGCCGCGATCGCGGCTAGGTTTGGTGGCGATCGCGGCCTAGCTGGATCGGACACGTTCATATTTATACGCTTAGTTTAATATCTTATATTTTATATCTTTTTAATTCCGACTTGTTCGAGACTATATTAGGTTACTTTTCAGACTTTGTTTGGTATTCTCTCTTAGACCTAGTTTTCCATTATTCAGACTTTTGGTATTTTCTCTCTTATGGAGAACTAAACTCCCTAAATTCTATTCAAGTTGAAGCTTTTCAGACTCAATTCTATTCAAGTTGAAGCTTTTCAAACTCAAGTTGTTGTGAGATTCGTCTATTCAGGTTTATTTCTACATGTTATTTCAATTCTCTTGTGCATAATTATTATTGATTGTATTGATTTCTACTTGATTGATCACCTTGTTGGAATTAATATTATCTATTGCTAGATCTAGGTTTTCTTGTAGCAAAGCCTGATCTTTGTAGCAACTCAATTGATTTAGGACTCGTTGGACTAAAACAATTGAGAAAGAGATTTGAATGCATGTTGATTGTTTGACTCGTTGGAATTCAATTACATGTATCCTGTTTATCCTTGTTCTTAGTGCTAATATCCTAATTATTTATGATCGTTTCATGAATTGTTTGGATGTTAAGTTGCATGTCTCGTTGCCATGTTATAATTCTGATCATGATAGGAATAACTGAAAGAAATAACTTGTTTGAATCTAGGATCAATAACTTGAGGAAGAAAAGTGGATACTTAAATAGGATTGTTTTCCCTAATTGATAAAAATCCAATCTTTGCCTTGTTTGATTACTTGCTTTATTTATTTCAATTCTTAGTTTCTAGTTTTAATTCCAAAATCCCCCCTTTTATTACTTCTTTGAGTTGATAATAATACTACTTAGAATACAAGTGTCTCTTGAGTTCGACCCCGACTTACTGACTATACTAGTTTAGTAATTAGGGATTTATTTTTGATTTGGCATCAACGATTCTAAGCCAGTCAAATTTTGGCGCCATTGTCGGGGACACTTTGTTTAATTCTGAGTTTTTATTTTTATCAACTTTTGTGTAGACTTGTCTTACTGTCCACACTTTTGTTGCTAATCAATGGCTAAGTTTGAATGTGGACAACTACATGATGAGTTACAATCTGTTTTGGAGAATGACTTCGACTTTTCATTCTTAGATTATGAATTTGATCGATATCATGAGATCCTTGCTGATTTGAGTGCTTGTTGTGAATCTCCTGTTGATGCTTTGGCCATTGGGCCCATACCACTAACTCTCCCTAGTGAGAAGTTGCTTCCTTATGTAGTGCAGGCACCAAAAATTGAGCAAAAACAACTTCCTGAACATCTTAAGTATGCTTTCCTTGGAGAGGGTGATACATTACCTATTATTATCTCTAACAAACTCTCTAATGAGCAAGAAGTAAGATTGTTGCAGGCACTCGAGGACACCAATAAGCTTATAGATACAAGCGAGCCTAAGATTGGTGCTAGAGATTACTTGAAGTTCATCTTTGAAGAAAGTGGTAGTGATGACAAGTACTTTGACTCATACTATAAGTATTTTCTGACATCGCCACTTGTGTTGAATTTGTTTGAGTATATACCATCTCATGAAAATTGGTCTCACAAGTTTGATAAGTTAAAGTAGTTTTTAAATGGGTTATTATTTAATTTCAATTTATCCTTGTATTACTTATGTTTTTGTGAGACGTGTTCCAAGGATTTTTGACAGGTTGTTAAGGGCATTGATAATGTCTAATCTTGTGAATTCATTACTCTTCATCTATCTTGTGTCTTCACCACCAGACTGTTGCCACTTTGAACCTCCTCCATATTCAAAAGAGTAGATGATTTTGTGAGTGTTCTCTCTTCCTTTCTCTTTTATTTTATACATTGGGGACAATGTATTATTTAAGCATGGGGGAGGGGAACATTTACATGTTAGTATAGTTTTGCATTGCATATAGTTTAAATTCTTGAAAAGCATGTTTAAATTTTTTGCCTTCATAATTGCATAAAAAAATCAGAATAATTTAAAAAAATACAAAAAAAAATCATGCATTTTAGGTTTGTCATATTTTCCCAAGCAAAGAAACCACTTGTCCTCTAATATTTTTATGATGATTTTTGGCCCTTAACTTGCTTGAATTGCTTGAAGCTTGATAATGCTTATTTCTTTAAGAGCATATTTGATAATTTGATTGAGCATGTATATCCTTAAGATCTAAGTTACACAGAAGTTCTAGGCAAATTTTACCTTGTAAGATTATTTTGTTTTGGCCTTTCTAGGACTATGCATCTATGAGTCCTCTTTTTTATTGTGTGTGCTCACTTTGATTGCTTCCTCTAGAACTTGCATTTAAATATCTTTTTCGAGGCTGCATTCATGCCTTTTGCATATGACATTAAAATGATTGAGGAAATGTTTCTTATAAGCTTATTATTTCCCTTCCTACCTTACAAGATCCATGTTCTTGACACCCCTATTCTTTTGAGCTTTAAGCCTATTTTTATTAGCTCCACAAAATTTTCCTAACCTAATAAGCTTGACCCAGGATCCGGGATTTAGGACTTTAGGTTGTGTTTTTGTTTTGTGTGAATTATGTATAAGTATGGGGGAGTTGGAAGAAAAGGAGGAAAAGAGGAAATAAAACTCTTGTGTGTAAGTGAAAAAAAAAATGAAGATGAAAAGAAAAAGTCAAGTACAATTGTTACTAGTCTTCATAAATCAAAGAAAGAGTTGAAGAAGAGGCAAGAAAAAAAAGTGAAGAAAGAAACAATGTGTTTAATTGTGGTTTGGAGTTGAGAAAGAAGAGTTTGGGAGAAGTAAGAAAAGAAAGTGTTGAAGTTTGGGTTTAGGATTAGTTCTTTATCCCGGATTTAGCACCACATGTCAAATATTATCCCTTCTAAGTTTCTCTTTACCTTGGCCCCATTACAAGCCTTAAAAAGACCTCATGATTTTTGTTGTATGCATAGTCTCTAGCGGTGGAGAATTAGAACACTGATACAAGCCTATGGTAGCTAGGCTTTCAAAGTTGAGTTTTGAGCGAAACACATATATACCTTCAAACACATGAGTGAGAGTGAAAACACATATTCTTGTTCCTAGTGAGGTTTAGAATGGATGTGTTTACTTGATCTTGTTGGATGCCAAAATACATGCTATGATGTCAATTGTTGAATCATGTCTCTTTTTATTCTTGCTTAAGCATTTATCAAAGTGGATGCATGAATTGCTTGTTTGTGGAGAGTTAAATCTATTTCTTGCTTGAGGACAAGCAAGGTTTAAGCATGGGGGAATTTGATAGCATGCATTTAGGTGTTAGTTTTAGGGCATATTTATGTTTAAATCTTATGTAGTTGCATGCATTTTGCTTAGTTTTTGTAGTTTTTGCATTTCGGTGTCTACTCTTGCACTTTTGTGTTTTTAGGTCGTTTTGAGGAGCAAGGATTGATTAAGTTGAAGGATTCAAGATTGGAGATATTCAAGTGTCTTTTCCAAGGATATTCAAGCCATTTCTGATGATCATTAAGGCCCAAGAGGTTGTGGAAAAGAATGCTTAAATCCGGGCCATCCATTGAAGTTGTTGTTTTGACACCACTTTCTTGTGACGCTTAGTTCGGAAGCTACAGTGATCGGATGAAGCTGAATTTGGTATCATTGGAAAGCTAACTCGAAGAGCTACAATTCATGTTTTTACTGTGAGTTTAAATTCCAACTCTAAATGGGTCAAAACAGCGTCCGAAAGTACTGTCAGAATGCTGTCAAAGACAGGCCGCGATCGCGGCTAGGTTTGGTGGCGATCGCAGCCTAGCTGGATCGGACGCGTTCATATTTATCCGCTTAGTTTAATATATTATATTTTATATCTTTTTAATTCCGACTTGTTCAAGACTATATTAGGTTACTTTTCAGACTTTGTTTGGTATTCTCTCTTAGACCTAGTTTTCCGTTATTCAGACTTTTGGTATTTTCTCTCTTATGGAGAACTAAAGTCCCTAAATTCTATTCAAGTTGAAGCTTTTCAGACTCAATTCTATTCAATTTGAAGCTTTTCAGACTCAAGTTGTTGTGAGATTCGTCTATTCAGGTTTATTTCTACAGGTTATTTCCATTCTCTTGTGCATAATTATTATTGATTGTATTGATTTCTACTTGATTGATCACCTTATTGGAATTAATATTATCTATTGCTAGATCTAGGTTTTCTTGTAGCAAAGCCTGATCTTTGTAACAATTCAATTGATTTAGGACTCGTTGGACTAAAACAATTGAGAAAGAGATTTGAATGCATGTTGATTGTTTGACTCGTTGGAATTCAATTGCATGTATCCTGTTTATCCTTGTTCTTAGTGCTAATATCCTAATTATTTATGATCGTTTCATGAATTGTTTGGATGTTAAGTTGCATGTCTCGTTGCCATGTTATAATTCTGATCAGGATAGGAATAACTGAAAGAAATAACTTGTTTGAATCTAGGATCAATAACTTGAGGAAGAAAAGTGGATACTTGAATAGGATTGTTTTCCCTAATTGATAAAAATCCAATCTTTGCCTTGTTTGATTACTTGCTTTGTTTATTTCAATTCTTAGTTTCTAGTTTTAATTCCAAAATCCCCCCTTTTATTACTTCTTTGAGTTGATAATAATACTACTTAGAATACAAGTGTCTCTTGGGTTCGACCCCGACTTACTAACTATACTAGTTTAGTAATTAGGGATTTATTTTTGATTTGGCATCAACGATTCTAAGCCAGTCATATGCCTAAGTTGGTAATGGAAAAGAAAAAAAGTTGGTATATGGAAAAAATAAAAAGAAAGGAAAAGTTGGTAATGGAAAAGAGTTGGTAATGGAGGACAGATTCAGGCTTGAACAGTCCACAGAATAATGAATCGGATACATCGACATTTGCATATGCATAGTAAATTCTTATATATGACATATGTATAATATGTATGAATATGTATACTGACCAACTGTTTGGCTTTGTGTAAAATAATTGATGATGGTTTATATTCACTGAGTATGCGACTCACGTAAATCGCAAAACAATTTTTCAGGTTCAGCTAGTTCTTACTCACATGTGTCTATTTTAGAGGTCACATTCATACAGGTCGGCCGGCTAAAGCTCTAAGCAACCTTCTCCTCCTCGTTTTGCATCTTAGACATATGGGTTGTAATAGAAGTTAGAGTAATAGATGTATTAGCATAAGAAGTAACTACCTTTATGTGTGTGTGTGTGCAACCTTTTATGGTTGTTACCTCCTGCTTTGTGCTTTTGTGGATGGTTGCTATATGTGAATTATAGGTTTATATGTGATATAAGTTATTTCAAAGCATACGTCATACGGTATAAGGGTGTCACACTTAATAACCCATCAAACTCACTTATCTCTATGTATACCAAGGTGAAATATTCATTAATTGGAAAATGGGCATTTGGATGACAACTAGAGGGTTAATCTCGTCCGTTAGACGAGACCAATGGACGGGATTAGTATATTCTAATTCTATAACAATTTTTTTTTAGCATGAAAATAATACGTTTATTGAAACCTTCATACATTATATTGTCATTAAGTATTTCAAAAATAAAAAATCACCATTAGGTATATATAATCTGGCTTAGGATTAAAATTTTACTAAAAAACATACGATATTGTAATTCATCGGATAACTTTATATCAACAATATTGTCAATTAGCTTTAGATAAAAAATATCAATAATATTTAGGTATCTTTGCCAATATCTCTTCAATCTTTGTATAACTACTCCTTCCAAGCACTTGAGGGATAATTCTCGATCTTATATAGGAACATTAAGGAATTGATATTAATTAATGAATTTCACATGTAATTGTAAGTTGCTAGAATATATACTGTCCAACACATTGATATTACACTCTTAATTATAAGAAGTGAAATGAGAAGTTAGAAGAATATAACTGAATAAAATTTGATTACTTAAGTAATATGTTATACATAATTAAGATTAAGATTTTGTACTTTCTTAATCTCTTCATCTTTAATTATGAGACATTTGTTGTTAAAAAAAGGAGAACTTTGTTGTAAAGAAAAAAAATTTGTCTACCTACCCAAGCGTGAAAGGGGGGAAAGATTTTCAAGGAGAGAAATAAATTGATAGACTAATAAATAATGAGAGAAAAGAATTGAGAATACCTACGTAATAAATTTTCATATGGAAAAGAGAACGACATTTAAATAGGATCAAATTTTAAAAGATTAAACGTCATTTTTTTTTTGAATTGGAGGGGGTATATATTTAAAAATTGAAACATTATTTTCTTAATAAAACTAGTATGTATTTCCGTACCTTGTACAAGTTTTTCTTAAATAAAATATTTTAAAATATATTTATTATCTGAGAAAAATAATCATGTAAATATTTAAATATAATTTTTTGTTATGATCAACGTAAAAAGATAAGATTGAATCTATGTATATATATAAAAGACGCAAGGAATAAGGCCACCACATTGTGCCACCTAGGATTTTCCTACGTGTCGTTCCCACGTTAAGCCACATAGGATTTCGCCACGTAGGATTTTTTATTTTGGAAATTTATATATGTTGATATTATCTTAGGATAATATATATATAGGATAAATTATTCTAAGAAAGATTCTATCTAAAACTTAGATAATCTATTATATATTAGGAATAAGGATATATCGAAAAGATTTTATCTAAAATTAAAATAAATTAAAGAACATTATATATTATATATTAAGACAAATATTTTAATTTATTTTTTCCAATTAAATTTCTATCTATTTATATGAAAAAAATAAATTCTAATTTTATTTAAAATTAAATAAAAATATTTTATCTTTATTTTTATCTATTCATGTAAGAGATTTATCTTAAATAAAATTTTGATAAAAAAACAGAACTTTCAATCTAGATAATTAATTGCCTAAATTGACTTTTGATAATAAAAAAATTGCATTATCTTTTCCTTAATTTTCTTTTTGAATTATTTGTGTAAATATAAATAATTTTCTTATCATTAAAAAAACATTCTTTATTTATATTTTTTCATTGTTTCTTATTAAGTATATTTTTAATTTTTATTCAAATTTTTTCAATAATTGAATTTGATAAAAAATTACAAGAATTTATATTATTTTTATCTTTATATATTTTTTGTAAGAGATTTTTAAAAGTAAATAATTCTAGTTCAAATAATTTTTATTTATATTTTTGCATAAATAAATTATCATTAAGCCATCAAAATTATAGTGTGCTCACCTTAATAATTTTTGCCCCATTTTACATGACAGTATGACACCAATTGTAAAATTTTCTATAATTGTTTTCTAATATATTAAATTAAAATCATATTCATTGAATAAATTAAGTATTAAATTCATTTAGTCGTGAATGGCACGACAGGTATAACTAGTTATAATAATAACCAAATTGGCAAGGAGATTGCTAGTCATATACGATTACAAAGATAACCATTCAATCAAGATAAATATTCTATCTAAAAATAAAAAAATAAAACAATTCTAGAATTTGTATAATTAAATAACACATGCCACTTTTAGATTGAACCACACCGCTCTTTTTTTTAAAAATAATATATGGCAAAACAACCATCAATTTTAAAAAAATAATCTTTGTTTTTGATATGATAAATAAAAGATCATAGGATAGACAATCTCATTATTAAAAAATCTTTTATTTTTGGATATGATGGATAGGAAGATCATTAGGATATTTTTTAATTTTTATGCTATCATACAAATACTAGAATATTTATTTTTATCATTAGATGGAATCGTTTTTTAAAACCAATCTGATTGGTTGAAATTTAATTGGGGTTTTTTATTGGTAAAAAATAATTTTAGATCCCACATATAATAAAATTATTATTTATATCCATGTGAAATATTTCAAAAGATTTGGATTTGGCATTTTTTGGCAAAATAACCATTAAATAAAAAAATATCCAATTCTACAAATCTTTAATTTTTCACAAGATTATAAAAAATATATGAAAATATGTTTTACAAAATAACTATGAAATAATAAAAAAAAATGTAATCTATTACTATATACTAAATCGATGAGAAATTCTCTCACCATATTGCGCCACATCACCCCTTTGGTTGATATAATAATTCAATTTATTTTTTCTACCATATTAAAATCCCAAAAAAATTAGTAATAAGACAACATCTCCCCTACAAGATTGAAAAATATTCACATCACTTAATATTAAAATAGTTAATTAAAATAGAAAAAGTGGATATATTCAGTGATAGAAAAATAAATGTTTACATTATTTTTACCTTTTATTTATGTAAGGAAAATATTTTATTAAAATAGAATTTTGATTAAAAAATATATATTTATATTATGTCTTACAAGATTGAAAATGTTTTATCTATTTATGTAATTTTTTTAAAAAAATTAAATTTTGACTTAAAAAAGATAGAAATTTATAGTATCTTTTAAAAGATCGCCTATAATCTGTTTATGTAAACTATCTCTTAAAAATCAATTATGATTAAAAAGTTAATAAGAGCTTTACTTAAATCAAGTTTTGGTAAAATGTGTAACACCCCGTCTTAACGTCAGGGCGTTACTGGGTAGTTGACCCTAACAGGTCCTACTTGAACTGGTTGACAACTAGAATACCTGGACCTTGCAACTCGGGCACAACAAGAAAACCATTTTAAAACATCCAACTGTCATTCAAACAAACCACATTTTTATAATGTCATGCATGAATCCCAATGTCTAACCAATTTATATTCAACACCAGGAATCTGCTAAAGTCAACAACATAGTGAAATCTCAAAAACAACTAACAAGCCTAAACCGAACTCCAAACCCACTCAGTGACCTATGACACGCGTCAACGATCCGCTGCAGCATCTGTCCGAGGCTCTAACACGAGACCTGTGTGAGTACCTGGAACTGAAAAATAAAGTCCTCGAGGGGTCAGCTACTACCCTAGGCAAGCTAGATAACACACGGCAATAGTAAGACGTTTGAAAAACATCAATTATACAACAACATAACTTTTAACAAGTGAATTGAACAGGACAGTATAAGTCAACACACATTTCCACAACCTAGAAAATATGTGAAGGGAAGGCAATGAGACATACCATAATCAAACTAACAAGCACAAAAGTACAACATTTATAATAATAACCAACACGTCGACATTCAACAAATGAAGGAAGATACAACGAATACACAATTCATTAAGCGTGGAAAGAATTCACAAGGTCGGAAAACCAACTAAGTAATCACACACACACACACACACACAACAAAACCACAATCCTATTGGAAAATATCATTCTTCCTTCCACCACCGCATTCCCATCTACGACGCTAACTCACCTGCGCCCGAGTGTAGAGGCGGGCCCTCCCACTTTCCATATACGTCAACCTTCCAACCCCTGGTCAAGCCTCCACTGGAGCACTTGCCAAAAACAAACAATCAATTTTTATTTTTAGAAGGGGCCCGGCCGACACACGACCATGGCTAGACGCCTCTTCGCCACCGACAATCGTCGCACATGATCGTGCCGGTTACGCTGCCAGCACAGAGAAAGCGATACTATTTCTTTTACGAGAAAACCTTCGAAATGGAAAACACATCACATCATGCATGGAAATATTTCACACGGAAAAACATACATTCGAGACTAATTCCCAAAACCAATCTCACAATCACGGCATGAAATCTAACAAGACTAGAATAAAGCTGAGCAAGTCGACAACGACTTACCTGGAAGGCGATCCTTGAATGAAGTAAAAAACGTGTCGATAATAAAGACCTACGAATCATAACATTTACGGTTAATCGACTAACCGCGAGAAGTGACT
Source organism: Fallopia convolvulus (assembly GCA_964016875.1). NCBI lineage: Eukaryota > Viridiplantae > Streptophyta > Magnoliopsida > Caryophyllales > Polygonaceae > Fallopia > Fallopia convolvulus. Next base: position 48,925,694 of record OZ024731.1, on the reverse strand, counting down.
TTTCGATTCTAGGCAAGCACAACTATAATAGTCTTATCAAATGTGAACCACCCTAAGATCTATGGTATACATACGAGTGCGGATTGAATTGACTCTAATATTTTTAACCAAACTAATCGGAACAATCTTAAGAACCAAACATCAATCCTACATGCTAAGTTTTCCCAACCATAAATGCCTTGAAGAGTGATAGCCCAAGGTATCCAAATTCAAAGTCTAAGTTTCAAAGTAGAAACGCCAAACCCCATTCTCAACACACACAAACACACACATGTATACGTATTCGAATTCAATACAATTATGATCCAAGTTCTTAGCACCCAAACCAAGGCCTCCCAAACAAAGGAGGTCGCACAAAATCGATTAAATGCCCCCAACAAGACAGATGGAGACCTATACAAATGATAATGTAATTCTTAATAGTCACTCAGTATTAAAAAAAACAATTATAGACTAACTAAAATCAACCCAATACCAAATCAATACAAAAATACCCACTGATTTCGCAATTTATGATTACACCACCGCATCAAGGCGAAATTGAATTCACCAATTCAGCACAGGTTATAGAGCAACTTTTAACACAATCATCCAAAAATATCAATACACCTAAATACAGGGGAACCATGGATCCAAACAACAACAATGCAAACACTACAAGATCGATCAAACAAAACAGTAATATCCGACCTTAGGAGGATCGAACTCGCACAAATCTTGGACGGTAGCGGCTCTTGTCGAATGATGTGTGTCGCCCAAAAGTTGAGTGGATTAGATGGAAGACCTCGACTCTTGATTGGAGAGGAACTCGTTTGTTCTTGTTGGCGGTAGGCGGAATCGCACGACGTTGAGTGGACAAGGCCGCTGGACGACACACGACTCGGCCCTAGCGGCGCACCCCAGCCTCTCCACGTTGGCGTCGGTGTGCAACAACGGCTTTTGGTCCTCGATCGGTCTCGAGCTTGATCACAGAGAAAGAGATCTGGCGGAGAAAGGCACCAGTTCAACGGGGAACAAGAAGTATCCGACCTTACGAGGGTCGAATTTGAACGGTTCTTCTATTTGGACAACAACGGTTCTTCCAGAACTGAGATGCGCTGGAACTAGTTCTGAGGTGACTTCAAGATGTGTGGTGGCCTTGTGGGTTCGAGGCTGGATTTGTCGACAGCAACCGAGATGAGACAGGGTGGACTGTGGAGAACAAGAACCAACGAAGGCGGCTTGACTGGCGTCGAGCAAGCCAATTCCCGACGGCAACGACTTGAGCTTCTCCGACACGTGTCGACGGGAAGGAGATTCGCCGACTTGAGCGTCTCCAACAGGGAGTTAGTCGAGCCTCCCGGTGATGCTCCACAACTTGATTCCGACAGCCTTACGCCTCTTTGGCTGGCGCCGATGTACTGTGGCTCCTCCGACCAGTGACGCGACTGGAACGACGGGACGAGGGCGGAATCGTGGTTAGATGGCGGTGGTGCGACTGCCAAACAACATTAGATTGAGATTTTAGCAAGGGAAGGTAGGGGACGAAAGAGGTAGGTGAAGATTGGCTTGGCGACGAGCTGAAATGTCATGAGCGAGAGTCTGTTCCTCTTGACCAATTGGACGGCGCCTCACACCCAAAAGAAAAGAGGGAGGGGATAACCTAGGGCGAGGGTAGTTTAGGAAATGAGTAGTAAAAATGGGTTTGGGTTTCTAATATTGGGCTTTTCGGCCCAAACAAAGGAATTGTGATAACTTTTGAATAAAAGGTAGGAGTTTGAACGGAATTAGATTGTCTGATTTGCAACCGAATAATCGAGTCTTACATACTACCCCTGTTAAGAAAAGTTTTGTCCCGAAACTTCCGTAGCTAGAAGTGGAAGCCCACATGGATTCTCGAGGTTTCACAACTTCTCCTCCTTAAAAAGGTTCGTCCTCGAACCCCCCATTTGTTAACAATAGATTAACAAAATATGGAAAAAAAAAACAAAACATTATCCAAAGTACTCTAACCATGAAGGGAGGCAATCAATCCTTACACGTGTCAAAACACAAACAAGCAAACAACAAACATGCTTAGCAACACTAAGTCATAACAACATTGAACTTACTCCCAAGTAATCCCTAAACTCTACTCTCAAAGGCCTCTACTTAACCCGAGTACAATTCGGGGTAGTTCTCTCTCATCCTATCCTCGGTCTCCCAAGTGGCCTCCTCGACACCTCGCCGAGACCACTAAATCAACACCAACTAAATCTCCTTGTTTCGTAGCTTCTTCGTGCGCCTGTCCAAGATCGCTATCGGTTGCTCTCTAAAAGTATGACCGGGCTCAACCTCCAACTCTTCATAGTTGAGCCTATGGCTGGGATCCGGAACATACTGTCTCAATTGTGACACATGAAAGACAGGGTGAACTCCATCCAAGGTGGGCGGTAATGCTAGTCTGTAAGCTACCTCGCCAACTCTCTCCAGTATCTCGAACGGCCCAATGTAGCGGGGACTCAACTTTCCCTTAACTTCAAATCTTCTCACACCATGAGTAGGCGATACTCTCAACCAGACGTGTGCCCCTATCTCAAACTCTAGTGGTCAACGTTGCTTGTCTGCATAGGATTTCTGGCGGCTCTGTGCAACTAGCATATGCTCTCGTATCAAGGCCACCTTCCCAATCGTCTCCTCTATCATTTGCGGCCTCTCTCCTACAACATCTGACGGGTCATCCCAACACAAAGGTGTCCTACACCTTCGGCCGTACAAGGCCTCATACGGATCCATCTGACTCGAGGAGTGCCAACTGTTGTTGTAGGCAAACTCTACCAATGCTAGGTGATCTGACCAATGACCTATCCAATCAAGAACACAAGACCTTAGCATGTCCTCTAGAGTCTGGATTGTCCTCTCGGACTGGCCATCTGATTCTGGATGATAAGTAGTCGTGAAGTGCAATCTCGTCCCAAGTGCCTCATGTACTTGTTGCCAGAATCTGGAAGTGAAACGCCCATCACGATCTGACACAATCGTCTTGGGTACACCATGCAATCTAACTATCTGATTTACGAACACTTCTACCAGTTTGTTAATTTTCCAAGTCTCCTTAATAGGCAAGAAGCGAGCAATTTTGGTCAGCCTATCCACTACAACCCAGATGGAATCATGCCCCTTGCTGACTCGTAACCCCGTGACAAATCCATTGAAATATCCTCCCCACTTCCACTCTGGAATAGGTAGGGGTTGGAGCATACCACCCGGCCTCTTGTGCTCAATCTTCACCTATTGACAGACTTGACACTTAGCCACGAATCTTGCTACCTCTGGCTTCATGCCATCCCACCAATAATACTGTCGTAAATCTTTTTACATCTTACTCGCCCCTGGTTGAATCGAGTAAGGTGTAACATGAGCTTCTTGCAAAATCTTCTGTCTCAACTCTACATCTCAAGGCACACAAATTTGCCTGCGCGAACTCAAAATATCGTTTGTTCTCTCTACAAAAATTAGATGCATCTCCATGGCTCAACCGTTGTTTTAGATCCTGAATCATCGACCATATCTTCTATTTCAACCTCACCTTTTTCAAGCAATGTCGATCGACACTCTAAAATACTCAGTCTACCTTGGTAAAATACTGATTTGTACCTCGATTTCGTACTTCACCAACTCTCTTTGCAACTCTGGTTGAGCAGTCAAAAGAGTCAACATACTTTCTTGAGAGGTCTTCTTACTAAAGCATCGGCGACGACGTTCGTCTTTCCTAGGTGATAAAGGATCTCCAAGTCATAGTTCTTCAGCAACTCAAGCCAACCCCGATGTTCCATGTTTAGTTCTCTTTGAGTGAAGATGTACATGAGACTCTTATGATTTGTCATCACCTAGCTTGTACTCCCGTACAGGTAATGATGCCAAATCTTCAAGGCATGCGCCACTGTTGTCAAGTCCAAGTCATGAGTAGGGTAATTTTGCTCATTCAGCTTCAACTGTCTTGAGGCGTAAGCAATCACCTTATCTCTCTACATCAACACACATCTCAGGCTTACCTTGGAGGCATCACTATAGATCCCAAATCCTCATTTCCTTGGAGAATAAGTACGGGAGCTGAAGTCAACACCCTCTTCAGCTCATCAAAGCTTCCCTGGAAGGCCTCATTCCACTCAAAACGAGTGATCTTCTTTAGTAGTTTGGGTAAGTGGTTGGGCTACATGGAAACCCTTCCACGAACCTCTGATAGTACCTTGTTAAACCTAGGAAACTCCGTACCTCCTTCACCTTTCTTGGGGGGTTCTAACTCCTTCATAGCCTCGATCTTCACAGGGTCCACTACAACTCCCTTAGCAGACACCACTCGTCCTAAAAAGGTGACTTTCGGTAGCCAAAACTCACACTTACATAGCTTAGCAACCAACCGACGTTGCTTCAACACTTTCAACACCTGCCTAAGGTGCTCTACTTGCTCCTCTTCATTCCTGGAGTAATACAAGGATGTCATCAATGAATACCATCACCAACTTGCCCAAGAAACCTATAAACACTCGGTTCGTCATCTCCATGAACACTATGGCTGCATTGATCAATCCGAACAACATTACCACAAACTCCTAGCGTCCATATCTGGCTCGAAAAGCCGTCTTTAGAATATCTTCCTCTTGAATCCTTAATTGATGATATCCTAACCTCAGATGCACCTTCGAAAACACCGTAACCCCTTGTAATTGATCCAACAAATCATCAATGCGAGTCGGTAGGAACTTGTTCTTGATGGTAACTCGATTCAACTCCCGATAATCGATACACCAGCGAAAGGGTCCATCTTTCTTCTTTACAAGCAAAATTAGGGCTCTCCAAGGTGAGACGTTCAGACATACATACCCCTTCTCTAACAGCTCTTTCAATTGAGCCTTCAGCTCTTACATTCCCATCGGAGTCATGTGATACAAAGACCTTGAGATCGGTCTCTTCACTAGCTCTAGGTCAGTACTGAAGTCGATCTCTCTCTACCTCCAACACACCCCTCGCTAAGCAACTTGGCGGCCTTCATAAGACTAGACACTAGTTTCGGCTCCAACTTCTGACTCACTAGTACAGTCCCGTCACTCGTGGTCACTATGGTTGTACCCCTTTGTGTATCTAGTACCACTTTGAAGCTTCTTATCCAATCTATCCCCAAAATCACATCGTCGTCCAAGGAAAATTGCAGTACTACACAATCTATATATCAAGCTCTACCCCTTATTCAGATAGTGCACTATAGTTCTCTATACTTCAACTCACCTTACTGCCATCGGATAATCCCACCACAAAAGACACCCCTTCTGTACAAGTCAAGCCTAGTCTAACCACCCAAGCATAGGACACGGAAGAGGGTGTGGCACCCTTCTCAAAAGAATATGGACAGATTTAGACTAAAAATCCAAAACGTACTCATATCCGTCAACATACGTAAGACATCAGCCCTCCTCATCTCGAACACTCGTAGTTGGTTATTCCTTAGGATATTGGCTTTTGTACCCCATCCTTTGTTCTGGCCTGATGCATACTGAGTCTGCTATGGTTAATGATGAGCTCCATGGTTCACCTTCCTTGGTGAATGTCCTTGAGAGGATACACTAATCACACAATACTTTCGTATAAGGTCGGGCTTCCTACAGATGACGTAGTTTCGAACTAGCTTCGAAAATTGTCTCTTAATGTGATCATTGCCTCCACCCTTGAAGCACTCTCTCGAACCTGTAATAGAATGGCCCTGCTGAGTCTAATCCTGATGACCTTGTGAATGAGAACACGACCGGTTCTGGTGAAACAAGCATAGTCGATTGTCCCTCCTCGAAGGTAACATTTTTCTGACCGTCTTGGCTTAAATTCCACCAATCGGAAGCACCCTCTTGTAGAAAATCCTGCACTAGAGACATCTTCCTCTCCTTTAGTGCCTGATTAGAATTCCAACGTTGACGCCATAATACTCAGCCACTCCTCTAATCCAGTACCCGGGGCCCTAGTGAAGCTTGGCACCTCGGTCTTCTGAACTCCGTGAGTCACTTGTCTGGTTGGGGCTCATCTCTCAGTGGCTCTACCACACGATCAACTACCTCTAGCCTCTGTACTTTTGGTATCCCTTCTAACTGAGCAACTATAACACTACTTTGGTATGGTACCCTCATCTTAATCCTTTGAAACCAAACATTAGTATTTTGATCATGTAAAACTCTAGTGATAACAAAACTGGCGGTGCATTGGCTCTAATCTAGGCCCCATTAGCTAGAGGTCCTCTTCCAACGACAAACACACTTGCATCCTGAGAGTCATCAACAGTTAGACCTCCACTCTCAAAACTTCTTCCTATTGGTAAACACTCTGCTGCCCTCCGGCTCAGCGACAAAAGAAGTCTCTCCTCTACACCTACCACGGCTTCTCCTACTAGCAACAACAATTCTTACTCTGGTTTAAGGGGTCATCATTTCAGAAAGTCTAACAGTCAAAACTTTACACTTGACTAAAAGTTAAGGATTTACCTACCAATCTACGTGAGGTCCTTCGGCGGATGGCAGCGGAGTCACGTCGTGTCATCTACCCCTATATGCATTATGAATACCCCATTTAAAAACTTTTTGGAAAACACCAACCGGTTTTAGTTTTTAGTTGGACCTCGTGTACACGTATTGCTCGATTCCATGTGCCTTGTTGCCAACCTGGCTCTGATACCAATTTGTAACACCCCGTCTTAACCTCGGGGCGTTACTGGGTAGTTGACCCTAACAGGTCCTACCTGAACTGGTTGACAACTAGAATACCTGGACCTTGCAACTCGGGCACAACAAGAAAACCATTTTAAAACATCCAACTGTCATTCAAACAAACCACATTTTTATAATGTCATGCATGAATCCCAATGTCTAACCAATTTATATTCAGCTACTACCCTAGGCAAGCTAGATAACACACGGCAATAGTAAGACGTTTGAAAAACATCAATTATACAACAACATAACTTTTAACAAGTGAATTGAACAGGACAGTATAAGTCAACACACATTTCCACAACCTAGAAAATATGTGAAGGGAAGGCAATGAGACATACCATAATCAAACTAACAAGCACAAAAGTACAACATTTATAATAATAACCAACACGTCGACATTCAACAAATGAAGGAAGATACAACGAATACACAATTCATTAAACCTGGAAAGAATTCACAAGGTCGGAAAACCAACTAAGTAATCACACACACACACACACACAACAAAACCACAATCCTATTGGGAAATGTCATTCTTCCTTCCACCACCGCATTCCCATCTACGGCGCTAACTCACCTGCGCCCGAGTGCAGAGGCGAACCCTCCCACTTTCCATATATGTCAACCTTCCAACCCCTGGTCAAGCCTCCACTGGAGCACTTTCCAAAAACAAACAATCAATTTTTATTTTTAGAAGGGGCCCGACCGACACACGACCATGGCTAGACCCCTCTTCGCCACCGACAATCGTCGCACATGATCGTGTCGGTTACGCTGCCAGCACAGAGAAAGCGATACTATTTCTTTTACGAGAAAACATTCGAAATGGAAAACACATCACATCATGCATGGAAATATTTCACACAGAAAAACATACATTCGGGACTAATTCCCAAAACCAATCTCACAATCACGGCATGAAATCTAACAAGACTAGAATAAAGCCGAGCAAGTCGAGAACGACTTACCTGGAAGGCGATCCTTGAATGAAGTAATAAACGTGTCGATACTAAAGACCTACGAATCATAACATTTACGGTTAATCGACTAACCGCGAGAAGTGACTTTTCGATTCTAGGCAAGCACAACTATAATAGTCTTATCAAATGTGAACCACCCTAAGATCTATGGTATACATACGAGTGCGGATTGAATTGACTCTAATATTTTTTACCAAACTAATCGGAACAATCTTAAGAACCAAAAATCAATCCTACATGCTAAGTTTTCCCAACCATAAATGCCTTTTAGAGTGATAGCCCAAGGTATCCAAATTCAAAGTCTAAGTTTCAAAGTAGAAACGCCAAACCCCATTCTCAACACACACAAACACACACATGTATACGTATTCGAATTCAATACAATTATGATCCAAGTTCATAGCACCCAAACCAAGGCCTCCCAAACAAAGGAGGTCGCACAAAATCGATTAAATGCCCCCAACAAGACAGACGGAGACCTATACAAATGATAATGTAATTCTTAATAGTCACTCGTATTAAAAAAACAATTATAGACTAACTAAAATTAACCCAATACCAAATCAATACAAAAATACCCACTGATTTCGCAATTTAAGATTACACCACCGCATCAAGGCAAAATTGAATTCACCAATTCAGCACAGGTTATAGAGCAATTTTTAACACAATCATCCAAAAATATCAATACACCTAAATACAGGGGAACCATGGATCCAAACAACAACAATGCAAACACTACAAGATCGATCAAACAAAACAGTAATATCCGACCTTAGGAGGATCGAACTCGCACAAATCTTGGACGGTAGCGGCTCTTGTCGAATGATGTGTGTCGCCCAAAAGTTGAGTGGATTAGATGGAAGACCTCGACTCTTGATTGGAGTGGAACTCGTTTGTTCTTGTTGGCGGTAGGCGGAATCGCACGACGTTGAGTGGACAAGGCCGCTGGACGACACACCACTCGGCCCTAGCGGCGCACCCCAGCCTCTCCACGTTGGCGTCGGTGTGTAGCAGCGGCTTTTGGTCCTCGATCGGTCTCGAGCTTGATCACAGAGAAAGAGATCTGGCAGAGAAAGGCACCAGTTCAACGGGGAACAAGAAGTATCCGACCTTACGAGGGTCGAATTTGAACGGTTCTTCTATTTGGACAACAACGGTTCTTCCCGAACTGAGATGCGCTGGAACTAGTTCTGAGGTGACTTCAAGATGTGTGGCGGCCTTGTGGGTTCGAGGCCGGATCTGTCGACAGCAACCGAGATGAGACAGGGTGGACTGTGGAGAACAAGAACCAACGAAGGCGGCTTGACTGGCGTCGAGCAAGCCAATTCCCGACGGCAACGACTTGAGCTTCTCCGACACGTGTCGACGGGAAGGAGATTCGCCGACTTGAGCGTCTCCAATAGGGAGTTAGTCGAGCCTCCCGGTGATGCTCCACAACTTGATTCCGACAGCCTTACGCCTCTTTGGCTGGCGCCGATGTACTGTGGCTCCTCCAACCGGTGACGCGACTGGAACGACGGGACGAGGGCGGAATCGTGGTTAGATGGCGGTGGTGCGACTGCCAAACAACATTAGATTGAGATTTTAGCAAGGGAAGGTAGGGGACGAAAGAGGTAGGTGAAGATTGGCTTGGCGACGAGCTGAAATGTCATGAGTGAGAGTCTGCTCCTCTTGACCAGTTGGACGGCGCCTCACACCCAAAAGAAAAGAGGGAGGGGATAACCTAGGGCGAGGGTAGTTTAGGAAATGAGTAGTAAAAATGGGTTTGGGTTTCTAATATTGGGCTTTTCGGCCCAAACAAAGGAATTGTGATAACTTTTGAATAAAAGGTAGGAGTTTGAACGGAATTAGATTGTCTGATTTGCAACCGAATAATCGGGTCTTACAAAATGTTTATTTAAAAATATAATTTTTATAAAAAATGATATGAATCTAAGTTGCTCTTAATATTAAATGATATTTACATTATATTTGCCTTTTATATATTTATGGAAAATATTTAATTAAAATAGAATTTTGAAAAAAAATTAGAAATATACGTATGTCTTACAGGCTTACAGCATTGTCAATTAAATGATTAAATTAAAATTTGAAAAAAATAATTAACTTTTACAATTTCTCATAAGAAATAGGTAATTCATAATAAAAAAATTCATGTAAATTATATTAGTTTTGACTCTATATTTTTCTAAGAAATTAAAAAATCCATAATACAAAATTTTATACTTTTTAATCATTTATTTATTTTATTTATATTTAATAAAACCCGTACAAAGTACATGCTCTTACACTAGTCTTATATCTAAACACAAGATCTATCATGAATTTTGTAGAGAATTGAGAATATAAATATGTTCACAATTCAATTGGAAGGATTAATTGGTTTCGATTATCAACAAACACAACAAATTATCAATTTTACTAAGGATTTTACTAATTAGAATTCTGAAATTGATTCATTTTTTATTGCAAAAAATGTAGTAACGTACATTCAGGAAGCACTCGAATTGTCCGATCCCCGAGTAATGACTTGTAGAGAATTATGGATTTCACGTGTAATGGGAGATAATCAATTATATGTTTTTCTGTTTAATTGTTAGAGCCTACTAGACAAGTAGAAATTAAAACACCCCTCAAGAAAAAAAGAAAACGGGGGAAGAAAGGAAGAGCTGTCAAAAGCTTATCCGATCTATAAATTCGACTTGAATTATTCGAAAATTTTAGGGTTAAGACTTAAACTTTGAACCCGAAATTTGAAATAAACCTAACTCGATAGACTCGAAACTAGGAGTGTTGTGGGCATTCAGATTGACTTTCCTTTTTGTGTGTTAAACGGGTCGACCTGCAACAGGACCCGCAAAATCTACAACCCAACCCTTGGGTCGCACGAGTCAACCTGCGACCCGCAAGTCGAATCGAGTCGACCCGTTGAACACCCCTACCTGAAACCCATTGGGTTAATGCCGAGAAACCCGTGGGCTGACCGGATTTGTTATATTTCTCAGGATATATATAATTTCTGTTGAAAATTTAATATATTTTATTATTAAAATATACACAAATAATAGCTTATTAAAAATATTATTATTTCAATAAAATAATTATTTAAATGACTGTAGAAAAATCGATTTTCTTAACTTGGTTCGACCTAATCCATCCAAAAACTCGTAATGACCCGACCCAATTTAAACTGTGACCCGTCACGACCCGAACCCTACTCAACCCGAACCTTACTCAACCCGAAGACGAAATTACACGACCCGAATGACATTTCTATTGAGAGGGGAAAAACAATTGACTTTATTATCTCTAGTTGTGATTTTTTTATCACATTACTAATTGCTAAAATTATTTTTTCCTTTGCTCAATCCAATTAAATGGTTAATTAAGTCAGTTGTAGTTTATACTGTATACTAGGAGGATAACCCGTGCGTAGCACGGGTTGTTTCTGTTTATGTCTTTATTATCTAAGTAAAGTGAAATGTAAAAATACATTATGTTTGATTTAATAAAACTCATTTTAATACAATGTAACTGTATATGCAAACATAAAATCGATTGTACTTACTTTAAGAAATAAAACTTTTACATTTTCTCTCATTCGATGAGTATGATTACGAGCTGATTAACGGTTATGAAATGATAAATAAATTAGTTCTCATTTATGGTTCTCAAATTAATTCATATCTCAACCATTTGATCTTTCACCTCTCATCTTTTAAAAAAGAGAAATTTATTAGAAAGAGATAAAAATAACTCTTTACTAAGCTAATAACATAAAATATAGCACGGGTCACCCCTAGTATATGCAATCGTGGCTTATTTATAGATTGTAAAATTGATAATAAATGAGTATTTTTTTTAGGTAATAAATGATCAAAACAAAGAGTCTATTTTTAACTAGAAATGAATATTTTTTTGGTTATAAATGAAAACGAAGAGTCTATTTTTTGGTCAAGGAAAATCAAGAGCCTATTTTATTTATTATAAAATTAATAAGAAATGAATATTTTTATACTCTTTAACCTTAATTATAGATTGATCATATCATAAATGATCAATTTTTTCATCTTTATACGGGTCCATCTTTTTAAGGTATAATGATGTAGCTAGGTTTAATATTTTATATTTCTTATTAATTATATGGATATTAATTGATATTATTTATGTGGGTATTATGAAAGCTTAATTTTATAAAATTCTTAGAAGAATATTTAGGTCAAGTTATTAGGTTGTATATGCTAAAATCAGCAATGACATTAATATTAGGGGTTTTACCTATATTGGGGGCCGAGACGGACCCAATATTTAATATTTGGGTGTGCTAATTTTCACCAAAATTTTCTAGGTGAGTTAAATTATCTAAAATTAACTAATTTAGTACCAAATTTACTTTAATTTTTATTTTATTTTTACCATAATTCTATTTTTTAATATTTAGGGTGGGCTTGAGCGGACCCCCTTGTGTTCGTCTCTCAATGGGGTTTACAAAGAAATAGATATTGGGGATTAAACGTGCAAGTTTCATCTATTGCATATAGCTCAACGTACGTTTGAAATCTTTCGAGTCTCTAACAATCAAACTCCAAGCTTGAGTTTAACTTTCTCTAATCAATAAGAAGAATTAGACCATAAATTTTTGCTAAACATATGCCATCTAGAACAGATAATGAAGATGAAAACAATTTAATATTATGTATTATTTACATGAAATCGAAGGAATTATCTTTTCATTACTATTACATCTTTGCTTTTTATGTGAATTATGCACATAGTACATATATATATTGAATCTTTAGTTATGCACCTTTCTTCTATTGGATATTAGTGCTTTTTTATCAACTTACACAATGCAACTTTAACACTTGAAATCTCATCGAGTCTCTAACTATTAAACTCCAAACTTGAGCTCAATTTTTTCTTGGATCAATAAGATAAGTAGAAAATAAAGTCATTACTAAGTCATATGACCAAATAGAAGTCTTATTTTATGGTAGTTTGTTGATTCCATCTCTTTTCAAAACCCTCGATAAGAAAAACATATAATCAAAAGTATTGCATGTCATATAATAAGGAATTTAATCATCACGAAGATAATAATAAGGAAGAGCTTACCTTTCAAATTATTTAGTTTCAACTTGAATTTTTGAAATTCGATCTAGTGTCTATCTACATAAAAGCAAACAAAATATAATTAGATACATAATAGTTGAAAATAGAAAATATAAATAAATATTGCAAAAAAAAAAGCCTACTTACATGTTAACAATTTTAACAATGCTAGTTTAAGGTCAAGACTCAAGGCTGAAATCGACCGCTTCCCAACAATCCCACCTCTAACGTGTCAATTTATAGGGGTATGAATTATGGCTTTAATAAACGATTTATAATATGTTACAAATGAGTTGATAAGGTTGTCGGTTACGCGTATGAGCTAATGAGAGAATTATTCCATTTATAGTAATTAATATGTAGCAATAAATTAAAGGTAGACATTTAATTGATGCATGTATATATAGAATTTCAACGGATTTTTCCATATTTAAAATTGCAGCCGTTTTCACTTTTGACTTTTTCAATGCAATGTATTTGTTTTTTTATATCTTTTAAATTTATTTGATACTTATCCTAAATCTGTTAAAAGTAGACTAAAGGTTAATTATAAGAGGAGATAAATGATTATGTTTAAAATTATAACAATGGGTTTATGTCTATCTTTTCCTTAATTATGGAGCTCATCATAAATGACTAAATGTTATTTTTTATTTATCTTTTTGGTTTCATTGGATACTTATCCTAGATCGGTTAAGGTAGACGAAAGGTCAATTGTAAGAGAAATTTTGCTCATTAAATTTACAATTGATATACTCTTTACCATTATTATATTTTGGCTGATGACTTTTGATTTTCCATTTACTCAATAATTGTATAATTGATATGCTCTTTAATATTGGAGGTGAGTTTTGATTTTTCTTTGAATTAAAAATATAGTAAAATTTGGAGCATTAATAAGTATTTTATTTCATCAAACATTATGTATTGGATGTTGACTTTTGGTTTTTTATTAGATTAAAAGGTTAGTAAAATTGGGAGTACTAATATGCATTTTAGTTAATCATAAATGACTAAAAGTTTTTTTTTTATTTAAGAAAAATTGCTCTAAATATCCCAACTTTTCATTCAGTTGCACACTCTAGCCCGATATTTTTGAATTTCACAAAATATCCTATACTTTGGGGGTAGTTGTGCACTCTACCCTCAAAGTGTCCACATTTTGGGTAAATTTGTGGATTGACTCCTCACCTTTTTATTTTGTGACAAAAATACCAACTTATGTACAAATAATTTTTAAAAATTATTAATCTTGTCCTTATAATAATTAAACCATTCAAAAAAATCATTTTAGATCTTTTTGTTTTCTAAATCAGTGTTAGTCGAACTTTTGTTTGTCCAAAATAAATAAAAAATTGTTTGTCCAATATAAAAAAAATTAATTATGAATATTTTAATGCACCTTGTTTGGTTTTTTTTTAAATAATTAATTTTTTAGTTTTCCATTTACCAAAAAGGAAATTTGGATTATTTTTTTATTTAACTTGTTTGTGTCATTGTGTTTAAATAAAAAAAAAGTAAGAACATAAGTTGTACACTATTGTGTTGGCTAAGTTGGACAAGCAAAAACATAAGTTTTCAAACTTTTATTAAAAAAAGGGTTATGAATTTTTTTCTTGTGTCTAAATTTATTTCGAAAATAATAATGGAAAAAAGTATTAAAATGATCTACGTTGTAAAGTAAAAGTTATGGATTAATTACATATGTAGTTAATTATAAAGGTGAGAAGCTATAAAATAAGCTTATAAAAAGGTTATAAAATCGTTTTCACTTATGTTGGATTTTTTTTTAAAAATAATAATGAAAAGAGTATTAAGATGAACTACTTTGTAAAATAAAAAGTTATGATTAATATTTTACGTAAAAGTGAGATTTATATTAGGAAATAATAAAAAGTAATTATATTATGTTTTATAAATGAGAAAATTAAACCTATAAATCTATATATATTACACATGAAAAAATTTGTTTCTACATGGATTGAACATTTTTGTCACAAAACGAAAAGGTGAGGGGCTAATTCATAATTTTACCCAAACGTTGGACATTTTGAGGATAGAGTGTGCAACTATCCTCAAAGTATAGGATATTTTATGAAATTTGGAAAAGTCGGGATAGAGTGCGCAACCGAATGAAAGGTTGGGATATTTGGAGCAATTTTTCCTTTTATTTATCTCTTTAGTTTCATTGCATACTTATCCTAGATCGGTTAAAGTAGACGAAAGGTCAATTGCAAGAGGGATTAAATGATTTATGTTTAAAATCGTGTAACAATGAGAATAATTTGTCTTTGTTTTTTCCTTTTCTTAATAATGGAGCTCATCATTAATTGTCAAAATTTTCCATTTTATAAGATACTAGGGGGACAGGCCCGTGCATACGCACGGGACAGGTTTTTTACATTCGTTTATTTTTTAATAACCCTCTTTTTATCAATGAGATTGTTTTTTTATAAATTTTCATTACACAAGAGTAGCTCTTTGCACTTTGCACAAAGTATCATTTGGCTAGTAGCCGGCTAGAGGAATCTTCTCCATCCCTTAGTTGCTATGTAGGATGAAAGAGCTAGTCGTGGCTCACACTAAGCCATCCAATTCCCATATCTTTTTCAATTAATGCATAACATCGTAGAAAATACATGCATAATTAATATTAACGCTAGTCAAATCAAATCAATTTATTTTCAAACAAAAGGTTACACTGAGCAAAGAGAGCACCAAGTTGCCCGATTTATTAAAATTCAATACTTTAGTTTCTTTGAAATAAACTCCGCGTTGAACATGGACAAATCAAGTTATCTAAAAACATAATATTAATTATTCTATATTTTCTACTTTTGATAACACACGAAAACAATTGAAATTAACAAAGCTCTTTCGAGATATTGCATCTTCTAGCTAATTCATTGACTCATAAAAAAATAAATAACAATAGGAATAAAAATAAGTTTTCAATGAGCAACCTAGATCAAGAGTTCAATCCACACTATAATGTGAGACATGAAGATATATATGACAATCATTTACATCGTTTGTGTATCTACAACAATTGATTCCCGAACCAATGAGCACCCTAATTTATAATAAATTTGTATTTTTATACAAATATACGGAGCTCGTAGAGATGTCCATCTGAAACTATGCCACACTCAATATATAAAAATATTGTCAAATAAGGTTAAACGTACACCAAACGTTTGTAGTCTAAATTAGTTAGAAAGTTACAAACTCTATTAATGTACAAAACCAAGTCCCAAATGTATACTTGTA
The DNA here is from genome assembly GCA_964016875.1 of Fallopia convolvulus. Taxonomy (NCBI): domain Eukaryota; kingdom Viridiplantae; phylum Streptophyta; class Magnoliopsida; order Caryophyllales; family Polygonaceae; genus Fallopia; species Fallopia convolvulus. Next base: position 48,909,619 of record OZ024731.1, on the reverse strand, counting down.
GTATGCATTAATTAGTACGTTACAAAATAATGTTAAAAGCACTAAACATCTCTTTGTTGTCCACATTAACATGGTGAGTCGACATTAATTGGAGGTGAAAGGATCAATTTCTTAAACTTTAATTTTAATGTTTTACATTCTTATGTGTTAACATTTGATAATATTAAGACAATCTATGTTTTCATAATTTTTTTTATTATACCTAGAGTTATTTTTATTAACAATGTTAAATATATAATATAAATTGAAAAGTTTATTATATGATTATGTTTTATATTGAACATTATAATTTTTTAAAGTGATACATATATAGGTATTTATTTTTAATAAACAAACCTCATTTGAACGGGTCATTTTTTTTTATGTGTAACAATCATATTGTGATTGAAATGTGTATGGATTCAAAAGATTATCTTTAATATCAACTTTTTTTCCTTCTTTGTGATATCTAATAGTCATCATATAGGGGAATATAAATGCGCTAAAGAATGACCAATAATTATTGCCTTTCAAAATTTTTTTTTTTGGAATTGACACTAAATGTCTTATTAAAAAGGTTATGGTATGATATGACAAATACATGAAATAATATATTATAGTTCTTATAAAATACATGATCATTAATTGCCAATTTTTTATATATGTTTATAGATAGATAAAGATGGATATATAGTAGAGCTGTCAAAATCTGACCCGATCCGAAAAATCGACCCCAACCGCCAAAACAATTTAGGGTCAAGACATGAAAATTTAAACCCGAAATCCAAAATAAACCGAACCCGATAGACCTGAAACTCGTTGGGTTCAAACTCGAAACAGCCGTTGGGTTGACCCAATTTGTTATATTTTAAGAATATATAATATATTTTGAAAATTATAATATATTTTATTATTAAAATATATAAAAATAATAGATTTATTATTAAATATCATTTTTTAAATAAATTAATATTCTATTAATTGTAAAAAAAATCAATTTTCTTGACCTGTTAAGTCAACCCGACCCGCCCGACAACCCGCAATGACCCGACCCGATTTGACCAGTGACCCGTTACGACCCGAACCCGAACCCAAAATAACCGAACCCGAACCCGACCTGACCGACCCGTTTGACACCTCTAACATTATATAGCATAGTACGAGTCAACAAAATATTTTTAACATTTTAATTCAACGTCTTTAATTAATAATTTAATAGTTTTGATAATTATCATAATTATTCCGTAAGAGAAATATAAGAAAGAACAAAATATTTATGAACATATAAAATTCTTGAATAATTAAGAATAAAAATACTAAATATACAAATGAGATAAATTTAAAATTCTAATTAATCAAAATGAAGTTCATTTTCTGAAAAACTCAGTTTTATATTAGTAGGTATATGCCACATGCAACTTTTTAATATTTCTTTTTTGAACTATTTCTAAAGTTATTTAGCTTATATTTGTTAAATTGAATATTTATAATGATGTGTGTGAAATTGTCAATGATTTTTAAAGAACTCATTAACTAATAAAGTAATTATAATAAAAATTCTAAATAAATATTTATGTGGGAATTAACTCGATTTGGTTGTTTCTTTTTTGTTATTAGTTACTTTATATTTCCTAAATCCAATATTTTATATGAATAATAAATCATAAAAAAATTTAAAAATATAGGTATTGTCATTCCAAAAGTAGAATTGGAATTTCAAAGTGTTTATATATCTTATTATAAGATAATATATAGTACTCTTGTACATTTTACGGATATTAAACACGTCCCATTTGTGACAACAACACTTTTTATTTTAAACTGTATGCCTTCAATCAAAAGAGACATTTAGTATTGGTAAAAATGACTAAAGGTGGGATGAGGTGAAGAATTTTAAAAGAACATAAAGAAGGAAAAATATAGTATGAATGTTATATTAAAATGAATTTTACAATGTAAATAAGCTACCCACTACGACAACACAATTTTTAATTTACCTATATTGTTGCTAAAATGAATCACGAAAATATTTGAAGATTTAACTCCTCTTGCTTGCCAAGCTACATGATAAAGGTAAAACAAAGAAGTTAGCACTATCAAATCTCTCATCTTGAACCATCAAAATATGCACAATATCAACATATATCGTAATTACATACAAAAAATCAAGTAGAAAAAAAAAATCTAAAGCAATCGATGCATGCCCAAACAAAAATGGCAACATAACATAGAGGAAGTAAGATATATATAAAATTCATAACAAAACATAATAATATTGAGAGAGACAGAATATGAAAGACTTCGAGGTTTTTTTTTTAATATGTAAAGGTAATGAAGAACTCATATATTATATATAGAGAGGCTAGTAGAACTTAATTAATAAAAAAAAATTACCTATAATGTAGCCAAAATAAATCACGTAAAATATTTGAAGGTTTAACTCCTCTTGCTTGCCAATCTACATGATAAAGGTGAAACAAAGAAGTTAGTACCATCAATCTGTCATCTTAAACCATCAAAATATGCACAAAATCAACATATATCATAATTACATACAAAAAGTCAAGTAGAAACAAAATATAAAGCAATCGATGCTAAAAAAATCAGCAATATAATAACATAATATAGAGGAAAAGTAAGATACAATACATAATAATATCAAGAGAAACGAAATTCTTACCTTATCAAAAAAAAAATATCAAGAGAAACGAAAAAAGAGAGACTTCGGATTTTTTTGAATCTCTAAAAGTAATGAAGGTCTCATATATAGATAGGCTAGTAGAGCTTGCAATTGATCATTAATAATAAATTTAATTTATTAGGTCATTGGTGGTTACTAAACTAAATAATTTCTCTACAATAAAAAAATTTAAATTTTTTGATATGGTCTATTATACTTAATGGGGCATTAATGCGTTATTGATGTATATGGAGTTAAGATTTGACTTATTGACTATATGAAACGTTTCAATCTAGCATTGATGTGTCAATAAGTGACAATTAAAATTTTGTCTAATGAGGTTATATTTCAATAGGTCCATTCTTTATTGTAATTTTGTAACGTTCTAATTTTATCTCTGTATTTGTACTTGTGTAACTGTTACATATAAACTAATAGGTGCATTACGATTACTTTAGAAAATATATGCTATTTGAAACAATAGATAGATACATAAAATCAACTTTATATTTTAATTTATTTCTTTGATAAAAGGTGTTTTTTGTGTGGATATACTATCATAATTATCATACATTATTGTATAAGAAAATTGATCGGGCTATATTATATTTATTATGCACAAAAAATTCATGATATTTTCTATAAAACTTGAATCTTAACCCTTTCATGAGACTTGAACCACTCTAACTATTATGCTAAAAGAATAGTTTGTATTCAAAATGAGATGTAGATAAAAAAATATAAAATTAGTTGCATGAATTTAATATGTATAATATATACACCCTGTTAAATATTTAGAGAAAATAATATTTATTCAATAAAAAAATCGAATTGAGTTGTTTAGACAATTATAAGTCCAATTAATGTTTCAAAAAAGAATTAAAAATGTTTAAGAGTTGTAATATAGTAGAGAAAATTTCTTTTAAACATTCATTTATGTTAACACAAATTGAATTTTTTTTAATTTAAGAAAATAAATATAAATGATGTTAATATAAAACTCATAATGAATTTAATTTTTAAAGTGTTTTTGAAAATTACAAATTAAATTTGGACCTTTAGCTAGAATGGTTTGATTATGCAAAAATAAAAAAAGGGCTAAGAAAATAATTATTTGGAGACTCGAACAATAATAAACCTTCGTTACAAAGAGCAAGCTTTACCAATTGAGCTATGTAGCTCATCTTAACAAGTAATATAATTGATTTATTATATTTAATTTTTTAATTAAGTGCAAAAAATGCACTCCGTACACAACTTTTTTTTGTTATATATAGATATAGATATTTTCTCGTTTGATATTGATTGAAAAACAAATCAATAACTTTTATCCAAATTAAAAAGGCATTTATTAATCTTGAATAAAGTGAATTTATTTTCATTAGTTTTTTTGTTTTATCTTTATAAAGTTTCCTTATTGAAATAAAGGGTAATAAAGCCATTGGGGCACCATAACATCCCCACAAAAATAACAGAATCTTAGATTCATTTTTATCTCATCCTCCCAGTAATAACAGAATAAATAGTAGCCTAATTAATGACATGCAAAAATATTAAGATTAAAAGAGTTGTTTTAATTAAAATTTAGATACAATTTCCATTTTGTTAGGAGGTAGCAAGGTATTATTGTGCACTCTAATAAAGCACATTTAATTTAATTAAAATTAAGAGATCGAGTTGTTTTATGCAATTTAATTATTGTGCTCTTTGGTAGAACGATGAGATTATCACCATTTGGAAACACAAAGTCCGCCATGACCAGCGACAATGTGCTTTGTCTACAATATTAGGGTGAAAATTGCGCACAAAATTAAGCAAACTATGGATATTCAAGCACCTAGATCAGTTTAGCATTTCTACATTTCTAGCTGAGATGATCAATTAGGTTTTGGAGAAGATCTAAACCTTCCAATTTCTTCTAGAGCTAGACTAGAATCGATCTTAAGAATTAGGGATCATAGCATATAATTCCAACATCTATGGATGGTGATCATGGATGTATCTATAGGATACAAAACTTTTGAACAAGTCATATAAAATCTCAATTAACAAATGGTCACGACACCAGTGATCGTCATTCATCAAAACACGTACAACCTATAGAAATTGTTACAGCTGATCACAAACATTAAACACCATAAAACATCAGAATGAAATGAAATGAGAAGTAGATTAACAGTTCGAATGACTTGTACGTACCATACTCAATTCAAGTTGAATAAAGAAAAATCTTTGACAAAATGCAAGAGAACTGAAAGTTTCTACTCAATTCAAGTTGAATAAGGGGATCTCATGCATGAAAAAATTGGTTAATTAATGACAAGCCTAGTTTAAAAATTAAACAAAAAATGTTAAGCATGCCTTGCTCGAAGTCCTCGCAAATGGTAGACAGACAAAGAGCTCCAATTCTATGTCTACTTTAGAATATATATGAGAGAAAATGAGGAGCAAGTAGTTCAAAGATGCTAGGACCATAATGCATGTAGCCAAATCACCCAAACAGCAAGCAAAATGGCCATGAAAATCCATGCAAAGAAACTTTAAGTAGTAATATCTTTGGGATTTTAATTAAAACCAAAGAACCGTTTGACTTATAATCATGCATTACAAGTGTTAAGATTATGAGTTTTTAGCCCATGAAAACTCGAATATATATTATGTAGCAATACTGCCTTAATCATACGAACAACTTTAGTGAAGCCTTTTGCTCATGCAATGTCCAGAGGAGTAGGGTAAACGTCATTCAAAAGCAGATGATTTGCTAAAAATTTGAAGAGGAAGTTTATCATGCATCTATCAAATAAAAAATGAGACGGTACAACCTTAATTGATTGTAGTCACTTCTCAAGTTTCAAACTAAACAACATCAATAGTAACCTCTTCGTTTTCTTCGATCATCAGCTAATCTTAGATCTCGGCTCTTCAAGTCTGCCAAAAATAAACAAAGAAGCATGCATTCGCCAAATACAGCTTCCTGAATCGCTTCAAGAAACTAAGAAATTACGATCGCAAGTACAAAATCGCTTTCAAGAAACTTAGAAATTACAACGACCGAAATCGCTTCGGAGAAACTTAGAGACTACGATCACAAGTTCGAAATCACTTCCAACGAACTTAAAAATTACAATCGCAAGCAAAGAGAAAATCAATGAAACCAGAACTCAACACAAAAACAAGTCAACAGAAGAACTCAATTATCATCACACATTTAGACCTAACCAGTAGGTCCTCGCTGCACTTGTCGTAACCAGAAAAGCGAAAAACGTAATCAGAACAAAACGATCAAGAAGACGTAATGGATGTATGTACATAGTGAGGCAACATATGCACTGTCCAGGGATGGTAGAAAACAAAATTTTACAATAACATGATTGACCTCAATTAAGAACAACCTCAGCACAGAGACCCTCAGACTGAATTACCGCAAAGACTTGGAATCACATGAATTACCGCAGAGACCCTCGTACTTCGAAAACTTGAGATTCCATCCAAAATCACAAAGTCATGCAATTATCGAACAATTGAACCAAAATCACAAAGTCATGCAATTATCGAACAATTGAACTAGCTGGGGAGTTACATGGTGCCAAGTGGGGGCTTTCCCCCACTGAAATTTTCAATTTTTTCTTAAAATATAGTTAAAAAACTAGGGTTGTTTAACCCGTAAATAAAATAAACTCAACCCATTTTAATCTTTCTAATAAAACTTTAAATTTTAAACTAAAACTTAAATCTATTTATATCGGGCCTACTCAAAAGAGTAGTAAAAAATTTAGCTTTAACAAAAAAGCCACAAAGGCCATTATAGTTGGACTTAGACAATTGACCTTCTTTTCCTCTCCTTCCCTTTTTATAAGCTACTCTCCCCCTCTCCTCCTACAAAAATTTCGATGTGGGATACAAAAATAGCGAGCAAGTTCAAAAAACCTCTTCCGCATCGACATTTCATTGAAAGTTGCTCTTCTCCTCTCCTTTATATAACATGCTCTTCCCCTCTCCTACTACAAATTAAGCTTGTTAGAGCAAACCCAACAGTTTTCCCACATTCTTGGGGGATTGGGCTTTGGGGGAATTTTGACCAAAAAATTGTCCCAACAGATGCTCTATTCCATTCTCCATTTTGGAGTAATTCTCCAAAATGAGGTAAGCTTTCCCTAAATTTGAGGTGATCCCCAAATCTCCAAATCAATATATTTTCCTTTTCTTTTTTCTTTTATTTACTAATTTAATGGATAAAAAATAAAAAAGAGTCAACCAAAAAGTGAGATTATTAAATTAAGATTCTAGAATATTTTTATTCCTTATAAGTCAAATAACAAGTAACAAATATTTTTATTCCTTAAGATTCTAGAATACTTCCTTATTAATCAAATAACAAATAATTTATGATTTATTAAATTTAGATTCTAGAATATTTTTATTCCTTATAAGTCAAATAACAAATAGTTTTTCATTTATTAGGTTAAGATTCTAGACTATTTTTATTCCTTAAGTCAAATTAACAAATAAATTATCATTTATTAAATTAAGATTTTAAACTATTTTTTTCCTTAAAAGTCGAATAACAAATAATTATCATTTATTAGTTTATGATTCAATAATATTTTATTTTCTTATGTAAGATAATATATAATTAGTTATTATAATTTATATGGTAAAAATGAAAGTATTAGATGCAATGTTCTCCAAAATAGAGAATCTGTTGGAGTTAGGCTGATTTTTTTTTGGTATGTATGACAGTTGGTTCTCCATTTTAGAGAAAATTATAGAGAAGCTGTTGGGTTTGCTCTTACTTATTAGAATGCATGCTTCATAATTACTACTCTTTTCCTATAGTATGAAATAGGTTCACCTATAGGCCTAAATATTAATGTTAAATCTACTTTTCCAAGTACCTTTTTCAATTAGCTTTTTCAATAGTATTAATTTCTAGCTTCTTTAGTAAGCTTTCTCATTCTATTTATGAATTGAGATCTCTTTCTATTTATGAATTGAGATCGAATTTCTATATTCTCCAACCCTCTCTTTTACGGAAATTGTTTTAATGACCCAGTGGGTCATTACCCACTAACTAAAATAGTAATAGGAGAGAGAATAGTAAAAGCATGTTATTATTTAATTTTTAATTAATTTGATTGAGAGTTTCCATGCCTATAGGTTTGGATGTTTTATATATTAATTAAATAGGCTGAAAAAATAGACTGTTCAATTGGATTATAAATGTTTAGTTGGATCATTTTTTTTACGTTTCATTTTAACTTTAAGTACTCCGTATTTAGCTTCTAACTAGTATGTTTTCCCGTACCTTGTACGGATTTTTCTTAAATAAAGTATTAATAATAAAATATTTTCAAATATATTTGTTACCCGAGAAAAATAATTATGTAAATGCTTAAATATAAATTTTGTTATAATCTGCGTAAAAAGATAAGACAATTTCCATATTAACATAAATATTGTAGAATTTGTACAATTAGAATAAAAAAATATCCTAATGATCTTCCGGTCTATCATATCCAAAAATAAAAAATTGTTTAATAATGAGATTTTCTATCCTATATTTTAAAAACATGGATAAGAATTTATCATATCCAAAAATAAAAGATTATTTTTTATAAAAAAAAAAGTGGTGTGGTCCAATCTAAAATTGACATGTATCGTTTAATAATTTTTTTAACCTTCGCTTTAGGTTATAGTTATGATGAGCAGTAGATAGTAACATGGGCTAAATTTTTTTAAATTTTAAAATCAAAGAGTACACTGCACAGAGTTTAGTCGACAAGGCAATTAATTTAGCCTTTTTTCAAGGCATGTTTTGAATTTAATTTGCACCATTTACTAGTCATCATTTTATTTTTAAAAAAATGTTCTGTCTTAATTTAAAGTGTATGGTTTATAAATAATGGAATACATAAATAAGAGGCATGGTTTATACGTTTTATATACAATAAATATTATAGTTTTTTATTCATTAGATTATTTAAGGTTATTATAAGTTTATAATTTGATATGAATGTATTAGAGTTGTCAAACGGGTTTGTCGGGTCGGGTTCGGGTCGTAAAGAGACACTGGTTAAGTTGGGTCAAGTCATTGCTGACTTTTTGGGCGGATCGAGTCGCCCCAACAAGTCAAGAAAATCGAATTTTTTATAATTATTGAAATATTATTCTATGTTAAAAATGATATTTAATAATAATCTATTATTTTTATATATTTTAACAATTAAATATATTATTTATTTTCAAAAAAATATAACAAATCGGGTCAATCCAACATGTTTCGGGTTTGAACCCAACGGGTATCGGGTTCAAATTTTAGATTCTTGATCCTAAAATTTTCGGGCAGTTCAAGTCGGTTTTTCGGATTGGGTTAGCTTTTGACAGCTCTAAATGTATTACGCTTATGTTATTTTAATAGATTTATCAAAACTTGACCCAAACCGACATTCCAACTCGAGCTAAAAATTAATAATTTAAAAAAAGACCTCAATTCGACTAATTAGAAAGATAATTAGGGCTATTTTAAAATTAGGGTTCATGTTTTAGGTCTTAGTTCTTAGGGTTGAGGTATGATTTTTTCATATAGGGTTTAGACATGGGGTATAAGCAGGTTCGTTTCTAAGTTTTGAGAGGCCTTGTTCTAAAATTATCTCTTAATCCAATAAATTAATTTATATTTGTCTTTTATTATAACTAATTGGATCCTTTATAGATATATATATATCTTATAATATTCTACCTAACCTAACAATCTAAGATTCTAACGTAGACTAACAAATAGATTATTTTACGTAATTTCTTTTGCTGGTATACATTTTGCATTTATATTTTAATTGATTGATTTTTCAATTATTCTTAACTAATTATTTTGTATTTATCATTAACTGCTCGCTTATTCTTATCTAATATGGGTTTGTGCACAAAACTGACTGTAAAAATTAAAATTTCAACAAATTACCCGTAACAATATTTTGTTTGCAAAAAACCACCAGTCAAAATTTAAATTTCAATAAACCACCTATAAAAATATCTTTTTGCAAAAAACCATCCATGAAAATATTCTGTTTACAAAAGACCACCCAAATCAACAATTTCGTTAAATTTCCGTTAGAAATATGTAATTTTATTATTTTCACTACTAAAATACCAATTTTTACTATTCAAACACCAAACCCCATATTATGAATTTGTGATTTGTGAATGTTTTCTTACTTGGATATGAAGAACGAGATACCCAACAGTCCATAATTCCATTACATTTCACATGACCGAACCGTGAATCCCGATTAACCGTAGTTCGATTAACCACTTTTCAGTCGGTTTTCTCTGTTAACCGATAAGCATTTATAATTAAAACTAAAATAACAATATTTGAATAAAAAAAAGTGACCAAACAAGACTTTTATTTTAAATATGTACTTATACCATATTGTTTTGGTTGTTGTAAACAAATATCAAAAGTATATACTATAGTGTGTGAAATAAAACATTGTGTGTATTATTTTTTTAGCACATCAAATTTAATAAGCAAGTCTTATATCAATGAGAAGTGTAAAAATAGTTTGTAAATTGTTAAAATTGGAGAAGGAAAGACCCAAACTAGATCAACACCTTGAAGATCATAGAGTTTAACCACTAAATAAAGCAAAGATAACTAATATTTGAAATAAATATTAATATATTTTCAGTTTTTCAGATAATATTATATGTAAGTCATGAATCGAAACCGAACTGTTAAAACGAAAATATTTTCGGTTCGGTTAACTAGACCAAAATTTCAAAAAAAGTCGGTTTGGTTAACCTAAAAAATAACTGGTTTTTCGGTTTTTCCGTTTCGGTTTTTTTATGGCCACCCCTAGGTTCTACTAAGCCTCGTTTCACTTCTCCCCTAAAAACTACTTTTAAAACTCTTGAAATTAGTGTAGCTCTCTCTTTTTTCGAGATACAAAAAATAATATTTCACCCAAAAATTACTTTTCATCAATAAGTGAAACATACCCTTTATAATTGACCAACGAATATTTAATTTATCACTTTTTTCAACACGTTGGTTTTTATTCTTTACCATTGAAAGGTATATGATATTATAAATAAACAATATTGGATTGATATTAAATTATCTAAATAAAAAATATATGGACTAAATAGATAGTCTTTTATATGTATTTAAGTAAGCTTAAAACTATTATGAGAGCTTGAATAACAAAATTATAAATTTTTTTAATAATGTTATAAGAAAATTTAAGCTATTAAAGTAATAATAATAATTGAAAATTGAAAATAAAATTGTATGTGTTAAAAGGAAAATAAGAAAGTATGAAGAACAAAAAGACTTGTAAAGGAAAAAAATGGCAATAAAACTAAATAAAGTGCGAGCCATTCCTTTCAAAAAGTAATACGGAGAGGAAAAATTAAAATTTGTCTGCAAGGTTCAAACTCGTACAACGAGCAACAATTATAATAGATCTTTAAAAATAAATTATGTTACATATATATTTGATTTTTCATACGGATCGAGTAGCAATTATTTTTCTTATTTACTCCGTAGATAATTATTTAGGATATAGATACATGTTTTAAAAAAAAATTAATGGGCCAATCTGATTGTAAGCCCATGATTCATCCCAATCCAAACCTTAAATTTATTACTACCAAAGCTAAAGGTATGGAACTAGCTCCAAACCAATGTCATAATTAATTTTCTAAAAAATTGTAAGAAGTAACTCTACAGTAATACCCTCTCTTTTTTATAAACCACTATTTTAAGTAATGGGTCATGACTAGAGGTGTCAAACGGGTCGGTCAGGTCGGGTTCGGGTTCGGTTATTTCGGGTTCGGGTTGAGTCGGGTTCGGGTCATAACGGGTCACCGGTCAAATCGGGTCGGGTCATTGCGGGTTGCCGGGCGGGTCGGGTTGACCTAACAGGTCAAGATAATTGATTTTTATACAATTATTAAAATATTTTTTATTTAAAAAATAATATTTAATAATATTTTTATATATTTTAATAATAAAATAAATTATAATTTTTAAGATACATTATATATTCCTAAAATATAACAAATTGGATTTCGGGTTTGAACCCAACGGTTTTTTCGGGTTTGAACCCAATGGGTTTCGGGTCTAACGGGTTCGATTTATTTTGGGTTTCGGGTTCAAATTTTCGGGTCTTGACCCTAAACTTTTCGGGCGGTTCGGGTCGGTTTTTCGGGTCGGGTCAGCTTTTGACAGCTCTAGTCATGACCCATATGGTCATACAAACACCCTCCCTCTTTTACCAACATGGTATCAGAGCTTTAGGTTTCGAAATGGACCTAAATGTATTTTAGGACATTTAAAATTTTCCACTAATGTAAATTAATAAGGTGTTTGTGAATTAATTAGGTCTTTTAAATTTTCTCCTAGTGTATGTGATTGTTGATTTTTTACAAGTGGAGACTTTAAAACACATTATTGAGAGTGATTTTTTCATAATGGTGTTAAAGATGATGTTTAAGGGACATGTGCCAAACTATAACACTACCCAAGAACAAAATTTGGTATCGGATGAAAGTTGTTTTTTACTTGTTATAAAAGAGGTGAGTTATTAAATTGTTGCATTTAATTAATTTCTTTTGTGAAGAATGCATATATGTTAATTTATAAAGTTCAATTCATACGCTAGAGGATCTACTACCAACATTTATAATCACGAGGAAACTTTTAGACAACCGTCACTCAATTGAGTCGTGTAAAAACTTGTTAATCATCTTAACCTATGATGAGCCTCATTCAAAAAAATTGGTAAGTGCCTTTCACTTTATATAATACCCTTTTTAAGTTTTTTTTTTACACTTCAATGGGACAATAAACTTGGATTCACATGAATTAACACAGAGAACCTCGCATTCTGACAAATTGAGATTCCATCCAAAATCACAAAGTCGTGCAATTATCGAGCAATTGAACCTAGCTTTGCTGTGAACCTAGCTTTGACCTCATACTTAATTTATATCAATGCTCCAACGAGTGCAAGAAGAGGAAATCCAACAAAGAATTACCGAGGAAACCAGCCAAAAATTCCAAAAATCAAAATTCAGAGAGAGGAAGATGAAGATAACAGTAAAGAAGTTGAAGAACATAATAGACATTTAGTAACTACTAACCCAAATTCTTCAATGTGTGCTTTTTTAATAGAAATGTCCAAGACACCGATTTTAGAGTCCGATGAAAAGTGAATCTTCACGTGCTCTTATGATCGGACTATTTATTCATTTTACGTTCTCTCACAATAGCAAGAAAGACCCTTCTTCATTCATTTTTGGGAATTATTTTTATTTATTTGATTATGATTAGTAATTATAGGATATTTAAAATTTTCTCCTAATGTAAATTAGTAATTATAGGATATTAATTGAGTCGTCAGTCGTGGAAGTACTTGTTAATGTTGTTAGCCTATAATAAGCCTCATTCAACAAATTTGGTAAGTACCTTTCACTTTATATAATACCCTTCTAAGTTTTTTTATACTTCAAATGTTCAAAACTAATTGGAAAATTCCGGTTGATACCCTTGAGTTTTTGACTTTTCCGAGTGATATCTTGAAAAAAAACTTATTCCGAGTGGTATCACAAAACTCCGGCTAATGCCCTTACTTGTAAATTTTCGTTAGTTTATAGCTAAATTAGTATGTTTTCTAATGAAAAAATTTATTTTTGTAGTTAATTAAATTGAAATACAATTTTATTTTAATAACATTGAAATACCATTTTATTTTAATAACAATGCAAAAAAAAAAACCATATAAAAATATAAAAATAAATTTTATTATATATATTTGTGAAATAGTTTTTATGTTGTATAATTCAAAGTTTTTAAGTTAAAATCAAAAATATTATAATATTTGTATTAAAATAAATATATTTCAAGATTAACATTTTACATGTAGATTTTATATAGTAATTTTTACAATTTTTAAAATATTGATAGAAATTAAAATTTTAATGTAACTCGAGATAACTATAATGAAAAGTTTTTATAAAAAATAAAAAATTATTACATAAAACCTACATGATTTTTTTAATTATGTAATATATTTATTTTAATGTAAATATTGTAAAAAAATTAAACTTAAAAATTTAAATTATACAACATACAATCTACTTGTCAAATATATATATATATATATAATATTTTTAATTTAATAATTTACATGATTTTTTTAATTTTTATTGAACTAAAATTTTGTTTCCATTTAACTAAATACAAAAATATATTTGTTTCTTTAGAAAGCATATTAATTTAGTTATAATTAAACGAAAATTTACAAGTAATTAAGGGCACTAGCCGGACTTTTGCAAAAGTTCAGGGGTACCACTCGGAATAAGTTTTTTTTAGGGCACCACTCGGAAAAGCCAAAAACTAGAGGGTACCAACCGGAATTTCCCTTAACATATATATGGATATATGGATGTATGTACCTAGTGAGGCAACATATGCACTGTCCGCAGATTCCGCTGTAGCGGAGCCTCACTGGGTTAATGATGATGATGATGATGAATGACCTCAATTTAGAACAACCTTAGCACAATATAACATGATGCAAGGGGTAAACTTTAATCTCTTCACTTAAGCATATAAAAGATTGATTTCAAATTGCAAAACAAACCCTATTACGACTAAATATTCTCCTTGTTTAAAATCAAGACTGGCAACTACACAATTTTAATTCTCAACTATAGTTTTACAAGCTAAAAACACGATAGTAGTCTCATATTCATGGAAAGATGTGCTTCCACACAATCACCTCAATGGCAAAAACAAGAAAAAACTTAAAACCGAGCTATGAAGTACTTGATTAGTGGTTGGTATCTATGAATTCTAGAACTCCTAAAGCACACCCTAAAGCTTTAAAAGGAAAATCGGTAGTAGGGAAAAAGCGTTCACATTTGCACTAGCTCAATTCGATTTTAGCAACACTGTAGAGGAATTCCGTTAACTTACAAGCTGCAATCAAAACCCTAGAGGGACCCTAAACTTGGAATCAATTGAAGTACCGCAGAGACCCTCGTACTATGACTAGCTACTTGATATTCCATCCAAAATAACAAAGTCGTTCAATTATCGAACACTTGAACCTAGCTTTGACTTGAACCTAGCTTTGACCTCAGACTTAAATTTATTGGAAATGACACTTTGGTAAATAACATCTTCTAGGAATAAAGATCAAATACCATACAACAACAAACTGAAATGAAATGAAAAAACCTAATGACTCTATCATTGCTCCAACCGGCGCGTCGTGCTGGCAAATGGTATTTAGGATTTAACTTGTTAGTTTTGTAATTTTATTCTATTAAATATATATTCCTTGTGGATGCACAGATTTTAGCTTTATGCAAATGGTCTTTAATAGTGCGGTTCCCCTAGCCTCATGCTTGCCGCCGAGGACTTCACAAAGGAAATGGACTGCCTTTGTATCGTCCTACATCTACTATTTTCACATATAAGCCGGATTGAAATGGAGAAATCCGAGCTTGATCGACTACGAGGAGCTCCAAACATTACTAGACATTCTTCTTCTATCAGAGGATGAACTCGGACATCATTAGACATTCTTCATCATAGGAGGGCTCTTTTAGTTGTTACACTACTCATGTATGATTTTGTTACACTACTCATGTATGAATGTGATTTTGTTCCACTACAGGTGTACATGATTGTGAAACTTGTATGCAAATTTGTGCAATTGATATTGCCATGAATTAAGTTTTGAGTTTTGCTTAGAATTTGTACAAGTGCTTCCTCCATCTTAAGGATTAAGGATTAGGTTGACATCCAATCTATTTAGTTTTAAACAAGGCTTGGACAAGATGTTGTCACGGGTAACTATTTACATGGTTATTTTCGGTTCAAAGGGACTTCATGTCCAGCTCCTCTCACCACATCAAATGTCAGACCTTCATACTCTTCTATCCATCCACTTGTCTGCTTAGTGCTTCCAATTCCTTGAGAGTTGTTATGAAAATAGCCTACTGATCGAACCATATGTTCTAAACTCGACTGGGTCCTCCCAAATATTATTAAGTCGAAGTTCAAAAAATATAACAAAACAAAATGAGATTGGCCGTGGGGTTATCGAACAATATGTGCTATTATAATAGGCTTAAAATTTTCTACCAGATAAAACAGGATTTAAATTGATAGAGTACATGGCCATCATCATACCAAGCACACAAAGGCTTCATAGCAAGATCATACCTTCTGAATTAAACACAAAGACAGTACAAATTCTGCACTAATCATACATTTCCATATATAGAGTTTGATAGTTTTTTGTGAATCGCGGTTAGCGAGAGGTTCCTGTGCAATTCCGTCCACTTCCGTCACCATATGGCTATGTCCGAGGCATGGCTAGTTGGAAATATGTCTCCATGTGTTAGAGGTATGTGGAACTCATCTAATATCTCTATATCTCCTACAGGGGAATTATCTCAAATTAATACAGGTTAGAGCATAAAGCTAACCCTTTGATTTGAAGTCACTTACAGTTACAATATGATCGTTTAATCAGGTGCGTTAGAATTAAATGTCTGAGTTGGTCATGTTTTGGTAGTTTCTTCGCACCTATTTTTATACCCCATCAATCTTTTTATGGGATACACTTTTCCTACCCTCAATTTGACAAGAACAAATGCAAATAGTCAAGCAAAATCATAATATCATAAATGAGATTTTTAAGTATTCAAACAAGAAATATTTTTTGCCTCCTTTTCCTTTTTCTTCTATATTACAAAACCCTTGAAACACATCCTCTTTTCTTTTCTTTTTTTTTTCTCTCTTTTTTGGAATGTTTTTTATGCACTTTTTCTTTATGACAAAAAACTTCAAACTGCCACACATACAAGTAATATAACCTCATCTTTGGCAATCCTCATAAACCTTCTATTCCTCCAAAATGGAGAAACTCTCTATGTGAAACTTTATATCAAGACCCTCATGCCCATCAAATTCTTGAAGCCCCAAGGTTTTCTCCACTTGAACAACTCCTTCAACATCATTCTCCATTATAACCTCCATCTTTTCACCTACAATTTTGGACAACTTTCTAGCACCTGACCTCCCAAATCTCGAATTCACGGTTTTGGCCCTTCTAGCATTGCCCTTCTTTCCACACCCGCGTTTGAACCCGTTGGTGATCTTGGATGCACTCAAACCCGAAACAGACACAAGGCTTCTCTTCGATCCTGATCTTTGATCATGTATTCTTACTCTTATGGAAGTTGAGTTTCCAAATGTGCCCTTGCGTGGCGACGTGCAAAAATCATCCCATTCCATGCTCCAATTTTCATCCTTAGCATATGGCCAAAACAAGGGCTCATCAGAATCCAATTGGAACATTTCATCTTGGAAGGAAATCCGATTATCGGAAGACCAAAAGACTTGGTTTTTGATGTTCTTGAAAGAAGGGCTAGGAAAGTTAGACTTTAAACCCTCCTCCCAATCTGTTTCTATTCCTGAAATCCATTGAGAATCCTCTCCATTGAGATTGATTAGAGAGACCCACAAATCTGAGCTTTCGAAATCCATAGATGATGAATCTGAATGACTCTGGCTTTTGGTGGTTGTAGAAGAACTACTACTACCACAAGGCCACCAATTGAACTCATCCATGTTGAGCACAGACATTGCTTGGAGTCTTTTAGTTGAAATGATGAGATTGCCCTTCCCTAACTTGTGTTTCTTGCCCAACTTTGAACTTGATATTGATAACATCATCTTCATTGAGTTCCTAGATGATCTATTAACTTTGGTGTTCCTACTTGCAATGACAATCCTTCGGCTTCCGTTCTTGTACCCGATAAACTTGGAATGAACTTTTCTACCCTCTTTCTTCAGTAGAGAAGTAGATGAACCAAGGCTCCTACGAGGCGATTGACAAAAGAAATCCGAAATGTAGCTTGATTTGTACTTCTCATCGAAAGGCCACATCAGCGGCTCATCGAAATCCATGTCATCCAAATCTAAGGACCCGGACAGGAGTTCGGAGGACAGCTCATCATGAAACGATCTCATGGAGGAGGAAACATCAACATCAACATCGAAAGAATGTGCATCAAAGCTCCTTTTGTTTTTGTAAGTGGGGCTTGGGAAATTGGATTCAATATTTTCAGAATCTAATTCAACATTCGAGATCCACTTACAATCTTCTCCATCAAGGTTGATCAAAGAGACCCACATATCCGTCCTGTCCAAATCCCAAAACAAAGAAGACGAATCGCTGCATTTGCTAAGAGCAGTCGAAGAGGAATCAAGACATGATGACATCTCACAAGAGGAATCAACTCTACTTTCAAGTGGATCCAACAACCAACTTTCATCCTCCTTTTCCTTTCTCTCAAAACAACTGATTCCTCTATAACTTGAAAGGAAAGAAATCAACCGTTCATCAATCAAATAATCGCGAGGACTTGTGAACATAAAATCAGCACCTTTGTATAGAGGAGACAAACTCTCTGAAGACAACCAGAAAGATTCTTGTTGGTTTACC
This sequence comes from Fallopia convolvulus, assembly GCA_964016875.1. NCBI lineage: Eukaryota > Viridiplantae > Streptophyta > Magnoliopsida > Caryophyllales > Polygonaceae > Fallopia > Fallopia convolvulus. Next base: position 48,891,430 of record OZ024731.1, on the reverse strand, counting down.
TGGTTGTTGAAAAGCCAAACAAAACCCTCTTCTTCATCATCTTCTTGTTTATCCATGGGAGAGTCTTTTTCGTGCTTCTTTCGGCTTTTGCAGATTGGACCCATCTCTTTGATTCGAGATTTCATCGTGCCAACTCCATTAGCACTCCTTTTAGGCTTCTCTTGATGATCAGCCACAGTTTTGTTCTTCTTCTTGATCTCCTTTTTCATGTCATGTATACTAATCTTAGAAGGAGAAATTGGTTTTCCCTCAAGCACCATCAAGAAAACAATACAACAAAGTTCAATAAATAAAGTAGTCTTAACAAAAGAAGGCAAATAAAACAGGACGACAGTAGTGAAAGATGATTGAACAACAACTTGTTTTGGATACAGAATTTGAGTATTGAAATAAATGAAAATTATTGGATGAGTTTTTGTAAAACTATGTTTTTTGAATTCAGAGATAAAATGGGTAATTTGCCTATGGCCCAAAAGGGAGGAGGAAGAGGGGGATCAAGAAATGTGGAAAAGGCTATATATACTGGAATTCTGAAACCATAGCATTGACCTTTTATTTTGATTTATTAATTTATTTTTTTTTTGGTAGAAGTATTTTGATTTATTAATTAGTGCAAGAAGTGATCAAACTTTGATTAGATTAAAGTATTAATTGCTGGGTCAGCGAGTTCAGGCAAAGCAACAAATCATATATGATAGTGGAGTGATTTTGGGGAAAGAAGGAAGCAAGAACTAGGAAAAAGTCAAGAAAGTTATACATCTCTATCTTTACATTCCTAATTGTTTTTTATAACCAGTCTCTTACATTTAAAAAGGGAGAATTCATTATAAATTATTAAGAATTATAAGATTGAGAAGCTCGATTTTATGAATTGAAGTTTTTGAAATAAAACAATAGTTCAAGATGATTTTGAGCATGAACTTATTTTGAATAGATAATAACAGTAAATAAAAAGAAATATAACTGGAGTTATTCTTAATAAACTCAAGTTATATTATCCGATTTGATTACAATCAAACACAAACATCTTGTTATTTGAATTGGGATCTAATACTATACTAATGAGCTGTAGTACGTCTGCCTGACGACAGTTAAGGCAATTTCAGTTACTTTAAATTACCAGTCTAGATCTGACTTGTAGTACCTCTGGCTCTAATAAATAATGCTAGCTCAATTGATGGGAAATCTGGTAATATTAAGACATAATAGCTAAAAAAATGTTAGTTGGCCTTGGCCTTGGCCTGCTGAAATAAAGGGGAAAAAACTAAAAAAATAGGTGTCACAAGAAAAGAAACTAAATTTTAATTATTTAAAAAAAAATCATTTGTTTCATTGTTTGTTTCTAAGTAGCACTTATATTTCTAAACAATATGAATTTGCCCTTGATTTAACTTCTAAACATGCACAAATTACCCTAAAATTAATCAATCTTCTTCCTTTATCCGAGTAATTTCTTAATCATGCTAATATATAGCAGTATATCTTATCATAGGCACAAGATTAGCCCTTCATCTCTGTCCTAACAACCACCTCAAGATTAACCTCCCAAAAATAGGCGGGACCAACGGCCAACAGCTTTTCAAAACCTCCAAATTTAAAAAGAACCAACTAATATCGATCACAAAGGCTGCTCCAACCGTACACACACATTTAAATCCTCCATCTAAATTAAGCCTCTAAACCCAAATTAATCTTCTGCTTCCCCTCAATCCTCTTACCAATCTCACCCTTTCTCTCCCTCCTTCCCGACTGAAACAAGGGGCAAAAAGTACAAAAAACGAAAATAAACGCCCAATCCCGAATTTTGTAAACATTCGCCCCCAGCGATGGGGGCCTGCATTTCAAAGCAATCCTATGCGGCCGCCCGTCTCAAGAGGCGGGCCCGCCGCCAGAAGAAGAACCACCGCCAAATCCAGATCATCAACGACGCTGTGTCGTCCGCCAGCGCGGAGCTGGTGTGGTCCCCGCGGGTGGCGACGGGGGCGGTGATACGGAACCCGGCGGCGGGCTGCGTTCGGGATGACTACGAGTTCGGGAAGGAGTTAGGGAGAGGGGAGTTCGGGGTGACGTACGAGGTGACGTGCAAGAAGAGTCACGTGACGTACGCGTGCAAGGCCATCTCGAAGGGGAAGCTCCGTACGGAGGCTGACGTGGAGGATCTGAGGAGGGAGGTGGACATCATGAGGCATCTCCCCAAGCACCCCAACATTGTGGAGTACAAGGAGGCCTACGAGGACGACGAGGCCGTTTACCTCGTCATGGAGCTCTGCCAGGGCGGCGAGCTCTTCGATAGGATCGTGGCGCGCGGGCATTATACCGAGAGGGCGGCGGCTGAGGTTGTCGGCACCATCCTTAAGGTTGTCCAGGTAAGGTTGATGTTACGTGGAGATGGTCCAACTGTCAAGCCCAGGCATCAAGTCTAATAGATTTTATCTTAAAAACAATTGACAATAGAAAGAGTAACTCTTTCAATTTCCAAATGATAATATAAAGTTTCACATCGAGAATTAACTTGTCGTAGGTATGTCATGAACATGGGGTGATACACCGTGATCTAAAACCAGAAAACTTCCTCTTCAAGAGCAAAGACGAGGATTCGCCTCTAAAGGCTATTGATTTTGGTCTATCCACATTCTTTGAAGAAGGTTAGTAGGCTATAGTAAATATGCATTCAAGATTGCTTCTTGTCGAATTGCTTTATTTATCAACCGTCTAAGTATAATATAGGTCAACAATTTGGGGATATTGTTGGAAGCCCATATTACATGGCCCCGGAAGTTCTAAGAAGAAACTATGGATCAAAGGTTGATGTGTGGAGCGCCGGCGTTATCCTTTACATTTTGTTGTGTGGAGTTCCTCCCTTTTGGGCAGGTTTGTGTCTAATGTCTACATATATATGTTTCTATACCTAATTTACATGCACCGTCTTAAGATCGATTGGTTTCTTAAATTATTCGATCCTTGATTTGAATTTCAGAGACGGAAGAAGGGATTGCTCGTGCAATCGTAAGAGGCGAGATAGATTTCGAGAGGGATCCCTGGCCGAAAGTTTCCGAGGAGGCAAAGGATCTTGTGACGAATATGCTTGATCAAAATCCATACAGTCGATTAACTCTCGAAGAAGTCCTTGGTATGTACCTACCTGATCACCCCTTAATTTTAACTTTGTCAAGAATGACACCTAAGAGCTATATATTTTGATATTGGTAGAGCATCCATGGTTACGGAACGCGAGTAAAGCACCCGATGTAGCATTGGGACCAAGCGTAATGTCGAGGATCAAGCAATTTTCCTTGATGAACAAGTTCAAGAAGAAAGTCCTTCGAGTAAGACGAGCTACCTAGATTGAATCAAATATATAGATATAACGGTACTATTCTCTTACGTAGTACTAATGTTTGATGATCACACTTAATTATTTTGCAGGTTGTAGCTGACCACTTACCAGACGAGCAAGTCGAAAAGATCAAGGACTTGTTTTACTCGATGGACACGGATAGGAATGGCCGATTATCGTTCACCGAGCTCAAGCAAGGCTTTGTTAAGTTGGGACAGCCTCTCACTGATTCAGAGATCCAAATGATGATTGATGCTGTGAGTTTTAATTTCCTCACCAATCTTCCTAATTAAGTGTGTTCCATATGATAATGATATGATTCATCATTACTCATCCCTTCAAAAAATGATATGATTCAATATATATATATATATACATAGGCGGCTGAACACGGGACTGGAGCCCTAGATTGCGACGAGTTCTTGACGATCTTGATTCATATAAAGAGGATGGGAAACGATGAAAATCTACGCCATGCCTTTTCGTTCTTCGACAAGAACAAGAGTGGATTCATCGAGTTCGATGAGTTGAGACAAGTGCTTTCCGAGGATGACAAGGCTCCCCATAACGAACAAGCGGTTTACGACATCATTTTCGACATTGATTTGGATAAGGTCATCCAACTTACTTGTGTTCAATTTGTTTTCCATTAATTAGTTAGCTTCATATGTGCGCCTTGATATTCATATTGATTGATTGTGATCCTTAATTTGTTGTATATATAGGATGGACGAATAAGCTACGAGGAGTTCAAGGCCATGATGAGTACCGGAATCGACTGGAAAATGGCTTCTAGGCAGTACTCAAAAGCAATGCTCAATGTATTGAGTGTAAAGATGTTCAAGGACAAATCCATGAAATTAAAAGATTGAGCTATTTATTGATGATGAGATCTTTTGCACTTTTTTGGGGAGATTATAATGTGCATAAGCATCTTCTTTATATTCTCCCCTTGTTGATTTTGAAGGGATGGTATATCAATATCCTATATATTTAACACGAGATAGGTCGAATCTTTAAGGAATCGCACGCAATGACAACTCTCAAAACGCAATGTTGACATATTAAAGACTGACAAATATATAGGAATTGGATCACATGAGCACAATCGATCCCGCGAAAAAGGGGAGAATGCCTCTCAATTGTCCATTTGTTTGATCTTATGGTGTAATTTAAAAGGGGAAAATATGACATGGTAATTCTACCAAAAAAAAGACATGGTGACATTTTTGTATATGATCCGAACTTCATAATATAATACAAGTCTTTGGATCAAATTAGATTTTCTAAAAAGAAATGATGCCTGAGGCATATAACATATGAAGGGGTAGTTCAGATCCAATGAATATTAACAAGTTCGTCTCACAAATAAGGTGCATATTCGAAGGAATTTCTTAAACCATCTCACATATGACATAAGTCCAAATTAAAAGTTGATCCAAAAAATAAACATTCGATGATGTGATATGGAATGTGGAGATAATCTAACATTTAGCTTGTAGTTTAATGATTAAGATAATGGAGTTTAAGCAAAACTCCATTGAATCCTCCACATTGGGAACTAGGTGTGTATTAGTGTATATTAATGAGGATGCTTGGACAGGTTGAGTATGACCCTAGGATTGAGAAAAGATAACTACTGCTAATTAGCACTCAATTGGCAATTTGGCATAACACATTGGTTGAACACAACTCCAGAGACCCTAGTGCTATAAATTAATCAAGTCACAATCTTTAGCTAGTTTTCTTTCATTAGCAAATTTTGAACATGACCCAACAGAATGTAGAACTAAATGAATCTTCAAATACTTGTGAAGAGTGTCAACAATGACTTGTGCCATGGACACAAGAAATGACTTGTGCGTATTATATGAAGTTTGCATTATCACATGGAAGCGTGATAGGCCTGTCATCTTCTTGCACCCCGAGCTCCTCCAAAGCCATATTGTCAAGGAGTTGTACAATAATGTTGCTCTTGAGATATGCAAGAGGAATCATGGAGCGTTTTTCATCTGCAGAATAGACGATGAAGTGCTCCTTCTTATCTACCCTTGATGAGCTGCAACATGATTCTTCTTCTTATGCAGCATTTGGTAAGGATTTTCTCTTCCTCTTTAGTGTGGATAGCCTTTGTCAATTCCTACTTCCTAGCAAGTTTGATCATCTTGTTTGCTTTATATGTGGATGTAGTGTGATAGAATCTATGGCTTCAATAGTTGAAGAGTTAAAGAAAAGAGTAGGTTAGACAAGTTCTTAATTGATGCTTCTCTTGTGTAGGTCTTAGAATGAAGAAAAACCATGTGTTTACTACTATACTTCAATGCAATTGGGCCTTCTTGGGTTTTAATTTGCTCACAAGTGTCTCCTAGACAGGTGATATGGTTTTATTATTTTCATAGCAAAGCAATGAAATTTGAGACATTTGGGCCCGTCTTTGATACTACCTAGCTTGTATTTTATGACCAAACATCACATGGCTTTGCTTCCTAGATGGTCCTGCACAACTAAATACAATGAAGGTGAATGATAAGGATAAAGATGAACAGAGGAGAGCTTGAATTAGTCATCACAATACTGTTTTGTTATCCATTTGCAAAGAAAAAAGGCCTATTTGTATGGTTGGTGTGCTACATTATGTTAGGCATCTAGTATATCTTGGTGGAGCATTACTTGCTTGCATTTCTAAATAATTAAAGAGGACATTCAAGAGGTTATCTTATGCACCACACACCAATAATAGTCACATGGGTTTGCTTCCGAAGTGTCCATCACTCAAGATCGCAATGGTTATATAAGTAGTACTTGACCCATTTCACTTCTCATCCACCAAGGCACCACTCTCCACATCTTCAGTTCTTCACATCTCAAAATCTTCTTGATCATAATCATAAAATCAAATTCCCTTCAATAAACCAACAGAATGATCAGCACAAAGAAGCTAATCAAGATGGCCAAGAAGTGGCAAAAGCTGGCAGCCGCAAGCAGAAAAAGGATTTCCTACAAGAAGAAAGCACAAGAGCAAATAGAGAAGGGCCACTTCGTCATTTACACAAGTGATGAAAGGCGATTTGCACTTCCTCTGGAGTATCTTCAATCCGAGGTTTTCAGTGAACTCCTTAGAATTGCTGAGGAGGAGTTCGGATTGGCCGCTGATGGACCCATCACCTTGCCATGTGACTCAGTTATATTGGAATATGCAATCTCTATTATTCAACGGCATGTTGGCAGAGAACTAGTCCAAGCATTGCTGGTTTCTTTATTTCCTTGCCATTGCTCATCATCAAGTTTGTATAATCAACAAGTACCTATCAGTTGTTGCTAATCAAGGAGAAAAACTCCTATTCTTGTATATTATACTCATGTAGCTGGATCTATTTAATGCAAAAAGTAGGATATCAATTGTTGTTTACCTAGCTTAAAGCTGTTTACTCCCATGGGAATTAATTAATTTAAATACCATCCATTTCTTGCTCAAAGAAATTTGCTAGCTAGTTAATCAAGTAAGCATAGCAGCAGGCTCAATATAGCTAGAAAATATAAATAAATACTACTTAGCATCATTTATGATCGAGTGTGGAAAGTGGAAACATAGATTGAAAGTCTTTTGCATATTATAATTTCTACAAAAATACTAACATGTAAACCAGGTTAATTATAAAAGGAGAATCAGTGCTAAAAGACCCTTTAGTAAATAAGGAAAATGAGAAGATTATCACTTGTTATAAAATGTATTATCTTTATCAGCAAGATGACAGAAGTTCCTATATAATTTAATCTAGCTATTTATCCATGCAAATTATTAACGAAATTTGTTCTAAGACCTATTATCACCTCTGTTTGCAACACAGCAGGAAACAAGACACACTGGTAAAGAATCTATAATCCAAATGCAACGAGAAATGGTTTGCAGATGAACATCATCATTAGTATGCAGTATGTACACACAAAGCAAACATATCAGAAATGATGTAAATGAAATGCAGTAGAGCAGAAAAGGTCTGTTTAGGAGGAGGCTTATTCTATCCAGGGCTAGCATATGGAAAATCAACAATGAGACATACTAAAAATACCTTAAAAGCCCTAGTAAACGAAATGCTCAATCAACAAAATGTGGCAAATAATGAAGTAATCAATAGAAGCAAGCAAGTGTTCAGTGAGGGAACATTACTAATCATAGATTCATAAATTAGAACACTCAAGTACATCAACAACGAGTTAAAGACTGTATATCTAGTGTCAATACAGCCACTTGCTTTCAACACATGGCTAGACATATTGTGATAGTAACAAAAGTCACATGAACTAGCTTAAGGGAAAAGAAGACTTTCCACAAAGTCATAAGCCAAATATAATTCCTCTGAATCCTGCTGAAGTTGACTCATCAAAGTATCGCATCCAGTTTTGGTGTCACATAAGACCAGCTCTTTTACGCGTCCCAATGGTCCCTTAGTAGCTAGAATCCTGATCCTTTCTTCTGTATCTCCCAACACGCATAGAAGACAGTTTATATAGCATGGAAGATTAAAAGCAAACATATTAATCCATAAACCGTCTTGCCTCAAGAATATGCTACATCTCTGATCAGCTGAATCCACATACACAAGAGAAAGGCTTCCACGCCAATTGGACACTACTGTTTGAAAGTAATCATTATCTTGTACATATGGCGCCTCAATAATGTCAAATCTTTCTTGCACAAAGTCAAATGACAATACAATCACATTAACCGAATCATTTCCTCCATCCTCACAGTCGGCTTTCCAGTATCCCGTTTCATTATTTACAACGGGTGGATTTTCTTGAAGCTGATGGCAATTCCTTCCTTCCTCTAAAGGAAATAAATCAAGCACCCTCCAATATTGTTGACTTGAAGAGAACAAAGTCCCATGTATCGAATCATTAGGATAAGAATACAACTTAAAAAATATGAGTTTGAAATCTTTGGTGAGAGGGTCCAACCAGAAGCCAATGAATCTACCCATTTCATTAATGTTAAATCCAAGCAAATCGAATTGCATAAATTCGGCACGAGGAAGACACAAAAACTTACGAATGGAAGGGTTCCACAGCGAGAAGACACCCTCGTCGTTACCTAGACAAACAATTCCATGCAGGGTGCCTACGATATCAAATGACTGCTGATAATTGACATCAATTGGGCCACTGACAGTGTCGAAGGAGGGGAGGCTTCGGGAATCAAGAACCAGAAACTGAGTTTCCCCATGACTGAGGATACATCGGGGCTTCTGGCCACCGAGATGATCTAGAATAAAAGATGGGGAATCGATAAGTTGTTTCCATCCTTTGCACACACTTCGAAATCGCAATAAGGACTTCGCAGGTAGCCATTTCAAAATTTGGAGTAGATTATCTTCGGTAATGTAGTCAGACATTTGGAGAATTGAATTCTCTTCTCAAAAGCAGTGGAGAGCGGATAGATTGATTCCAACAATACAAATTTCAAACCCTAGTTACATAATTAAATAAATTTTCAGACCTTAACATATCAATTCGACAAAAGCAACCCAAACAAATCACATTACGAATTGGAAGAATTGAATACCACAATTCCCTAGTTTACAATCAAGCGAAGCCCCAAAATTACCTAGTGGCGGACGGCGCGGCGGAAGTGGAGTCAGAGGCGGGAAGCGGCTTCAGCCGAGCGACGAGGTCGTCGAAGGTGGTTTCAAAATTCTTCAATCGTTCTCCGATGGAGCGGTGTTCAATCGCCGTCGAAGGAGGCGCCTAGAAAAGAGCAGCGTGGCTATGAAATAATATAGAGAAAAAGACACAGATAACCTAATTTCAAACTTATATTCCATAAATATACCCCATCATCTTTTCTGTTCCAATAGTAACCCTTTGTAAACAATAGGACTATAATACCCCTATCCCTATAAATTAGATTTACACTAATTCCCATATTACACTAATCACATGTTACATTAATTAGAATTTCCATTGAACGTCGATCACCACCGAACGAGCCTCCTTGCACGGCCTCCTATTACCACCACCGAACGGGCCTCCGTGTACAGCCCTTGCGCCGGCCACCACCGATCTGGTCTCTTGCACCATCCTATTGCCGCCGGCAACCACCAATCGGACCTCATGGCGCCTGCAACCACCACCGAACAGGCCTCCTTGTACAGCCCTTTCTCCGTCCACCACCGATTTGGTCACTTGCACCACCCTATTGCCTCCGGCAACCACCAATCGGACTTCCTTGCGCCGGCAACCAACGATTTGGTCTCTTTCACCCTATTTTTATGTAACCTCTTCTTTTTTACATTAAATTTCCGTATTACATTAATTTTATTAGGGTAATGTTACATAAATCTTATTAGGTCGTTGGTGGAGAAGATTTGGAACGTTGCACTAATTTTATTAGGTTACATAAATTTTATTTAGTTCCACCACCAGTTCACGGGTAGTTTTTTTTTACGTAAACTTTCTCTTTTTTTTTACATTTAATTTAATAGTGTAATGTTACATAAATTTTGTTAGGGGTTTTTCTACATAAATTAGGTAACATGAATTTTATTAGGATTTTGCTACATTAATTTTGTGGATTTTAGAAGATCTTTTTTGTGGATCATACTAGGGTTTGTGTATATCTATATATGGTAATGTAATATAAAAGTTTCCAATCCATACACCTAATTCATTACACTAAATTAACCTAAATAAAATAATGAAACCAATTTAGTGTAACAACTTTGATGTAAAAATATTTAACTTACCAGAGTTATTCTACATTAATTTACCTAACAAAATTATTATAATAGTTTTTATGTAACCATATTTCACATACATGAGGTATTCTTCATTAATTTATATAACAAAATTTATGTAACAAAATAGTGTACAACTTTTATGTAACAATATTTAAACTAAGAGATTAATTCAAAATTAATTTTTTTTTACATTAATTAATGTAACAAAATTAGTTTGAATTTTTTTATGTATTACTACATTAATTTTACCTAACAAAATTAATGTATCCCAATTAGTGTAATAACTTTTATGTAACAATATTTAACCTAAAAATTTAGTCTACATTAATTAATGTAACAAAATTAGTTCAAATTTTTAATGTATTACTAATTAATTTACATATCAATTACACTACATTAACTTAATCTAACCATTACACAATAAAAAATAATGAATTAATGGAATACTATAACCTAATATAGTGTTTACATTAAATTAAGTATATAATAACTGCTTCTTCTTCTTGTATATATGCGCAGACCAGTGGAGTTCGATGGCGATACCCAGCGCTGGTCGGCGGCGATACTCAGCGGTGGTCGGTGGCGAGATTAAAACAGTGGTGGTGGTGGTGGTGGTGGTGGTCGCCGGCGGCAAACCCCAATAGTGGTGGTCGGTGGTAATCCCGTGAAGGAGGAGTTTCTATGGCTGCGCGAGGATGGCGTGACGGTGCCGGACGACGTCACGGGGCCAGCAATACCACTGTGTAAACTGCTGACTTCGTTCCAATAACTTCCGTAGTTGTTCCTGTATTCTCTGGAGAAATATCCGCCGAACAGGATTGAAAGAGAAGGAATTTTACTTATTTTTTTCTATCTATTAATTAATTAAGGGTATTTTTGGAACCAGAATACAAAAAGATATAATTTTGAAAAACAAATTAGTTGAGGGTATATTATTGAAATAAAAGTTTGAAAAGGGGATTCCTACGGGATTCTTCTCAATAATATACGATGTGTTTTAATTTCATTTTTTTCAAAAAAAAGTAGGCTTCACAGTTCACAACTTCAACACAAACACTGCTCAATTGATGATTCTTTTGTGTAAGTCTCAATGTATCCTCAATAAGCAATTTTCAAGCAAAATCATGTGAAATGGTTCCTTACCAACTTAATTGCCAAACCTGTTGGCATGGGGTCCAAATTGATTAGTCATTAATCTATAACTATATATTAAAGTTATACTTTTTTGAACTACCGGAATTATTCTAGCCCCACCTCATATTTATAAAATTAGTTTTTATTCCAAATATTTTAACTTTTTCTTATTAAATTCTTCTTTAACTATTTAAATCTATCTTTAACATCAAATAAATAGCTATTTAGTATAACAATATCTTTTGAAAAATTCCTTATACAAATATTTAAAATAAAGATAATAAATTTAAAATATTTTTAAATAAGTATAAATATCTTTTATATTTTATCATGATGTTTTTTCACGAATTTATTTATAGATATATTTTTTCTTTTGTGATAAAAAATTAATGATAAATACTTATAATGTTTAAAAATAATAAAATTAGTTAATATCTATAACTATATATTAAAGATGTAACTTTTCGAGTCACCAGAACGATTCTAGCCCCACATCATATTTAAAAAATTGATTTTTATTTCTAATATTATAACTTCTTTCTATTGAATTCTTTTTAACTATTTAAATTTATCTCTATCATCAAACAAATATCTATTTAGTATGATAATATTCTTTTAAAGCTTCCTTATACAAGTATTTAAAATTAAAGATAAAATATTTAAAATACCTCAAAATATATAAACATATTTTAACATATATCTTTTGACGAATTTATTTATAGATATATATATAGTGATTTTATTTTATAAAAAACTTAATGATAAATATTTATAAATTTTAAAATTACTAAAAATAGATAATAAAGTATTTAATAGATATATTGAAATATTTAATAAACACTAAATTTATTTACATGAAAAGTAATAAAATATGAAAAATATAATATTTAATTAAAAAATTATATATATTCTACGAGCAATAATTTACTTATATTAAAATTTATATTATATTAAAATTTATTTATCAATATCATATTTATAATATCAATAAAATATCGAATCGTAGTCGTACATGGTACGACGGGTAAAACTGGTTACTACAAGAGCCATGTTAATTGATGCCACAAGCAATGGCTAGCATCTCCAAACAACCTTGTCAAATCTTCACAAATGAACTATGGACCCCATTGTCTACTAATAAATCTCACATGGGTTTGCTTTGCTTCTAAAGTAGCCATCACACAAGCTAGCTAGCAATGATACGTACAAAATCAGGCCCGTAGATTGAGGGGTGCATCCAGCCCATTAGCACAGGCCCCCAAAAACATAAGAGCCCAATTTTTTAAAAATTCTATATATTCTATTAAATCAAAATCACAATAAATATGTTAATTACTCCAATATAGAAGGAAAGAGAACGCGCTTTCCAGCTCACTTTCTCCTTTTACACTCCAATTTTTATCTTAATTACTCCAATTTTCCATATATAATTATTTTCATCTTTCCAACTTCTCTCAAATCCCAATCAGAATCCGATCTCTTCCCTATTTTCAAGGTATCACTTTTCTTTTTCTACGATTTAATTTCTTCAAATTTTCATCTTCTTCCATAAATTTCTCCTATTTTCTATGGACAATCTACTAATACTCCCTCCAATTTCAATTCCAGATTTGAGAAATCTTCAAACTTCTAATTTATTATCAAACGGCTAATTCTCCCTATAGGTTTATATAATGGAGTTCCTATTGAGTTTTTCAATTATCTTTCAAGTGTTGTTCTAATTGACTAATTTTCTTCAAGCAACCTATGCTATTTTTTCTTGTGGTTTAGTGTTTTTCCAAAATTTTCTAGGGTTAAAATTCATACAAAATCGATTTGGATTTATGGTGATTGGTGCAGCCGCACACTCAAGAGTTTTAGGAGAAGCCCACTTCGGTAATTCTGAGATCTAGATTTTTTTTATATTTGTTCATTTATCTTAATTCATCACTATTCCTCTATTGGTAAATTGTAATTAGGAATTAGCCTAATTGTATTTGTTTAAGGATTTATCCAGATTAGTATTTTAGCAAATTCTTGTTGTATTTGGCACTGGTGTTGATTTTTAAGTCTTTTAATTAGGAATTCTTGTTGTTAATTTGTTATGATTCGATTTGTTATATCTAGTTGCCCATTTATATTAATTTGTTACTTTGGTTCTAAATTCTGATGGGAAGCTGCATAAGTCCGTTTGATCCGATTGTTAAGTTTGTTTTGATTATGTGTCCGTAGATTTTAATGAATAATTTTATGTATTCGTCAAATTTGTTTACAGGATATGCAAGAGTGAATAATTTATAATTGATTTTTTTGCCAATTTCTTATGCAACTGTATGCTTTATTTTTGTAACGGTATATATGCAATTTTTTTTATACAACTTCAGGAGAACCAAGGTCCAAGACTTGCGTGTCACCAAAATATTTACACTTTATATTAATATTTATTAAATTTTGTATAATTTTTTAACATAGGAGGGCCCAATTTTCGGAATAGAACAGGGCCTCCGAAATTTTTAAGACGGGCCTGTACAGAATTTGCACTTTGCTAGCAACTATAAATAAGTAGCACTTGACCCATTTCAATTCTCATCCACCAAGGCATTCTTCATATCTCAAACAAAATTCTCCTCTTTTCACAAATTCCTACAAAATGACCAGCACAAAGAAGCTAGTCAAGATGGCAAGAAAGTGGCGAAAACTGGCAGCGGCAAGTAGGAAGAGAATTTCCTACAATAACAAAGCACATCAACTAGAGAAGGGTCACATTGTTGTATACACAATCGATGAAAGACGGTTTACACTTCCTTTGTCCTATCTTCAATCCGAGATTTTCAGTGAACTCCTTAGAATGGCCGAGGAGGAGTTTGGTTTAACCAGTGATGGACCCATCACCTTGCCATGTGAATCTGTTATACTTGAGTACACGATCTCCATTATTCAACGAAGTGTTGGTAAAGAGCTAGTCGACGCGTTGTTGATCTCTTTATCTCATTGCCATTTTTCATCATCAATTGTAAACCACCAACAAGTGCCTATTAGTTGTTGCTAAATAAGGACATTAGCTCTTAGTTTTGTAAATAGCACTATTGTAGTTTGGATATATCTAATTGATAGTAGATATATTATATTGTAAATATTACCCTAATTTGTTTGACAAGTCTTGTACTATAAATACTCCTTATCAATGAAAGGCAACCCTAAGGGGAATTTGTAAAGCTAACATGGTATCAAGAGTTTAACCAAGCCTCCACATCAAACCCTAGCGTCGCCGGTCATCTTTTCTGCCGCTAGCCTCCCCTCCCTCACCCACCATTCGCGGCTTCGCTTGCGTTCGCTGCCCACCCTTCCGCCGCTCCCCTCGGCATCTCTCGCCCCCTCATTCTCGAGCCTCTCGTCATGACCAAAGGATCCGACCGTTGTCGATCCCAAAGCCACGGATGTGCAGCCCAAAGATAAGGACCCGTCGGCCGTCGTTCTCTCTTCATCCTCGGCTGGCACATCAGGCTCGGCCAAGCAGCCCTTTCACTCGGCCTTAGCGGTCTATAATATCAAGAATCTGATTCCGCTACCCCTAGATGTTACATATACTAAATACACATCTTGGGCGGAGATGTTCAAAGTTGCGGCTCGTGCTCATCGTGTGTTGGATCACATTGATCCAATAATACCCGACCGACCGACGTTGATGACATTCTATGGGATCAGTTGGATGCGATTATCCATCAATAGATTTACGCAACGATTTCACAAGACCTCCTTCTTACAATTCTGCATCCCGGGGCTTTGGCCATGTCGACATGGAATCGCCTTCGCGATATTTTTCTGGATAACAAAGAAACCCGTGATGTTTACCTGCAAATCAGTTTGCTCGATGCCGCCTTGATGTTTTCTCGTCTGTCAACTCTTATTGTCAGCATATCAAAGATATTGCTGATCAACTTACTAATGTTGAATCGCCCGTCACAGACAGTCAGTTGGTGATTCAACTCATTGGGGTTGTCCGAAGAATATGACATTGTTGCTAGTATTATTCAACAAATAGAGCCACTGCCTGACTTTGCCCGGGCTCATTCCATGATCCTTCTTGAGGAAACCCGACGTGAACAGCGTGACTTGGTGACCGGCGACACCAAGAGCCTAACGACATCTACTGCCATGTCATTGTCGTCGCCTCCACTGCTGATAAACCACCGAACCCGCATGCGCCACATGACTCAGGAAATCACAGCACCAATAACAGCGCACGTGTCCGCGGTCGCGAAAGAGGACGCGGTCGCGGTTCAGGCCCGATGCAATTTCAACGAACGGCGTTTGGTTGGGTTCAAGTCCCCGGACAGCAGCAAGGCAATATTCAGTGGCCCCTGGGGGCGTGGGGTTCAGCTCC
The DNA here is from genome assembly GCA_964016875.1 of Fallopia convolvulus. Classification (NCBI taxonomy): domain Eukaryota; kingdom Viridiplantae; phylum Streptophyta; class Magnoliopsida; order Caryophyllales; family Polygonaceae; genus Fallopia; species Fallopia convolvulus. The sequence goes on along the minus strand of OZ024731.1, from coordinate 48,875,859 downwards.
TTGCCCGTACCCATCCATGCCTAGCGTCGGCTCCTCGTTCTCCGTCACCACAAGCTCACACCACGTACCAAGAATCTGCACATGCTTACTCGCCGACGGATGTCAATCAGGCGTACAACACTATGACTTTGTATCCCCCGGATTATGGCTGGTTCATGGACACATGTGCGTCATCTCATATGACAAATAATGTCGGTACACTCTCTACTTTTACTTCTATTATTGTTGGCAATAATGCCGACGGATGTCAAGAGCAATGTTCCTTCTATTATTGTTGGCAATGGCAAGCATGTACCAACTTTGGGTCTTGGATCAGCCCGGTTACCCACCCCTAACCGACCTCTTTACCTCCAAAATGTCTTACTTACACCTCAACTTATTAAAAATCTTATCTTTATTCGTAAATTTACCACTGATAATAATGTTTCTGTGGAATTTGACCAAAACGGTTTATCTATGAAGGATCTTCAAACGGGAACTCATCGAATGAGATGTAATAACTCCGGCGAGCTTTATCCAGTCATTTCTCAGCTCCGTCCCACCTCTCGGCCGCCCCCTTCTGTTGCTTTTTCTGCTGTGTCGGCTTCAGTTTGGCATGCTCGTTGCGGTCACCCTGGAGCTCCTGTTTTTAATATTCTTAGGAAGTCCGTTTCTATAATTGTGATAAAGAGTAGGATCAGTCCCTTTGCACTTCGCGTCAATTAGGAAAGCATACTTGGTTGTCGTTTCATGATTCTAAATCTTTTACGGTTGCTCCTTTTCATATTATTCACAACGATCTTTTGACCTCTCCTATTGTTAGTTTGGATGGCCATAAATATTATCTAATTTATCTTGATGATTACTCTCATTTTGTTTGGGTGTTTCCATTACGATACAAATCCCAAGTCTTCAACCAATTTGTGAATTTCCATCGCTTTGTCAAAACACAATTCAACTGTGTCATCAAAACTTTTCAGTGTGACATGGGCAAAGAATTTGACAATCATGATTTTCACTCTTTCTTTCTCAATAATGGAATTTCTTTTCGGTTCTCATGCCCTTACACTTCTTCTCAAAATGGTAAAGCCGAACGAATGATTCGAACCATCACTAATATGACTCGCACTCTTCTTTTTCATGGTTCTCTTCCCACAAAATTCTGGCATTTTGCGCCTCAAACCGCTGCCTACCTTCTCAACGTTCTACCGTCTCCGCTACTAGGGAACCGAAGCCCTACTAGCATCCTTTACAATTACACTCCGACCTATAATCACCTTCGGGTTTTCGGGTGCCTTTGTTACAAAATCATCCTTTCCTGACACGTCACTTTTGATGAGTGTGTGTTTCCTTTTGCTCGAGCACTGAGAGCACCCCCATCTCCCCACACTCCCGAGTCGGACTCGATGTCCTCCCTTTATAATCTTCCCCACCTTGGCTCGCCGGCAGCGTCTCCCAGTTTTGTCGATCGAGCCCCTATTATCGATCTCCAGAGGTCCGTTATCAAGCCCACTCGCCCCGGTACCGATCCCACTAGCCTCGTTAACGACCCCATTAGCCCCGGTATTGATCACACTAGACTCGGTACCGACCCCTAGCCTCGTTACCGACCCCCCAACCCCGGTCTCCCGCCCTCACCCATGTCCCAGAACGTACATTCCATACAAACTCATAGCAAAGCCGGAATTTACAAACCACGTCAACTTTTTGACCTTTTCGTTACCAACACGGCCAAACCCTCCACTCCCCTATCTCCACTACCTATCTCACATAAAACTTCCCTTCAAGATCCAAATTGGTTTGCTGCCATGGCTGATGAGTATAATGATCTTATTAGTAATGGTACTTGGGAGTTAGTTCCATGTCCTGCCGGCGCTAATGTTGTGCGATGCATGTGGTTATTTCGTCACAAATTTCGTTCTGATGGGACGTTGGAGCACTATAAAGCGCGGTTGGTTGCTAATGGCAAATCACAGGAGGTTGGTGTAGATTGTGATGAGACTTTTAGCCCGATTGTCAAACCGGCTACTATCAGGGTTGTGCTACATTTAGTTGTGTCTCGCTCTTGGCCTATTCATCAGCTGGATGTCAAGAATGCTTTCTTGCATGGACAGTTGAATGAGACTGTATACATGGTTCAGCCTCCCGGGTTTGTTGATTCTGCACGCCCTAAGTATGTCTATAAGCTCCGTAAATCCTTGTACGGGCTTATTTAGGCTCCTCGAGCATGGTACCAGTGCTTCGCATCCTATTTACATCGCATTGGTTTTTCCGGCAGCAAATTTGATTCGTCCCTGTTCATTTTCAGACGTGGCAGTTCAGTTGCATTTCTGTTGCTTTACGTTGATGATATTATTCTAATTGCGTCGTCTGATTCATTACGTTATGATATTATTGCTCTTCTGAGTCGGGTGTTTGCTATGTCTGATGTAGGGCCTCTATCATACTTTCTTGGCATTACAACTATTCAATCCTCTACTGGCTTGTTTTTGCATCAGGGTAAATATGATCAGGAGATTGTGGCCCGTGCATCGATGACTTCCTGCAATCCGGTAGTTACTTCTGTTGACCCTGGCTCTAAACTGAGTGTGCAGGCTGGTGCACCTATTTCTGATCCTACTTTATACAGGAGTCTTGCTGGTGCCTTACAGTATCTTACTTTTACTCGGCCTGATATTGCTTATGTTGTTCAGCAGGTGTGTCTGTTTATGCATGATCCTAAAGAGCGTCATTTTGCTGCACTAAAGCGTATTATACGCTATATCCATGGCATGCCTGATTATGGCATTACTATTAGGCCAACCTCCTCACTTGACCTTGTTGCTTATACAGATGTTGATTGGGCTGGTTGCCCGATACGAGACGCTCTACTTCTGGCTATTGTGTGTTTCTTAATGACACACTTGTCTCCTGTTCTGCCAAACGACATTCAGTTATTTCCCGGTCCAGTGCTGAGGCTGAGTATAGGGGTGTGGCCAATGCTGTTGCAGAGTGATCTTGGTTACGCAATATGTTGCTTGAACTACATTGTCCTTTGTCTCGTGCTTCGATTGTCTACACTGATAATGTGTCTGCTACATTTCTTGCTGCTAATCCGGTACAACATCAGCGCACCAAATACATCGAGTTAGACATTCATTTTGTTCGGGACAAAGTTGCCATTGGGCATGTTCAAGTTCTTCATGTTCCTTATTCATATCAGTACGCTGATATTTTTACTAAAGGGTTGCCTAGGATGTTATTTTTAGATTTTAGAGACGGTCTTATTGTTCGTCCTCCTCCCTTTTCGACTACGGGGTGTGATAGTAGATATATTATATTGTAAATATTACCCTAGCTTGCTTGGCAAGTCTTGTACTATAAATACTCCTTATCAATGAAAGGCAACTCTAAGGGGAACTTGTGAAGCTAACACCTCCTATAACAAGCCCTTCACCACAAATGCCATCATGCTCGGGCCAAGCCAGACTACCAACGTCTTGATCAAGGCTAACCAGAAACCAACTCGTTACTACATGGTCGCAAAACCCTATCAAAGCGCTAGCAACACGCCCTTTGACAACACCACCACCACCGCAATCTTGAGCTACAAATCCGCCCTAAACTCCAAGCCCATCAAGCCATCTCTTCCAGCTTTCAATGAAACCAACACCGTGACAAAGTTCACAAAGAGCTTTAGGAGCCCTAGACAAGTAAGAATGTCCTCCAAACTTCATTTTTATTATAATTTTTTTATTGTAAATAAAAGAAAAGAATGACACAAAGATTTAACATGGTTCAATGGTTCACTAACAATGCGACCACCATTGTGGGACACCCTCTGTTAGAGGCGAAGCCCAATGGGACCCTTGGTGTGTCGGGGGCTCTACCCTTGAATCCCTAGCGGTTACCAATCAACAATAGATTTAAGTTTTTTGTTACGTTTTTAATGGAAACCTTTATCAACAGGTGACGATCCCTAAAGAAGTCGATGAGAACTTGTTCTTCACCGTGGGATTATGCCTCCATGCTTGCCCTCCGGGTGTGAGCAAGTTGCGATGCCAAGGCCCTAACGGGACTCACTTCATGGCCAGCATGAACAACGTCTCCTTTGTCCTACCTTCAAATTGTTCCCTTCTTCAGGCTCACAAGAACGGAATTAAAGGAGTCTTTACCGCCGACTTCCCTGCCAACCCGGCATCTCATCAAATTCGACTACACAAGGAAGAACGTGAGTCGCTCGTTATGGCAACCAGTAAAAGCTACCAAGTTGTACCCACTCAAGTATGGAGCCAGAGTTCAAGTGGTTCTGCAAGGAACAAGCATCTTTGCGGTTGAGAACCACCCTATCCACCTCCATGGATACGACTTCTACATCCTCGCAATCGGATTTGGAAACTTCAACCCCAAGAAAGACACCCAAAAGTTCAACTTGGTGGATCCTCCTATGAGGAACACAGTTGCAGTGCCCGTTAATGGATGGGCAGTCATCCGATTCGTCGTAGACAACCCAAGTAATAACTCTTATGAGAAATTGTATCCATGTTTGCAATTCAAGCTGGAGGAATTGATTTCAACCTTAGTTTTTTAATGCTTTTTTTGGTATGAATAATTGGTGTAGGGGTTTGGCTAATGCATTGTCATTTGGATGTTGATGTTCGCATTTTTAGTATAGTTTTTGATAGGTTTTCTTTGTTTATTAGGTTTAGTTTTGTCTAGTTTAGGTTTAGTTTTAAGTGTTTTTAGTTAGTTTTGCATAAATCTACGAAAAGAGTGGAATCTACGCTATTTTGTGTATTTTGCAGGTTTTAGCGAGGAAAGGAGTTAAATGGAGCTAAATTTGGAGCATCACAGTGAAGGACGGGAAAGTGCAAGATTTAAGAAGTCAAAGTTCAAGAAAACAAGAGGAGGTGTTGAAGAAAACAAAACCCCAGGCTCGTTAACGAGGCTGTGAAGGGTCGTTAACGAGGCCACGAAGAGGAAGATTTCGGAGTATTATTTTATTATTCACCGATCTTGAGTGGGAATTTATTTCCGTATCGGTTGAGTATCTTTTTAGAATCTTTATGGGTTATTAGAATATGTATTTTAGGGTTTAATATCTTTCTAGATTTTATTTCTATCTTTTAGAGATTGTTTCTATCTTTTTAGGAAAGTTTTTATCTTTTAGCCTTTTTAGTTTTTTAGGATTTTCTAGTATAAATACCCTTCTATCTAGCATAGAAAGGGGGGGGGCTTAATTTTGGAGTAGAATTTTAGAGCTAGTTTTGGAGGAGATTTAGAGGAAGGCCGAAGGAGAGAGAACCGGATCGGAATTCGGTGACGAGGATCGGTAACGACGGTTTCCGAGGTTCGTTGATCGAGTGTGTTCGGTGATTGTTTGTTTTGGTTTTCTTCTGGATCTCTGTAAGACGATATTTTTGTTATTAATTTAAGTTTGAGTTTTGTTTCAATGTTTGTTTTTATTGAAGTTTTTAATTTCTTAATCATGAGTAGTGAGTAGTCTATTTTTCTAGGGTCGGGGTTAAGCCCGGCATAGTTGAGCATGTTTGATGAATAAGATAGTGTGTTGAATGCCTTTTATCTTTATTGAGATTGTTTGTTGTGCTTAATACCGAAACGGGAGTTGAGGTAATTTGAGTTTTAACTTGATTGAAAAAGAAAGTTAGTAACTTGAAGGTTGATATTGTTTGAAAACGAAAGTTTCAAGCTTTAGATCCAAAACAAGCAATTGAGTGAGTTAGTTTATGAAAATAGATTAATTTACTTGTTAAGTCAATGAAAGTTGATGACTCTATCTATTTAAAGGCATGATCTTATCTTCTTACGAATTCTTATGATTGGCTATGTTGTGGTGCCCCTTATCCTAGATATTTGTTTTATTGAATTATTTCTGATAAATCTTCGTTGCTGAATACTTGCTTCGGTACCGAGTATTAATTAGAATTTTATTAGGTCGTTAATTGGTATTTTTGTGTTCGGTGGTTCGGTAATGATCTTGACAAGGTCGTTAACGAGGCATCTCGTGAGTGATTGTGTTTGATTTTATTTGATTTTTATTAGATTGATAGACAAACAACCTTGCTTCCTGTGGAACGATCCTGACTCCACTGTACTCAGCGGGGTCTTGACTTATAAATTTATTTGTTGTCAAGAAACCCTAATCAACAGATGTGCACATCAAATGGGGGTTGGCCATGGCGTTTCTTGTGGAAGATGGAATCGGAGAGTTCGAGACACTAGAGGAAGCACCTGCGGGTTTGCCCATATGCTAGAAATAGACCCCTTCACACTCTCATAATTATTATTGTAAAAGCTTCAAGATCTATCCATAATGATGCCTTTTTCAAAGGGTTCTAGCAAAAGAATTGTTCAGCATTGTTTTAGTTTCCCCCAAATTAAGGGGCCGATTGTTTTTCTGATTACCTTTATGATTTAGGATTATACTAAAATCATGTTGAAAGAAACAAATGATTGATTCTTGTTTTGGAGTGTAAAGTTGAGATTGTTTTCTAGTAATTACTTGTTTTTCTCAATCCGTATAAGTCTATCTTCTAGCTACCAAATAAGAAACAATGATAAATTGACAATTTAATTTGTGTCTTACTTTTGAACACTTTCATAACGTATGATTCTCTATCAAGTACAAGAAGTGAGATAAACAACCCTTATTTCTAAGTAAGAGATTTCGAGTTCGAACATCATAAACATATTTAGAAGCTTGTAATTTTTTCGGTCGAATTAGAAGCTTGTGATTTAGAGAGGATTTACTTATCTATGACTAATTAGTTATTAGTAGTTACGAGTTGTTCGATGATCTAAATGTTAAGAAGGCATGTATGCATTAGGATACATATGATAAACCTAGTCGAATTGAGTTAATCAAGATTATGTTGATCAATGCAAACAATATGTGCCCTCTTACTTGCAACTCGACTAATTATTGTCTTAGTAAGCCTCGCCAATCTGGCTAGTATGTGATTGATAAAGTCCGGGGAGCCGGTAATTTGGGGATCGTGTGGTAATGGGCCTAACATATAAGCCCAATTAGGTTCCAACCCAAATCCATATAGTAATGGGTGGAGTAACTCCTAAACTTATATAGTAGATAATTATAGTTCCTAATTTTTTATGTGGGACAACTATCAACAGTGATGACGTCCATGATCATTAGGTCGCAAGTTCAAATTTTCATGATCATGAGTTCTATGGGTGACTTCAAAGGCCCATACATATTAGAAATTATGGGCTGAAACGGGTTATACAAGTGGTTTGGGTGAAACGGGTGATGGGTCGGGTTATTGGGTAATAAAATCTCACCCTTACCCGATCCATAACCCGTTTCGCCTGTCACCCGAACCGCCCATCACCCGTTTTGATTGGGTTTTCACCCGTTTATTTCGGGTGGGTTAAACAGGTGGGTCGGTTACCCTGAGTAATTGACAACCCTAGCTAGGGTTACTCGGATCACACTAAGACGTTGTGTTCCAAGTAAATCGAGCAAGCTCTTTCTCCGGATCGTCATAATGGGTCGTCTTCATTGCATTTGGGCCAGTCACAAGTGAGCTTGATAGATATATATGGCCCCTTTCATATAAGCTACCTCCAAACCGGTTGAACCAGAGAAGCCACAAATATGATATTAAGCCAAAATCAAGCCCCGTTCTTGAAATACAGAACTCGGTTCTTGAATGCATAAACCACATATGTTCTTAACAAAGTTTGTCATGCCATCTATGTCATAGTTCATAAGTTAGGTTTAGTTATAACAAACTCCTATAACAACTCCCACTTCCATAAAAAGCACATGCATCAAAATTCCTAGAAAACTAGTCTTTTTCCACTTTAGGGGATTTAAGATGTTTTATATCAATGTGTTTTGAGTGAAAGAGAGGGTTGAGTTCTCTTATAAGAGCCTGTTCGGATCGCTAGGACAATGACATTATCTTGCATTATAATGCAGGATTTAATGCAATTTGTATTTTGCATTAAATCCTACATTATAAGAGCCTGTTTTATATCAAAGCATTTTAGACTAAATCCTACATTATAATGCAAGATAATGTCATTATCCTAGCGATCCAAACAGGCCCTAAGTGAATAACACTTTGATCATCACACAATAAGACATATTTATCCCGCTCTACACCCAACTCAAACAAAAAGTTTTTCATCCACAACATCTCCTTGCAGACTTTGATGGTTGCAATGTACTCAACCGCAGTGGTACGTAGCTAGGGAAATGCTTTTTTAGCTTCGATTTTCAAGAAAAAAAACTCCCCTGGAAATGTAATTAGATACTTTGACGTTAATTTCGTGAAATTATTTTCATCGACCCAATCTGCATCTATGTAGCTCTTTAATTAAAGTTTGCCATTCCAAAGCAGAAGTACCTATTATATACGAGTACCCTATGTATACTAAGGGATCCATTTGACGATTGCCTAGTGTCTTCCCTTGGTTGGCTTAAAATCGACTAGTTTCACCCTACATAGGAGATATCAAGCATGTATGTACTATGGCATACATAGATTGCCTAGTGTTGATGAATACGAGGTATTCTTTATTTTTTGTTTCTCTTTATCACTTGTTGAACTCTACTTCATACTGAACTTGAAGTGTCCAATAAGTGGAGAGCTCATTACTGGACTTTGTGCATATTGCATCTGTCTAGAACCATTTTAATATATATTTCTCAGTTGATAGCGATTGTAGCTTCTTTAATATATCACGAGTAACATTCATCCCATGAATGCTTTCTTGTCCGCCCTAAATATTTCATTTAAAATTCTTTCTTAACTCTTTCTTTAGAGTAGTTATCTTGTTTTGATCATGACCTACAATGAAAATTTCACCCACATAAACCAAAATTATAAGGAAGTTATCACTAGCATAACTCTTCATGAAAACACAATTGTCATTCATGATTTTATTAAAGTCATAATTTTCCATTAAAGAGCCAAGATTCTTGTACCATTGCCTAGAAGCTTTCTTTAGGCCTTAAAGACTCTTGTTTAGTATAGGAACATCAAATTCTCCTTGCACAAAAACCTTTTTGATCCTTTAGATTTCTCCACGTAGATCTCTTCCTCAAGGATACCAACTTACCATAGAGAAAAGCCATCTTGACATCGAGTTGCTCGATATCCAAGTAGTAGTTGTTAGAACGAGAAAAACTCGAAGTGATGACATCTTCTTTACTAGAGAAAATATCTCTTCAAAATCAATGTCCTTTTGATTGAAGACTTCCACACCCAACCGAGCCTTGTATTAGGGATTCAAGTTGCTCTCATTGGATTTTATCTAATTGACCCACTTTTTTTAAGGCTTGTCTCTCTTTAGGCACGCAAATCCGGCCACTAGCTTGTAGATGTGATTCCAATGCCAAGGTTGCATCTCCTCTTACATGGCTTTTAAACTCAGTCTTGTGAGCGTTAACCGTGTCCTCTGACTTTGAAGCCTCCCCTCATTCGTGAGAGTCAAGTATTCATTTTAGTTATATCATGTGGGTGATCTTTTATATCTAGAGGATAGTCTTGGTTCAAGCTTTGATGGCTACTTCTAGCTCCAATTACGAATCATTGCGACGATCTTCAGGTTAAAGAGACCCTAATCCTTGATGACAAGTTTCATAAAGTTTTACGAACTTTGGCTTTGATACGACGGGTTTCGTAAAATTTTATAGATTAGTTTTCAATATAAAGATTAGTATCTATTGTTGGCTACACATTTCATAAAATTTACTATATAAATAAAAGTAATAAGGATTGGAGTCATTCTATTGCACCACCTCAGCTTTTTTCACATGTCATTACGAGAATAAACCACCTCATATTTTGCCACATGGCATCTTTTCCTTAAGCCATGTCATGATATTTTTTACATGTCATATGTCAAGTCATACTATATTCTGTCTCGTCATTTACATGTCATATTTAAGCCTCTTTTATTTTTGGCAACTTTCGATAAAGATTATATTTTACCAAATCTTTCATTGTGTAATCTTTTGAAATAAAAACCTTTTGAATACAAAAATCTTTTCCTTAACGAAAGAGTTTTAAAACAAATTTCCTAAATAGATTTACATACAAATCTTCCTTTCAAAAAAAAAATTACGTACAAATCAACATTAAATCAATCAAATAAACTTTAATCTTCAATTGATTAAATATTTAGTTTAGTTAGGTTCACTCGATAAAATATTAATTAAACATATTTATGTTAATTTTTAATTTTTAATTTGTTTAATTTTTTAAAGAACTATTAGCCTTTTTTGGTAAAAAATTTAAAACAATTTATAATAAGCTTTTAACTATTTGATGAATGTGGATAAATATTAACTTAATTTGAAAAAACCAAATCTTATTTATTCTAAAACAGATTTAGATATAAAAATATTAAAGAACAAATATAATGAAGATCTGTTTCCAAAAACCATGATATTTTTTGTGAATAAATACTAAGCCAATTTTAAAATACACTCTTACACAGTTATACATAATCTCATATTTTCTTTCTTTCTTTATTTAACAAGAATCAATTTGTAAATCTATTTAAGTAATTTAAAAACAGATCATCCATGCAAGAATAAATTAATTTTTGATACAAAAAGAAGCGATGAATTTTTTATGAAACTATTTCCATAAAATCTACTTCAAAAAATATAAATTAAATTATTATTCTGACCAACTAATCTCCCAAATCTCTTAAATAAAAAATTGATCGTCTAGATCCCCTGAAAGAAGAAAACTAATATTCCGATATCTGAAAAACATATATCTTTCTCCACCAAATCCGATTATATTTAAAAAAATAATTTATAATCTTTATTTAGTTTCCAATATTTTTTTCTATAAAAAAATTATATTTGGTAATAAGTAAGTACTCTATGATCTTTTCAATATATTGAAAAAAATTACTTAAATTAAATTAAATTGGATTTGTTTTATTTGATCCCAAAACAAAATAATTTTTGAACTTGATATGGACAACAAATTGGTTAAATTAAATTTTACATTAAATTTTTCTTTATAAATATCATATTTATAATATGTCTAAAAAGTATTGAGTCGTAGTCGTGCATGGCACGACGGGCACAACTAGTACATTATAAAGCAGAAACCATGTCTTTTAAAAAATTGTGCCAGATAGCATTTCTTGAATAAAATAATGTTATAGTTTTTACTTGTATCATTCTTTCTATAGAATTTTTTTTATAATATAATAACTAGATTTATATGTTGATATTTTTATGCATATTTTTTTATCTTGTAACAAGATTTGGGATCTAAGTATATAAATATTTTATCTATATGTTGATAATAACTTAATCTAATATTTTTTTTTATTAATTTTATGCATAATTTTTTTTATCTTTTAACAAGACTCGGCTTCAAGTATATAATTTTTTTTTATCTATATGTTGATTAAATTTGGGACATAATCTTAAAGTTTTTTTATATAAATTATATATTTTTATTATGATATTATATACAAGCTAGTGTTTTAAATTTTATATTAATATTATAATATTGTATAATTTTTCGTAAAATTATCCCGTAAGTATCACGGGAATTCAACTAGTTATTGTTAATGTGGGTCCAAATCCTTAATTAATTAATAGACCAACAATTTTTTTGTAAACTGAGGAAGTACAATACTCGGCAGCACCGTGATCGAAAGTATCAAAAACCACAATTAAATTATAAAACCAAATTATATACTTGCCATAAATATATTACAAACCCTAGCTAACTATATTCCTTGTGTGACAATTTATTAAAGGTATTAAGAAGATTAAGTTCATCCTAACCGCATATCAAATATATCCTACAACAAAATTGATGCTAATCGACTCTTACTCGTTGCCCTATATAAATACAAGCGCCCGCATAGTTTTTCATCCTTCCATTCTAAGCAAGCCACACAAGCTATTGCGAGAGATCGAACTCGATACATGGCGGCCCTCCTTACCTACAACAAAGAAGGGCGTGACGAGGCTTCCGGCTGGTCATACCGTGTCACGTTGATGCCATCGGAGGAGTACTCCCTCCCCACCGCCTATGATGGTTTGCACGTGCAATCCGAGCCCTTGAACTACGTCGACAACGACTTGTTCATCTCCCGCTACGACTTGCAACTCTCCGGGGGCATCGCATGCAACCAATCCTGCCGCGAATTCCTCGCTGACATACTCTCGAGCCACGACCGACTTTCTCTGGCCGCATGCTACGACGTCGTTGGCCTCGTCTTTGCCCATTACGGGCCTGGCTCGGTACATGGCGACGCCAAGAAGATCGAAGCGCATGTTCGAGGCGACACGTTCGTGCCCGAAGAAGAGGAGTGGACACTCGTGGACACGCATTCCATGTTGCTTGAAGAGTACGAGGATGATTATGGTTGGGTTTTGGAGATGTTGGTTGAAGATTCTTTGATCGAGGCCGATTCCGGCTAGAAGAGATGTAAGTTGCTGTCTGTGACACGGAGTGAGAGATCCCGACTCTAAACTCGTGCCTTGTCCCGATGTTGCCTTGCGGAAGCTTAAGAAAGATGGCTAAGGATTTGTGGGAAATGGGAAAAGAGAGCTTTTATATTACACAAGGGGTTTTTACAAGAGAGCTTTACAAGTATGCTAGATGCCTAAGCTTGGATGTGGTGAAGTGACTTGCAAAATGAGAGCCATAGCCTATTTATAGGCGTGACTTCCCATAAACCCAAGAAAGATCTAGACTCAGTACTCTCTAGACAATTCTAGACCCGTCCTAAGGTGGAGCGCCCATGGGAACCTCTCCATGAAGCATTGTGCCCACGCTAGAAGCTTCCAGTGAATTCTGGTGGGGCGCGCCTGTGTGGTGCCGCTCTCCAAAAGGGGCGCGCCTCTTCTGGAACCTTCCAGAAGGGGCGCGCCTGTCCCAATGCCTTTCTCCTTGGGCGCGCCGATGCTAGAGGCATCCGGATGGGGCGCGCCTACTCTAAAACTCTCTAGAAGAGTCCCTCCTTGCCATGTAGCCCTTCCCATGGGCTCTCCCTTGCCATGGCTTCCCGAACGCCCCGGAGGAGTCTCGATCCCTCCGTAATCCTCTAGAATCATCGTGTCCTTGGTGCCTCCACGCCCCGGATCCCACTCGAAGCCTCCGGAATTGTCCCCGATGTCTCTGAAATTCTCCGGATAGCCCGTGTCTCGGTCTTGGCACATGAATCCGGGTGTCTTTCGGGTCACGGATCCGCGGTCCGTGACATTCTCCCCCACCGGACCTAGCAACGCCCTCGTTGCTCCCGTGTCGGTCGTCCCTAGGTTGTTACCTTTGTCTTGAGAGACCTCGACCCTCTCGGTTGGTGACTCGGCTAAAGTCGTTGTTGCCAAGATCAAAAATAAATAACTCTATTCTACTAACTAGTATAGTAAGCAAGCAAGAGGTCGAACCCAAGAGAATCGGGATTCTGAACAATCAGCAGGTAACAAGACAAAGGTTTTGGAAGTTTAGGCAAACAAATAAACAAGCAAATATTATTTGGGATTAAATCAATGGAAGGAAAGCAGAGTTTATTCAATCAATTCCACCTTTTTAATCATTCGATCATCAATTCATCCACTTTTGTATTAATTCCCAGGTTAATTCCAATCCTTATAAAAGATTTCCGCTTGTCCACGGTCCAAGCGAAATTATGATATGAACAAGAACGTTTAATTCAAATCATGAAAAATATTAAAGATAGAAGGATATTAAATCATGCAATCAAGCTACGAGTCTCATGCATAAAATAACAATCAAATACTCTTTCTCAATTCTAGTCCACGGTCCTAGAAAAGAGTTGTTTCAAGGATAAATAAGATTGCACAGACAACAATCAAACCTTATCCAAACAGTAGATCTAAGTCAATTAAACAAGTTGATCAGGCTTATCAAATCAAACATAGATCATATAAATAAAAACAAGAGTTTTGATATTAACCAAGGGATAGAAAATTACTAGAATCTCACGAATTACATAAAAAGACTTCCTTGATCAAACAAACTGCAAAGGAAAATTAGTTCTCCATAAGAGAGAAAATACTAAAATCTGTAATAATTGAAAACTAGATCTAAGAGAGAATTCATAAAACAAGGCTGAAAAACTAGGTTAAGTAGTCTCGAACAACTCGTACGAAATAAAATAATATCGGAAATAAATTAAGATAGATAGATAGAAAGATCAGTCGCCGCTTCGGATTTTTGCTGGCGTGGACTTCCGCAGGCGCGGTGAACACTCTCCGCGATCGCGGACCTGATCGTGACAGAATTCCAACGGTGTTTTCCGAAGATGTTTTGACCACCTTAGAGTGGGAATTTCGGCCCGGAGTAAAATTATGAATTGTAGCTCTTCGAGTCAGCTTTCCAATGATACCAAATTCAGCTTCATCCGATCATTGTAGCTCCCGAAATAAGCGTTATAAGAAAGTGGTGTCAAAACAACTCCAAATCAACACTTGTCTTCAAAACTCTTGCAATTCTTCAAATCGTGTCTTCGGTCTTCATATGACAATTATGCTCAAAATTAACCTAAACACACTCAAATCATACCTAAAATACAAGAGTTAACCTATACTAAAGAGAGCATATCAAATTCCCCCATACTTAAACCTTGCTCGTCCTCGAGTAAGCTCAAAATAAATCTAACAATAAATCTAACAATAAATCCTATCAAGGTTTACAACATAGCACAAGGGAAGACAAAAATCACTCACCTCACCAACCCGAACCCAAAATAGAGAAATAATGAGCAAAAGACATGAAAGCTCAAATCACACACCTCACATATACAAAATATAACACTCAAGCTCTAAAAAGTGTAGAGCAACCTAGGATTTACCCGACATCTAAAGTGTAATCCCCAAGCCCCAAAGTAGAATATTGATCCTAAATGCTCTGATTTTACCACTCATTCTACTTAGGCACCCTTTCGGGTTTTAACCTAATCACTCTTTTCATTTTTCTTAGGTGTGCTCACAAAATACTCACATCTCAAAAACCTCTTATTACCCCAACCTAATGCTGGTCCGGGTTACCTGCTTATTACCTGAGCCGCCCTTTCGGGGTTTCAGCTCATCCCAGGATTTAATATGCCTTTTTTCTCTTTTTTTATGGCTTTTTCATTTTTTTTTCTTTTTTTTTCTTCTAAATTTCTCTATACAAAACATGGAACAAAAATCCCATACAAATAACGAAAAATAAACTGAAAAGCAACTATCTAAGATAAGCGTAGTGAGTACTTCCTCCCCCATACTTAAATGCTTCATTGTCCTCAATGAAGTAAAGAGAAAGAAATTAAGCATAGAAGAGGAAAATCAGAAGACTCACATACGAAAGAAGAGAAGAATAAACTCCAGGAATTATAAGCACCAAACTCAGGAACGAACTGATCTGTCAGAAGACGAACCACGAGCGCCATCTTCACAACTCAGCAACCACATCCACACCATAGGACGTCTCCAATTAGAATGAACTGGACTCCTCAAAATAATAAAAACTCTGACGACGGTAGCACCCCCATACTTGAACAATTCCAAGGAACTAGACATGGAAAGATATAGTTTCTACCTCAACCACATGGCCAAGGTGGGAGGTAAAAGTTCATCCTTATTCACCACCATGAATCTATACCGAATATTTGATTTATAGTTTCCTATTTCATTTTGGCATAAAAGTAAATTTTTAGGCGAACTTAGTCATGCAGTGAATATGTCGTAAAGTTAAATCAGGGTTTAGCTCAAACTTTCTCCTCTATTAAGCTCACGATGGAACACGGTCTTTGGTTTGATACGCAAGGATATAGTATGATAACCATAATCATAATATAGATTTCAAAATGGGACACCACTACGAGGAAGAGTGTCACCGGTAGGGTTTGACATTTCAACTACTGTTGCGATATAAAAGTGCCTTAAGGGCAGAACTAATATGATTACGAAGGTTAAACTCGGATAGAAAGATAGCTACTGAACTCACACTATGAAAATGCTACGGGGTCTAGTACCCCCTTAAAAAAGATAATACTAATGGTACTTAAGAAGGCATTAACTAGGGAAAACGCCTCTGCATATCTTGCTCGGTTTCCCAGGTTTCCCATGTTGTACCTTCATTGCCATCCTTGGACCAAAGTACTCGTACTAAAGGTACTTCTTTGTTGCGTAGCTGCTTTACCCGGTGCTCTACTATTTTGAGCGGTCTCTCCTTATAAGTGACATCCGACCGGATTTCGACGTCGTCGAGATTGATTACGTGGGATTCGGCGGGCACATGCTCCCTTAGGAGTGACACGAGGAACAAGTTATGAATGGGGTGAGCTGAAGGCGGTAGGGCAACTCGATAAGCTAAGTTGCCGATTCTTTCTAGGATTTCGAAGGGTCCTACATATCGATGGTTAAGTTTGCCTCGCTTTTTTTTATAGCTAAACACGCCTTTCGAGGGCGATACTTTGACAAAACCTTGTCTCCTACTATGAACTTGATGTCTCGTCTCTTCAGGTCTGCATATGATTTTTGTCGACTCTGAGCAATCAACTTTCTTTGACGGATGAGAGCAACCTCAGAGGCAGTTCTTTCCACTAATTCCGGTCCGAGAAGTATCTTGTCGGCGTTTATCGTCCCAGCAGATCGGAGAACAACATTTCCGGCCGGAGGGAGCCATCCTGATGGAGGAATGCCAGTTTGTTGTTGCAGGTGAATTCTATACGATTCAGGCTGTCATCTCAACTCATTGTGCGGTCTAGCGCACATGCTCGAAGCATATCTCCAAGGGTTTGGATGGTCCTTTCCGATTGACCATCGGTTTGAGGATGGGAAGTTGTGCTAAACTTCAATTTTGTGCCTATATCCCTATGTAATTCTTTCCAAAAGGAGGCCATGAAACGACCATCTCGATCAGAGATAATTATCTTCGGGGTATCCATTTGGCAAAAACGGCCATTGAGCGAAAGCCTCGTCAAGCTCTTGAGCGGCCTTTTTGGCTTCTTCCCCGATTCGGGTTTGGCTTCTAGTGAGAACCATTTCTGTAGAGGAGAAGAAGGCGTTTATATAGAATATCCTTTGATTCTATAAGGCGAAGACATGTTGAAGGAAGTTGAGGTTTTGAAAATTACTAAAACAAAGTTTTATTTAATACTTTTCATTTTCTTGGTCCTATTAAAGGTCTTAAGATTTTTCTCTTAGAACATGTGACTTTATGAAGTAAGTTTTGGGATCACTAACAAGTTTCCTAGGGTGAAGGTATAAGGTTCTAGTTATAAGTTTCCTAAAGGAACGCTTACATTCTTGATAAGTTGAAAAGTTCATACCACTTAAGTTTTTCAAAAGATAGAAAAGATTTTGAGAAAAAGTTAGTTAGTTCTAGAACTAAGTATTTGCTATTTAAGGTTTCTAATATTTTCGGGAAATATTTTCTTAGCTAAGAATTTGAAATTGGAAGTCCTAGATAGCGGAAGTAAAAGTTAAGGTTTTTAAAAGTTCTCGGTTTTCGAAAATTCTTGGTTTTAAAACTTTTCGGTTTTAAAACAAAAACGTTTAGCTCTGATACCACAATTGTAACACCCCTATTTTACAACACTGGGTATTACCGCCAGTGACCTCAGACTTTACCGTCTAAAGTCACCCAAGGCTTTTAGAATGATATCGAACAATTAAAATGCGGAATAAAACTTAATACATAATGAGAAAAGGTGCTCCCGAGGGAGACTTGGTTCTTACAAAACATCTTACATTGCTTTCAAATATAAAGTTGTTCAGAGGTTGAAATGCGAAGCTAACTTGTCCTTGAAACATATCGAAACTAAAACAAAATGATATAAGAAACACATCTTGAAAATCCTTGTTCTTCCTTCGTCTTCACTTCACTTCACTTCACTTCACGCCTTGTGGGGATTCCTAGATTCTGACATAATTCGCAAGGGGCGATAGAATGCCAGGCAAACATGCGGAAAAGAAGAATTAGTCTAAGAGACTAAGCAAGCGGGAATGGAACTTC
Source organism: Fallopia convolvulus (assembly GCA_964016875.1). Taxonomy (NCBI): domain Eukaryota; kingdom Viridiplantae; phylum Streptophyta; class Magnoliopsida; order Caryophyllales; family Polygonaceae; genus Fallopia; species Fallopia convolvulus. The sequence continues at coordinate 48,857,902 of OZ024731.1, read as the reverse complement.
CCGAGGGTAATTTCGGTAACTTCTAATTATTGTCGAAAGAGATAATCGGGTTGTGTTTACGATGAGGCTATACGATAAGGCTTGATTATGTGGAGCTTTGATGGTTCGAAGAAGAGTATATCTTAAGCAAAGATAACTCGAAAGCGATAGAAGAACTACTAGCTTGTAGACTTCTCTAGGAGTTCAATAAAATGTTGGGAACATTTATTTATTCATACAAGTGAAAACCTCTCGCGCTTTTGAGCGGACCGAGAGCCGGAGCGATCATTTGAGACCGGTCCGGTTTTGGTATCTTAAATGTGCATACGCACTTATCTTAAATAGTGACGAAAATATTCAATCTTGTTGATGACTTTTACAAGAGAGAGTGGTGGGACACGGATAAACCGAGCCACCCGAAGGAGAACATCAATTCCCCTGCACTTAGCTAGAGTGCGCTCAATCCCTCCTTGCAATCGGAGCGGATGGAGATCATGATCCCGAAAGTCGTATGGACGTACGACTTAGTAAGATTATATAGAGGTGTCGACTAACTCGCACCCCTTTCTAGTTTATTCAATTCAAATCTCTGAACGAGATTTACAATCAATCAAGAGTACCCACACTAGCAAATATAATCCTAGCAAGGAATATAATATCTACTACACTAACAAGGGTCGTTATTTCTAACAATCGATATTTCCTAGGTTCATTTTTATTAAACATACAAGAAGTTCCCAACATCGAGAGATATCATAAAGACGGATATAAAAGGGCACAAGGGAAAATTCCACTTGCCTTAGTGCAACGAGTTCTAGCAAACGAGCTTTGACGAAACTTAAGTGATTCCTTGCTACGAACGAGTATTCCGACCTATTGATAAGGAATTTACGAGAAGACTCAAAACATGATTTTCCAACTAGAGTTCGGATTACCTCTTATAATGTCTTTATAAGAGGATTTGAATTTCTAAATTATTATAATAATAATTTAGAAAGTTATTTTCTTTAAAAATAATAATATTCCTTTATTATTATTTTGATTTTGTAATATCCTTATTATTCCGAAAATCTCTATTAAAATAATTATTAAATAATCCTTTTTACTAGAAAGTTTCATTAATTAGAAATTTCTACTTTTCCTTATAAGGTAACTTGCCTAAACTACTTTTAATTTAGATTAATATTATTTATTCTATTTCCATAACCCCCTTTTTATATAAGGCTCATAAAAAAAATATCTTTTGATCATATTTATATATTATGATATTGTAATTTCTAACATAGAATCTTTCTATATTTAGTTGCTTTCTTTCCAAGCAAGTTAACTTTATGCTATACCACCTACTAGGTTTGCTATAATGTCATACTTGGTATATATATTAAATCTTGAACTTAAGCTTTTTAATAATTCTCTACACTTGGAAGTTCATTAACCAATCTTATATTTTTATATGGATAACTCTAGTAATATTTTGTTTAGTAGAAGAATATTTTTATGAGATCATTGTCTAAGTCAAATTATAGTTTTTAGATCTCCAAACATATTTTATAACTTAAACTCATATGCTAATGATATAATACTTTATTATATCCTACATAATAGCTAACATCTTGTAATATATTCCTCATATAAAAAGATATGGTAAGTTTATATTGAATAAATATTTTATTCTAAATTTCTTATATTCACTTAACTTTATAAATTCTATATCTTTTATAGATTAGGCCATGCAATGACTTTTTATCTAGTAGAATCTTGTAATATTATAAATATCTCATGTCTAGGATAATTTTATAAACATGGTATAATTTAAATAATCTTATGGAATTATATTTACCATGGTAACTAATACCTTTTCCAAAATTATTCACTCCTTCTCTACAACTAACAAGTTCTCAATTAATATTTCTATTAAATTTAAAACTTGTAGGCTAATAAATATTATGAGATCTATTTAACTTGTTAAACTTGATTATAAAAATAATAATACTCTCATAATTTATAAACAAAATATTCCAAGTCTTGCCATATTTTATTTCCTTCTATTTGAGTTTACATGCATGTTGATAACTCCATTAATTCACTAGTAAATAATAATACTAATAAAAATATGATTTTTTTTTTATGTTTAGGAAAATGAGATGGGTTGGATCTGATTTTAATTAAAATTTTCAGCCCAAATTTAATTAGGATTTACCCAAAATTAGGCCCAACTTCTCCTTGCCTTCTTCTTCCTCTTCTGATTGTCGTACAACCCAGAGACGCACAGGACGGAACGACGGACGGACACCAGACAACTTCAGGCGGGGCAGAGCGGCTCTCCTGGTGGCCGGAGGTGGCGCGCCGAGTGGTGGTGGTGGTCGGTCGGCGACACGGTGGTGGTTGGGTGGTGATTTGAGCGCAATTTAGGGTTTTGTGAATTTATTTGGGGAAAAATCAGATTTGAACAAATTACTTTTGAGGCTTGAAAAAGCTTGAATTAGAGTGTTGGTTTGAAAGCAAAAGTGCTAGAAGAGGAGAGGAGACCATTGTGTGATTGAATTTGTGAATGAAAGCCCTTTTTAGGCAAATTGATGATGCTTGTGATCCATGTCTATGGAAGTAGATAAATGGAGGAAGGGGGAGAATCTCTCTTATGGTCAATGGTGTGCTTCTTGTGGTGGTGAGAAGATGATATAGGAAGGTTGGTCTTGCAAGGCAAAGGAGGTGGGAGAAGAGCATGCATTGGCTCCATTCACATCTACGTCAATTCAATCAGACATCATTATGATGTCTTTTTGGAAGATGAAGGAGAGTTATTTGATATTAGATAAAAAGGTTGGGTGAATGAGTAAGAAAGTTCACTTGGTCTAGCGGGAATAGAGGGGGGCGTGTGACTTGAGTTTGCAAGAAGTCTCGGGTTCAAATCCCGGCTCTTGCATTCTTTTTACAAAGCTTTTAAATTGGATTCTTAGGCCTTTGTGTAAGCTATTTTATGAAATAAATTCAATATCTAAAGGACCTTATTTTTATCTAATGCTCTTTCTATTATTTTGCCTCACTTTATTAATCTATGCCCCTCAAGTTATTTTATTGAATTTTTTTCTATTTTAGAAGTTAATTTGATATTAAGAAATTCTCCTTTTTAATTAGAGAAAATAATTGATAATAAATATTATATTATAAAAAGCTTGGAATATTGCGGATATTACAAAATCAAGCATAGAATGCTCAATTTTTGCCTCACCAATTGTAACGGGAACAGTAAACCTCCCTGGATCTCCATACTTCTTAGGCAATTGCCTTTGAAGCATGGAAGATACATTTTCAGTATTTTCAACAAGATTAACTTTTTTAACCTTCCCTTTCTCTTTTTGTTTACTTTTGATAGTACATAATTCTTTCAGAAATTTAGCAAAACGAGGAATACTTTGAACAAGTTTAAGTAAAGGGACATTTACCTCACACTTGGAGAAGGTTTCAAAAAGTTCCTTGTCATTGGTTGGCCTCCTGGTGTCCTTCAGTGCCTCAAGAAATGGTGGAGCGGGCTTTTGAGAAGCCATGGGGGGAAACTGAGGTCGAACGTAAGAATCTTCGGGTTCAGCTTCAAATCCGCAGGCGCGGTAAGAATCCCGCGGTCGCGAAATATCGGATTTTTCGGAATCCGAATTTTCCTCGCCTCCGCGATCGCGGCCATTGCTCACCGCGGGCGCGGTGCCTTCGACCAGAATATCCTTGCTCTCAGTTGAGGTTCTGCGATCGCGGCAGTTGTTCTCCGCGGGCGCGGAGGCGTTCTCCAGAATTTCGAATTTTTCAGTTCGTGGATCTTCATTCACCCCCACGTCTCTATTCAGATCTCTTCCCCTTCTTAATGTAATTGCACTCACATTCTCTCTCGGGTTAATGGTCTGAGATGGCAATTTTCCCGAGTCCTTAGCTTCTAGACGGTTCAGAATGGTTGCAATCTGACTTAATTGATTCTCCAGGCTTTTCACTGCAGCCTTAGTCTCTTGGTTCTCCTTCATTAACTGATTGATAATGGCTGGATTTTCATGAGGAGCTTGAGGCCTTGGCACATAATTAGGCCTGGGAACATAGTTGGGCTGACCTCCCTGTGGTGGAAAAGGTTGTTGAGGTTGTTGATTCCACCTAAAGTTAGGATGGTTTGCCCACCCCGGGTTGAAGGTATTCGAATATGGGTCATTCCGGGGCCTTTGTTCATAGTTCCCAATTGCATTCACATCAGCTGTTGGCTCTTGCATAATAGAGCATGCATCAGTAGGATGGCTAATTTCACCACAGATTCCACAAGCCCTTGAACTTGAAGCTCCATTGCCCACCAACAATTGCTTCATCATAGCTTTTAACTCCCTTACTTCAGCATTCAGGGAATCATTAATAGAATTGACAGACCTATTGTTGGACCTCTTTCTCTGATTTCTGCATTGCTCTGCTAGAGTCTCCAAATTCTCAAACGCCTGCCTAGGAGTGAGATTCTCATAAGAACCTCCACAGGAAGCATTCATCAGGCGCCTATCGGCATCACAAAGACCCTCAATAATATAACAGATCAGATCTTTATCAGAATAGCCATGGTAAGGACAACTGGCTATGAGTCTATTGTAACGCTCATAGTACTCATACAAGTTCTCATCATCTCCCTGCTCTAGACTCCTCAGCTGCTTCTTGATAGACATTTTATTGGCATCATGAAAATATTTCTCCAAAAAAGCACCCTTCATCTGAGCCCAAGTAGTAATCGTCTCAGGTGCTAAGTATAGATACCATTCCTTAGCTGCATCAGCCAAGGAAAATTGGAAAGCCCTCAACATAAGCTGATCTTTAGTCACATCAGCTGGCTTCCTTCCCAAGCAGACAGAATGGAACTCTGCAAGGTGTTTATTCGGATCCTCCCCACTCAGTCCATGGAACTTAGGCAAATAATGAAGAAGACCAGATTTAAGCTCAAACTTTACTCCTTCTCGGGAAACTGAAGACCAAGCTATTGCTGCTCTAAATTAGGCGCAGTCAGTTGACTAATAGTGCGATCTGCCATGGTTACTATATGTTCTTCAACCTCTAAATCAGATGAGGAAGAAGAAGAAGAAACTGGATCAAACTGTATGCCTAGCACTTGAGCCTGAACTTGACGTCTCAACTGTCTCAGAGTCCTGTTAATTTCTGGATCAAACGGAACAACAGGAGAATTATCAGTAGAACGGGTAAGAACCATAAGATAGGTTCTTACCAATTCGGGGGATCTAGATGAACCGATCCGCGGGTGCGGAAAAAATCTGAGAGCGCGGTTTCGTCAGAAACGCCGATTAAACAGAAAATTAAAAACCAATTCCCCGGCAACGACGCCAAAATTTGACTCGGCTAAAGTCGTTGTTGCCAAGATCAAAAATAAATAACTCTATTCTACTAACTAGTATAGTAAGCAAGCAAGAGGTCGAACCCAAAAGAATCGAGATTCTGAACAATCAGCAGGTAACAAGACAGGGGTTTTGGAAGTTTAGGAAAACAAATAAACAAGCAAATATTATTTGGGATTAAATCAATGGAAGGAAAGCAGAGTTTATTCAATCAATTCCACCTTTTTAATCATTCGATCATCAATTCATCCACTTTTGTATTAATTCCCAGGTTAATTCCAATCCTTATAAAAGATTTCCGCTTGTCCACGGTCCAAGCGAAATTATGATATGAACAAGAACGCTTAATTCAAATCATGCAAAATATTAAGGATAGAAGGATATTAAATCATGCAATCAAGCTACGAGTCTCATGCATAAAATAACAATCAAATATTCTTTCTCAATTCTAGTCCACGGTCCTAGAAAAGAGTTGTTTCAAGGATAAATAAGATTGCACAAACAACAATCAAACCTAATCCAAACAGTAGATCTAATTCAATCAAACAAGTTGATCAAGCTTATCAAATCAAACATAGATCATATAAATAAAAACAAGAGTTTTGATATTAACCAAGGGATAGAAAAGTTACCAGAATCTCATGAATTACATAAAAAGACTTCCTTGATCAAACAAACTCCAAAGGAAAATTAGTTCTCCATAAGAGAGAAAATACTAAAATCTGTAATAATTGAAAACTAGATCTAAGAGAGAATTCATAAAACAAGGCTGAAAAACTAGGTTAAGTAGTCTCGAACAACTCGTACGAAATAAAATAATATCGGAAATAAATAAAGATTGATAGATAGAAAGATCAGTCGCCGCTTCGGATTTTTGCTGACGTGGACTTCCGCGGGCGCGGTGAACACTCTCCGCGATCGCGGACCTGATCGTGATAGAATTTCAGCGGTGTTTTCCAAAGTTGTGTTGACCACCTTAGAGTGGGAATTTCGACCCGGAGTAAAAATATGAATTGTAGCTCTTCGAGTAAGCTTTCCAGTGATACCAAATTGAGCTTCATCCGATCACTGTAGCTCCCGAAATAAGCGTTACAAGAAAGTGGTGTCAAAACAACTCCAAATCAACACTTGTCTTCAAAACTCTTGCAATTCTTCAAATCGTGTCGTCGGTCTTCATATGACAATTATGCTCAAAACTAACCTAAACAAACTCAAATCATACCTAAAATACAAGAGTTAACCTATACTAAAGAGAGCATATCAGTTGGCCGGAGCGTCTCCCTGTGAGACGGCGCCGTGTTCTCCTCTGGCCCGGTCTTCTCGACCCTCAGGTTCCTCATTCTTGGAAAACTCCGTGCCTTGGCCCCGTGCCTTAGGCGTCGGATCTTTCTCCCTCGGCGTTGAGCAATACCGTATCGCGCCCAGCCTAAGCATCCTCCGTCCCTATCCCTCGGTTGACGGTGCTTCTCCCTCGACCTTGGCGTTGTCTTGGTCGGATCGTCCCTCTGTCCAGTGCGACGTCCCCTCGTCGCCTCCCACTCTAGCTCGTCGTGCTATCGCTCCCAGCCGCAACACCCCTCGCTCGGCGTCCTCCTCTCTTGAGGACAGGATAGCGTTGAGCTTCCCTCGGGGTGGGCAGTCCCGCACAAGGTGATTCTCCCCGCAAAGGAAGCAGGTTAGGGGTTTCCTCTCCCGGCGCTGGCCTTTGTCTCGATCACCTCCGGTCCTCCACCTCAACCTGGACGGACGCTCGTCGTCGCTCCCCGACTCTGCGTCTCGATCGGCCCAAGATTTCCTCCTTGGTTTGCTCGTACGCTCGTCATCATCCCCTGATGACTCGCCCTTGTCGGCATCTGCCCCACCGTTATCCTTGTGGCGGGGAAAGTTGCTTCGCCCCTTGACAGTGAACTCGATTAGGGAGTTCGCCGCGGTCATGGCATCCCGTAGCGTCTTGGCTTCTCGTCTCTCGATCTCTTGCCTTGCCCATGGCTTTAGTCCTCTCTTGAACTGGAAAAGCCCCTCCGCTTCGCCCAAGTCGTCGATTTGGAGGATGAGATCGGAGAATTGCTTCACATACTCCGCTTCGCCCAACTCTCCAATATAATCTACCAAAAAAACTCTTATAAATATATATCAAGAGCTTATCCTATAATATTTTTAAACTACAAAATTAATAATAGATTGTTAATGATCCATATATATGATATGATCATATATGTAAGTACATAACGAATATATTGAACAACAAAATTAAGAGTTAACCTATTTTCTAGCAAAATAAAAACTGATTCGTAAAAATTAATTTCCATGAAATTGACTTAAAAATATTTTTAATTTATTTTATAGGATAAGTTTTTAACATATCTTCATGATCCTAACTCTCCAATATAATCTAAAACAACTCACATAAATATAGACCGAGATCTTATCCTATAATATTTTTAAATCACAAAATTAATAATATATGGTTATTGATCCATATGACCATATGTACATAACGAATAAATGGAATAGAAAATTTAACAACTAACATAATTTCTAAGAAAAAGAATTAGAATAGACATGTCTAGAGATAATCTTAACATATTCTCAACAACCTTATCAGTGTTTTGATTTTTCCAATATGAGTTACGATATTAAAAAAAATGAATCATAATAAATAGGAAAAATTACTCAAAATAATAACAACTTTTGTCTATTGATCCAAAATAATAAGAACTTTTAAATTGACTAAAAATAATATCACCTTTCATCGTATTAACTAAAAATAATATCACCTTTCATCGTATTCCCCCTCCATTCCCATCTACCTTAGTACAAATGTAAAGCAAAACCTATGTTAGTTCAAAAAATTGTGCCATGTGTCAATTAGTGAATTTTTTTTGTATTAATTAAAAAAAAGTGGTCATTAAAAATAGTAATTTAGGCCCTATTTTTTAGCCATGATCCCAATTCCCAACAAACACATTAAGAAGTTTTTCACAACTAAAATACTTATTTGAATGTCATGATCCCAAAAATTGAAAAACTTATTCAATTAAAAAAAAAGTACGTTGAATTTTTTTCACAATTCATAACATATTATTTGTTTTATTTTTCAAAAAAGAATTTAATTAATAAAAACACATGAGTTTTTTACACTTCTTAACCTATTATTTGTTTTATTTTTCAAAGCAGAATTTAATTAATAAAAAACATGAATTTTTCACACTTCTTAACCTATTATTTTTTATATTATTTACATAGCCAAATGAAAAAAATAACTACTTTATATTTCTCCACTTATCTCCCCCACTTCTCCCACTCCATGTGAAAATAATAATTATTTTTATAAAATTATCCACTCATCTCCCCACTTTCCCACTCTTTGTGAAAATTTTAATTATTTTTATAAATTGCATCCAAATTATCCACTTATCACCCCACTTTCCCACTCCATGTGAAAATTTTAATTACTTTTATAAATTGTATCCAAATTATCCATTTATTTTCCTACTTTCCTACTCCATGTGAAATCCTCACACCTCTACACATCCATCAAAATATATAAAAGTAAGAACAAGCGATAAAAACACTTCCTCTCTTACTCCTAACTTGAAAATAATGTTAGAGTTGACTAATAGATTTGATCATCGTGTATTCGTGCGTCTTTCAAGAGTCTTCTTCAAGTTCAAATGCAAGCTGTAGATCACATTAACCTTTAAATGAAAATTTTGGAAACATACTATTTATTGTGGATTTTACTTATAATTTTACTTTATATTTCATGATTTTTCTTTTGAAATAATTTGTATTTTAAATACGTTGGATTGTATTCAATGTTTATCTTAAAGCAAATTAAACTATAAAATTAAAATTATTCTATTAATATTTTAAAAAATAATCAAATATTTTTTTATAATCACCCGTACATTGTACGGGAACGACACTAGTTTTGGAGAATAGGATAGAGAGTTTATTGAACCAAAAAGAATCTAAATTTCTACAAAAATACAAATATCAATACATATAGAGAATCTCTTGGAGTTGATCTAAGACTCGACTTAGCAAAGATAATTATAAATCCTATCATAGGTGGATTTAACTCCATTGTTACCACGTATGGGGATGTTGTAGACCAATTAAGATCCCCAAGAATATCTTTTATTCGAAAAAGGGTATAATTTCAAAGTTTGATGTGAACCCTTCACTGTCCTTTGAAATTATGGTACGTTATAATGAGTGTAGTTAGTTATTGCCTTATTATAGGTGAACAAATTCCAAAGCAATTGGTTTTTTGATTTCTTATGGAGGTCTTCTGTTCAATGAGTCAACCGTTTTTGCACTTAATAGGACAAGGATGGTGATTTGTTTCAGATATAAAATACTATTAAATTAAGCATAAGTGGATAAACTATATATACAAAGACAGAAAGAAAGAAAGAACAAATTAAAAAGAAAGATAACGTACGTACGGATGCATATTACATAGCTTAGTCCAAAAAATAAATACATGTCCGTTGATGAAACTTCGAGTAGTTATAAGTAATTATTAAAACCACCTTTTATATCCATTATTAATATGACTTCTGATAGGCCGGTAAGTGGGTGGATCAAACTTCATAAGATTGAATTTAAGCAATCTCGGGGTTCCATACCAATTATTAGGAGTGTCCAAACCAGGTTAACCGTGATTTCGGTTAACCGAAGTTCGGTTAACCATGATTTCTGTTAGTGAAAATTATGAACCGAAATCGAACCGTGAATCTCGGTTAACCGTAGTTTGGTTAACCAATTTTTTGGTTCGGTTTTCTCGGTTAACCGATAACCGTTTATGTAATTTTACCTTAAATAATTAAGACTAAAATAATAAATTTCGGTTCGGTTGTAAACAAATATTAAGAGTATATACTATATTGTGTGGAATCGAATATTGTGTGTATTAATTTGTATCCCATCAAATTTAATAAGCGACTCATATATCAATGTAATATGAAAAAATGGTGTGTAATTGTTAAAATTGAAGAATGAAAGACAAACTACATTAATACCTTAAAGATCATAGAGTTTAACCACTAAAAAAAATCAAAGATAACTAATATTTGAATAAAATATTAATATATTTTTGATTTTTGGTTAACCGTTAAATGTAAAGTCGGAAACCGAAACCGAACCGATAAACCGAAATATTTTCGGTTCGGTTAACCAAACCGAAAATTCAAAAAAAGTCGGTTTGGTTAACCAAAAAAATAATCGGTTTTTTGGTTTTTTAGTTCGGTTTTTCGGTTTCGGTTTTGTATGGACACCCCTACCAATTATATACAAATCAAATTATAATTTCTTGCACTCCCACCACCAAACAATTACAAAAAATTCGAAGTCTTGTAAATTTGATAACAAACCAAAATTAAAACTCAAATGAAATCACAATTATTTGGTAGGGAACAAAACCTAATCCTCCAACCTCTAAACGACCCCTAGCTAATTTGTGTCTCTAAAACATCTCCAACTGCCCTATATATACCCCCTTCACTTGTCCTAGTCCCTCACACTTTCAAGTCTTTCCTTGATCACTTCCAATACTCTATGCACAAACACACTTACTTACAAGCACATACAATACAATACAATACAATGTCTTCATTCTTGCATAAGTTGAGCCTATTACTAGTTTTGGCTTCAGCATTCGCGTCAGCTTCAGCCAAAACTCATCACCATAGTTTTATTGTATGTGCATCCATCTAGCTTTAGATGTATTCCAATCTTAGTTAGGCTTGTATTAATTGGCCATAGTCATTTGTTATCGATTGACCATACTTGTAGGTTCAAGCCAAGCCGGTGAAGAGGTTGTGCAAGACTACTCAAGCGATCACGGTCAATGGACAACTCCTTGGACCAACCTTGGAAGTCAACAATGGAAATAGCCTTGTCATCAAAGTTGTCAATAAGGCTAAATACAATGTCACCATCCACTGGTATTTATTATACACAACAATTACTTGTACATTTAACATTCAATTTGTTTCATTATTTCCATGCTTGGTAACTTATAATTAAAGACTATATATATAGTCTCGTTTGTATGAAAATGATGCCAATATTTTTTTTATCAGGCATGGGGTGAAGCAGATAAGAACCGGGTGGTCCGATGGGCCAGAGTTTGTGACCCAATGCCCAATCCGCCCCGGAGGAAGTTATACCTACAGGTTTAGAATTAATGGACAAGAAGGCACTCTCTGGTGGCATGCTCACAGCTCATGGCTACGAGCCACGGTTTATGGTGCTCTCATTATCCGACCCAAACAAGGGTCCTCCTATCCTTTCCCCAAGCCAACTCGCGAGACTCCCATCCTTCTCGGTATGTTAAGAAGCAAATACCAAAATGTCAAGAATTAAAAGATTATAAAGATGTTGTTCTTTTCACTAGAAATGTTGACTTGTAATGTCCTACTTTTGGTTCACTTCAAAATAGGGGAGTGGTGGAAGACCGATCCCGTTAAAGTCGTAAGGCACGCGACAAGAACCGGAGCAGCTCCTAACGTCTCAAATGCATACACGATCAATGGCCAACCAGGAGATCTTTACAACTGCTCCAAAAAAGGTTTAAATATCGGAATCTAAAATTCTCATCCCAAAAGACATCATACTAAAAATTTCTCATGTTTCCTTACTTACGTCTTGATCATCTATGTTTTACTTTCTTGTTTTATTATATAGACACGGTGATTGTCCGGATCAAAACCGGAGAGACACACTTGCTCCGAGTGATCAATACGGCTCTAAACCAAGAGCTCTTCTTTTCGGTGGCCAACCACAAGATCATGGTGGTGGGAGCCGATGCCTCCTATGTCAAGCCCTTCACCACAAATGTCATCATGCTCGGGCCAGGCCAGACTACCGATGTCCTAATCAAAGCCGACCAGAAACCAGCTCGTTACTACATGGCCGCAAAACCCTACCAAAGCGCTAGCAATGCGCCCTTTGACAACACCACCACCACCGCAATCTTGAGCTACAAATCCGCCCCCAATTATAAGCCCATCAAGCCATCTCTTCCAGCTTTCAACGACACCAACACCGTGACAAAGTTCACAAGGAGCTTTCGTAGTCCTCGACAGGTAGGATGTCCAAACTCCATAATCTGAGTATATAATTTCTTTGCTTGATTTTAGTTTTTGGATTTTTTTTATCAAACCCCTTATTGATATATATAGGTCACGGTCCCTAAAGAAATCGATGAGAACTTGTTCTTCACGGTGGGACTAGGACTCCACGTTTGCCCTTCGAATGTGAGCAAGTCGCGGTGCCAAGGTCCAAATGGAACCCGGTTCATGGCTAGCATTAACAATGTCTCCTTCGTCCTACCTTCCAATTGGTCCCTTCTTCAAGCTCATAGGAACGGAATCCGAGGTGTCTTCACTACCGACTTCCCAGCCAACCCTCCCACAAGATTCGACTACACGGGAAAGAACATAAGTCGCTCACTATGGCAGCCGGTAAAAGCAACTAAGTTGTACCCGCTCAAGTACGGGGCGAAGGTGCAAGTCATCTTGCAAGGAACAAGCATCTTTGTAGCTGAGAACCACCCTATCCACCTCCATGGGTATGACTTCTACATCCTTGCAATCGGGTTTGGTAACTTCAACCCTAAGAAAGACACGCAAAAGTTCAACTTGGTGGATCCTCCTATGAGGAACACAATTGCAGTGTCCGTCAATGGATGGGCAGTCATTCGATTTGTTGCTGACAATCCAGGTAATTTGTCATGCACATCTTGCCCACATTTGCCATTTAGGGCAGAGTTTGATGATAATCTTCAATCTCTAAATTTTTTTGTCATTCGTGTATGATTGGTGCAGGGGTTTGGTTGATGCACTGTCATTTGGATGTTCACATAAATTGGGGGTTGGCCATGGCATTTCTTGTGGAAGACGGAGTAGGAGAGTTGGAGACATTAGAGGAGGCACCCGCGGATCTGCCAATATGCTAGTTAAACAATATTAATCACTCAATAGAACTTTTATATCATCATAACTTACTTTTTATGTCCATATCAAATCTCAAATAAATGAAACGATAATTATTTTTATTCACTATCATATACATATACACATGATGAGGATCAGGTAAGGAATTTCTAGATAACTAACATTCCAAAAAAAAACCTTTTTTACCTGTCTAAGATGTTGAACTCTAATAACACCCAACTTATTGTGAGTTTAACTTATTATAGTTCTCGCATGTTTTCAATATTATCTCAAAATGCTCCTTTGCAACTTGGCTAGGTGTGGGTAAAATTAAACCCTTCTCCATAGTCGTAATCCGTAAAACTATGGCATGTACAGGTGCCCATTGCTACGTCCCAACTCTTATTGACTAGCTCTAGTTGTTCTCGTCTAGTGACACGAAGAACTCCATCGCTCTACTCGGTCTGGGTTGCGTATAATGACAAATTCTTCACTAGAAGCGAGGCTAACCTGGATGAATGTGAGCTTAACTGCATTAACACAATTAAAACAAGACTTTTCGACAAAAAAACACAAGACTGAGAGGGAAGATTAAAGTGAAATCCAAGAAAAATATGGAGAAAAAGTAGCATTATACATGACGTTGCAAGATGACGTTTCAACCGTTAATAAAGTTATTTTAAATTATTTGTGTTTAAAAAAAGAAAAGTAAAGAACGTGTTCAGAACAAGAGATTGACAATTGACATTAAGCTCGAAATTCGAAGAGGGAAAAAAGGAGGGTTGTTATTGTTAAATTCCATGCCCATATTGTTAAGAGAAAAGGAGGGTTTTGTTTGGTCTCCCGTTTATCGACTACACTAGCACTCTTCATCTTACATTTTGATGGAAGCATCAGCACTAATGCATTATCCACATCAAAAGGAGCCTGAATTATCTTGTACAAGTAAAAATAACTTCATGCATAAACTATTACAGAAAAATTAAACTCTCATAAATTGTAACAAATTAAGAAGACAGAATTTGAAACTAGAATGACAAGAAGCTTGGGATGCCTAGGTCAATGATTGTTCATTTTCCCGTAGTACATATTTCTCTTGTACTATTTTTCACTTGTTCTCTGTCCTATCTTTGAGCCAGGATAATGCTATAGCATTCTTGAGAATAATCGGATAATGATCCTTAGTACATAAGAAATGCGAAGTTGCAATTTCAAATTCTCATCCACCAAGGTATTCTTGACATCTCTTTGTAAAATAAAATAAACAAATCTTCTCTGTTTACAAATGCTTACAAAATGATCAGTATAATTGTTGGGACGGTGTTGGGAACTATAGTTTCAAACATCCGAACAACGACACTGGTCTCCAGTTTTGATAATGACAAACGTCATATGGGAACTAACGAGTACCATTCAAGTATTTCAAGGGAACACCAGGTCTAATGAACAATCTCCAAGAATGCTAAAGGAACACAAGAGTAGATGATGGCGATTTCCTATCAAAGGAACTCTGGAGAGAACAGTTCCCTAGCTGACTTTAGCTAAACTGGTGTCAAATTGATCTACGAAGGTGAATGACTTTAGCTAAACTGGTTTGAAGTACGTACGTACGTACTATCACATACATGGTTTGTGATTTATGACTAACCATCCCATGGCTTTGTTTTTAACTCGATCATGCACAACTTAGTCAAATTGACGTACAATGTTGTAAGTTGAATATAATAATATAATGAAGGTGAATGATAGGGACAAACAAATTAAGGAGGGCTTGAAATTGCCCAGATAAACAACATGTCCCCACAAACAACAGAGGTGAGCTGGAATTCGTCATCAACCAGGAGCTAGTTCAACACCAAGTACCCACATCTTTTGTTCATTCAGAATTCAAGTATTGAAGCAGTGCCATGTGATAGTAGATTGTGTTATATCTTGGTATGCATGAAAGGACCACATCATCCAATAACACTCACATGGGTTTGTTTCTATCTCAAGAAGCCACAATGGTATAGCATTTCCTCTGCCTCACAACTATATATAAGTAGCATTTGACCCATTTCAATTCTCATCCACCAAGAACAAGGCATTCTTCAAATTAAAGCATCTCTAAAATTTGTCTTCCCTTTTCACAAATTCCACCACAAAATGATCAGCACAGCCAAGCTTATCAAGATGGCCAAGAAGTGGCAAAAGCTGGCTGCTGCAAGCAGAAAGAGGATTTCCTACAAGAAGAAAGCACAAGAACAACAAGTAGCGAAAGGTCACTTTGTCGTCTACACAAGTGATGAAAGACGGTTTGCACTTCCTTTGGCCTTTCTTCAATCCGAGGTTTTCAGTCAACTCCTTAGAATGGCTGAGGAGGAGTTCGGATTGACAAGTGATGGGCCCATCACCTTGCCATGTGACTCGGTAATACTAGAGTACGTGATCTCCATTGTACAACCAAGTGTTGGTAGAGAGCTAGTCGACGCGTTGTTGATCTCTTTATCCCATTGCCATTGCTCATCATCAATTGTAAATCATCAACAAGTGCCTATTAGTTGTTGTTAGTCAAGGAGATTAATTCCTATTCGATCTTGTAAATATATATATTTCACTCGATCATGTATAGCTGGAGATATCGAATGCTGAATAGATAGTGCCAAAATTAGTAAAATCAATCCTTTTTCCTATTTCTATCATTCACTTTGAATTTTAAACAAGATACTCGTGTTTGTACAGCCGTTAATAAATAAGAAGGGATCATGTTTGTACAGCCGTTGATATAATGTAATGATCTAGACTATAAGAACGGATCATTATCTCTACAATGAAGTTAAAATTATGAATTTGAAACAAGTATAAATTTATACGCATGGACTCAGGTAGCATATGTATAGGAGATGATAGGTATTTAAATTAACTCCCACCAATTTCAGCTTATCCTGTATCGAAATTCGAAACATGAATTGAATTAACGAAAAGACAACTCTATAATTATCAACATATTATCACTCTTTTTCTTAATTACTAGCTCATTCTTCAAGTAAGTGCTCAAATGCCAATTAGCAGAGTGTATATGAGCTAGTATTCTGACATAATAACACTGCTAATTTGTTCTTGGCATAACAATTAAGAACTCCAGAGCTACCCGAGAGAACATGGAGGTAAATAAAGCTTCGGAATTCCTCATAAATTAATGCAAAAAAATTGTAGGATTTAAAAAAAACAAAGAACAGGATTAGCTTATCTCATGAACATTCAGCTAGGACCCACTAGCTAGCTATGTTTCGTTGCATAACTTCATTGTCAAATTTATAAATTCCTCATGCCAATTTAGTGGAAAAAAAAGGAATGATCTTCTAGCAATTCAGTGGCTTTTCAAAAGCTACATATGGAAGGCTGATGTCTACAATGATCTTCTAGTAATTGAGAAGATGACAAGCAGTGGCTTCGAGCCATGGACACGAATATGTGGCCTCTAAATAGTTGAAGAGCTAGAGATGAGTGTTGAGTAGACACTACATTAATGGATGCTTCTCGGGTGTCGGTCTCAGAATGAAGCAAAGCCATGTGAAACTTGAATATAATTGGGGGCTCCATGGGTTGCAATTGACTCATCAAGGGCCTTGTGAGGACAGCAAAGTTGTGTTGAAATGATAGATACTGATTTTAGGATCATAGATAATCAATGAAAACATAGTTAGACATTTGGGTCCACCTTTCAAGTACTACCTATCTTGTGTTTTATGACCCACTATCACATGGCTTTGTGTCGAAAACTTGATCCTACGCTCAAACGAAATGATTGAATCAATCGGTCATCTCACTATTTTCAAGTGGCCAACAACAATTAAGTAGTTAGCAATTTGTTCAATCTGATTTATGTTCAAATCAAAGGACCAGGACGTACCATGTGAAAATACATCTTGAAAACCTATTGTATGGTTGGTGTGCTACATTATGCAGTCCACTAGTATTCCAAATCTTCATCAATGGAACACATCATTTAATAATTGTCACATGGGTTTGCATTTGAAGTATGCACCACACAACCTAGCAATGGTATAGGATTTGGCTTCGCCCCGCGACTATATATAACTAGCAATTGACCCATTCTAATTCTCACCCACCAAAGCATTAATTCTTCAGCTTAAAACACAATCTCTAAATTTTGTCTTCCCTTTTCACAAACTCCATTCTTCAAATCCAACAAAATGATCAGCACAAAGAAGCTAGTCAAGATGGCCAAAAAGTGGCAAAAAATGGCAGCTGCAAGCAGAAAAAGGATTTCCTTGCCCATCAACAACAACATTAAGAAAGCACAACAAGTAGAGAAGGGTCACTTTGTTGTCTACACAACTGATGAAAGACGATTTGCACTTCCTTTGGCCTATCTTCAATCCGATATTTTCAGTGAACTCCTGAGAATGGCAGAGGATGAGTTCGGATTGACGAGTGATGGACCCATCACCTTGCCATGTGACTCGGGTTTATTGGAGTACGCGATCTCCATTGTACAACAAAGTGTTGGTAGAGAGCTAGTCGACGCATTGTTGATCTCTTTTTCTCATTGCCACTGCTCATCATCAATTGTAAATCACCAACAAGTGCCTATTAGTTGTTGTTAATTAAGGAGATCAGCTCCTATATAATTTTGTATATCACACTATTGCAGTTTGGATATATCTAATACAAGGTAGGATTTCAGCACTTGTTTACCTAGCTCAAAGCAGTTTATTTATTGTGTATATTAATTTTTCATAGAATGGATCAGTTTACTTCACACCCATTACCATATGTATAGTAAATACCATTCATAATATATAAATATATCATGTAAAGCATGTAAATTAAAGCATGATCTCCAACCATGTCAATGTTAAGAAAATGGGTGAATTGTCCACATGAATGTAAATACCTTGATGTCTTTGGAAAGTTTTAAAATACAAATCTGAAATACAATACCTAAAATTCACACAAGTATCTCAGTTAGAATAAGTGCAATCAAGCTTTGAAAGGATGTATTAGGATGAAATTTGTTTTCTCCTAATTTTTACTTTCTAAAAAAAATTAGAGCTTTAGATATGGTAGGTTTTTGTTTTCAAGTACCACACTCTTGTTTTCGGATTTGAAAAATCAAAGCAAATTTCATGGGCTTATGCGATTGAAATACGGGTGCCCAAGCCCAACTTGAAGAAGAACCATTTCAAAATTTCATTAAAGTTCCTACCAAATGAATTTTAAACCACTTTGAAAAATCTGCCAAAAATCCTAAAATGAACACATTGAAAAGCTTCGGAAACACTGACCCGAATGCTAAAGACGTTGGTTTCTTTAGCCCCTCACTTTTCCCACTGCCCTATTAGTTCTAGTTCCTTCTTTTCGCCAATTGTACTTACTTTGCGTTTTTTTAGTTGGTTTTGTCTGTTCTTGTAAGTTTTCTGACCACCGTTCACTCGACCTCTCGGTTTACCGGGCCTTTCCGGTACATCGAATTCTTACCTACTCAAAAAAAAAAAAAAGCTTCGGAAAACCATTTTTATATGTATGTTTTGAGTCTTGCTCCATCAATAGAAAAACAACTACTTATAAAAGAAATGAACCATGCACCAAAAACGGCTATTATATATTGTCTAAACTCAAACTTGTCTCTTCAAGATAGCCAATCCTTTTCGTTTTGAATTCAAAGTTAGAACTTAGAACTAATCTAAAATAGGATAATATTTTTGAGGTCTAAATCAGTTGTGACCCATTTCTCATAGTGTAGGTCCAGCAATAGAACAGTCTCTTAAGTTTCAAAAGACATCATTTTCGGACCTTAAACTCGAAAGCTTTGAAAGGTGTGTATATTGTATATTGTAGGACTCCATTTCTGTCCATATTATGCATACAGTCCTGGTTGATAGTTGGGCCGGTTCGATGGCTCTATATAAATTGGTACTTTTTTGATCCCTCTGATCTCATTCTTGATTCAATGTGGAGACATGGTATGATTTCATGACTCGTTTAGGAATAATCATATCCTGAGGTGGTTGGATTATTACCGGGGACGATAATTTTTTTTATTGTCGGTTGATTTTAAGTTAAAGTTTACTGAATTTATATACATAGTAGACTTCTTTATTTTATTTTTTGGTCGAAGGAGATGCGGCACTCTCCGAATTTTTAAAATAGTAGACTTCTTCATTAGGCTTATGTAGTGGATTTTTCGTATATAGACACGTTCTCAGTTTTCCGATCACAAAATTCATCATATATTATATACAACATATGTGAAGCTTGACTCGATTCAACCTAAACAAAACAAAGTTGTCCACTCATGAAACCCTGCAACAGAATGAGCTACCCAAGAAGCCGAATTCCACGAGAGAGAGAATTTCAAATGCGTACAAAAACTTCCCTGCCATGAAGACTAGATAACTAAGATTTATAGATAGATATCTCCAATTCCCAACCATGGAAGGTATACATGAAGGAGAAAGAGAAGCAAAATATGAATTCTCCAATCCATTAAGATTTAAGAAGCAGAAGATGGGCCGAATATGCAGGTAGGCCCCAAATGTTTTTTGGCTCAATAAAGTAGGGCCGACTTTTCATGCATTAACAGCACCATTAGTATATTCTTTATATATTTATCCAGGAAATAAGGATATGGCATCATATTCATCGTATATTCATATGTACGTTAAAATAACAATGTATATCCATGTTTAATTACATCACCTACGTACCTACGTCTACATCCCATAACTTAATTGTACAAGTAGTATTTTGTACACCTTCCATTTGGCATGGCCCATCGAAGAAGACTCAACGTATATATCTTATTAGCATGACATGGTAACTAAATTCTTAGATATGGTATATAGTAGAAATCGTAGCCAATAAAAAAAGAGTAAAATTAGGGTCTCTTTGGATCATGCATGTAATAAAGCGCATAATTTTATATTATAATGTAGAATTTAATGAATTTAACAACCCAAATGATTTTTCCGTGGTTAATGTTGGGCCCAAACTTTACCAACCCATTCAAGGAGGTCTAAGAGCATTAAAAGCCCGAAGATCCGTCTAGCCCTGGTTCACGGTAACCAACGAGGACGTCCATCGGAAATTCGGAAAGAAGGTGAATCAAAGATAGGCGAACGTGGGGAGAAACCGTCGGCGAGATCGTGCAAGCTAACCGTTGGAATAGGCAGGGCCGACCTTTTGGGTTGTTCGGGTAGGGCGCCGGCCCAAGGTCCCAACTTTTTAGAGGGCCCAATTTTAATATAATAAATTATATGGTAATATTTGGCAAGTAAATTTCAATAGCCTGATGATATTTAAGTCACACGTTAACTTGACAAGCTACATCACTTTTTAGAGGGCCCATATTTTAGATTTGTTATATAGGTATATATTTTAAGTAGATAAAAAAAAGAACCATTAGTGCATTATATAAAGCTTTATCTTTGAGTCCAAAGGTCTTGACGTACTCGATCATTATTTTTAGGCCCACTTTCTCTATTAAAAATGTTGAACCCTATCTCTTAAAATTGAGTTTTAAATTTTTTAAAATCTCAATGACTCGTGGAATTTTTTAAAGTTCTATTTTTAGCCTACATCTTAAAATTGAATTTTATTTAATAAATTTGTATACTTTCATACCTATATTTCACAAAAATTCAACTTTCCAATCTTATGTTTTTTATGCCTAATTTTTTTTTATTAAATAATTTTTTTTTTCCTCTAATCTTTATATTTCACATACATGAGGGTTCCTTTGTTTTAATTTTCAAAATGGTTTATAATATTTTTTTAATAATTCCTATATTTTAATTTCGAATTTCATTAGTATGTATGGTAATAAAAAAAATTATAATCTAAATTATGTAGAAAAACTTTTAAAAATACCAAAAATTATACAAAATTTGTAAAAAAAGATCGTTTATTGGGGCTTACAAATCTTATTCGCCCTAGAACCTACAAAATGAATAGACCGGCCCTCGGAATAGGGAGGTGGGAGATAAAATGTAAACGATGAGTAGGAGAAAGGAAATGCATACTGAACTTGTGTAACTAAGAGCAACTATAAACCGATCAAGTATTGGTCTTGAAACAACACAATTTGTCAATCAAAATCTTTCTGATCTATTGTTCTTTTAATTTAATTTTTAACATATAACAAGAAAAAAATGTATAATCTCTTCTTGAGAGGGCAGAAAAATGTCATACAAGATCTTATGCAATATAATGTCATTCTACGCAAGATCCCGGCCATAATTAATCTAATGATGTAGATATAACGTTTTAACCACATGATGGATCAATCGATAATTCTTGAGCATTTTGTTCGGATAGGGTTGAGGACAAGTAGGCTGAATTTGTCATATATATCTTGTGCGATTTCGTTATATAAATATAATGCAAGTATATATGATTAACCGAAAATCAGTACTTCAAGAATTGACCCATGAATATATAATCGAGGGAATATGTATCTTTTAATCAAGATAATAATTATTAATAATATAATAGAGATTTATAATTTGAATAATTTAGGTAGTTTTAGTGTTTTTGATAGAAATTAAGTATAATTTATGGAAAAATTGTATTTGGTTCATTGCTATTTCATTCTGATCTTATAAAGTCACACACAATACAATAATTAGGGTAGTAAAAAAGCAATCCAAGGCTTATAGAGAGTCTAGGATTTACGATCCATACATAAACTATTGGGAGATCAAATGGATTATTGATCAAGTAATAATAATAATTGCTCAAAAAAAAGTAATAATAATAGTTATTTTTTTAATTTCTCTTTAAGAAAAGATAGGCTTTTGGTTTTGACCATATTATTAAAGAGGGGACAATTGAATAAGATTAATCTAAGAGACCTAATTTTTTGCCCCTCTTCTCTCCTTCCCCCGGCCGTGTGCAAGATCTTGTATGAGCCCTTTTGGTGATCCTCATTCAGTCGTTCTAGCACCCTCTCGTGTGGAGTAAGTAGAAGAGTCGCGGTTGATACTCTCTTCTCTAAAGGTAATTGAGAATCAAGTCTTTACATAAGAAAAGTACATTACTTTTATCATATATAAATATAATTCATAATATTTTATGCATAAAATTCATGTTAAATGTTAAAAAACTACAATAACATCTACCTAGATGGAACCTGGTACAAGACGGGATCTAGGGGGTCAAGATGTACGCATCCTTACTCCGACTCGAGGTCGGGAGGGTATCTAAGATGGGCCCAAAGCAAAAGGAAAGGAGGGGGGACAGCAGGAGGAAAGACTAAAGGAGTAGAAAAAACGAGAGCGTGGAAGTACTCTAGCAAACCCAGATAACTAAAAACTATAATAGAAAACTACAACGAAAGGATGTAAAGAGTAGGGCACTCCCTCTAGGTCGTCACTACTAACGCTTTGTCACTGTAATCTTCTCGCGTCATTGGTCTCTACACGAGGCTATATATGCTAAGATTGTCATGACGTATAGGTCGTGTTTTATGACTTCCTTCCAACTCTTCTTCAGTCTGCCCCCTTCCCTACGAAAGTCGTACCAACCCTTCGATTCTCCGAACCGGGGCATCTGGTGGCCTCCTCTGTATGTTCCCAAACCATCTAAGTTCTCGATTCTCTGAGCTTGTCAACTAGACTAGCCACTCCCACCTTGCTCCTAATCACTTCATTCCTAATCATGTCCAGTCTTATATGCCCGCACATCCACCTCAACATCCTCATCTCAGCTACCATTAGCTTCTGCTCCTGCGCCTTAGTAGTTGGCCAACATTCCGTCCCGTAGAGTATGGAGGGTCTAACCACTAATCTGAAGAACTTGCCCTTTAGTTTGAGTGGGACCTTTCTGTCACACAACACTCAAGAAGCACCCCTCCACTTCTGCCAACCTCTTTGTATGTGTCTAATGTCTTCCTCGATGCTCCCATCACTCGATCTGCACAATAGAGCCTAGGTATCTAAACATCTCCTTCTTCGCTAGGACCTCTCCTCCCAAACGTACTTCCTCATCTGGCTCCACCTCCTAGCTGAACTTAAACTCTACATATTTTGTCTTAGTCCGACTCAATTTAAAACCCTCTGACTCAAATTTCTCTCTTCGTGATTCTAGCTTTCTGCATACTCCCTCCCTAGTCTCGTCCACCAACACTATGTCGTCGGCGAAAAGCATACACCACGGCACCTCTTCCTGTATTTCCCTCGTCAGAACATCCAAGACGATTGCAAACAGAAAAGGGCTCAAAGCTGACCCATGATGCAGGCCAATCCCTACTTGGAAAAACTCTATGCTCCCCCTCCCCCCCCCCCCCCCCCCCGGTGCACACACTAGTCAACGAGCCCTTATACATGTCCTTTAGAGTTCCGATTCCGATCTAGGTCCCTGAAACCTCTCTCGCCTACAAGCACCTCCAAAGCAACTCTCTCAGCACCTTGTCATAAGCCTTTTCCAAATCAATAAAAATCATGTGCAGGTTTTTCCTCCTCTCTTTGTATGCCTCTACCAACCTTCTAATCAAGTGAATAGCCTCCATAGAAGACCGTCCAGGCATAAAACCGAATTGGTTGTCTGACACTGTAACTATTCTCCTTAGCCTAACTTCAATCACTTTCTCCCATAATTTTATGGAATGGCCGAGGAGATTAATACCCCTGTAATTGTTGCATTGTTGCACATCCACTTTGTTTTTGTACACTTGAGTCAGGCTATTGAGCGTCCATTCCTATGGCATCTTTGTCGTTCGAAAAATGACATTGAAAAGTGACGTAAGCCATTCTAAACCTCTCACCCCCAACCACTTTCACACTTCCACTGGGATCTCGTATGGGACTACTGCTCTCTTGTTGCTCATCTTTCTAAGTACTTTCTGCACCTTATTTCTGGCGATGCGTCTGAAAAAAAGACACTCTAACTGGCCCCTCGACTCCCCTGCTTCTATTATCGACCCCTGACCCTCATTTAGCAAACTGTAGAAATACCTCTGTCAACGTTTTTTTATCTGGCTATCCT
Organism: Fallopia convolvulus; assembly: GCA_964016875.1. Taxonomy (NCBI): domain Eukaryota; kingdom Viridiplantae; phylum Streptophyta; class Magnoliopsida; order Caryophyllales; family Polygonaceae; genus Fallopia; species Fallopia convolvulus. The sequence continues at coordinate 48,833,631 of OZ024731.1, read as the reverse complement.
CAACTACACCTTTCCTTCCTCATCTTTTACACACTTCACTGTACGTGTCCAAGTCCCTGCTTCTTTTCTCCCTTGCTCGAGCCAACCTGTAGAACCTTCGCTCCCCTCCTTTTTCTTCCAGAGCTTTGTACAACTCCTCGTACGCTTTTTCCTTTGCGATTGCCACTGCTTTCCTTGTTAACTTTTTTGTCACTTTATATTTTGCTCAATACACTACTCTGTCTTTGTCGCTGCTTTCCACCCAGTTTTTGTGTATTAGTTGTTTGCTCTTAACCTTCTAAAATTCTGATTAAAACATTTAAATCCCAACAACCTGAACTTAATTTTGCTATCTTGAACTATAATTCAAATCTTTTTGGAATGGCCTATCAAATGCAAAATTAGGATTAACCTAAAATACCTTTTGTTTGCCAACATATATATGTTGCCTCGTATTATTGCATTGCTATTGTCGCGACCTGCCACATGGGTTTGTTGGCTTAGGCTAGCCAATTAACTTCATCCCTTGTGTTTCATTTTATTTTTTTTATTTGTCCATACGTTTCCAATAATTCATCGATCGATCGATGCATGGATCAACTCGCGATCCCTAGCTAACTTCTTATGTGTACATTTCCACTTTCAGAAAATAAATACTCCACTGATCTATCTATATTGGTTCCAATAATTGGCATCTACTGATCATCTACAGCTCTAGAAATCTTATTTACCACCTAATCACATATAACAGCACCAAAAGCCGGGGCAGGGTTTGATGATGTCCTTAACTAATACTTATAACAATCAATTAACATTCAATAATTGATTTGTTTATAGTGTGTCTGTTCTAACAACACATTTTAAGTTTTTTATTTAACAATTTTTCTATAATGTGTTATAAAGAGAGAGTTGGTTCAAATGAAACAAACTCTTATCCTGAAAAGTGAAACGAATGCACTTTTCTAATTCGTAGTACACATTTTCTACTTCAGAGTGCACTTTTTCGCATTTGCACTTTTCGTACTTTGTAGTGCACTTTTCATATTTTTTGTAGTACCCTTTTCAGATTGCACTTTTTGTATTTTGTAATGTACTTTTCGTATTTTGTAATACACTTTTCAATTTGTAAGATAAGAATTTATTTCATTTGAACCAAACTCATATAAAGAGAACATAACAAGACTACATAATTTATAAACTCCTTACTATATAATCAAAAACGTTCAATAATCAATTTGTTTACCGCTTGACTGTCCTAAAAATACATTATAAGTCTTTGATTTAATGGTTTTTTATAATGTGTCATAAAGAAAACATAATAAGACTACTTAATTAAAAAAACTAAATCCTATAAAAAAAATCTTTAAGCAATTTCAAAAATTAAAATTGAATATTTCCAAATTAAGATTCTTATAGAAAACCGTGGTTTAAAATTAAAGATTAGAGATCAAATGAGAACAATTCTTATCCTAAGAAATGAGAACAATTCTCAGTCTTAGATTTTGTGAGATAAGTGGCTCAGATTTATTAATAAAGAGGCGCGTCCCTGATGTTATTTTTAGAGATTGAGGGATATTTTCGTCATTTTACAGTCTTTTATCTTCAATCTCAATATTCAGCCCAACTTTATACGTTCGTGACTTCCGATCGCATCTTTGTTGTGCTCTCAATCTCCTCCTTCAAGCAAGTCTCCTCGTCATGGATTTAGATATCTTACTTTCAAGCAAATTATCCTTCAATCTCCTTCTTATTAATGGATTTAGATATGATTTTCGTTGATTTAGGATTTCAAGCTATGTTCATGGGTTTTCATGGGTTTAGGTATGATTTTTCATTTTTGTTCATGGATTTTGGTGAATAGAGTCATAGAATTGATAGAGATTGCAAAATAAAGATTAGTGTATGTTTTTTGCATTGCAATTTGAAGGAATAGAATAGAAATAGAGGTTGATTTTGTATGCTTGTTTGATTGCCCACCAAGTGTTTGATAAAATGCCTAAACCTTTTTTCCCCATAAAAACCCAAAATCTTGCTTGATTGCTTGAATCTTAAATGAACTTATGGCTATAAGCTGTTTGTTGCACATCATGGGCTGGATTTTGTCGGTAACTATGTCTAGGTGATTTTATTGGTGACTATGTCTAGGTGGTTTTTGTTTGATAAAATGTCTATGTGGGACTGGATTACCTTTTTTGGTTGATCCCTTTGAACTTTTTCCACCTGATCTTGTTCTATAATTCCTTTTCTCTTATGAATTTATAAAGGGAAGAAAGAAATGGGTTGAATTTGTTAAGGGAGTGATTGAAATCGGATTATGAGCTTTACATATGTTAATAAATTAATTCCTAGTACTGTCACTTTATTCAAGTGTGATTATTTCCTATGCTTTTGTACATGTCCAAGGCAAAATAAAAAATTATGATTGTGAACGGAATTCAGTTATGAACATTTCAAATGAACTAATAGAAACTGGTCAATTGGTTTCCAAATCCACCAAAAATGACCAAACTTGATATAATTTATGTCAAATAGTATTGTTATTTACATGAACCGCATTACCATTTTAAATGAACCTTAATGTGCAATATTATGAATCGGAATGTCAATTTTTGTGAACCAAAATAACAACGGTATTTTGCACATTTTTATTGCTCATTATGTGTTCCATGTTGCGTCTAAATTAGCTTAATTTTTTTTCCTTTTTATTATTGTAGGTTGTTCATCAAGCTCTGGTCAAATTTGATCTCTTGGGCCTTTGGTGTGTACTTAGAAGTTACTCTTTGTGTGGTATTTATGCATAATCATTTTTAAAGCCTATTAGCTCAAAAGGAAGAGCAATGTGTTTCTTGCATATGATGTGGGATCGAATCCCACATAGGCTAGAAGAGCAAAATCACATTTTTTTTCCCTTTGTATTTGTCTCCTTAATTCTAACACTCGTGAGATGAACTCATACATATATTACAAGACATGAAACATAATGATACGGACCCGGTGTGGATTCGTATCGGAAACCCTTGTTGGTCAAGGGGGTGAGACGCACCCGATGTGGGATTGACTCGATAAACGTGGTTGGTAGCCACGGGAAGAAGAACGATAATTTTAGAGCAAAGGGATAAATTAATTAATTGGTTTCATTGATTGATTCCTCCATAAAACTAATACATCATTATATATAATAAAATTCTAACCCTAATAGCTAACGAGTTGAGATACTAAAAAGATATTCTTACTAAAAAATTAAAACTAACCTAAATAAAAAGAAACCACAATATTCTAATTAAGACTAATATAACTTAATTATGTAATATAATCAATAGCGTATCAATAGCATATCCATTCTCCCCCATTGAGAATCGACTTGTCCTCAAGGCGGAAATCATGAGGAGACTCATGAAACGGATCATGGAGCTTAATCCGCCAGGGTCGAAAACCCGATTACCCAAATGGAACCTCGCGTTACTCACTGAATAACTTCAACATAAGCATTGAACCGTCTAATAGGCATGTCTTGAAACACCTGTTGTGCGGCAAAACTTCCACAAATAATTATAGAACTTTGCATCAAAATCCTCGGCAGAGACACACCAAACCCTTTATCCTCATCAAGTACAACAATTCCTAGCGTCGGATTTGTCGGACGTCCACAAACAACTAAGCAAGGGGCAACAGTAGGCGCGAGGCACGGGGCCGGGTCGGTAACGACCTTTGCCATTGCGGTACCCGGGTCGGTAACGACCTCCACTAGCTCGTTACCGAGGCCAAGAGTGTTGGTTGTGGGCGCAGAATTGGTGGTCGCGGGCTTGGTTGCCAGTGGGAATTACGTCCGCGGGGGTAGGGCTTCGCGGCGTCGTGGTCACGGCTTTGTGATTGAGTTCCAATCTAGAAAAAATCTGATGTATCCAACGACGACGATCTTCATATTCCATATCTATCTGACGACAACGAATCTCAGATTCCATATATCGATTACGGATCTTCAACTCCATATGTGGGGGAAGGTCTCGGATATTGCCTTGAACTACGAACATGGTGATGGTAGAGTGCAAGAATGAAAGCACCAATTGATACGGACCCGGTGTGGATTCGTATCGGAAACCCTTGTTGGTCAAGGGGGTGAGACGCACCCGATGTGGGATTGACTCAATAAATGTGGTTGGTAGAAACGGAAAGAAAAACGATAAATTTAGAGCAAAGGGATAAATTAATTAATTGGTTTCATTGATTGATTCCTCCATAAAATTAATACATCAGTATATATAATAAAATTCTAACCCTAATAGCTAACAAGTTGAGATACTAAAAAGATATTCTTACTAAAAAATTCAAACTAACCTAAATAAAAAGAAACCACAATATTCTAATTAAGACTAATATAACTTAATTATTTAATATAATAAATAGTGTATCACATAAGAAGAACTATCATGAACCTAAGTTTACAAAAACATGAATCGAAAGAACAACTGTTATGAACCAAACGATATCAATCAAAATAACAACTTTATGAATTAGAAGACATGAACCGTAAGAAGCATCATGAACCTAAACTTATATAAGCATGAACCAAAAGAAAAATTATTATGAACTAGAAAACATGAATTAAAATAACACCTATTATGATTAAAAGAAATGAATATTAAGAAGAATCATTAAGAACCAAAAAAATGAATTAAAATAACAACTATTATGAATTAACAAATGAACCGAAAGAATAGTTATTATAACAATAAGTTTAGAGAAACATGACACAAAAGAAAAAATATCATATACCAAAAGATATGAAATCAAATAACAACTAGTATAAACCATAAAGAAATGAACTGTAAGAAGAATTAGCTTGTGCGGAATTTGAACCCGCGTCTATGTGCATGGGCACATTGCTCTACCATTTGAGCTAATAGGCTACCACATAACATGATCTGTATTGACATTTATAATGAACCTTAGCATACAAAATTATGAACCAATTGAATAATTCTTATCTTAAACATGACACTATAAACCAACAAGTTCAAACCCATGAACCAATAAGTTCAAAACCATGAACCAACAAGTTCAATGTAACACCCCCTTCCTACCCTGGAGGTATTACCGCCACTAACCCCGATTAAGACTAAACCGAAGCTACCCAAGGCTTTAGACTGACTGAACAAACTAAAAACAAGGTAAATGAAACCATTTGAAAACCCAACAAACTTAAGTTGAATATTACAGCGGAAAAACACGTAAAAGGTCTTATACAAACCTTAACTTTAACGAATAAATAAATAGAACAACCTTTTATTTAAACAAAATCTTCATCAAGTCTTCCTTGAGTTCTTATTTCTGAAACTCAGCTTCGCTTTGAAGTAGTTCAATCATGATCTTCACTCAAGTATAGCCATTGGAAACCTTTCTTCAACTTCTGAAGCTTCAAACATCTGAATCCGCCTCTTGAATCAACTTCCAAGAAGAATCTGATGTATCACATACAACGGTGGACACCAGCCGACCATATAAAAGAAAGAAAATGGACGGGTTAGTCTGATGAAAGAATAGCAAGCGGAGAATATAACTTGGTTCTTATGGTTGTAACTAAACATATTGGCATCCAAATCCGATTAGACTCGGATTACGATCCAACAGTTAGCAGTCTTATAGAGAATAAGAAGGAGACTCGCATAATCAAGAGAGAGAACACCACCGCTTGTGGTTTCTTTAAGAAGCATAAACGATTAATGGAACTTATACTAACCACTCAACATTCACCATCGTCTTCAACGACTAAACAGCTTAACTTAATCAAAGTTTGATTAAGAATCATTCTTAATCAAGAGCAAGAATGGTTATCAAATGGACTAACCATTATGGTACTTTAATGTGCCTAACGCACCAATCTTTTATTACTTTCAAATTGTGCACTCGCACCATTTAATAGTTTTTTCGTAGTTCGGCCAACAACCGAGATCAGAGGGCTTGTTTCATCCATGATCATTTATATATGCTCGGCCAACAACCGAGATTAGGCCAACAACCGAGATCAGAGGGCCTGTTTCATCCATGATCATTTATACATGCTCGGCCAACAACCGAGTGTCAATTGCACTTAGCTAGAGTGCACCATGTCTTCCTTCAACGTGAAGCGTGACATGAGTCATGACTCCAATATTGGGATACGCTAGCAAGATACGCCCCCCAATACAGATTTTGTTATAAAGAGGTCATTGGAGACTCGGCTCCTACCCCTGGACCACGTATTTTGCAACAGTGTTTCAGCACATGACCACTAAAGAGATGCCTTGGAGTCTAAACTCCCATCTCTACCATCTTATTTCACAACAATGTCTCAGCAATATACAGCTAATCATACAACGGTCCTAAGTTCAGTTCTAGCGCAAAAACTGCAATAATAAACATGGTCGTTATTTCTAACAAAATAACAACCTATCAAACTTTATTCAACATACAAATTATTCCCAACATGAGGATCAAAAGGAATTCAATCCCTCATTAATAATCATAACGCAAGAGAGAATCGTCCACTTGCCTTAGAAGGCGTGCTCAACGTCCTTAGCAATTCCAACAGTAATCCTTATCATCCTTTTGACAAATATAAAAAAAGGATTTCTCAGCAACGAGCTCACAAAAACACTTCTTAGTTGTATTCTCAACTCCTACAACTTCCTAATCGATAAACGATTTAATTTCCGAATATCGATATATAATAAATCCTTAGTTATCATGCTTCAAGTAGTCATCTTGGCGGAATTATAACTAATTATCCGCTTCACTTCTGAAACAATTTTCTAAATAAAAATTGTTCATTAACAACAGTTCTTAAAGGTGACCAAATCTCAGATCAAATGGATTAACAACGAATCCCGAGTAATTATCCGAAGTCCTTTACCTGCCAATCGGTATCAAAACTTGTATTCGCTATAACTGAAGATCCAGACGTCCGTTTCCCGAGCGGTTTGAACCTGTGGGACCGTATCAACGTCAAGATTATAAATACCATAAATGTAATTAGCAAAGCGGAACCAAAAGGCCCTTATGGTGGCTCCACAACTAACTCGCTAATTAATTTCGATTGTATATACCTTCACTCGAGCCCATAGCTCGTTCGGCTAGTGGCTCGATCCCCGAGCCCGAGGGTGGCTGGCGTTTCCCGGCGGTGGCCCTTGCGGTGGGTGGTGGTCGGACAAGCTACCGATCGCCGGCGGCGGGGCAGCGAGGCAGAGAAAGAAATCGACGGTGAAGATTCGAATTCTATCTCCCTTGAACCGTCGTTCCGACCTGATTTCTCTTGCTGGTTCTGGTGGTTGCAGCTCCGAGGCGAGGAAGAGAAGGCGAAGGAGATGATGAGGAGGAGGAAGAAGATGGTGGACGGGGCAGAGAAAGCTAGCGCCGGCGGTGAAAAGCTCCCAAGTCCGAGCCCGTCGTTCTCGTCCATCTCTCACTCGCCCTCCTCTGTTTGCTTTTGGTCAAAAGTTCCAATTCATCCTCATCCAATACGTAAAGAATTCAGCTTTCCTCCCTCACTAAGAAATTGGAAGTCGGCCTAATAGAATTTCCCGTCTCGGAACGGGACTCGCGTTAAAGCAGTAAAATTATGTACCTCGGGTGGAAAAACTTACTAAATACAAAACGTCCCGTAAATTATGTAGACCAATAAAACCAATTTTCCATGATTTTATCTTGCTACCTTCAATTTTTAAGGCTTCCGTTTCGTATTTTAAATCCTTTACAATACATAATTTAAAAGACGGCTTATCCAATAAATATTCTTTTTCCACTGAAAAGTCCTAGAATTCACACCGATCCATAAAATCATTTCTTATGATTTTAGGATATCACCAATAATTTTCTAGGATTTAAATTCCAATAAAAATATTGGATTAAGCGTTAAAACGGACAAAGAGGTTAAAAGGATATCCGAAAAAAATTCAAAAATATCCTCAAAAACCGCAGTTATTACATTCAAAACTATATAGGAACCAACAAGCAACAAAAGCCAAGTCAAAATTAACCCCAAAATAGTAGTCAATATTCGATAACAAAACTATGACATGAAGATGAAGATTCATACATTCACCACAAGGAGAGTTCCTTTTCATATTTACCCCTTTTCTTGTTGTGACACAATTAGTTCAAATTCTTTCCGAATCGAATGCTTTAGAATATTCCCCTTTCAACTCGGCTGACAAAGAAATTCGAGAAGCATCCCTAATCTCGTTCAATCATATCTCCTGGCGGAAGATCAATTGAACGAAAAATTGAACGAAATTGATCAATTGAACGAGAAATTTCAGTAGTAGGTGTACGTTTTTCGTTCGCACATTTCGCCAAGAGATGAGCGTTAATTGAATTGGGGGTATATTAGGTTTTGTGAGGGTATATTTGTCCGCTGAATTAAAAAACTATCAAAATTACAATGCATGTCACCGTGTCTATTATCCAATTTTTCTCTCAAACCAATTTGTTTTAATCTCCACCATCCATTGTTCCTGATCCAATGGTGCATGTGTGTTCTCATTTTACACCATAAGATAATATCTTACTAGAACGGGACTTTAAAATTAAATCCTTAAAAAAAGTGATAATTCTTATTAAAAAATTGAAATTATTAATAAAAATTATACATAATTAAATCTTTCTAATTAGAAATTTTTATCATGTGTTATTAGGACAATTTTAGAAAAATCGTTCAATAATTAATGCCATGCCTGTATATCAGTACGTATATGTGTTAGTTAGAACTATCATCCTCGAGAAGGGTGTTATTTATTGGTTCTTCGAATAATTCTCGAATATTCTAGATAGATTGACTGACTAGTTCTCAATCTCTACCTTAATTTTTTATACGATTACTATCAAAATGGGGTCATCAATAAGCCAAGGGATCGATTTGCATTAAAATATAAATACGATTACTGACCAAAAAGAAAAACATTTACCCTTTAAATTAAGTACCAAAATGGAGTATTAAGTACTACTCTCTCCGATTCAAAATAAGTGTCATTTTAGTATTAGATACAAGATTTAATAAAAATATTAATTAAACTCAAAAGTGTATTTTTTTTTATAAATTTTACAACTCATCACCTTTTTTTAACCAATAAATAAATAACATTAATAAATAAAAACACATTTTATTAACAATTCTCATAACGCACTCCTAATTAATTGTCTAGAAACCCTAAAACGACAAATAAATTGGATTAAATTCAAAGTACTAAACCACACTTATTTTAAATAGGAGGGAGTATTAACAAAGGTAGAAAATAATTGAAATATAAAGACAATTTTGAGAATTGGGTAAAATCGAATGGTACTAATAGTTTTGGTTGTAGCCCTTGATCAGTGGTGCATGGGTTTATATATAAACGAGTTTCACGTACTGGTTGTGCAAGAAAATTTTTGGTTGGAGTATTTTTAGTGGTTTTTTTAGTATAGAAGTATGAGTGAATAAAAATTTCAAGTTTTGATGTCCATATATGTATTTGGCCATTACTGAAAAAATGGTCGAATCGATTTTTATAACAGTGTTCTTAAAAAAAGCACAATAGTAAAAGTTGAGTATGCAAGCATAGTCCTGGGCTCGGTTCCGGATGAACCGGCAGGGTTTCGGAATCGCCAGGTCCGGTTCGTCCACCCTCAGAACAGGTGAACCGGCAGTTCCGAACCGAGTGGAACCGTCGGTTTCCCCCATAAAAAAATAAAAATAACCAAACCGTGACCGCGGTTTTCGTTCAGAGGACAAAAATGAAGCTTTATTTTTGTTTTTTTTAATTATTTCCAGTTCCGAACCGAAACCGGGAGGAACCGACCGGAACCGGGGAACCGGCCCAAGGCCGATTACGGTTCCGAGGAATCGGAACCACTGACTTGTAAACCGGACCCAGGTCAGCAAGCATGGGCGGGTATGATGGATGATGACAAAGTAGACATGCATGCATGTATGATGTATGCATGTATGTGACGGGACGGGGCCAACAAGGTGAGAATGATTGGCAGAATACATCAACAGACCCTTGTACTTACACTTTTTTTCCTATTAGACCCCTATACTATTAAATGTTCAAAGAAACACCTAAACTATAAAGATTTTGCTCAACCGAACACACCTTATTTTCGTGAAATTAACGCGCGCTTATGTGTCCCTAAAATTTGACATCTAAGCACCACGTAATCCTATTTTATTACACATAAATGCCAAATAAGTCCAAAAATTTTGCCACACAAGCCCCAACTAAATATTTTTATTAATTTTAATAAAAAAATGTATTTTTTTTTCTTTTTAGGTCTTCTTCCTCATGACTTGGGAAAGAACCAGAGTACAGGGGAGAAATCAGGACGGAATGGCGGACTACTCTGCCTCGTAATTCTTCACCGCCGACATATCTTCTCTGCCTCGTCGAAGTCTTCACCGCCGGCATATCTTCTCTGCCTCAGAATTCTTCACCGCCGGCGTATCTTCTCTGCCTCGGATTTCTTCATAGCCGACATATCTCCCCTTCTTGCCCCCCTCATCTAATTCTCTCATCTAATTCAAACAAGCAGACAAAGAACTCCATTTTCCCAATTCCTGTAATTACATATAGCTCGAGAAAGAGAGTGTTTTAAAATCTCTGATTTGCTCTTAAAGGGGAATATTTGTTCAACTGATAAACAACCTAGGAAAGAACCGGATTGAGAATCAGGACGAAGCTAATTGATTTGGCCTCAGATCTGGATAGGACTTGGCCTCAGATCTGGATTTGGCCACTTGGATTATCAGATCTGAATCAGGACGAATTTTTTTTGGTTTAGTTTTGAAGATTTTTTTTGGAAATGATTGAATTTGGGTTATTGTGTACAAGAATGGGGAAGAAGCCCTTCAGGATACAACCCCTTCGGCCATCGAACTCTTCAAATTTGTGTACAGGAATGGGGTTCAACAATGGGAAAGAGGAAGGAAGAAGATAAAAGAAAAAAAAAGAAAAAAGAAATGGAGAAATGGAGAAAATAATGAAATTAAAAAAGGAAAGGAAAACTATTTAAAAATGTCATTTACGTGAACATCACTTTGGCATATTGCTGTTTTCTCTCTTTCATGGAAAAACCCGCCGTTGACGCTCCGAGCACATCGGACATGCAACTGGACGTCGCCAATGGTGGCCAACCGCCAGGAAAACCACCCGACCCTCCCGCCTCATGGAAAGAGGTGGTCACGACGGGTGGCACGAACCAACGGAAAATGCTGCTGGACAAAAACTTCCTCGAAGGAAAGATCGTGGTTGCTTTCCCAAATGGTGAAGATGGCGACCCGGAAATCTCCATTGCTAATGATGTGATGGATGCCCTGGCTTTCGTTTGGGAGAAATCTGTGGTGGTGAAGTTGCTTGGCCCCCCGGTTGCCTTCCCCATCATGGAGAAAAAAATTAGGGAAATGTGGAGATTTGCAAACAGAATGCAAATTATTGATGTAACACATGGTTGTTTTCTGGTACGTTTCAAGCAAGACCAAGAATACATGGCGGCCTTAACCACGGGACCATGGACGATGTTTGGGAGATGTATGACGGTACGAAGTTGGTCTCCAAACCTTAAAACTTCAGAACCGATCAAGACAACACCGGCGTGGATTCGAATCTCGGATCTGCCGGTCACACTATATGAAGAACAAGTCCTTCTGAAAATTGCGGCTGGTATTGGAAAACCTATTCGGGTTGATCCAAAGACCTTGTTCACGTACAGGGGCAAGTTCGCAAGGATATGTGTGGAGATAAATTTGGAGAAGCCACTAAAAGGTACAATCAGTATCAATGGTAATCGCTACTTAGTGGAGTATGAAGGCATTCCAACCATATGTTTTGATTGTGGAAGGTTTGGACATGTCAAAACACATTGCCCTTACAAACCATCTACTCCGAGCACAGTGCTACCATCCATGACTCACACCACACCCCTTGTAGCAAAGGAGTCCAATTCTGGAACTGCAAATGTCCCGACGGCAAAATCTCCCTTCTTGCTACTGCTACGGCTCACGAAGCGGTAAGGACCGGAAAGGGTATGTATGGTGACTGGATGAAACCGGTAAAGAAAACAAGGCCGAAAAAGACTGCCCAGAAAATATCGGAGGAGGCAAAGATTAGCAGAGATGTTTCAACAAAACTCAACTTCGGTGTTGCTACTCAAGATCAAAATCCCAGACAGAAGGAGGCTCCCACTAAGCCAATGGTTCAAAGTTGTGAGAAGAAGGGGTCGAATGTTGGTGGATCGAGGTTCTCAATCCTCGCCGATAACAGTCTGGATTCTGACGTTCCCATGCACTCAACATCGAACTCCGACGACAAGGATCTCCAATCAAAGACGGCGCCGGCAAATTTGGCGGGAGGAAATTCAAATTCAAAATTGGCTCCCATGCAGATTGTGACGTCAATCCCGGTAAATCCGGTTGTTTTCCAAAATAGCCAAGGTGTATCCTATGAACAATCCCCCAAAATTAGGCAATTCAAAGATTATGGGAAAAAATCACGGTAACAGATAAACGTAAAAATAGGAGAGAGGAGGTTTCTACCTCAGTCAAGCGTAATCCTTCAAAATCAGCCATGATTTCATCTAGTTTGGAAACAAAAAAATCTTGTCCAAATCAGTATGAGATCCCAGCCCAATCTCCTCCCAATCAGAATCCAAAAGATACGGTGGCCCCCCACCGAATAATCCCACCCTTTGATGCAAATTTGATAGCTATTCCGCCCATCCCTGCAGTTTCAATCTCTTCAACAAACGATAATCTACTTTCGCCCATTCTTTCGAGTCACAATGACTAGGAGAATGAGATCGTCGATGCCAAGAGTAGTAACCTTGTCCACCAACAGCCGACAAAGCATCCTACTGTCCCCTCGACGGACGGGACCGTTCAAGTCATCACTACCCCGCTTAGCGAACAAGATGGTGGCCGAATTCATCCCTCTGATGACGGAAGATCAATCTCTTCTATGCAGGGTCTCAATGCCCCCGAATCTATCTAGTGTTATTGCGACACTTGCTGATTTTCCGGTCTTTCGGTCTCTTCTTAACTTAGACCCTTCTATGGATAATTTGAGTCTTATGATTTGGAATGTCCGCGGAGCGGGCAACTCTAGATTTCTTAACTCACTTCGAGAATTATTACGGCTGCACCGTCCTAGTGTCTTGGCTCTTGTAGAACCTCGTATCAGTGGTGAGCGAGCGGATATAGTTTGTCAGAGGATTCATTATGATGGGCTACTTAGAGTGGAAGCTGATGGTTTTGCAGGTGGGATTTGGCTATTTTGGAAAACCTCTGATGTATCCGTCACTCCCATCTCTATTCATAGACAACATATTACTGTGGAGATTACTAGACGTGGAGATGAACCTTGGCTCCTTTCTGCCATCTATGCGGCTCCTAATCCTGCCCGTAGATTTGAATTATGGGATCACTTGGAAGATCTTGCTCGTATCAATAATCGACCCTGGATTCTTGCTGGTGACTTCAACACCACTCTGGGTAACCACGAGCGTGTTTGTCACTCTGATTCTTCTGTGCAATCTTCGTTATCTTTTGCGGAGAAAGTTGATAGTTTACAGCTGATTGATCTCGGTTTTTCTGGTCCTCCCTTCACTTGGTCTTGTGGAAACTCGGAAGACACTTTTAATGCTGCCATGCTCGACAGGGGACTTTGCAATGAAGACTGGAGACTAAAATTCCCGAGTGCTACGGTTTTGCATCTAGTCGAACCTTATTCTGATCATCTCCCTTTACTGATACAGACTTGTCCCCAAAACACCACAATTTCCTCTCGGAGGCCGTTTCGTTTCCAATCGGCCTGGCTTCTTCATGAGGGTTTTGATCATTTCATGAGTAATGCTTGGCGTCCAGAGAAAGACTTAATTTCCTCTCTTGAATCTTTTACTGCAGATCTTAACTCTTGGAACCGAGATGTCTTTGGCAATATATTTCACAATAAACGGCGACTCTGAGCTAGATTGGAGGGCCTGACCAAAGCAATCGCTTCTCGCCCTTCAAAGCATCTCTTTGATCTTGAAAAACAACTCAGATGTGATCTTAACTTGGTTTTACATCAAGAACAGGCCCTATGGTTCCAAAAATCGAGAGCCAACTTTCTTATTGAGGGGGATTTGAATACAAGATATTATCATTTGTCCACAGTAGTTAGAAGAAGTACAAATAGAGTCTCGGCTTTGCAAAACAGTGCAGGTGTTTGGACCTCTGAAGTCTCGGAAATCCAAACTCTTGTTCGGGATTTTTTCTCTAGTCTCTTTACTGAAGATCCGAGAATCTCTCTTCTTGACTACTCTTGCTCTGTTACGTTCCCAACTCTTGGAGAAACTTTCACAACAAATTTGTCTCTACCCTTCACTCAAAATGACGTGTGGCATGCTCTTGACATGATGCAACCTCATAAGACACCGGGTCCGGATGGATTTCCGACTATTTTTTTCCAACGAAATTGGGATAAAGTTGGCGATCAGACAGTGAAAACCGTTCTAGATCTTCTTAATCTTGGAATACTTCCACCAAAACTTGTTGATGCCCTTATTATGCTTCTGTCTAAGGTTGAATCTCCCACAACACCGGCGGATTTCCGGCCGATCTCCCTTCTTAACGTAATTTTCAAGATAGCCACAAAAGCTATTGTCAATCGGCTCAAACCGGTTCTGTCGGAGCTGATTTCTCCTGCCCAAGCTAGCTTCATCCCGGGCCGCCAAATTATAGATAACGTAGTTGTCGTCCAAGAAGTTCTCCACACAATGGCTGCTTGTAATGGCTCTAATCGTTGGATGTTAATCAAGGTCGACCTCGCAAAGGCCTATGACCGGATTCGTTGGAGTTTCTTACGAGACACTCTAATGAAAGCTCACTTACCTGACCAGCTTATTGAAACCATTATGAAAACCCAATCGGAAGGAAATATGGAGCTGATTTGGAACGGTTCTCGTGTTGGTTCTTTCAAACCCACTCGGGGTGTGCGCCAAGGCGATCCGTTATCTCCGTACTTATTTGTCTTGTGTATGGAACGGCTCTCCCACTTTATCCATGAAGTTGTTGCAAACTCAAGTTGGAAAGCTATTGAAGTTGGTGGTGTGGTTCTCTCCCACCTTTTCTTTGCTGATGATTTAATTCTCTTCGCGGAGGCTACAACTGATCAGACGGCAGTAATTAAAACTTGTCTGGACAAATTTTGTGCTTTATCAGGGGAGAAGGTTAATTACCACAAAAGCTCTATCTTTTTTTCAAGGAAAGTTAGAGAATCGGTGAAAGCTGAAATTTGCACCTTCCTCTCCATGAAAATCTCTGATGATGTGGGGAATTACTTAGGTGTTCCTATTACCTGTGGCAGAATGACGACAGATCGATACTCTTATCTTCTTGATAAAGTGTCTTCTCGCTTGCGCGGTTGGCAATCTAAATGCCTCTCAATGGCGGGTAGAACGACGCTTGCAAACTCGGTACTTACTAGCCTTCCCATCTTTGTAATGCAATCCACCCTTGTCCCGAGATCAATTTGTGATGCTATTGACAAAACTATCTGTGATTTCGTTTGGGGTTCAACACAAGAAGCTAAGAAAATGCACCTCATGGCTAGAGATAAAATCTCTCGACCGAAATCTGAAGGCGGGTTGGGTATTCGCTCAATGCGCCATACTAATGATGCGGTTCTTGCAAAACTAAGCTGGCGACTTCTTATGGAGCCTACCACGATATGGAGCAGAACTTTGAGAGGGAAATATTGCAACGACAGACTTGATTTGGATATGTTCCAGTCTATCCCTCGGTCCTCCCACATGTGGAAAGGAGTTGTCAATGGAGCGGCTACTCTCTCAAAAGGCATTCGTGTGTCCATTGGAAATGGTATGAAAACTCTCTACTGGTTTCATCCTTGGATCTCTGATGTTCAGCTGGTGGATACCGCTCTCGCACCTGTCCCTGATGACATTCTTGGCGCTACGGTGGCTGAATTTTGGACTGGTAGCTCTTGGGATTGGCCGGTTTTATCTCCTTTTCTGCCAACAGATATCAAGCAATCCATGATGTCTATCACTGTCAGTGCCGATGTGCAAGATGATGATAGATTTTATTGGCATCCCAATCCATCTGGTGTTTTTTTCTACTAAGTCAGCCATGACACTAGATACGTAATCAGTCCTCTTTTGCTCAATCACCAGCGGTTAATTGGAAGTGCGTTTGGAAAGTTCATGTGCAGCAACGTGTTAGAAACTTTATCTATTTGCTCCTCAACAAATGTTTAATGTGCAACCACAATAGACATCATCGTCATCTCGCGTCTAATCCAAATTGCCCTCGTTGTAACATGGATGAAACTGAACTTCACCTCCTTAGAGATTGCAATGAGATTCGGCTGGTGTGGCTCGCAATATATGGTAATAATACCCCTGCAAATTTCTTTTCGCTGAATTTGGTCGATTGGGTTACATCGAATATTCGACTCTGTGATAAGGGTGCTTCAATGTTTGCTAACATGTTGTGGTACACTTGGAAGTGTCGGAATTCACTAGTTTTTAACAATTCTGATATGATTGAATCTCTCTCTAACAACAGTTGTTTCTTACTACTGATGTCTTTTGGGCTTGCCGGGATCGCATTGCCAAAGGCCTCAAGCCGGCTCCAAAGCAAACGAACCGCAGTACCGTTAAATCTTGGATTCCTCCCCCTGAAGGCTGGATCAAACTTAACGTTGATGGCGCCTCGAAGGGCAATCCGGGGGCAGGCAAGTGGTGGAGGAATATTCAGAAACTCACAAGGTACTTTTCTCCATGGTTTCAATTTCAAATGTGGGAATTACAGTGCCTTACGAGCTGAGCTTTGGGCTTTATTTCATGGTATCAAGCAAGGCATCAACTTGGGTTGTTCCTATTTGATTATTGAAACTGATTCTGAGATTGCTTGCAAATTTATTGAATTCGAGTCTTGCCAGTTACTCATCCTGATTTTTCCCTTATTATCCAGTGCAAAAGTCTCTTGTTGGAAGCTAATTGGAACTACAAGATCCTTCATGTCAACCGCACAGCAAATGCTGCCGCTGATCACCTAGCTCACCTTGCTTTATCTAGTGATTTCCCTTTTAATAATTTAGTTGAACCTCCTCTGTCGCTTTTGTTTTTCTTATCTGCTGATACAGCTCATGAGTTGTAATCTTGGTTCGTTTTTGATTTAATTTACCAGGGTTCTATCCCTCCCCTTTGATCAAAAAAAAGAATATATTTAGTTAAATTTAGGTGTTTTTTTGAACATTTAATAGTACAGGGGTCTAATAGGAAAAAAAAATATAAGTACAGAGGTCTGTTGATGTATTCTGCCGAAAATAATTGGATGCGTGTGATGACCGTCCCCACTAGCGGAGTATTAGATAGGGTTAGCCGGCTAAGCTGATAGCTCCGCTTTCTTTTCAATTACATCGTGACTTTTCGACTTGGAATTCTTTGATTTATAATTCTTTCTTTTTCTGTTGATAGTTGGTACTCCAGTTTATATTCACATTTATTACGTGGGCTAACTTAAAGTGCCTTTTGCATGTCTATATTAATTTAAAGTTTATGTGTTCGTTAATTTATCAGTCGCCCTATCGATCATTTTCTTTTTACGCAACGTAAACACTCTATTTATTTTCGCGACATTTAATTTTGTTTAATTTTCTCAAATGATATCTGATCCAACTCTGTATGGTTAATATTATCTCAACTTCTAATATAAATTTTTAAGTGTTAAATATATGGGTTTCAATAATAGTCACCACTCACCAATACAGAGTTAGCCTAGCTAGTAGTAATTAGTGAAAAGATTTTTCTATCCTAAATTCTAAGGGTATATGTTAAAAATTCGTTTTGAAAAAAATTACTGTTTTTATTTATTTATAGATTTTTTTTAGGATTTATGTATTTTCTTAAAGAATTTTAAAGACACCGTTAGCTAAATGGCTTGAGATTTCAGTTCTAATATCCCCCATTGACATGATATATGGAAAGACTTGTAAGAGAAAGAAAGAAAAAAAGAACGATACTTTCTAATTTGTCAATGTAGTACACGCTCATGAACGACAGTCGCAAGTAATTAAACACAATTTGCCTTCACTACTCGATTGAGCCATTCTGTGAAATTTACAAACCCTATGAGGCTATGATGGATTCTTGGAAGCTTATTTTTATTCACACTTGATCGATTAGCTAGGCCTTGGTGGGAATGGATAGATATATCAAGACTACATGCCATTATCTTTCATGTATGCATGTGGTTGAGATCTATTACAAGATGAAGAAGAAGAAGTTTGAGAGATATGCAAGCAAAAAGAGAGTCTAAGCGAAAGCTATCGAGCAATTTTCATTGATTTTTGTGAGTTAGTTACAAGGTGCTACATATACAGAGACACCAACCAGGAGCAAGCTGATGTGTAGGTCAGTGCTTAAAACTCAGCATTTAGAGCAACAATATTAATTAAAAGAGAAAGAAAAGTAAAACACTGCATTTTGCTCTAATAATCCTAAACAAGATCAAGTACGTTTTTCGGTTGTGTCAAGGTGCTTATGAGCTTGACATGTGGATTGGGTATTTCTTGATCTTGTTTAGGGGGAACTTCTAATATCAACGGTCTCTTCATATGTGTTGTCACGAGGATTTCAACTCAAATTTCTTAAGTCGATCACTTAATAAGTCTAACGACACTTTACAATTAGATTAAGTAAATATTAATATCCTCTTGTGATTGTTTAACTGGGTGAGGATAAGTAAGGATTTTTTTGATTTTTTTATTGTAAATAGTAAGGAGTTTTCTTAGTCTTTGGATATTAAAAAATTAACGGATAAGATTTTTTAGAATTAAAAAAATCATATCTAATTTTCTCTCTCATCTAATATTCAAACGTCTATATAATAGTAAACTTTCTCTCTCCTTTAATACATATTGAAATTCAGATATATATTGTAAATGAACAATTAAGTAATGTATTGATCATGAACAAGTATTATATTATGGATGAGTAATAACACAAGAAATATAGTATGTACGCCTTCCTACAATTAATCAACTACTTATTCACAAAGAAACAACTATTTTTTCACAACTATTAATAAACAACAATGAACAACTAATACCTAACAATGAACAATTAAATAATCAAATAACTACATGAACAACTAAGTACAATGACATGAACAAGATCATTGTTCATATGAAGTTATGAACCATTGTCTAATTACCTTAAACCCACAACATAAACCTTAACCCCTAAATCCTAAAAATTAAATCCTAAACCCTAAACATTAATAATAAACCCTAATTACCTTGGACCCTAAATCAGCCCTAAAGTCTTAAACATAAACCCTAAACCTAAACTAAATAACAATCCTAAACCCTAAAACCTTAAATTGTAACACCCCGATAGTTTATAAGAATTGAGGCGCTACTCATGTGAACAAGAGCTCTTTTTTTTCAGACCTCAAGTGAGGACAAAGAACTCTGAAGTTAAGCGTACAAGGGCGAGAGTAGTATCAAGATGTGTGACCTCTATAGAAGTCCCCAAGTAAACATGGGATAGCGCTTCTAAGGCCTCGAGTCTTACATAACCCCTCCTAAATAATAAACTTAAACAACCCTAATATTTTTTCTTTATTTAGAGTCTTATCTTATAAGATTGGCTAGGCTAATGGTTTTCTTTATTTTAAAGGAAAGAAATAGGAGGGTCGACTGCAACGAGAAGTCGTCTACCCTATAACATTCGCTTGGATGAGATTGGAAAAAATCTATATCAACAATTGGCCTATCATCGTCACCCAATTATCTTCTCTGAAAATGTGAGTGATGTTCTATCGGTCCAACCGGCTTCAACTCCAAAGAATATCGTCCAGATGTTGCCTTTGATTTCCAATGACTTGACATAATACATAGGTTATTAAAATGATAGTTTTTTATTTATTTATTAGAATGATAGTTTTATTTCTACGGAAAAAAGAAAGAAAGATAGTTTTATCATACTATTAAAGTTTGATGGGCCAATCTAAAAGGGGGGGTTCACACGCTCATCCAGGTGCGTTAGACACGGGATGGGAACTTAGACCGAACAGGCTCTCATACCATGTTTTTTTTTTGTCATTGCCACCCCAGTTCAGCGGAGAGCTTTGCTCCATCAAACGCCTACGTTTAGAGTTCGAGTCTCGCGAGGGCCCCGTTATTTTTGGGTGGGATATGCTCTTCCAACAAGTTCATTTCTCCTCCACTGAGAATCGAACACTCGACCTCGACGAAGGGAAGCGTAGCCCCTCCCACTACGCTCCACTGGCTCTCATATCATGTTAAAGTTTAACGAGCTAATACAACGTAGGAGGTATTCACGTACGTTCGTAAATATATGTGCGTTAGGCCACATAAGTCTAAAAAATTCCATCTTAAAACTAATTGACAAAATTAAGCCAAAAACTTATATGCTAAATATTACTCCATTTTATTTAAATTATCGACGTGGGAAAGTTTATCTATCAATTTATCTTCACGCACAATATTCCGTTTTTAATACACGTATAGTGGATGAATGAAAAAAAACTTACGGAGTATAAATAACTAATATTTACAAGAATTAGCCCACTTTTCTTACAAGTGCCAAAACCAGCGGATCTAACGCTGAACGTGGAATCAGTGATCACTGACTGACCCCAATAGCATAAAATCCGGCCTGCTCGGTATTCAATGCGGGTAGATCGATACGGCATGTAACCATACATAGTTTATGTAGTTTTATATGATTGGAAATTAAATTTGTACAACAAATAATTGCTACTACTAAATGAATCATTACTATTAATTTATGCTTTTCTGTTTTATTAGTCATTATATTTATTAATCTGGATAGGAAAAAGAATTAAAAGATGCTCGATCCATCAACTCGATCTGGTTATTTAAAACTAGCTATATTTATATCTATATAAAAAAAAATCTTGTTCTATAAATGGATGGGAAATTGATGTTTATGCTCTAATCAGACCACTGATGAGTCAGCATCGCGTTTGGGACGAGTTGTCTCGTATTTAGGCCAATTATATTTCATTTTAGCCAAATTATGGCTTTAGATCTTAGAAGAATTCAGTTGAAACTTGAAACGATCTTATTATACCAAGGCATTCAGTTGAAACGATCCCATTATACTCAAGGGTGGACCCTCCAGCGCGTGTAGACGAGACCTAAACAAAATGAGGCAGGAATTTTAGAGCAATGTCTACTAATCTAGACCGAAATCATATATTATGGTCCCTCTAAATGAACACCCCTATCTAATACACAAGAGAAGTGCACATCTCGTTGCTAAAATGTGTTGCATGACATAATCTATATACACTACTCCCTCCGTTTCACAATAGTTGTTCATATACACTTTTTTCCTTGTTTCACAATAGTTGTTCATATAATTTTCTTTTCCACTTATACCCCTAATAATTACACCATATTAATTATATACACTTTTCCCAATGCAACTTTTAGAGTATAAAGTAGCTTTTAATAGGGGTAAATTTGGAAGAATTTTCCCCCCTTAATATATGTGCAAATTTGTCTAAGAACAACTATTGTGAAACGGAGGGAGTATATAGCTAGACATTTGTCCAACCTTCGACCCAAAAAAAAAAAAGACATTTGTCCAACCATTTTTTTTGTAATTTTTAGGGGAGCATTATTTGATATAAATTCGGGTATGGTAATGGGATAAGGTGTATCGTGTTTAAACCCAAACTTGAAAAAGAGTGTTTGGTAGAAGGAGTTTGGAATTGAGAGATAATGTGAGGAAAAAAATGAAGTAGATTGAGAATTAAATCCAAACCCACCTAAAGGATAGATATGAGAAATCCATACCTAACCAATTCGAGGTAATAGTTTTAATTTTGAAAACTTGCAAACCAAACACTAGTTATTTGATTTCCATATATGCTTCAAATTAACCCATGCCTGATTCCCTAGACTCGTATACCAAACACACCCTTATATTTATTTTAAGAAATCATATATTTTCTATTTTTGTATCTCTTGTCCAGTTCGATTGGGCAAAGTCATTCTACATTTGTATCGAATACTACAAAGAATTTTAATTGAGATGACCCTTTCTTTATATATGTTAGATTCAAGAGACCGAAAGAAACGAGTAGTGTCAGAGGTTTTTACCACGTAGCATATAGAGTCGGTATCCACCTTAATTCTAACCCAAAAGCTTAAGCCAATGGGTAGAGGTTCACCCTTATTTATATGCTAGTGGTTTTTATTATAGATTCTCGATGTGAGATTATTCCAACACGCCCCTCAAGTGGTAACTAGCCTGACCTAGTTAGCGCTTGAACATTTTTTATGGGTCTAGCGCTCAATCTCTTTATAGCTACCCTGCTTTTTTTTTGACAAATTTAGCATCTCATTCTCTTTTAGCTATATATCCGTTTTTAGCGGAAAAACCGGACCCGGACCGAACCTGCTTTGATACCATGTTAGATTCCAGGAACCGAAAGAACGAGTTACGTGTCGGGAGTTTTTTGTTGAGAATATCTATCCCACGTCTAAAATCCAAACAGAACTAGCCTAATATATATATCCTTGGGTTACTCCTTCTATTGTCAATTGGTTTTGGATGGATCTCCAATGAGCTTGTCTTCTGGGCTTATATACGCATGACTCCCGATTCATCAGCCCATAGAAAGGAAAAATTTAATAATACATATTACCACTAGGGAGATTTGAACTCGGTTTCATAGTTAAAATATACTCCTATATACCCCCTCCGTCCCATATTGTATGGGTTTTTAGCCCAAATTCTTTGTCCCATAATCTATGGGGTTTTAATTTTTCCATACTCCATAATCTATGGGGTTTTGAAGTCCCGTGATATTCATGGGATAATTTTACTAAAAAACTATACAATTCTACGATATTAATTTAAAATACTAAATATATTTATATAATATCATAATAAATTATGCAATAGACAAATTAATTTTTTTAGATTGTACTTCATATTTTAATTGAATGTATTTTTAAATATTTTTTTATTATTTGTGGAGATGTTGTGCAAATTTAGATTGAAATTATTAAAATATTGATTTTAATTTTTATTGAATATTTTTTAAATAATATTTTCTTATTTTTTATAAAGATAATAATAATTAGGATACATTATCTATAAATCATAATATAATTTATTAAAATATTTTTGTTAAGTTAATTTATTAAAAATATATATTAGGGTTCTTATCTTTTACTTTATAATAATAAGAATGTTTGTAAATATGAAAAATACAATATAAATATTAGTATAGAAAATAACATTGTCCTTGATTTAAGATATAAAATATAGAGAATCTATGTATTATTTTCAATTTTATGAATTTAAATTAAAATTCGATTTTTTATTTTTTTGACATTTACATATAATCTTAGTCATCAACATAAAATTATATCTTTTTCTCAAAATAAAAATATATCAACATAAAAAAATTTATTTTTTTAAAATTATATTATTATATAGATATAAACTTTATATTTGAAGCTCAAGCCTTGTTAAAAGATGAAAAAATATATTAAGACCCTAAATCTTGTTAAGAGATAAACATATTAAATTAATATTGAAAATATCATCTCATAAGAATTTATGCATATAAAATAATATAAATATGTTATCTATTGTAGTAAACTAATACATAATCCATAGATAGAAAATTATATACATAAAAACTATATAAACATATTATCTATTTAGTATATAGTAAGAATACTATAAATTATTACAAAATTTATTAAATATAATTTCATATAAGTGTCGATATATTAAATTGTAAAAACACCCGTAGAAATCATAGAAATTGATTGCCCTAGTTTTGGATAAATTGGCAAAATTAACCCAAAGTCGGTCTACCACGTTCCTTTCAAGCCAGGGGACCCACGCTCAGCAGGCCTCCGTCCAAAATAATTAATTATTTCCGTCTTTTCTGTATTTTTTTTTTTTTAAATGTAGATTTGGAAATTGCAGAGATTTCGCAGTGCCTTGATGAAAGCGGCGTCCAATAGCAACAACCACGTGTCCTTAAATCTTTCTGGGTCCCCACCTATTCATTACACAGCTGTCCCTCTTCTGATTGGCTGCTGGATACAACTTCTGTTTCCCTCTCTCTCTCTTTCTACTTTCAATTGTTATCTGTTGCTGTCATCTCAAATTTATTAATTAATGTACTGGATCATACAAATATTGGATCATGTCTGATGTCATGACATATAGGACATGTCCATGGTCTGTGGAATATAAAACCGGCCATTGTATTTGCATTTAGAGCCCTAATTGATTCTTATAATCTATCTTATGCCCCCCGTAGCATGTGTTATTCCTTCGAAGATAAGTAATTTGTCATTATAATCTAGATGATTACCGCTAATAATTCATTTCTCTGATTTAAGTTGACAAGTCTTTGCAATAATCAAATACATAATGTGTTGATACATGGTTCATATTGAGAGAATTTTTCAAGACTTGTATACCATGAAAAGTAAGTAACACCTATAAATATCATTATCCTATATATTAACACGACTATACAATTGTACATTTATTGAACTATTTAATCAAAGCAGTGGTATTAGTCCTCCGAAGTGTGTATATCATGACAAGTAATCAAATACATTTACATAGAGTTTTATTCAAACGAACAAAACACTTATTCTGAAATATGAAATAAATGCATTTTTCCTAGTTCGTAGTGTACTTTTCATACCAAAATGCATTGCAAAATACGAAAAGTTTAATCCGAAAAAGTACACTACAAAAAGTACGAAAAGTCACTACAAAGTACAGATTCGAAAAAGTACAATCCGAAATAAAAAAGTACACTACGAACTAGAAAAAGTTAATTCGTTCCAGAATAAGAGTTTGTTTCATTTGAATCAAACTCCATTTACATATCACGAATAATATGGATATTTTTTTGAAGGTGACAAACCTTAATGAACCAATTATTTATATTTCAATTACAACAAAAATATTTAGAACACAACACAATAATATTTCTAGGCACATGCCATCATAACTAACCTATATAAATGAATCTATTTACATACTAAAGAAGAATCCTTTTGGACACATGTTAACCTGTTATTTAATTCAAGTATTTGTCAATTTTTGAAGTTTTTGAATTATTATTCGTTATAGGATTTTTCAAATGTGTGCCCATGGGCACACAATAGTGATATTAATTTAGGTAAATTTAGTAATAGTTTGTTAATTTGATTTATTTTAAAAGAGTTCATTAATTCCAATTTAGGGAATAGTTTTGAAATAATTTCTCAAATTAGCACTTTTATTGTGAGCTCATGGGCACACATTAGCCGAACCGGTTTTTATTTTATCAATAGTTTGAGTCCCATTATGTTTTAACTAATTAATTTTTAAACTAATTGAATTAATAAATACTTAATACTCCTAATATTTAGGCATTTTAAATTTTAAAATTTAAAATTTAATTATTTTGTTAATTAGGCAAATTTTAAAATATTTTTTATTTGTGAAATAATTAAAAAAATTCCGTCCATGACATGAAAATTCAACTAGTATTAAATTGAAAGTAAACTTACTTAAACTTAATGTGACTGGGTAAAATTAATTGCTATAATTATTTTCGCTAATATCCGCCATAAAGGTAATTATATTATTACGCTTGTTTTAATTAAGTATTTTATTATAAAATTAAATATGTCGGTTATTCATTATGATGGATGATTCTATCTTAGTCGAAAGATAGAATTTCCGCGTGGATTGGGGAACAAGAAATCGCGTGTTGGGCCTGTAGCACTATCGGTCTGCCCTTAGAGATAGAGTTTTCGAGCTTCTCTCTCCCTCTCCTCCGTTATAAATACATGTCTTCGTCATGTACGATGAGCACCTCATATTCGCCGAGCTTACTAGCAAATCTTGTCCTTTACCTTGATATTCGATCGACAAACTGCTCTTTTGACTAAGGCATCGGAGATGAATTAGAGGGTCTCCGCCCCATGTGTCAATTGTTTTGCAGGTTCTAGGTTGAAGAGGAGCTTACAACGGAAGGTGAAGAAGGGAGTATTCAATCAGCCTGTACATTAATGACGAATTTTTGTGTACTAACAGTCTAACACTTGCATTCTTCAATAGACACTTTAGTGAAGAACATGCACAAATTCTATCAACAACATGATACTTGTCTTTTATAACGGTAAAAAAATATTAAATGTAAAAATGTGTTTGACTTGCTATTGAGGGAGGAAGTGTTAGGGATGCAACAACTATGGTTTATTTCTCAGATCATATTAATTAGAGGTACGATTATTTAATTAATCAAGTCATAATTCTAAGTAAAAAAGACTTTAAATAATATAAGTATCCATTTTAAACCAATAATAATACGAACTTTAAAAATTAACAACAGTAATATGAACTATTACAATATTAACCCAAAATAATACCATATTGTTTTCCAATACCTATTCCGACGAAAATGTTGACATGGCAAATGAAAATTCCAGTCCAATGTTATCAGAATCCCGATCCGATTGTACGATTCTAACGTTCCTACGATCCTACGATCCATAAGACGTGAAACGATCCACGATCCTAAGCAACGTTCTAAAAAACACTAGGCGGACGCTGGGAGGAGAGGGACCGTCTAGTGCCTAGACGGCCTGAATGGTGGCCTAGCGATCCTAGACGGGTGCCTAGGCGGTCTGGACGGCTAGGCGGGCTAGGACCTTCCAACGCCTAGGCGGGGCCTAGAAGAGATTTTTAGAACAGTGATCCTAAGTAGAATCATATTGGAGTAGGATCTTAAATGATTTTGAATACAATCTCGATTCAATCCCGATTTTACATACGGTTTTAACGATCCTATAAACGGTTCTAACGACCCTGCAAACGATTCTAATGATCCTATAAAATGACAATTATGACAATATATTATTAATAATTTCAAGGTCAATTTCTCATTTACATTAAAATAGTTGACTAATTCATCCTACAACACTTTTAATAATCAAATTAATAATGTTTATCATTTTCTTACTTCATATACAATAAAGTATACAATCTAATAGCTTATCCTTACACACTTTTAGTTGTAATGTAAAACCTTACGATTCAGCGATCCGATCTTACTATTCGATCCAAAAGACACTCAACGATCGGACCTAGAATCCCGATCCTGATAACCATGCGTCCATGCATGACACTTTAAAATATTACACCTTTTTTTTCCTTTTATTAGTGTCATGTCATATCTAACTAATAATTTTCACCAAACAAAAACTAAACAAAAACCTAACTAAAATTAAAATCTACCTCTTGTACATTCTAGAATCCAAAAGTACAATTCTATAACCCATAAATTAAAATAAACTTATTGCATCAAAAAGGGAAAAAACTAAAATCAACCCAATCTAAACTCAGTCGGATATTAAGATCTGTTAAACGCCATTCGAGTTGACAAAGAACAACGAAGACGACAATGAGTCTCATGGAGGACGACATTCGAGAAGCATGTGCGACCACCAAAGAGAGATGGAAGAATTAGGGTTCTTGAACTGGATTTGTAAATTTATGAATTGGTAAATTTTGTTTATGGGTTACGCTTTCTGAATTTTATTGCTAATTGGACATGCGAACTATGTCAAATATTAAGAATCACCAAATATTTTTTTCCCCGTGTAATTATAAGTACAAATTCTCTCTTCTCCGTGAAATGGAAAAGAGCAGGGATGTAAAGTTAAACAACGCTAGGCTAGAGCTTTTCGGTTAAAATTCTACTCCTTCAATCATGTCTCATCCAAAACACAAGCAACACAAGCAAAAGACAACAAATTATTCTGGAATTTGGGTTGAAATTCCAAAAATAAAAGCCTAAACTCGAAGTAGTTATCTGGTCGCGCGGACTAGAGCTTCAATGCCCTCGAATGGTGATAGCTTGCATATACGTAGTGTTAGGATGCATGTTTCCGTTTCTTTTGCGTTGTTTTTAGTTAGTTTTAGTTTAATTTCTTTAGTTATTAGAGTGTCTAGCAAGGAGTTTTGGGTTTTTACACTTGTTCTATGTTTTTTTACAGGTCTTAGAGTGAACAAGTGTGAAAGAAATGGAAACTGGGGAAAGAACACTTGAATTCGGGCCATCCATTGGAGTTGATGGTTTGACACCTCTGTCTTGTAAGGGTTCGTTCGGGAGCTATAGTTGTTCGATGAAGTTGATTTTGGTATCATTGGAAAGCTAATTCAAAGATCTACAATTTATTTACTCCAAGTCCAAATTCCAACTCGAAGAGGGTCAAAACAGCCCCCGAAGTGTGACGTGAATGCTGAACCGAGAAGTGTTGACTGTTGCTGGCGGCACCCGCCGCCAACCCAGCGGTGCCCACCGCCTCTAACAGCCAAGATCTCTTGTTTTTCACGTGTTTTATTCTAATTGGCTCCTTTTCTATCAGCTTTATTCCGACTTACGTATTTTTGTATATACTTTTGGAGACCTAGTGATCGCTCGGTTGTGCGAGGGTCTAGAGATACAATTTATAACCCGACCCCGTTGTAGCACGTGGTGGGTGTCGAACGCTCGGGAAATCTACTCGATTGAGGTGCCTAGACACTAGAAAGCTGGAAAGGAGAACTTAAAACAAAGGAAAACAAAGAGAACAGTCGGGAACGACACAAGTGTCACATCGGGCCCGATGTTGGCGACAAGAGGGAAGTCGGGACCGACGTAGAGCAAGTCGGGCCCGAGGTAGCTGGGTTTTGTCGAACTCAAAGATTGAAAGTAGATCTTGGGCTTTTGGGTTCCTACTCTAGTAGATTAAGGCTTTTCCACCCCAATTCAAGCAATAAGTGATGATCGGAATAGGATCGAGTGCTTTCGCCCTCGTTCCAACCACTTCTACACATCGATCCTTGGGGAAATCCCCTTCGAAGCAAGGTTTTGAGATGGACAAATATTCACTTTCGCTACTTTGCCAATCACAAGCCTTGATTCCTTACTTTCGTAAGGAATTGTAGCTCTATGTAGAGTGGGTTTCTAGATCAAGCACTCAAGGCTATGGAATTGGGGTTTCTAGCCCAAACTAGCTAGAGTTTTCCCCCATAACCCAAGATCAAGGAGATCTACTCCATATGGCAAACAAAGAAAGCAAACAAATAAAAAAGCAAAGCAATCAACATCATCAATCTCAAACCAAAGTCAAGTTTCATTCACAAATCAAAAGCAATCCACAAACTCCAATCAAAGGTTTCCAAATCCACAAAACCAAAACAAGGAAAAGCTAATCTATCAACCAAACCTATCAAATCTCCCTCTCCTTGGCCGATTCTCTCTCTTCTCCTTCTCCTCTCCTTCCTCCTTCCTCCTTGCTCTCCAAGTATCCTCTTGAGAGTTTTTGAGGGTTCGTTCCTTGCTAAGTGTAGGAACCTCTATAAATTAGAAGATAAGAGAGCCTTTATAGTTGAGGGGCAAAAGTGGTAGTTTACAATTTCGTGCCTTGGAGCCCAAGCAGTCCAGTGACCGACTTGGACCGACACGGAGGACCTCGGGCCCGACTTACTGTGCAAGTCGGTCCGAGGTCGAAAATTCAAGTCGGGCCCGGCGTTGGTTCCAGCTCGATCCGGACCTCGTTCCACCCTTTTCTTGTTGGCTTTTCTCTTGTTCTTCTTCATGGCTTGCTCCTCTCTTTCCCTCTTAAGCTCGGGCCTTGCTCCATGTCTCGATTCACCTTCAAAACGACCCTTGATCCATGCCAAAACACCTACAAAACACATAAAACGCGCATAGTCTCCGAATCTCATAGAATTACGGGAACTAAGCTAAAAAGGAACAAAACACACAAGAAAAGGGGAAAAAGAAACATATTTACAAAGGAAATCATATATAAAAACACCACCAAATAAAGAGACATCAAAATACCCCATACTTAAACTTGCTTGTCCTCAAGCAATAACAATGTAAGCAAGACCGAAACATAATCTTCAAGTAAAGCCTCGTATGAAAACACATTTAAGCATAAGTGATTGATATTCAAGCAAGATTACATCATCACACATGATTAAGTGTTCCAAGGAATAGAGTCAATGCAACTAAGCCTCACTTTAGGGATATGTGAATGTGTATCACTCATCATGTGTATGGGTTTAGCAATTAACACTCAAGCTCAAAAATCATGCAAGTAAGGACTTTACTATTGAAGCTAATATCACCAATTCCTCCACTTAGAGATGCCTAATACAAAGTACACAAAGAATTCGATCTTGGCTCAATGGAGGTCCTCAAAGAGGTTCCATTCGGTCGGGTTGTAATGGGGCTTTTGGTATTTCTCAAGGTGGGAATTATTTGGTCTTGTGGTGCTTACAATGGGGATTGAACAACGTAAACTCTCACCAAGTTCACCAAAATTCCACAATTACTTTCACACTCATCCAAAGGACTTAACATTTTTCCTTTCAACCCAAAATTTCACTTAACATTCCACTTCATCTTTGCTCTTAGGCTTTTTGTTGGATTTTCCACACTTTCTACACTGGACCGACTTTCTTATGACATCGGGCCCGATGTGGTGTGTAACTCGATCGGACCCTTTTTCTTCACTTAAGCTCTTTGCCTTCATTCCACTTTCCATTTCCAACATTTTCTTTCTTTCTTTCTTTCTTTTTTTTTCTTTTTGCACAACAAAGATGCACTACCCACATGATTCATAACACCATTCTTTGCCCTTAAACCCAAGAGAATCTCAACTCTTCAAATACAATCCAAACCTCTTTTCTAAAGTCCAATCCCATAAGGGTCAAGTCATATAAGGCTAGGAATAATATTTTTGAGGAGTTTCAAACAAAGGCCTAGGCTAGAACGGGGCTACAAACAAAGGATTCACTTCATGGTAGGATATGGAACATTTATGTGACTAAAAGAATAAAGTTCAAAATCAATGTGACAATGCTAGGACAAATCTCATAACGGTCTTGGAAAATAGATAAACACCGCAATAGCAAGTTTTACTAAGCATGCATGAGCTAATCACACAAGAAACATGAGGGATATGCAAATATGAACAAGCATCCCTAAAATGGCCAAAAATTAATCTCACAAGGGTCACTCATACTTAGTTGCATAAGAACTCATCCTAGAACTCACATGTTCAATAAAACAAGAAAGATATCATGATCATATCAAAAGCAACATCTTTTTAGAGGCTAAACCATCCAAAAATATGCAAAGGAATTTACATGCTCACATCATCATTAGCTTTCATTTGGCAATCTAAGATGGGAATTTCTAGTCCAAAAACTACAAAACACAAAATCTTTTTGTTGTTTTCAACACAATTTTTCAAATTTTTATGGATTTTTGCAAAAATTTCTCTAAAACAAAAAACAAAGACTCATCCACTCAAAACCAAATCAATCATCCATGTCGTTCATCAAACCACAAACCAAGAAACAAACATCCCAAACACAAATTAGAAACCGAAAACCAAATATCCTCAAAATAACAAACACACACAAGCAAGTGAAATCATGAGCACACTTACCCCCACCCCATACTTAAAATTTTGATGTCCCCATCAAACAAGGAAATCAAAACTTAAAAGCAAGAGAGAAGAGTGCAAAGAGCTCACAATTTCTTTATTCTTCAATGGCATGTCTAGAATCACTCGAAGGGGTTGTCACGCCTACGTCCTCTTTGGATCCTCGCTTGCCGCTCCCTCTCGTACACTTGCTCTTGGTAGAAGTCTTGTGGTGGTGGTTGGAGTTGAGGATCCGGGCGCGTCCATTGGTCCTCACGGGAAGGAAAGTTCCCGCTCATCCATGTGTTGAAGCTATCTTGGACCCGCCACCTTTGGTCCTCCACCTCTCTAAGCTCCTCCACCTCTCGCCTAGTGTAGCCGAGGGCTCGGTTCATCTCTTCTTGGCTAGCTCGAAAAGCACCTTGTTGTTGAAGCAATTGTTGTTGTTGTTGGTACATGTATTGTTGTTGAAGATTCACTTGATGGACCTCTTGAAGAACATTCTCTTGTTGAAGTTGAAGATGGGCCATTTGGTTGGCCAAGAAGGACATGTCCACCGTTTGTTGTCGCTCGGGAAACACCATTCTCGGACCATACCATTGGGCGTAGCCTTCATAACCGCCACCTTGAGCTTGTTCTTGCCTTGCACCACTTCCCTCTCCACGCTCATAGTGCCTCGGGACCTCATCACCATAGAAGGCACCGGACCGACTTTGAGGGACGTCGGGCCCGACGCCATGTGTACCTCGGTCCGCCAATGTTGGAGCTTGGTGCGTGGCTCGGAGGTTGGCCATCAAGCCTTGGAAGAGATCATCTTCTTCATTTTGCTCTTGATCGACGTCCATGTCTTCCCCCACGTGGTGCAAACACAAAGTTATCTTGGTCGAAATCCGGTGAAGATGGAGGGGAGGTAAACCGAATGTGTTGAGGTTGTTGTCGCCGCCCCTCTCTTGCACCTTCGGGGTCACCAAATGAGTGTGGCTTGCCGGCCCACACTTGGTACCAATTGTGATACCGAGAAAGATCATAGAGGTTGGCCGCCAACCGGATCGACACACCATCATAGTTCGAGTGAGGGGCCAAAGAAATCATGTAAAGCTTCTCCTTGATGATGTTGGCCTTCTTGAAATACTTCATGTTCATACACTCAACACCATTCGGAGCCGGAGAATACTTGTTAAGGTCGACTCCTAGACGCACGGCTAGGCTTGCTATCATCCCGCCGAAGTAGATCTAAGAGGAGCTTTGGAAGTCTCGCACCATCTTGACCCACTCCCATGCAAGGTTCATGGGCTTCTCTGTGTGGAAGAGCATCTCATGTAGCAACATAATCTCTTCCTTCATCGGCTTGCTCAACTCATGACGAGCATAGATTGCACATCCCAAAACACGCACCATGACCTGAAAAAGAGGGCTAGCAATCTCGGTTGTGGTGGCGCCCTTTCTCATCTCGCTCTTCCCGGCCACATGCCGCCACACTTGGTTCACCTTCTCGTTGTTGACGCCGGTCTCTTCTCTTGGACATGGAAACCCGAAGTAGGTAGCCAAGTCCCTAAGAGAGAGATTGTGGTCCTCATTGCCCAATTGGAAAGTGATCGCCCCTTCCTCATCCTCCACATTATCATAAGTGCATTCAAAAGTGGCCATGAATTCCGAGGTGAGGGCGGGATAGTGGGTGTTGTCCCACCTTAGCATCCCATTGAGACCGATGTGGGAGTAGCACCTTGGAAGAGCTTGATCCATGTCCATCTTCCTCACGGTTTCCCAATCAAGCCACCTTGTGTGATGCTCAAGCGCCATATACCTTGCATAACTCTCAACTTGCTCATCATCCTCCAAGTAAACATCCTCCAACTTTGGCTCTTTCCTTGACTTCTTGGACTTCTTCTTCGGCCTTTCCGCATGAGATGATGAAGCTCTAGTCTCCATGGTACCTACACACATTCAATCAAACAAAAGGGTCCAAGATAAACTCCATACAATTCAACAAAAGCACTCTTCAACACACATCAACACATCAACACAAGGGAACCCCATACTTAGTCTCTAAACACACATGCATCACAATCCAACATGAATCATCATGGATATCTTCTAACAATGGCTAAGCAAATGATCATACTACATCATGATTAGGCTATAGCCAACAATGAAACACATGAATCCACATGATATCACAAGAAGAGAGCAAAAACAACATGGATCGACTTCCAACCTATGTCGGGCCCGACACATCCTCAACCTCGGTCCGACTTGATGGACCGACTTCCACAACTCGGGCCCGACTTACCTGGGCACGTCGATCTCGACCTAGTTCATGCTTCGACTCTAACCTCAAATCAACCCAAATCACTCTATCATGCACTTAAATTTCAAATTCAACCATCAAACATCCCTAATCGAAGTTCTAAATGGATCCAAGCATGCATAAACAACTTTAAAGCTCAATTTCACAAATCATGCAAATCCACCATTGATGCTCAAGCTCAAACTCTCAATCAAACATGGCATTACTCAATCTATGCAATAAAAGCACAAAATCTCCAAGGAAATAGGTAGAGATCGAGTAACACATACCGGATTTGAAGAGTATTAGACTTTTAAACAAACAAACAACTTAGAACTCAAACTTTCTCAACCTAGATCGAGATGGGGGATGAAGAACGAGATTGAACTCGAAATTTCTACTTGGAATCGGGTTAGGGAGGCCTTTTTGTGATTGGATCGAGATGAAGAAAGGAGAGTGTGTGGATCGAGTATGGTGAGAGGAGGAGGCCGATTTTTGAGAGTGTGAGGGAGATGGGTTGTATTTTGGGAATGGTGGTTAATATGAAGATGGTAGGTAGGTAGGGGATGGTATTTAATGGGGGAAAGGGACAAATTAGGTCAAGGGCAAAATTGGCATTCCACCTAGTCAAATCGGGTCGGACCAACGTTGTGGACCGACGTCCCTATGTCGGGCCCGACTTACATGGGCTCGATGTGGGAGTATTCGGGTCACCAATTTTACTCCATCCTCTTGCAACTTCTTTCTCCATATTTCCATTTATATATTTTTCTCACCTCAAATCCTACACAACCTTGAAGAATACACAACACCAAAAATCCACAAAACACTAGATAGATATTGGTTAGAGAAAAGCTAGGCTAAACTAAGAAAATCAAACTAAAATTACGAAAAGAAAGCTACTAGCTCGGGTTGCCTCCCGAGAAGCGCTCATTTAGAGTCACTAGCTTGACTTCCTAACCTCAATCTCATGGCGGGTGAAACACGGTGAATTGCTCGCCATTGTTGTGCCCATTCCCATTTCCCTCATACCCATAAAACCACCAACGATGGTCTATATAGGCATGGCTCTCCGATCTCGGGCCTCTCTCATCATACTCCTCCAACGAATGAGATTTCTCCTCCTTACTTGCTCCATCATGTTCCTCTTTTCCTACACCAAAGTTATCCAAAGAATTCCTAGGAGATTCTACCAATTCATCTTTCAAGTCACTAAGGCAAATGTAGGAGTCTCCTAAGTCATCTTTCAAATCACTTAAACAAATGTAGGAATCAAAGGTTTGGAAAGAATTATGGTCATCACCAACATCAAAAGGAATCAAAGGTCTGGGTACGTCGGGCCCGACTTACTCTCAACCTCGGTCCGGGGTAGAGGAGTTGATCTTCTTGCTGGATCGACTTCATGGAACGTCGGACCCGACTTGCTGGGTAAGTCGGTCCGGCTCTCTTCGTTCTTCTTAGGCATGTGTGGCTCGGGTAGGTTTCGGCCACTTCTCAATCCAATTGCCCGGACTTCATTTTGATTGTTTTGAGCTCGGGGGTTCTCCTCGGGTTGGCCCGGAAGTCTCCCATTCTCTCTCGGGGCTTGAGTTGCAATTTGGGCAAATTGACTATCGACTTGCCTCCTCCATGCACCAAACTCATTGAATTGGGTCCTCATCTCCTTGAACCCATCCCTCATCTCTTGAGCAAATGATTGTAACTCATTGAATCCCGGTGGCCTATATGGTGGTGGTTGCGGCGCCCTTGGCTCGTTTTGGTTGAAGTTGTTGTTGTAGACTTGAGCTTGACCGTTGTTCCACCGGCCATTACCACCATTGTTGAAGTTGCCTCTTCCACCGAAATTTCCTCGAACATAGTTTGCCTCCTCAATTTGCTCGGCCAAGCGCACTTGGCTCGTATTCGGACAAACTTGTGTAGCATGTGCAAAGGATCCACAATCCTCACAAGCTCTAGCATTTTGCTTATAGTAGTGGACTTGCCTCTTAAGCTTGCTCACTTCACCTTCAAGGAATTGGAGCTTCACATCCTTGTCAATGTCTTCTCCCTTTGGATCATATAACTTCCTTGCACCTTCAACTTGAACTTTCACCTCTTTTCTAGCTTGACTCACCCCATACATGGCCTCATAATCGGATAGCTTGTCAAGTAGCTCCCAAGCTTGATCCGGTGTCAAGTCTATGAACCCACAATCGGTGTGGAGATTGAGCTTGTCCTTCGTTGCCGGATTGAAGCCTTGGAAGAAGATGTCTTGGAGCACATAAGGTTGTTGGCCATGAGTAGGACATTGGCGCAACATCTCCTTGAAACGGTCCCATGCTTCGAAGAGAGGCTCATTCGGACCTTGTTGAAAGCTTGCAATCTTCCTTCTTAGCTCGGTTGTCTTTGAGGGCGGGAAGAACTTCATCAAGAAAGCATCATAGAGTCCCTTCCAAGTTGTGATTGACCTAGGGGCTTGGCTCTCGAGCCAATGTGTGGTCTTGCCCCCAAGTGACCACTTGAACGCCTTTAGAAGCACATACTCCAACGTCTCCTCGTCGGTAGAGATCGTCTCACACATGTCCACAAAGCGTTTGACGTGCTCTATGGGACACTCATGTGGACGGCCCTCGAATTGATCACGCTTGATGAGGGAAATGAATTGCGTCTTGATCTCAAAATTCTTGGCAACCTCGGGAAGCACAATAGCCAGTTCGGGCAGCCTCAACTCCGGATGCATGTATTGGCGTGCATTCCGGGGTAGAGCGTTGAGTTGATCCTCGGCTCTCATCCGTTGCTCCCGTTCTCTTCTTGCCATCGCCTCTTGATTGTCCTTCTCAAGTTGCAATCTAGCCATTTCGGCCCTAAGTCGAGCCAACTCCTCATCACCATGGAGAGCTTGATTCTCCATCCTTTTCCTTCTTCGGGCTTCTTTGAGAATACTTTCCGGATCACTCACAAACTCAAGCTCAAGTGTTCCTCGGGAGGAACGAGCTAGCATACACCTACGAAACAAAGGCACAAACCAAAACAAATAAAAACAAACAAAGGGTTTGGGCTATTCCCTCACCCAAATCACTACCAAAACACAAGAAACTCACCAAATTGGCACTCAATGCACTTAGACTTCCCCGGCAACGGCGCCAATCTTTTGTTCGCTCGGTTGTGCGAGGGTCTAGAGATACAATTTATAACCCGACCCCGTTGTAGCACGTGGTGGGTGTCGAACGCTCGGAAAATCTACTCGATTGAGGTGCCTAGACACTAGAAAGCTGGAAAGGAGAACTTAAAACAAAGGAAAACAAAGAGAACAGTCGGGACCGACACAAGTGTCATGTCGGGCCCGATGTTGGCGACAAGAGGGAAGTCGGGACCGACGTAGAGCAAGTCGGGCCCGAGGTAGCTGGGTTTTGTCGAACTCAAAGATTGAAAGTAGATCTTGGGCTTTTGGGTTCCTACTCTAGTAGATTAAGGCTTTTACACCCCAATTCAAGCAATAAGTGATGATCGGAATAGGATCGAGTGCTTTCGCCCTCGTTCCAACCACTTCTACACATCGATCCTTGGGGAAATCCCCTTCGAAGCAAGGTCTTGAGATGGACAAATGTTCACTTTTGCTACTTTGCCAATCACAAGCCTTGATTCCTTACTTTCGTAAGGAATTGTAGCTCTATGTAGAGTGGGTTCCTAGATCAAGCACTCAAGGCTATGGAATTGGGGTTTCTAGCCCAAACTAGCTAGAGTTTTCCCCCATAACCCAAGATCAAGGAGATATACTCCATATGGAAAACAAAGAAAGCAAACAAATCAAAAAGCAATCAACATCATCAATCTCAAACCAAAGTCAAGTTTCATTCACAAATCAAAAGCAATCCACAAACTCCAATCAAAGGTTTCCAAATCCACAAAACCAAAACAAGGAAAAACTAATCTATCAACCAAACCTATCAAATCTCCCTCTCCTTGGCCGATTCTCTCTCTTCTCCTTCTCCTCTCCTTCCTCCTTCCTCCTTGCTCTCCAAGTATCCTCTTGAGAGTTTTTGAGGGTTCGTTCCTTGCTAAGTGTGGGAACCTCTATAAATTAGAAGATAAGAGAGCCTTTATATATGAGGGGCAAAAGTGATAGTTTACAATTTCGTGCCTTGGAGCCCAAGCAGTCCAGTGACCGACTTGGACCGACACGGAGGACCTCGGGCCCGACTTACTGTGCAAGTCGGTCTGAGGTCGAAAATTCAAATCGGGCCCGACGTTGGTTCCAGCTCGATCCGGACCTCGTTCCACCCTCTTCTTGTTGGCTTTTCTCTTGTTCTTCTTCATGGCTTGCTCCTCTCTTTCCCTCTTAAGCTCGGGCCTTGCTCCATGTCTCGATTCACCTTCAAAACGACCCTTGATCCATGCCAAAACACCTACAAAACACATAAAACGTGCATAGTCTCCGAATCTCATAGAAATACGGGAACTAAGCTAAAAAGGAACAAAAACACACAAGAAAAGGGGAAAAAGAAACATATTTACAAAGGAAATCATATATAAAAACACCACCAAATAAAGAGACATCACCTAGTTTGTTATATTAGGATTTTAGAGAGTTGCACCTCTCATCTATCTATCTATCTATCTAATTCTCATTTCATACTTTTCATTCAAGTTTTCATATTTTCTATGGAGAACTAGTCATCTTTGCTTAGTCAGGCAATTGAAGCATCATTTTGAATAAAGTTGTGAGATTTCTAATTCCTTATCTATTGCTTTGATTTAATCTTATCTCTTGCTTGAATGTTTATGATTTGTTTCAACAGTTTCTAGCCTGATCAACTAGGGTTTGTTGTTATTGAATCTATTGCTAGATCTAGAGTGTTACTGGTTGAGCATCTCTAGTTCATAGTTGCAACTGCATAGTACTACTATCTAGTTGTGCTAGTCTTATGCAGAAGAGATTTGATTTACATTCTAGGATAAAAGCTGGTCGTTTTATGCTATAAATGTATCCTATTATATTCCTATTCTGAATGCTGCTATTAAACTGAATCATTGATGGTTTCATGGTTGTTTAATTAGTTAGATCTAATAATATTTGGTTGTGTTGTTAGTTAGAATTGAAAAGGAATTGGAAAATCCATTGCATGTGATATTGAGGTGAAATCAATGAAATACTTGTCATACGATTGTGGATATTTGTTTGTCCAAGCTAACTTCCTAATTATTGTTATTCATAATCTTTTATTGTTTTGTTAGTTTTGCATTCTTAGATTTAGTTACAAATACAAAAAACCCTTGTTACTTGTTTGACACAAATTTTATTACAAAAGATTAAGTTTGTCTACCTGTGGATTCGACCCGGACTTCCTAAAGACTACGACTATTAGTTAGTTTGGATTCTTTTGCATAACTGTGATTTGCACGACGAAATCACCTTATCAAATGGCGTCCTCGAATGGGCCTTGTTGTCTTCGTCATTCTCCATGGGCTCGAATGGTGTCTACCAAATTGTAATGTTCGGCTAAATGTTCAATTGAGTTTAAGATTGTGTTGATTTTAATTTTTTTTTTCTTTTCTAATGCAATGTGTTGAATTTAATTTTTGGGATCTAATTATTATACGAGGCAGATTTTAATTTTAGTTAGGTTTTAGTTCAATATTTTTTTGTGATAATTACGAGTTGGATATGATATGGCACTAAGAAAGGAAAAAAGTGTAATATTTTAAGGTGTCATGTGGGATTTTCAGTTGTCACGTCAGTATTTTCGCTCGAAAAGCTACCGGATAACGACCTCATATTATTTTGGGTTAATATCGTAATAGTTTGTATTATTGTTAGTGATTTTTAAAGTTAGTGTTATTATTGGTTCAAAGTGTATACTTAGTATTATTTAAAGTTATTTTTCCTAATTAATTCCAAAGAACTTTCCTTAAACATCAAGTATGTTATATCTTGAAGACATTATACTCTAATAAGATAGAATTGTGTAGAGTGTAGAATTGTGGATGCATGAGTTTAGGTCGTCGTATTAATTTCTTGCACTACGTACTCGTGTGGAATAATAAGCCCACGAGTTTCGTTATTGCGCAAATGCGCAACCTAGATGAAGATAAATCTAGATTTGCGTTTGAAAAGTTCTACTTCCTTGACAAGGTTCTTAATTTCAACCATTTTATTGTTTTGTTTGCAGAAATGAGATCAAGTAGAGTTGTAATTTAATTTTATGAGTGGAACTGATGAAGTTAGTACCATTAAAATGTAAATTAATGACTTATATTCAATTTCATTTTTGAATTTTGATTTATCTTTATAGGGCTCTTCAATTTCTAATAGAATAATAATAACCCTAAATATAGAGTAATTCTGATTAATACAAACAGTTTGTTTGTACAAACTTGGTTTCCTTGGATGTTTTAGTATGATCAAATATTAAATTTTCGA
Source organism: Fallopia convolvulus (assembly GCA_964016875.1). NCBI lineage: Eukaryota > Viridiplantae > Streptophyta > Magnoliopsida > Caryophyllales > Polygonaceae > Fallopia > Fallopia convolvulus. The sequence continues at coordinate 48,793,433 of OZ024731.1, read as the reverse complement.
GATTGTCATTATCAAAATACTAGAAGAAAATATTAGGAATGAAACTTTTCAATAAACTTTATACTTTTAGGAAGCCAACCTTTCCAAAAACGTTGTTTTATTGAAATGATTTTTTTAGTATAGAAATCGTTCATCGTGAAGGGTTATATATGTCATACTTATTGATAAAAAATTATATTAATTAAAAAAATGTTAAAATATTATTATATTATATTCAAAATAATTATATTTTTCATACTTATGGATAAAAAAGTAAAAAAAATTATGTTTGTCATACTTATGGATAGGAAATTATATTAACTAAAAAAAATGACAAATTATTTATGGATCAAAAAATTATAAAAATAATTCCTAATTAAAAAATGGTGAATGAGATATAAAAACTGAATGACAATAGTGCCCTTAACTAATTATGGTTTAAGAGATATATATTAATTAGAAGAAAAAGAATTTGGATAAAGAGTATTAAAATTTGATGGATATACAACTAGTTTTAGAAATAATGTCTCGAGCATATATAACTAGAGTTTTAGTGTTTTGAGGCATATATAACTAGAGCTGTTACAAAACAACCTAACTCAAGCGTCCGAATTTTTTAGGGTTGAAATCCGATTCAAAAATCAATGGTCAAAGAAAGACTCGAACTTGACTAATTGGAGCCCAATTGGCTTGAAACTCGAAACTTGTTGGGTTGACCTAAATTTTTTTTTTGAAAAAATTAAAACATTTATTATTAAAATATATAAAAAATTACTTTTTATACACAATAATATTATTTAATTAAAAATGATTTTAATGATCATAAAAGTTAGTTTTCTTGACCCATTGGGTTAACCCAAACCCAGAAGATAAGATGCCATAATCCAACCTGATTCGACTTGTAAGTTGTAACCAGATTAACCCGAACTCGTGCCTAAGAAAGAGTGTTTGAAGAGTCTGAAATGACCGAACTAGAAAAATGGATTTGTTGGTGTACAAAATCTCGACTTCAATTCGTATTAAATACACTAATTAAGAACTCCTCCTCTTCTACTCCTCTTCAATCTCTTGACCTAGAAAACCTGCAAAACAATGGACACAAGGGGCGGGGACCCCCTAATCCACCTCCGATGCCTAAGTCAGAAGAACAATTGTCGTTTTGAGCGACGAGGTACAACAAGAGAGCGGTGAAACCCTAAACAGTCGAGCTAAGCGAATATTAGCCCGCCTAGGTTTTCTGAATATGCCGATGTGCACATGTGTCTCTCCCTACACGCCTAGGGCGTGTATTTATAATGGAAGAGGGAGATCAGGGGGCCTTATTTAATTATTTCCTAGGGTTGCTTAAAGCCCAAGCTAGGAATATTCCCACCTTCTCCGGATTTAATCTTATCATATTTGTAAGATAAGATCTTCCATTAAGTTGCATAACTGCCATATATTTTTATATAGAAAATAACGAAAATAACTGCGCAGTAATTTAAGAAATACCTTTTTAATAGTCAAAATAACTATGGTAATTATGTTTGTTTTACCCGCTCACAAATGCCTTGTAACACCCCGACTTACCGTCGGGACATTACTAGGTAGTTGACCCTAACGGGTCCTACCTGAACGGGTTGACAACTAGAATACCTGGACCTTGCAACTCGGACACAACAAGAAAACTATTTTAAAAACATCCAACTGTCATTCAAACAAACCACGTTTTTAACAATGTCATGCATGAATCCCAAATGTCTAGCCAAATCACATTCAACTCCAGAAATCTACTAAAGTCAACAACATATCAAAATATCCAAAACACTGGCAAGACTAAACTGAACTCCCAACCCCTTTCAGTGACCTAGTGACACACGTCAACGATCCGCTGCAGCATCTGACCTAGGCTCCAACACGGGACCTGTATGAGTACCTGGAACTGAAAAATAGAGTCCCCGAGGGGTCAGCTACTACCCTAGGCAAGCTAGATAACACACGACAATAGTAAGACGTTTGAAAAACAACAATTATTCAACAACATAACTTTTAACAAGTGAATTGAACAGAACAGAATAGAATAGGTCAACACACATTTCCACAACCTAGAGAATATGAGAAAGGAAATGCAATGAGACATACCATAATCAAACTAACAAGCACAAGAGTAAAGCATTTATGAAAGTAACCAACACTTCAGCATTCAACAGTTAAAGGGAGATACAATAGATAAGCAATTCATTAAGCGTAGCGAGAATTCACAAGGTCGAAAAACCAACTAAGTAATCACACACACGCACACAACAAAATCACAATCCTATTGGGAAATGCCATTCTTCCTTCCACCACCGCATTCCCATCTACGACGCTAACTCCCTGCGCCCGAGTGCAGAGGCGGGCCCTCCCACTTTCCATATACGTCATTCTTCCAACCCCTGGTCAAGCCTCCACCGGAGCACTTGCCAAAAACAAGCAATCAATTTTTATTTTTAAAAGGGCCCGAACGACACACGACCATGGCTAGACGCCTCTTCGCCACCGACAATCGTCGCACATGATCGTGTCGGTTACGCTGGCAGCACAGAGAAAGCGATAGTATTTCTTTTACGAGAAAACGTTTGAAATGGAAAGCGCATCACATCATGCATGAAAACATTTCACATGGAAAACGTACATTCGGGACTAACTCCCAAAACCAATCTCACAATCACGGCATGAAATCTAACAAGACTAGAATAAAGCTGAGCAAGTCGAGAATGACTTACCTCGAAGACGATCTTTGAATTTAGTACGGAAAGCGATGATACTAGAGACCTACGAATCATAACGTTCACGGTTAACCGACTAACCGCAAGAAGTAACTTTCGGTTCTAGGCAAGCAAAACTATAGTGGCCTCACCAAGTGCGAGCCACCATCCTTTCATGGTATTCAAACAATCATGGTTTGAGAGGATTATATTATTTTAACCAAATTAAACGCATCGAGCTCGAGAACAACATCAATAGACTATACTCCACAAACTAAGATTCGTAACTTAGTCTTAAAGGAACCAACAAGTATTAGTTCAAAGGCACCCTATTTAGGAGTCCAAGTTCCCAGTTCATGATACCAAAACAAAACTTCCTACAACAATAAAGGACAACCAAAGCCTACCGAAAACTATCATTCTTACATACACATACATATTCATAACCTTAACTACTTCTCGCGTTCTAAGAAAAACAATCCACATGAGCTCGGATTCCCATGGAACTCCGTTCACAAACACACCAACATCATAATCTCAATCGAGAATAGTTTAGTCTTCAACCTAGGTCAAATACATGTATTGAGGTAATTGGAAAGAATAAAATTGCACTTTCACGCCAAACAACTTCAGGAATTCCAAACCAACAAACTTTTACTTACATCACTACAAGCACAAACTCACAACCATTTAAGCAAGCAAGCACAAACAAAGAGGAAAGAGTCCAATTTGATCATAACAGGATCGAGACTCGAATAAACATCCATTCAAAGTATTACAAGGCAGGTTTTCACATTAAATAAGACACAAGGGAAGAGATCAACATAAAATAGAAACTATCCGACCTTTTAGAATCGAATCCGATCAAACCCGAACACCCGAACAGTCCTCGGTCAAGGTGGGGTTCTTCTCAACAAAAAAAACGTGTTGTCTCGGGACCGAAAAGATCTGACCAGAGCCTCGACCTCAAGTTGGCGTTGGGGTTGGTTCCGATGGAGCAGAACTGGTGCTCCTCCAAGCGTCATTCGCATACTGTCACGAGCCCAGCTTGCTCGATTATTGATGAGCTCGACCAAACGAATGGGGTCGGCAGCGAATGAGCTTCGAGTGAGGCTTCCCTTGACTGGTCTTCCCGTCAGCTCACCATGCTCGAATTGTAGAGGGAGGAGAGACTATAACGATGGCGGAGTTGGCGACGATGGTCGGGGAAGCGCAAAACGTAGATCCCGATCTCCTTCTTGTGATGGAACGAGTCTGACGGTGACAAGGGTTGACGAGGAAGATGGGCAAGGACTCACGGTGCGGTTCTTGGCGACGGCGATAGGCGCAAGCTCGAGCGAGGTCCATGATTGATAGTTGTTCGACCTGTGTAATTATGATTTGCATTCTGATTGCCCCATGATTGATAGTTGTTCGACCTGTCATTGTAATTAGGCTGGTTCCTGTAGGGTCCTCTCATGTAATTCATCTCAGCTATCGTCTCAGCGGTTCTAACCTGCTCAATGTTAGTGCAAGCAGAAGTACTATGCGCAGAAGAACCACATTCTTGACATGATTGAGAGGATTTCAGAAAACTTACCTGTTTTCTCAAACGGTTGACCTCATCTTGTAAGAATTGATTTTTAACATCGGGGTCAACTTCATCTCGATTGGGCACATAGAGACGTTTTTGAGTTTGTGGAGCCTGCTGGGTTCCGTACATAGCATCATAATTCGCCAGCTTGTCCAACAGTTCCCACGCCTCTGTCGGGTTCATCTCTATAAAACCGCACGCAGTATGCGTGTTGATGCGGTTCTTGGTCTCTGCGTTGATACCCTGGAAAAAGATTTCTTGCAATACATATAATGGTTGCCCATGAGTAGGGCATTGTCTAAGCATCTCTTTAAATCTTTCCCATGTTTCAACAAATGTCTCATTAGGCAACCGGTGATAAGAGGTGACACGTTTCCTTAACTCCGTTGTCTTAGCAGGAGGGAAAAACTTTGTAAGAAATTGATCATACAAAGCTTTCCAAGTCCTGATAGACTTAGAAGGTAGGCTCTCTAACCAGTTCAGGGCCTTTCCAGTAAGTGACCATCTAAAAGCTTTCAACAGAACATATTCTAGTGAGACACCTTCAGCAGCTATGGTGTCACATAAATCAAGAAATTTTTTAATATGTTCCATAGGGCACTCAGCAGGTTTCCCTTCAAACTGAGCCCGTTTAATCAAGGATATAAATTGAGACTTGATCTCAAAAGGTTTCTCTATCGCAGGAAGCACAATAGGAGATTCTGGCACCCTCAGTTCCGGATGCATGTATTGCTTGGCATTCCTTGGATAGGCGTTTAGCTCTTCTTGCAGTCGAGCCTTGTCTGCATCAGCGCCGTCCTTCTCGGCTCTCAGTGCCTCCATCTGGGTCCGGAGGATCTCTAGCTCTCGAGCCATCTCTTCAGCTGTGGCCATGGCTCGGTTTTCTCGGAGTCGTCGGTGCAGGGAACGTTCGGGTTCTGAGTAATAACTGGAGCTATCAAACTGAAGCCTTCTTCGTCCTACCGGCATACACTGAGAAAACAAACAAAGAAAACAAAAATTAAAAACAAAAACGGGGTCGGGCTAGTCCCGATCCCAAAGATAAACTAACAACTCGTTGCTTCCCCGGCAACGACGCCAATTTGTTGATAGGGTTTCTCGGCCAACAAATAAATTTGTAAGTCAAGACCCCGCTGAGTACAGTGGAGTCAGGATCGTTCCACAGGAAGCAAGGTTGTTTGTCTATCAATCTAATAAAAATCAAACACAATCACTCACGAGATGCCTCGTTAACGACCTTGTCAGGATCGTTACCGAACCACCGAATATAAAAACATCAATTAACGAACTAATAAAATTTCTAACTAACACTCGGCACCGAAGCAAGCATTCAGCAACGAAGATTTATCAGAAATAATTCAATAAAAACAAATATCTAGGATAAGGGACACCACAACATAGCCAAGCATAAGAATTCGTAAGTAGATAAGATCATGCCTTTAAATAGATAGAGTCATCAACTTTCATTGACTTGACAGGTAAATTAATCTATTTTCATAAACCAACTCACTCAATTGCTTGTTTTGGATCTAAAGCTTGAAACTCCCGTTTTCAAACAATATCAACCTTCAAGTTACTAACTTTCTCTTTCAATCAAGTTAAAACTCAAATTACCTCAACTCCCGTTTCGGTATTAAGCACAACAAACAATCTCAATAAAAATAAAAGGCATTCAAAACACTATCTTACTTCATCAAACATGCTCAACTATGCCGGGCTTAACCCCGACCCTAGAAAAAATAGACTACTCACTACTCATGATTAAGAAACCAAAAACTTCAATAAAAACAAACATGAAAATAAAACTCAAACTTAAATTAATAACAAAAATATCGTCTTACAGAGAATCAGAAGAAAAAAACCAAAACAAAACAATCACCGAACCACAAACTCGATCAACGAACCTCGGAAACCGTCGTCACCGACCCCTCGTCACCGACTTCCGATCCGGCAGCCTTTCCTTCGGCCTTCCTTCCTTCTCCAAACCTAACTCTAAAACTCTACTCCAAAATTAAGCCCCCCCTCTTTCTATGCTAGATAGAAGGGTATTTATACTAGAAAATCCTAAAAAACTAAAAAGGCTAAAAGATAAAAACTTTCCTAAAAAGATAGAAACAATCTCTAAAAGATAGAAATAAAATCTAAAAATATATTAAACCCTAAAATACTTATTCTATTAACCCATAAAGATTCTAAAAAGATACTCAACCGATACGGAAATAAATTCCCGCTCAGGATCGGTGAATAATAAAATAATACTCCGAAATCTTCTTCGTCGTGGCCTCGTTAACGACCCTTCACAACCTCGTTAACGAGCCTGGGGTTTTGTTTTCTTCAACACCTCCTCTCGTTTTCTTGAGCTTCGACTTCTTAAATCTTGCACTTTCCCGTCCTTCACTGTGATGCTCCAAATTTATCTCCATTTAGCTCCTTTTCTAGCTAAAACCTGCAAAATACACAAAATAGCGTAGATTCCACTTTTTTCGCAGATTTATACAAAACTAACTAAAAACACTTAAAACGAAACCTAAACTAGACAAAATTAATCCTAATAAACAAAGAAAACCTATCAAAAACTATACCAAAAATGCAAACATCAAAATACCCCATACTTAGACTTGCTTGTCCTCAAGCAATAATCAAGATACTAACCAAAACCAAAACAAATCATGCTTATCAAGACATAGCCATCTTCAAAAAGCAACATCTATACATAAGAAAATTATAGCAAAAGACTATTAACATCCTCACACATATATGCACTTAAATAGACATAAAATAATACAATCCAACCTCTCAAGGGATATAATGTGTTTCACTCAACTCTCATGTGTTTGGGCTTTATAATTTCAATCTCTCAACTCATCCTATATACAAAAACTCATAGAAATTGGAACTTATATCACCAATACTCTCCACCCAAGATTTGTCAAAACAAGCAGAGAATCATCAAGAGAACTTAGGCTCAATGAAAAACTTCATAGAAGCTTCCATTCGGCCGGGTTGTAATGGGGCTTGGTAATAACAATAAGGCATGGAAATATTTTGGTCATGTGGTGCTTAATAATATCCGGGAATCAAAGACTCCTAAAAAAAACTCACACATAACATCAAAACTCTCATATAAAATAACCAAACTCACTCTCATATTATGCACACTTATTTTCACTCACCCATTTATCATCCTAGAAAGTCTCATAATCAAAAATAAAAGAATCTCTTGATATTATTTTTAAACACAAATGCACTTCAACTTTTCTTCTTCCTTTCTCTTTTTTTTATATTTTTTTCTTTCTTCTTTCGCTGCCTCGTTAACGAACCCACATCCGGGTCGTTAATGATCCACCGTATACATTTTCTTCCCTTTAAACTTAATTGTGCATCTTTTTTTTTTTCAAGAGACCTTTCTTACATATAATAACAAGAGACTTCCAAATCTACCCTTCCCAAATCCCCTTTAATTCAAGCAAATAGAAACTCTTTTCTTTTCAACAAAATACAAAACTTCACCTCTCCAATCTAAGTCCTAATTCCCGGATAGGGTCAAGCTTATCTCGGCTAGGGAACAATTTTTGTGGAGCTAAAAATAAAAGGTTTCAGGCCAGAATTGGTTATCAAAAGAAGGAATAATGTAAAGGTAGATAGGGGATAATAAGACTCATAGAAATAAGTTCTCTATCATATGATCTTTACAAGTAATGAACTAAAAATCCTATAAGGGTCTCAAGAAATAGATAACCATCACAATTCCAAGAGATAATATGCATAAGGAGAGTAAATCACACAAAAAAGAAGAGGGATTTATAAATGTTCTCCCTATAAGGCCAAAAATTTCTCACAAGGTAGATTTTGTTGGATTGCATCATCTATGCTATAAAGTATATGTGCTCAATTTCATCTAATGCTATTCTCTTCTACTAAAACAATAATTTCAATTGGCGACGATGGTCGGGGAAGCGCAAAACGTAGATCCCGATCTCCTTCTTGTGATGGAACGAGACTGACGGTGACAAGGGTTGACGAGGAAGATGGGCAAGGACTCACGGTGCGGTTCTTGGCGACGGCGATAGGCGCAAGCTCGAGCGAGGTCCACACCTGGAATGGGATTTCCGACGGTGCGCGAGGAGAAGGGGTGACAATGAGTGATGTTGGAAGGGAAAGTCGATCGACGACCTTTCTCTGTAGTCTTTAATGAGCGGCGTACCAACAAGGTAGGGAAACGGGAATAAATTAGGGCAAGGTGGAGAAAGATAGTAAAGAGAGAGGAGTTGGGCTCAAACGAAAATGGGTCGGGTTAACTAGTTTCCCCATTTTTGGGTTTTTTTTAAACCCAACAACAAGGAAAGGTGAAATTGTAAATAAAGAGGAGAGAAATTGGGACGGGGAATTAGTTATCGAGTATTCGAAACCTGAGTATTACATTATATCCCCCTTAAGAAAGTTTCGTCCCGAAACTTCCGTAGCTATTGTGGAACTAACAATGTTACTTTCCTAATCATCTCCTCTATCATTGTGGCCTCTCTCCTAAAACATCTGACGGGTCATCCTAGCACAACGTTGTCATTCACCTACGACCACACAAAGCCTCATACGGAGCCATCTGACTGGGTGTGGTAAGCAGTAGTGAAGTGCAATATCGTTCCTAGTGCCTCATGCACTTGTTGCCAAAATCTGTAAATGAAACGCCCATCACGATCTGACACAATTGTCTTGGCGATGTAGGGTACAGAGGGTTTCTAATCGGAGTGGCCAAGTGGATCGGTCGATGTCAAGTCCCCTAGCGCTTTCGTATATTCGTATATTCGTATATTCGTATATTCGTATATTCGTAAATCCGAGTCCACATGAGCGAATATCATATGTGTTATGAGCGAATATCATAAACTTCTTCATACACGTATATGAAAAAATCCATTAGTGCGATTAACTAATGTTGTGCGATATTTTTTATGCAAGACTCAAACTAATGCAAAAAGCTGACTTTTATTAATAAATAAACGTGAATGTTATGAGCTACACAACTAAACGGAATGAATGCAAAAAGCGAAAAAGCCTACGGGCCTCATCAAAACCACGTGGGAAAAAGAGTGCCCTATCTACTATGAAATCCTAGCCCCGAGATCCCTGCGCAGGGGAAGACGGGTGGTCGCGCTTACGACCTTTGTCTCGCGAAGCGAGGCAATCAGCACCAGTGCCGTGATCGCGGCGAGGGGACCCGCGATCGCGGCTCTCAGTTCCGCGGTCGCGGCATGGCAATACGCGACCGCGGTTTTGCCCCAGAACCGGGGACTTACGTTCGGCTTCAGCGCCGCGGTCGTGGCCCTCAGGCACGCGATCGCGGTTTCGCGGCTGGCTCTCGGCTTTCGGCTCGTACCCTCTATTTTCTGCATGAATTCCGACTTTGGACGACTTCCCTTGGAACATAGGTGAGCATCCAACTGATTTGCCCGGACTCGAACAATGGCATCTCCATCCCTAAATTGGACCATTTGATGGAGGGTCGATGGTACCGCTCCAATACCATGGATCCAAGGCCTTCCCAAAATTAAATTGTAGGTAGAAGGCACATCAACGACCAAAAACAACGATCATCACTTTCTTGGCAAGGCTGACTTGGGTTTTATACATTCTGAGCGGATATGTCGGATAGCCACCAAGTCCGGTTAGTTGCATCTTGATCGGGATCAAATCTTCATTGCTTTGCCCAATGAGCTTGAAAACTTCATAGTACATGATGTCAACCAAACTCCCTGGATCAACAAGAGCACGACGCACTTTAAACCCTTCTAGCTCGACTGCTAGAACCAATGGATCGTTTATGAGGAACTTGGACTATAGTGAGGTCCTTGTCCCTAAAGACTAGTCAATCCACCGCACGCACGGGGGAAGGAGGTCATCGTGGCTCGGCTTGTTGAACTCTCATAACCTCAAGCTCATGGCAAGACTTTCTGAAGTTACTTCTCGCTTCATCATCTTCATGTCTGTAAGACGTTGAGATCGTCTCGATCACCTCAATTTGTTTCTGTCCCGGTTCATCACTCTTCTCAAGCTTCTCTTTCTTGATGAACTCTTACAAGTACCCCTCTTCCACCAAGCTCTCTAGATACCGCTTAAATGGCTCACATTGCTCGGTCATATGTCCCCCAATTTCTGTGGTACATGCAATATTTTCTGCTCCGCGGATCGTCGTCACGACATTCTTCTTTGGGGGGATACTGGAAGAAACCTTCATGCTTAATACGAGGTAAGATATGATAGATCGGTACACTAAAGGTGGTGTAGATCGCTCTGACTTGGCTTTCTCCCTTGAAGTTATCAGCACGACGACGGATTTTACGAGGAGGAGAGGACGACCTTCCTCTTATCTTGAGATTGGCTTCCTCTAACCGCACATACTGATGAACGCGCTCTTGAAGCTCTATAATTGGGGAGGGAAGATGAATTGTCAATTCCTCTCTCAGCTTATTGTCTATGAAGATCGCTCTTTTAAAGGCAATGATAGCGGTTCTCAGATCGCACCCTTCAATTTCCGCATAGAACTCCATAAACCGATTGAAGAAGCGACGCAAGCTTTCCCCCTTCTCTTGTTTGAGACCGAAAAGTGTGTCAAGCGAGGCGGCATCCTGACTGTTAGCTATGTACCGCTTTACGAACTTAGAAGCCAATCGTCCCCAACTTCGAATTGAACCCGACCTCAGACTCTGAAACCATTTCAGAGGGCCTTTACCAAGGCTACTCCGAAACATCTTACACATGATAACGTCCTCAAACACCCACAACGCCATTTTATGGGTGTAAGAGGCTATGTGATTTACAAGATCCGTGTTTCCGTCGTTCACAGCAATTGTTGGTGGAGAGAATTTTGACGGCGGTAGAGCTCGTTGAATATCTTGGTGGAACGACGTTGATGTCAGCAAGGCCAACTTGTGCTCTACTTGATCCCGAGCCGATTGCAAGGTATTGCCTTGTGCTCTTAAAAGATCAAATAGCTTGTTTTGGGTACGCTCAAGAGCTCGGGCTCTTCCTTTAGTTCTTTCGAGGCTGACACTCCGATGTCGGCTGCGGTGTCTCTTTATATTTTCCAGACTTCGATCGCGATTAGAAGGAACATAACGATCGTTCCGCTCAAATGAAGAATTGCGCCGACTGTCAGATCCGCGATCGCGGTCCTATCTGCCGCGCTCGCGGCCACCGCAATCGCGATCCTTCGAGCCGCGATGGTTTCGCGGTTGTTGGCTTCGCCCGAGTCGCTGGATGACGGCCCGCTCGGCTGAGGAGGATCGGCTCGTGACCTCTTACTCGGGGGCGACTCGTGGCGGTGATCCCTCCGTCGATTTCGTGGTGCTCTTCTATCGCTGTCGTAATCGATTTGCATATCATCTTGCCCGTCAGAACTGATCGATTGAGGACTACGACAGTTATCGGCGAATTCAATAACACTAGCAAGTCGTCGAGTAGTCCTCTCAATTTCTGATTCATCAACAGGGCGCTTGCCTTGGACTTTATCCAAGGAGCGTTTTAACATGGCGACCTCTTCCAAGGCATGTTCTAATCGAGACTCGGCTTCTACACACCTTGTTTTATTTCTCGTTCTCTCTCAAAGTGGTAGCCAAAGCGTGGGTGATCTCATCTTCTTCTTCATTGGTAGTAGATGCCCCGTTCCCGCCGTTCGGATCGGAGGACAAGATGACGCGGTTGTCCCCTCTCACGGGGTTGGACCCTGCACGGCTAAATTGGCCCTGCTCTAGACGTGGGCTAACTAAACTAGGGTTTGACTCGCGGATAGAGAGCGAGGGCTCGGAAATTCGCAGCCCGCGATCGCGGTTTTCAGGACCGCGGGCACGGTTTGATCGGCCACGATCGCGGTTTTGTCCGGAGCTCGCGATCACACGTACGAGTTCGCGCTGCCCCTGTACTCTTTGGTCTCCTTCGTTTTCGGCCACGCGCATGGCTGATTCCCACAATTGATCAGATCCGATTGATCCGAACCCTGGAGTATTACGATTGTCGATTTCGTCGCTTGACTCGGACCCCAAACGACCTGTGCGATGAACAAACGTATTTGCAAGAAGAGTCGGGTCACGGTTCGAGTCGTTTTCAGGCACCAAGGCTTGATTTTCCGAGCGAGTATCGGAATTACCTTGATCGATCTCCATTAGGGCAGGTTTTCTAAGCGAATTTCAGAATTTTCGGCCTCAGCCGCCGGCCCGTATTCGCGGTGTACGGCACCCGCGCTCGCAGTTGTTGACACGCGCTCGCGGTTTTCGGAACTCGCGCTCGCGGATTCGCTCGCCGGGGATTGCTCGCGCGAGTTTGCTTTGTGACGATGCCCCGATTTCTTCAAAGTTGACTTCTTGATTCTCCGGTATCGATTCCAACACCATGACTGCGTGGATCGAATACTCGTTCCCCACGAACAGCGCCAATTATTGGTGTACAAAATCTCGCCTTCAATTCGTATTAAATACACCAATTAAGAACTCCTCCTCTTCTGCTCCTCTTTGATCTCTTGACCTAGAAAACCTGCAAAACAATGGACATAGGGGGCAGGGACCCCCTAATCCACCTCCGATGCCTAAGTCAAAAGAGCAATTGTCGTTTTGAGCGACGAGGTACAACAAGAGAGCGGTAAAACCCTAAACAGTCGAGCTAAGCGAATATTAGCCTGCCTAGGTTTCTGAATATGCTGATGTGCACATGTGTCTCTCCCTACACGTGTAGGGCGTGTATTTATAATGGAAGAGGGAGATCAGGGGCCTTATTTAATTATTTCTTGCGCAGTAATTTAAGAAATATCTTTTTAATAGTCAAAATAACTATGGTAATTATGTTTATTTTACCCCTCACAAGATCAATTTGACGTACTATATATATAACTGATTCGTATTTTTTAAGAACATACGAATAATTTATAGTTGTTTTAAATCATTTACTTACATTATCTTTTTTTTCTTGAGGGATTAATGATTAATTATCTTCTTTTGGTTCAACTGGCCGGCCGCAGATTATATAATTAAATCATTCATTTACATTACCGTATAATATTGTTTTTTTCTATCAAGAAGTGAATCAATGTCAAAAATAGTAACAATAATGTCGTTAACAATCATATTTCGATGTTGTTTTAAAACCGTGTACGATTCCATGAAAGGAGAAGTATTTGAGTTGGTTTATGAAAGCTAGAGCCGAGGCTTGATTTGGATTATACGGCTAATCTAAATTTCAACCAATGATTACTTGTCAAAAACAACCAATAGAAGACTAACATGTACTGCTTTACCGTAAGTCGGTTTACTCCCATATTATTTGGAGGTCAAAATTGGAATAGCGTTTATCTAAAGGTGGTAAACTGCAAACATATCACGTTTATAGGACCTATGAGAAATTTCAAACAAGGGCTTCGTTGCAAAAGTCTAGCCCTTTAAATCCCCCCCTCTCACACAGCTATTCACACAGTAGTTCTACACGAAAACAGAGAAAAAAACACAGACAGAGAGAATGGATATGGCGGAACATAATTTGGAATCATACTCTCGATTCGAGCCCTTCCTATCCTCAGAATTTCCAGAGAATCAAATATCCGAACACGAATCCGAAGTCGAAACGGAGCTCGGCTACGAACAACAATGGAGATCAGCATTGAAGAAGAACAAGGATGAGAAGGAGAAGAAGAGGAAGAAGAAGAGCCAAGTTTGTCTAGAAGGCGTTGTAGATGGATCGAGTGACGATGATTTACCTCGGACGAAGAGCCTGACGGACGAGGACCTCGATGAGCTAAAAGGATGTGTGGATCTAGGGTTTGGATTCAGCTACGACGAAATTCCCGAGCTCTGTAACACCTTGCCTGCTCTCGAGCTCTGCTACTCCATGTCTCAGAAGTTCCTCGACGAGACGAATAGCAAACCGGCTTGTTCGTCCTCAGATACGGCGTCTTCTGCTGGATCCGATTCGCCCAGCCCCGTAGTCGCCAACTGGAAGATCTCAAGCCCTGGTGTGTACTCTAAATCTTGCGCATCTTTTCCTTTTTAGTTGATTTTTCAATGCTTCCTAGATCTGAGATCTGGAAGAGGCTTTGATAAGTTACTTCTTAAAGAAGTGGCCAATTTTGGTACACTGAGCATATTATTACAAATCAATTACATTGGTTAATTGTCTACATGAAAATTGAATTCTAATGCGGTGTTGGTTGATTTCAGGGGATCATCCGGAAGATGTCAAAGCAAGGCTGAAATTTTGGGCACAGGCGGTGGCTTGTACAGTCAAGCTGTGCAGTTGAATGCTATTTTCAACGTTTCCGGGAAAGATGGATGCTTATATCCGTAAGGAGGTTGAGAGGTTCGGTTTTATTGGTCGAATGATTCCTCTGGTGATCCTTCTCTGAGATATCCTTGATGGCAATGAGCAACTGTGCTTACTGAATTTGTTCAATGAAAGATTGGCATTTGCGGGGTTCTATTGCAATTTGATTCTTCTTCTTGGAGGAACATGGATTGAAGAAGGTGAAGAGGAGGAGACTATCAGGTCTTGAGATTATTCGAGCACTGACACTGGTCGAATGAAATTTTCTTCCAGAGCTTTTTCTATATATCTTGTAACTATTGTACTGAACGAGAATAAATGACAAATGAATAAAATTGGCTCTTGTTGGTTTTAATAAGTTTGCGTTTTGTGTATCCTGGTGTGCTATCTTTCTATTAGATTTGAATATTTGGCTGTGATTTGTATGCAGTGGTGAAAAATCTCCACTGGTGCTTCAGCAACTTGATCAGAGACCTCTGTTGTAATGAGGTAACTCCGCACATCAAGATACTCAGTTTGGATATTCTGAAACCCTTCTGTACTACGTCTGCTGGATCAAAGCTCTTGCCTCTCTGATCTTATCCAGATTCGATATTGAATTTAGCAAGTGCTGTTCTCTAACTTCTTCATCCTGTTAACATATGGTTGTTAGTCTTTAATTTGCCTTTGGGTTTTAAACTACTAACTTAAGGGATCGGGTTTATAATGCTTACTACTTGAGATTTTGGTCTTGCCTGACTCTTGAAGTGTCTGTGTATCAGTGTATGCATGTGCAAATTACAATGCATCTTGCAGTCTTGTGAAAAATCAATTACACATCTCAATGGATGTTATTGAGATGAATTATTGGCCAATTCATGATATGCTGTTGTCTAATGATTGTATTGTACCTATGGACGCGGTGCAATATTTTCATGGACGGTTTCTGGCAACGAGGCTTCAATTTCACGGGGTATTTGGATGGCGTATTAATAAAGCATGTCTTATGAAGCCGATGCCAGGTATGGTAACTCCATCAGACCTTAAACTAATTTTGGACTATGAAAGTAATGTTCCTGCTTGTGCAAAGTCCATGGTGAAGGATTGGGAAACTTGAAGTTGAATGCCCTTCATTTGAGTTCGGTGGACCAATTTTTCATCTCATTTGATATGAGAGGAAAGCTATTAGTTGGAGTTGCTTGTGGAAACTAACGTTAACTCACATGTGCAAGCTAAAATTTCTCCAACTTCTGTATGCAAGCTCTACCAAAATCCTACTGTTGTGAGGCAGCTTGTTGCTGTAAAGTCTTGGATTAAACTTCTGCCTTTTTCTCCTTGGGCTGCAATTTTGTATGAAACTCTATGATTGTTACCCTATTTTAGCTACATTACATAATTGGTAATTTTTCTTACTTAAAACATGAACAAGCTTCTTCTTGTAGGATAGAAGGGCCGAATGGTTGTAATTCAATGTGAGGAAGAAGTTATTAAACCAAGATTTTTCCTTGGAAGTCTTTTGGTTGACTTGTACAACCTACAAGTTTGGTGGGAGTTGTCTAAAGTTAATAATTTCTTTTTATCTGCTTGGCAATTATGCAAGACACGTTCCTAATCATTTATCATGTTTAGGTAAAGCTACTTATTGCTGGATACTTGATACGGTACATTTCGCCAACTGGTATGATGGTAGAGTTGAACTATAAACCTACTTATTGTTGCATACTAACATGTTTTTATGCCACCTGGCTTGTATGGTAGAATGGAACTAACTTAAGCTAATTCCTATCAGTTTCCTGTCTAATTCAACCTACTCTTCCTCAATTGACTGATCTCTAAGAACCACAAAAAAAAAAAAAAAGAGAAAGAGATGTTTCACATGCTTGATTCTCATAATGCACTATGTATCAAAGAGGAATTGATATTGTTCTAACGTGCAGGGTTTTGAAGAGAAATGACATCTAGTCTGGGCATTCTTCTTCTGCGGAACTAAAGAATAGTAAGTGAGTCAGTTAACATTGTTGAAGTTACTATGTGATTAAAATGTGTTAAGGTGCTTCAGTGAATTTACTTGACTGCTGTCTTCTCTGAAGAGGGATTTCAATTATTGGTTTCAGCTACACCACCAAATTTGTGATTTTTGATATAAAGAGGGGGTCATAGTTTGGTGTAGGCGTTATCCCTTTCACACAAACATACATCATGTAATAGGGAAAACTTGAACACATGCATGTGGTGTGGTGAGTCTTGTCTTTATTGTGAGGGTAACGCTTCACCTACTTGATGCAACCCGAGTTCTTCTTCACCAGAACTTAGATCTTGCTTGTCTGTGATGCATAACCATCACATCGGATCCTAAATTCCTAAATCCTAATACTGTTGGACTGTGGTAAATCTTTGATTAGCAGTCAGGACTCAGGATCTTCAACTACAACCTATGTTGTCGACACTGTATCACAGTGTAAAGTTTTAGTACTATAAAATTTATGCAAGAGTTGTTTTAGCATATGAATTTCTGTGTTTCATTCTTCTTTTTCATTCAAAGGAGAGACCCCTTAAAGTTGTCATTAATTTGACTATGTTTATGAATAGTTGGATAATATTTTTACTAGCTCTATAGTTCTGAATGGCTGGGTAGAACCCAGACCCGCCTTGGTGGGACTGGGGACATATTGGGACAGTGTTGTTGATGTAATATTTCCAAAGGTAGTAGTTAATGCAAAATTGATCAACTTGGTATATCATTGTCGAGTATTTTTCTCCTTTATATATGTGCTAAGTGCTAAAATGATGCTTAAAGTTAGATTGAAGGGAGTACAAATTAATAGTATTTTATATTACATTATTGGTAGCATATCTTGTAGCAAAAGATTCAGATCACTTGATCTGAGGTATTTGGTGACTAACATCTTTATAGCATCTATGAATACGCTTTCAAGTTCAGGCAGGGGATATCTTAAGATATTGTTATAATGTGGAATAAGACCCGAAAACCAGTAGATGTGAAATTTGTGATCGCGAGAATTCGAACTCATGGATGACAACAATTGACAACAAAGTTGGTTTTGAGAGTGATTTGTTAGTGGGTAATCGACAAGCTCAATTCTTATAATGTATCCTTTGAATCTGCATTTCAGACAGATGTCTTATAGCTATGAAATCTGACGCTTTCTTTTTGTACCCAGAAAAGCATGCATTATTTATGTGATGTTATCTATTGTACGCTTACAGTGAGTGATCGGCCACCACTCCACTGGTTACACACTGACTATGACATGAGAACACATTCTATAATGCTTCATCATCACGTACGAATCACAATGGTGACAATGCTGCTGACACATCAGCTCATATGTTCCTCTACGATGAGCAGTCGGATAATGAAAAGGGTGATTTGCTTTCTCAAATCTCAACAAGGTGAGAACGAATGCCTTTGCTTTCATAAGGCTACACGTGTGAACATAATTACACTTACCGGGTCTAATGTTTTCCTTGCTTCTCCACTACAACATTTTCTTTCTCATTTTTTATGCTAATTGACGAGATTAACTCTTTCTTTCACGAACTTTGTGGAGACGTGTTGAAGATTCACAACATCATTAATCATGTACACAACGCACTTAATACATTATCTAGATATAGTTAAGCTCACAAAAAAAAGGAAAAAAATGAAACAGTCTATTTCGATATTTGTTTTATTATTTTCCAGTACCCCTCCAAAATCGAACTTTGACAAGTTTCCGAGTCATTTCTGCATGGCTCATACTTCAGACCTTTCACCGTTAAGGACAAACTGAAAATATTAAGGTAAGTGGATTTCTCTTTCTCGCATTTGAATAAACATAATAAATAAATGACAATTCATTGCCAAGATTTAAATGACTATTCATTATTTCTTGTTATTGTTCGTATTGTGCTAGTACATGATTTAGGATCGATGATTTTGACCTTATGTGTTTATATCTCTCGTTTGAGACCATGCTTGGATTAACATAGGTTATATCGTGCACTAGCTCGATGCCTATTTATCTAGGATGAGAGGCACATGTATACTCGAGATGAAAGATGCTCGATATCTTCAAGATGAAAGAGACCTACATACTCGAGATGAAAGATGCAGTGTCATCAAGATGAAAAAGACTTATACACTCAAGATGAAAGAGACATACACACTCAAGGTGAAAGAGACATACATACTCGTGATGAAAGATGCACGATATCCTCAAAATGAAAGAGGCTTGATATTCTTTTGGTTTACACCCTCGTGATACCGAATTAAAAGTTAACAAATAGAAGTGTAACATAAAGTGAAAATATACTGTTGTGTAATATAGTGCAAGATGGGTACTCGGGCATCTCTCCCTCTATTCTATTGCTTGCTCTCCTTTGAGCTGCCACATTTTAAAATCATTAATTAGAATAAAATAGTTTTATGATTAGTAAGAAGTTTAAAGTCCATGGCATACTACTCAAATTAATGATGTGACATAATAAGTTCTCACAAATATCATTCCTTTTCGAATGAACCCCATACTTGTGGTATCCTATCTCTAAGGAAATTTCATATTTCTTTTCCTTCCGATGGAATTACATTTCTGTGATATTCTATCCACCTTGGATTCTTATATCCCTTTCTCCTTTATGGAAGTACTAACCATTGGATCATCGACCGACTATAATTCGAAGTTTAGTTCCAACATGTTTAGTTACGACCATGGGATCCATCCGTTCCCCACTTGTTTAGTCTTCTTAGACTAACCCGTTCAACTTTCTTCTTCTACATTTTTGCATGGTGTTTCTTGCCTCCTTTTTTGGAAAACATCACATAGCAGGGAGTGTTGCTCAGGGACTGAAGAAGAAGGACAAACAAAGTGAAGGATTCACTCTTAGAGTGAAGTATCCAAGAGGTGGTACGTGACCTTATGTGAAGGCTATCAAATAGAGATATCACCTGGAGAAAGGATTTTATTACATTTTTGTATGTTTTTTACTACGCACTATCAATAAGTACTTTGTATAGTTAGTTGATATTCCACAGCCATTTTCTTCTATAAAACAACCCAATTGTAATGATGCGACCCTAGGGTCACAAGGGGTAGATCTAGGCTCGAAATGTCTGGATCTATTTCCGAAAATCGTAACAGAGATAAATACGAGACCACAAAGTGGACTCGCGGGCCTCTAATTCTCGTTGGAACAAGGGTGGGGCCAGGCAGAATGAAGGGCGATGGAAAATGGTTAGAAAGAGGTGACACCCTGACCAAAGGGGAGGAGAATCTTCAAAGCTTTGGCTAATCAATTTGGGCGTAAGGATTACAATGGCGATGTGGCTCCTTTTTATAGAGGAGGCCACATGAAACCCTAGTTTATCAAGGGAGAGGCGTCTAGGGCTTGTATGCAAACAAGGCTCAACGACTCCCTTCCTATTAAGACATAATACTAATAATAGTAAATATCTAGAAAGGGAAATAATAAGGCTAGCCTATCCTACAAGAATGGAGCACATGCCTAGAAGAAAAATGACGGAAATAGAAATGACAGAAATATAAAAAATAATATAAATAATAATTAAATGAGACTAAGTCTTAATCCAAAGGGGTCTCCAAAGTTTAGGTCGTCTCGGGTCTGTAAGAGCTGGATCTGAGCCAGGGCAGGGTCGCATCATGTAATCAATAATATTTCCAATATAAATAAATAGATACTCCACACTTTTGTTCATTTTAAATTGTGTTGTGTTACCTGATAGCATAGGGTGACTTTGGACGAGAAAAATCCAAGGTCATTGGCAGTAATACCCTTCTTTTAAAAATAGAGGTATTACACTTTGACTGCAAAATTAGCAATTAATTTGATGGTTTTAAAGTTACGTCATATGTGGATGTGACGAGAGCATTAGGTGGTTGCTTTTCGGATTGTATTCATCTCTATAGTGCACAATGAGTTTTATGACATTTGTGACTACAAATATGATGTTATGTTATTGATAGAATTTGTTTAATTTGTTCCTTCTTTGTAGTTTTTATGTCATTCGTTATTGTAAAATTGATACTATTGACAAAATAAAATTGCTTCTATCTTGAATTTTGCTTATCTACCTTATGAGTTTGTTGATTGTGGTTTACTATTTTTTCATTCATTTTTTCAGATAGCATTGATGTAAGTCATGCTATGAACAACTACTAAATTTCTTGTGTTGAACAAATTATTATCCTTCTACATTGTACTATTTTGGCTATCTCTTAATATTTTCGTTTTGATGACAAACGAATGCCATCAAGGCCCTTTGATGACACTCGTGATAACAAATAAGTATCATAAAGGTTGTTTGATGATACTCTTGATGATAAATGAGTGTCATCAAGACCCTTTTGATGACAAACAAGTGTCATCAAGTTTTCATGACACGGGTGATGATAATGCCCTTTGATGACACTCGTGATAACAAATGGGTGTCATCAAGTCCCTTTTGAAGATCGTTGAAAAAATGTCATCAAGGGCATATAATGAAATTTGTAATGATAAATGAATGTCATCAATGTCATTTTGATAACATTTTTACGATGGTTGAAAAATGTCATCAAGACTTGTGATGACATTTGTGTTGACAAACAATGTCATCAAGACACTTTGATGACACACGATTGTCATCGAGACCCTTAGATGGCATTTCTGATGACAAACGAATTTCATCAAAGGCTGTTTGATGACATTTGTGATGATAAAAATATCATCAAGATGTACCAGACAACGATCGAGTCAACTCAGGAGACAAATTTGACTTACAAGGGGAAAGAGGGTGGATGAGAGTGATAAGAATAAATGATTGCATGGGAAATAAAAAGAATAGTATGGACATATTTACAATTACGTTTTTTATATTATTTATTACCTAAATCCCCCTTGACTAATCTCTTAATTATCAAATAATCATATGGAGTACCTCGATGCTTACACATTGGTGGGTGTATAAGCTTCTTTTTGAAACCCTAACACTTTGCATATAGCTATTTTTATGTTAGAAGGCGGATTTCAACTTTTTCAACAAAAATGACTTTTTTCAAAATTATATTTTGAAACTCTTATAATACATGCAATCACATTTTTCAAGGTAAATAAAATAATTTTCTTCCCAAAATATTGTATTGGCTTTAAAGTGAAACAAACCCCTTATCTTCATTTTAGCAAGTAAACACCTTTAATATATTATACCTTTTTTTTGATTTGGTAAGATTTAGGGTAGCCAAAGTACTACTTGGACTAGCCTAGAGCACCCGTAAACGGGTGAGAACTAGTTTACTCACCAATTCTAAGAAAGAAGGGCCAACCGCCGCCCTAGATGCTCGAATCTGAGACCTCTTGCACATTGGCAAGAGGCTCAACCGTTGAGCCATGAACACTTGCTCTATACCTTTTTGTTTTTAATCAACCACCCTTCCAACATTTTCCTTTCTCTTCATTTTTATTTATTTATACCCTAAAGAAAAGAACATTAGATAGGATTTATCAAAGAAAAAAAGAAACTTTCTCCAAAAATTTTGGTCAAATTCATTCACTTCATTAAAATAAAGAAATTTGGGAGGGTGAGGGGAGGAATATGGATTTTTTTGAATAATTTTTTGACAAAAGGATAAACAAAAATATATAGAGATTTGTTTAATTGAAAACGAAATATATATCAATGATTATTTTTGGTTAAAACAAAGATGAAGTGCCTTAGTGTAATAAAACATAAGATAAGGGTGATTAAATTCCTAAACTATGAACTGTTGAATTTTTAATAGGGCATGATCTCATATGTTAAGTAGCAGCTCCACAAGCTAAAGCAATTTGCCTAGGACTTTGACTCGACGTCATTGATGTCTATGATAGGTCCGATAGAATTTGGACTTAAGCCTGCAATTAACTTGAAGATTAGGGAAGTAAGAGTAAGAAAGAGAGTTTAGAGTTTAAAGAAAGAGGAAAATGAAAGAAATTGAGAGTTATGTTATTTATTGGACGCCCAAACAAATATGACACCACCTCTATAATAGGTTTCACTTAATTACATAAACAACATAGAATTATCTTTATTTATACAATAAGCCCTAAGCTCTTCTATTTATCAATTCCCTAACAATATCCCTTCTTGAAGAAACCTTATCCTCAAGGTAACATTCAAAATTTAGGAAATTGATGTAGAAGATGCGTTACTTGCTCCCGTGTTGCTTTTTCTTCAGTCAAGGTCTTCCACTTTCAGTTAGTGGTCGACCATCATCCATACATGAGTACTACTTTTGTGAACCACCTCTATTTCACCCGTCTTAGTTGTCAGATGAGGTTATGAATTCACGACCACAAAATCACAAACCTTCCTTTTTAAAAGTGATACATGGAAAATCAAATGAATTCTTGCATGAGGACGTAATGCCAATTTATATGCCACCTTCCTAATCATGCCCAAAACATGATATAGCACATAAAAATTAGCACAAAGTTTAGATGGCACCTTATGTTGAAACCCGATCTAACGCGCACTATAAACGGGATTATAAAAAAAAACTAACTCTCGGGAATTCGTACAACCAAACGGTTTTCGTACACGGATTATTCCTCCTCCCCACCCCTCACCCGATTGTTTTTGTGCTTTTTACGAATAAAGCCTTTAGACCTTATACCGTTTATAGCGCGATCTCACTCGGAGATCAAACACGTCGAGCTTTGGCAAACGAGATAGTTCTCGAGCCAGAGAGGATTTTCGACCCTTTTATTGTACTTGATCTTGCTTTATATATAGTGTATTGCCTTTGAGAATTTATAACATATGTCGACGTGGGACGAACATTCATAAGCTAGGAAAGTATGAACGAATTTTGAGTCCCACGTGGACAAACTTGCCGACTTTGTTGACTACTCAAGAATCTCGTTGAATTGTATTGTGCACCAAACTACAAAGACACGTATGAACATTTGAGCTTGTTTGATGATGCATGGAAGTGGTAATTTGGCCCATAAGTTGGCCACCAATTCAAAGATTGATAATGGGCCAAGCCCACATGCCAAGTCTCTTGGGCCAAGGCCTATTTCACGTTAACATTCAAACAAATGAATGTCTACGTGAATTTCCCATACCTTCATGTAAGCATATATATATATATATATATATATATAGTATAAGGATCTGGTAGAAAGTAAGTTAGAGTAAAAAGTGAGTGTAATTTTAAGCCATTAGATGAGAAAATTTTAACGTTTCAGATTTGTTAAAAATAGCTACACAATTATGGAATAAATGTGTCTCACCAGATTTTCTCCTTTGTGAGACTTTTTAGGGATTTTATATCAAATAATTCTATTTACCTCTCTCATAAATTGATTCTTTCCAAACCAATTACGTATTTCTTTTTCTCCAAAAACACAAATCACGTATTCCTCTTCTCTCCCAAAATTGAAAACGTCCATGGTTTCAAACTGGTGATTTTTGTGAGAGGCATATGTTGTACTTTCAAATCCTAAAAAGGTCATCGATTGGCCTCTCCTATTTCCTCTTAGCACTCCTTTGCGTTCAACGTGAAGTCTTTCATGAATCTCCTACTCAGATCGGTAAGAACAATGGCGAATTCAAATTCTTATAGATTTTTTAATTGATTTGTTTCAATTTGAATCGCCATATAACTGTTTTCAATTAGTCTTGCTAATAAAATATGTTATTGAATTCAAATAATTAGCAACTATTAGTTAATAGGTAACCGTGTGATTATGTATTGCTAATTAATGGTGAGTGATATACATTGTTTCAATACTTTAATATTATGTGCTTCTTGTTAATTGAATGGCAACGTGTTTGATATTTCATGTTTCAAATTATTTACTTTCCGTACAATTACTATAGTGATATATTATTTGTGTGCATATTGTTCTGCTATATATTTTTTGTGTTCATATTCATTAAAATTATTCTTCCTGAATCCATTAATATTCATAGATTTGTAATGTAATAGTATTTATTTGGAATTTTTATTTATTTGGTGATATTCAATGGTAAAGGCATTGATATTCACCAAATAATATTAAGATATTTACGTATAAAAAATAGTGATGTAAATATTTTGATTCAATATTCAATGGTCACAAGAATTGACTTGATATTTTTGAGTGATATTCATTGTAATCAATAATGATATTCACATAGGTTAGGATATTTTTTTAATTATGCATTCTTTCCATTAAAAATTATATGTATTTTTTGAGAAGTTTTATACATTGTTATTAATATTTATCTATTCTATTTTTTATTTGAAGGTAGCAAATGGTCAAAAAATATCGAAGGAAGTTGAGGAAGATGGAGTCTACATAAGGACATGAATTATAATCATACATTTTTTATTTTTTATTCGTGAGACTTGTACTTGAGTGATCATATTCACCATAATAACTAGTAATATTCATGTAACTGGGTG
Source organism: Fallopia convolvulus (assembly GCA_964016875.1). Taxonomy (NCBI): domain Eukaryota; kingdom Viridiplantae; phylum Streptophyta; class Magnoliopsida; order Caryophyllales; family Polygonaceae; genus Fallopia; species Fallopia convolvulus. The sequence goes on along the minus strand of OZ024731.1, from coordinate 48,768,447 downwards.
GTTGTATTCACTATATTAGCTAGTGATAGTCATGTAACTAGGAGGTCATATTCACCGCATTATATAGTGATATTCATGTAATTGTGTGATCATATTCACCGTAATAGCTGATGATATTCATGTAATTGAATGATGATATTCTTATCAATAAATGATATATTTATGTAGCTTTTTGATTCAATATATTCATCTTTTTATATAGCAATATTCATTGAAGTTGATATGATTGTCGAAGTTATAACGAGATTATACAATTATTCATGTTGATCATATTTATTATAACAAAAGTAGATAATTATTTGTATTACGTTGATATTCATTACTTATATTGATCATATTTATTATAACAGAAATAGATATTCATTATTTATTGCATTAGTATTCATTTCACTTACTACGAAAAATAGATATTCATTAAATATCACGTTGATATTCATTTTACAGACTGCGAGAACGAGGATAAAACATTTACTTCATATCAATTTATTAAAAATATAGGGTAGAGAATAAAAAAAAATTATATCAATAGCCCAATTTATTTATTTCCAGATTCCTTATTTTTTTCTTTTTCTTTTTAAAAATCAGTCACTCCTTTTTTTAAGGAAACTACCCATATTCAAATCTCTCAATATTGATCTCATATTTCTCTCTCTATTTTTGTAATTATGCACCCTCAAATCTAACCACTCATTTTACCCAATCCGACGTCCCAAATTTTCACTCACTTTCTACCACAATTACCTTTCTACCAGAACCTCCCCCTATATATATATATATATATATCACTAGACGCGTATACGTAACGCGATACTTTTAACTCATTTCTTCTTTATGCTTGCTAATTTGCCTTTAACTATTTAGCGGTTATTTCGCGCACCATCACAACCCCTTGGCTTGGTGTCCTCATTCCACGAGGGCAACGAGACAATAAAAAGGTGCAAAGCTTATTGATTTGCGATCTAAACTCGAGATTAGGTGGAGTTCGCGCATTTTTAGAGAGTTAGGACCTCGTCCTTTGAGAGTTAGCGAACCTCGTCCATAGAGAGTTTGGACCTCGTCCATAGAGAGTTTGGACCTCGTCCATAAGAGAGTTTGGACCTTAACGAGATTCTCCAACCTCAAGTGGGAAGCGAGGGGTGGACCATACCGTAGTACTAATGTTTGAGTTGTACATTCCAACACTACAAAAAAACGCAGATTTTATGGTCGCTAAATCAAAAATCTGGTAGCTAAATCGATTTAGCGACCATACCGTGGTCACTAAATGTGGTCGCTAAAAGGCAGATCGCTAACCAAGTGTTGAGAGGGTTGCTACCCATATAGTATTTTAAAAGGTTTCATGCCTAAAATTGTTTTAAAATTGGTGTTCTACCACCATTCAGCCATAGATAACCATCTAAACCACCAAACTAGTCGATAAGAAGTAATGCATCTCAAATAGCTTTCTACACATTGATTAGGTCTTTTGTTCGTCCATTTGATTATGTATGATAAGCAATGAAAAAATGGAGAGAAGGCTCCATTGTCTTGAATAATTGTTGCCAGAAGTGACTAAAAAAATATATTGCCCCTTTCTAATTAAAACCATTTTCAATGGTAATCCATGTAACTTTTAAACAAAGCTCACTAATTCAGAGGCTACCTTTGCAGTAGAAAAAGGATGAACAAGTGAGATATAATGAGTGTACTTGGTAAACTGTCCACCGCCACTAAAATAGTATCCTTTCCACCTAACATAGGAAACCTTTTATGAAATCCATGTTGATTTGACTCCTGGAATAGGAAATGGATGCATTAATCTTGTATAATGCATGTGCTCATTTTTATGTCTTTGACAAAAGTCATATTCTCTCACAATTTGCTCCAATGTATTCTTCATCTTAGGTCAATGAAAAATAATTTCAAAAATTAATAAGTGCATGTAATACCAGAATGTTCCCCCATCGGATATGAGTGCATAGCTTCTATAAATTGCTTCATTAATGTTGTATTATTACTAATTACTATCCTTCCTTTGTACCTCAAAATGTTTTCGTAAAAACTGTTAAAGCATTGTCATTCATCACACATTGTGCAGTTAAAATCATTGATCACAGAATCACCATCATTACTAGAAGCTACTTACTTATTCCAAGTAGGTTCCATAACCATTTTTATATTGCAATCACACTCTTGTTGTTCAAACTCCTAGACAATGCATCAACAACTCCGTTTTCCTTCTCCCTTTTAAGCAATCGAGTATGACAAACTCAACAACTTCCTTATTGCTTTCTTTTGAAGATGTGTTGTAATTTTCTACTCCAACAAATGCTTTAGATATTGATGATCAATGCACGTAAAAATGGAAGGGCTCTAAAATTATCCCCCATTTGTTAACTATCATTAATATAGTTAATAATTTTTTTTCATAGGTAGATAACAAAAGATGTTAACTTTGTAAAGCTTGGTTGATGTACGCTAAAGGCCTTCCATTTTGCATCAAAAAATAGCACCAATCATATTATCCACTTTAATAGGAATAGAAAAATCAGACAATCCTAGTATTAGATTGGAATATAACATGTTCTTAGAATTTGGAATGCATGTTCAACTTCTTCGGACCAACAAAAAGCATCCTTCTTCAACAACTCAATTAAAGGATGACTTCAATCCATAACCATGTACAGTGGCGGATCCAAGATTGCCTGGATGGGGGGGGCAGACTCTGTCTAGGCTTGATGTCGAATCCGGATAGCAGGGTAGACGGAGTCGGCTCGAGTGGTATGGGTTGTGTGGCTAAAGGCTCGATTGGATCTCTCGCATGGACAGAAGCGTACGGAATTGCAGATCAAATTTTCTATAGCCCAAGTATATGCCCTTATATACACCTTTTTTCTAATTGAGAAATCAAATAAAACAAACCAATTTAATGTAGAGGATTTTCAACCAAAAAAAATTAATGTAGAGGATTATACTTAATTAATTAAATTATAAATTTTTCCTTATTCTTATCCCTAAGTGTAAAAAATCTGTAGGCTTTTTGAGGAATGTAAGAATTTAGAAAAATTGAACAAAACGTAATAAAGGTAGGGTCTGTAGGCTTTGAGGATTTGGGCTATTGGGCCAACAACAATTATAGTAATAGGGTTAAAAAAAATTGGTTGAAATCTTTTCTTGGGCCCAACAACAACAAGCTTTCCCTAATTTGCAGACGCTCATCTTCTTCGTTCAACCGCCGACAACCTGCTCAACGCTTGTGCGCACTGCTCCGCTCCTCTACCGATGTCCCTCAGTCACCGGCGCCCCATTCTTGCCCCATTCATGCCCCTCAGTCCCGCCCCGATGCCCCGTCCCGTCCCATTCCTACCCCTAAACCTCCGACTATCCTACTGAAATTTCCGACGAACGGGGGGGAACTGCCCACCCATGCCCCCTAGATCCGCCGCTGACCATGTATAAATCTTCTGTAATATCTAATTAAACCTAAAAACACCTCTTAATCCCTTAAGATTTTTAGGTAATGACCAAAATAACATTGCTTCTACTTGGAAGGATCAAATGCTACTCTTTTGCTTAAGATAATATGCCTCAAATAATCGATTTATGTTTTCCAAAAGCATATTTAGATTTCTTTGAAATAATTTATGTTGTCTCATCAGTTCTATTATCATAATTAAGTGTTCAATATGCTCCTCCAAACACATACTATATACTAATATGTCATCAAAGAATACCAATACAAAATATAACCCGAATATCTCATTTATATGTGACTGAAAAGTGGTGGTTCATCAGTTAAGCCAAACCGCATAAGCTTGAGTTCAAAAAGGCCATGATGTGTTCTAAATGATTTCTTAGCTATATCATTCCTCTCCATCCTAATTTGGTGATATCCAACACATAAATCCATCTTAGGATGATGCATCCACCTTGTAATTCATCAAGAAACTCTTTTATATGAGGTGTAGTGAACTTGTCCTTTATGGTGAAATTATGAAGGTGTCTATATTCTACACAAAAGTGCGAGGCCCATGCATCTTTGGTTTTCACCAACAAAGTGGGAGAGGCAAAGGGGATATGAATCGACCTTATGGGTAGCACTTTGAAGCATTTCAACAACATATTTTTCTATTTCATTTTTCCATAAGAAGATACGTTTATATGGTTTTGAACAAACATATTTAGTACCTAGATCCGCTGTAGATATAGTTGAGAACTATCCATCCTTACTTAGTTCCAAATAAAGCCGATTAGTGATTTGGTTAAATAGTATTGATATTTATATGATTTTCTCTACCCTTTGGTTTGGTAGCCATTTTCTCTAATTCATTCTTTTTTCCATGTTTTGTCTATATTGAGAAATTCAAAGACTATTGTGTTGTCCTTAATTTGTACATCATTGGTTATTCCTCTATAAGAGGTCTTGAATTTATCCATATATCTTTTCACATTTCAAGTTTTTCCATCCCCTAGTTGCCATATGAGTCCATCTTTAAAAGTCTCCTTTATTTTAAAAAACTCAGAATTAGGAGTGTTGACTTACAAATTTGAAAGAGAAATCAAGCTTTCATGGTTGTACATGTAAATACCTTTTAAGATCAAGGGTCGAATAGAGCATGGATTTCATGAACAAATCTGTGGATTTCTGCCATGAACAACAATAAATCTCCATGTCAACAGAGGAGCGAAACATAAGAGAAGAAGACGAGAAGAAGGAGAAGACGATAAGAAGTAGAATATGAGAAAAGGCTTCTTACCAAGCGTCCATGGAGAAAGACGAGAGAGAGAGGGGGGGGGGAGAGAGACTTGGAAGGAAGTCGATGGAGAGAGAGAATCTTTGATGGGTATATATGAATTGGGAAGAGTATGATAAGTGGGGCCCACATGCTTTGCTTTTGGGAATTAAGTTTACCTATTTGTGATAAGCATGAAGATGTCGATTATTTGTTCGGAAATAAGTATCTGAAATAAGTTGCTTATTTAAATAAACAAACTTATTTCGGGTGCTTATAAGCAGAAATATAATCAACACCCCCATGCCTATTTCAAATAAGCAAACTTATCCCCAAAAAATAAGCAATGACCCCACCCCTAATATTTTCTACTAGCCCCACCTAACCCGATTTTTCCTTCCCCCACACATTCAGATCTGATAACCTCCATCTCTCTCCCCCATTTCTGCCCCATTGAAGCCCAACAGTGGGCGAGGGCAGCAATGGAAGGGAGTCGATCCATTAAAGGTCAGTTTGAGATTTGTCCTCTCTTGTTCCCATTGAAGGCCGCCATTGATGGCCAACCCAAGCTCTTAATTGATAAACAACCATAGGAAGGAGAACCAAAGAGAGAATCTAAGACAGAACGACGGTTTGAGAACCAGAGAGACTCGGGAGAAAGAATTATTCACCACCGCCGACAATTTTAGAACCAGAGAGAATTCGAACGAAACAACGGTTTCAAAACCAAAATTTATCGGTTTGAATTTGTCCTTCTCAAAATTTATAGATTTGCCTCCTCAAAATCTATAAATTCATCTCCAAAATTTATTGGTTTTTAATTTATAAACAACCCTATGAAGGAGAACTAGAGAGACTCGGGAGAATGAATTCACCATCGCCGACAATCTGCCTCGTCAAAGTCTACAACACAAAGGAGAAAGAAGCATAAAGATTATTTTATTATATTTGTTTTGGGAGGGTCAAGGGGAGATCTCATGGTGCACGTTGTTCGCAGATGATATAGTGTTGGTGGATGAGTCAAGAGTACGAGTCAGCAGCATGCTTGAAACTTGGAGGGAGAAGCTGAAGTCAAAGGGTTTCAGACCGAGCAAAACCAAGACGAAATATGTGGAGTTCAGGTTCGGGCAATGTGCAGCCCATAATGAGGAAGTACTTTTAGGAGGGGAAGTCGTAACAAGAAAGGAGGATTTTAAGTATTTGGGGTCAGTGTTGTAGAGTGACAGAGGCATAGATGGGGACATCATACATCAGATACATAGGGGCTAGCAGAAGTTGCGGGCGGCGTCGTAGGCTCTATGTGATAAGAAGGTGCACTCAAGCTAAAAGGAAAGTTCTACAGAACAGTGATCAAACCAACTATCCTCTACAGGGCAGAGTGTAGGCCCACCACGAAAGTACATGAACAAAGGTTAATGGTAGCAGAAATGAGAATGCTAAGGTGGATGAGCGGACACACACTACTAGACAAAATCAGAAACGAAGTGATCAAAAGCAGAGTGGGAGTAGCCAATATAGGGGATAAGTTGCGAGAATTCAGATTGCGCTAGTTTGGACATGTTTAGAGGCGGAGCCTTAAGGAGCCAGTTCGAAGGTGTGAGAGCCTGGTCTTCGGAGACGTATGTAGAGGTAGGGGACAACCGAAGAAATGTTGGAAGGATAGTATAAGGCAGGATGTCAGCCGGTTGGGGATTTTGATAGATCTCGCAATGTGCAAGGATAGCGGAAGGGAGAAGTTTGAGTAGCGGATAACTATTCACCTGAACAAACCTGTCCTCTGGAGCTTTGAGGCTTTAGCGCCTTTGTTTTGGTTTTTGTTTTGCTTTGTTTTTGCCTCGTCTTTGCCTTTACTTGCATGGTTTTCTACTTGTGTTCTGTGGTCCGGTTGAGTCTTTTGGTCGCTCCCCTTTGGGGTGCACCATCTTGACCCCCCAAATTTCCCTTGACGGGAAATTCTACTGGATAAATGTTTTTGTTATTGTTGTTTTGAAAGAGTATTTTGGTAAATTTCTCAATTACGTTTTAAAAATTACCAAAATCTTAAATCAAACGCCCACATATCAACATCAATATCAACAATGATTTATCGAACACACCTCTCGGATGCTTATTTCATCAGAGTGATTATTGCTTAAGCAGTTATCGAACACACCTACATGAAAAGTGAAAACGTTTCAAACAACGGAAACGGCCCGTGTCCGGTCTAGGTATTGGATTGGACACGGTCAAGGCGGTCAAACGATTTTTTTTAAAAAAAAGAAAAGAAATTTAAAGCAGATCATCTTCCATTCTCTCTCCCCGTGCAATGAGCCCTAGCCCCTAAATCTTCCATTCCTACCCTCTCCAGTCCTCCTCGTCAGCGGCGTTCCTTCTCGTTCAACTTCGTCCTCGTCCCCGTCGGCTACAGTCTGGTCAGTAGCAGACTAGCCGCGTTTCTCTGGTGGGCGGCCGAGCTTCTCTGTCGCAGCCACTCAGGCTGATTCATGAGTTCGTCGCTTTTTTCTTCTTCTAATCTTTCTTCTTCTTCTTTTTCGTTGAATACGTTTACTTTTTGGACAAATGTGTATATGTACTAAAGTTGATTGCTTATTGAGCATTGAGTGTGGCCGTTTAAACATGATAAACGTTTTGATTCTAAACATGGTTTTGTAATATCCTAGATGAATTTTAAAATTTGAAGTGTAAACTGACGAGTAAAACGAGGAAATGTCAAGACTCAACTCCCATGTGTCATTGGCAATACTGGATAAGTTGGGCCATGGCTGGGTAATGTCAGACTCAACAGCAACACATCTGATACAACTAGTGTTATTAATGCCCACTAGGTTAGGACATATGGGGTACCTTATTATTTGGTTATTGAAGTTCAATCCTTTGTTGGATTTACTTACGATTCCTTAAAATTCTCTCGTCTTTTGGATGATTATTACTTCTGTATACTGTCTGTAAGTGATTTCTACTTTGCTAAACAAATTCTTTTCCGCTGTTTCTGTTGTGTTTAATTCTCATTCCATGATAAGGTGTTTGACTTGATAAAATAAATACTCATCACGTAGGTATTGAATCCAAGCTTAAGAGTTCAGCTAAATTATTCAACCCTAAAAAAATCAAGAGTTCAGCTAAAGTAAGATTTTTCTTGATGGTACCTAATGACACTAGGACTCATGTAAGTGAAAATATTGGATTGTCAGCATATGATAAAAACAACAAACTTTATAGCGTGCCAATTTTTTTTTAAATTGTTTTAGATTTTTTTTGACTAATGGTCTGTTTTTTTGTGGTGGCAGGATTAAACTTACCTGAACCATAGAAGAGAGAATTGTTAGTTTTCTTTCATATCAATTGATAACTCAAGTAGTTATCTTTCATGGCTCGGAAGAAAGAACACAAGAATGGATTAGATCACAAGTCTACGGGCAACAAAGAAAAGTATCTACCACCAAAGGACAGGTCACCTTTTGTCAATGGAACCGGCAAACCTAATGACATGGCGGATGTGCAAAATTGTGATGAACAACACATACAATCGAATGAAGAAGTTAAAATTACTTCCTCTTCAGGAGATGGAAAAAGAAGAAATAAAAAATCTGTCAAGTCACAAAGACGTGCTGAGCAAGGGATGGATGCAAAGCAAAGCATTCAGAAACCAGCAATTGTCAAAGATGAATCAGGTTTTGACATGGAATCTACTCCTCTGCGGGACATTGGGACATCTGAGAGTACTCATGCTGCAGAGCTTCTAAATGACAGTTCTAACATTGCACAAGACAGATTGCAAAGTGAAGACATCAGTGGATACTTACAGCTTTCTGATATATTGGGCTTTGAAAACCTCAAGACTTCTATCTTGTCTTTATTAAAGACATCTTATGAATGGGTAGAAAAGCAAAACCCACATTTTGTTGTTGTGACAAGCAGGGTACAGAGCACTTGTGATTATATCCGGATGAAATATGTCCAGGCATATCCAGTTGCCTTAAGGTGGCTTCGGCATTTGGGAAATATATCGTTTCTTGTGTTGATGGTCTGGTTAAATTGTTTTCTAAGGGGGGTGGATTCCTTTGTGCGCATGGGAACAACATCCTTTTTCTCTGTCATATGGTTCAGTGTTCTTTCTGTTATTGCTATGGTTGGGACTTTCAAGCTTCTTCTGGTACTGGTAAGCTCTATAGGGTTTTCATTCTTGACTCCACCTTTATTTGATGCCTTCGCCCTTCAGCTAGTTTTTTGTTACTTGAATCAGTTTTTTATTCTTTGTTTTTATGGGTTGCTTTAAAGTTAGCATGTAACATCTAGCCCTTTGTTTCATGGGTTGGATGATATGAGGTTGGTTTATGCAGAACTGCGTATTCAGCTTCATAGTTATCATGTTATAAGGCAGCCAAGAAATTATGTTTGATCTTATTTGAATTCGTATTTGTATTTTAGGAAGTGGGTCTATATTATCAATGGTAGTCTGAAAAGATGTCATAAACTGTAGTACATCTTTCCCTTTACTTTCAGAATACTACATGCATTACTTGCAGTGTGCTTGTACTTGTATTGTAATTTTGGAAGTTGACTTGTTGCAGAGAAGGTATTTGAATTTGAATGGTGTATATTGTTACTTTAGAAGGTGCAGGTGTTTTAGTAGAATGACATAGGTTAATTAGTTTTTGGATCTGCAGAACAGTCATGGTACTAAAGAATGGAACCTAGCTTGCTTACACCATCAGGTGCATCTGATCATTAAAAAGCATGACTGAAGTTGTCTCGGACCCTAGGCATTGGGTGGCTAGGGCAGGTCACATGCCTGGTGAAAGCTGTGGTAGTGTAATTGCTTCTTATAGGCTCCCTCCTGCTTCACCCTTGGTTGGGACCTTCATAGGCGCAGATGGTCTTTATATTCCTATCTTTCAAGGTTTTAATTGTATCTATAAGTGGCCTTTGAGTGTCATCAGCAGCATTGATGTAAATATTTACTTGAGTGATGAAGCTTTTGACTAGAAAATATCAAATTATAACTTCTTAGATCTTGTTAACTTAGGAGCTGGTTTCTTCGATTTCTTACAAAATCATCCTTTGTTCAACTTCAACTTTCAACTAGATAATAGCATCTGCACTATGTAAGAATAATTATTGAGTTTTATTCAGCATTATGCTGTATTACTTGGGTAATTATTTGATGTTCTCGTATGCCTTTTTTTCAATATAATCCTCAAACTGATCCATTCCTATTTAAGGTGAACCATGTGAATGTTGTCTTCCCTTGGTATGTTCTTTACTTAATTAAATGATTATAATTAATGCTGTGTCAAATGCGATAAATGTATATAAACTTAGCTGATATCCAAAGCTGTATATGATAAAGTGATTTTTATATATTCAAGGATGATCCAGTTTTGCATTTTGTGATCTCCTGTTTTTTCCCTTCAAAGGAGCCAAAACGCTATAGATGATGCATTGTGGATTAATCTCTCTATTCTTTCCTCCTATTGTAATTTATCAACTATTTTCACATCTTCAAGAGTGCATGTCTATTGCCTGAAGCTGTAGATGTTGTGATGTATCATGCTCTCTTTTTAAGGAATGCTTGCTTGTAACAGGTATCTGCTGCTCTCATTGGAGTTTTTGTGGGTTTCATGATTGGCTTCATAATGTGTGCTGTATCTGGAGCTGTGATTTTATGGCTATATGGAAGCTTCTGGACCACTTCTTTTGTCATTGCCCTGGGAGGTGATCCTGCTGAACTTTAGCTGGTTTAAGTTGGATTAATTTTTTTTTTGTCATTTTTTTTGTATGTATTGGGGGTTGGGGGTGGGGATTTACAAAATTAAGTTGACCCACAAAAGAAAAAACAAATACATGCAACTATTTGCGTTTTGCTTATCATTTTCCCTGGATTTATTACCTAGTATTGTTTATATAAAGAGAGTAAATAGTAGTTGGAGACATTCATGTTGTAACAAATTATGCAATTTCGTCTCATTTCCAATAAAAATGCAGGGTTGGCATTTGCCTTGAGACACGAGCGCCTTGCACTTCTAGTCACCACTATTTACTCAGTATATTGTGCTTGGACATACGTGGGATGGCTTGGCTTGCTTTTGGGCTTCAATTTATCATTCTTTTCGGGTGATCTACTAATTTACTTCCTTAAAAGCAACATGGATGGAAATATGCCCTCTGAACAAACAGAAGGAATGCATAATAGTCAACAGAGCTTCTTCAATGGTGAGCCATATCATGGTTTCTCTGAAAATGTTCAGGGACAGACAGCAGATCGTAGTGCAGGATTTGCTTCAACCAGTGGGGCTGATTCTGAGATTACATCTGAAGATGAAGTTGTCCGGTTGTTAAATTGCACAGATCATTATTCAGCTCTGGGATTGTCCAAATTTGAACAGATAGACATGTCTCTACTTAAAAGGGAATACAGGAAAAAGGTACGTGGCCAATTTCCTCTCCTGCATATTATTGCATTCTTGAATAGAAGCTTATTGTCTTTTTGGTTTCAATCTTCATTATTCTTAAAGATCATTTGTTTTCAACAAAAAAGCTGTGATATGCTTTTCTGTCAGTTGTGAAATCATTTTCAGTCACTGAACTGTCTCCCAGGTGTATTAAAAATTTATCATTTATTAGTGCTACTGCTGATGCTAGTTCTTGTTGATAATTAAACTATCTTCAATCATTGCAGGCAATGCTGGTCCATCCTGATAAAAATATGGGAAATGAAAAGGCAGCAGAAGCTTTCAAGAAACTTCAAAATGCATATGAGGTAATTCTTCACGTGCCTTCTTCCAGACATTTATCATTATCCTTCTGATTTTGAGGAATGGTGATTCTCCATAGGTTTTGCTCGACTCTTTGAAGCGGAAAGCATATGATGATGAACTAAGAAGAGAGGAGCTATTGAATTATTTCCGTCGTTTTCAAAGTATTCCTCAAAAGGTCAGGATCCATGGTCTATATTGCTCATGACAACTCATTCTCCTGAGGTGAAAGTATCATGAGACTTACTTGCATAATAAATACCTTGTGTAAATCTAAAACAAAAAACCTTGTCGACCCACTTTGGCAAAGGTCAACTGACATTGTTAAACTCACGAACCTTGTCTTCTTGCATCAAATCTCCAAATGAGAGGCGAGATTTAAAATGAAGAACCTGCAATTGCCAAAATTAATTCTCGTTGTATAAATGATTTACCAAGCTCACACATCATTAGTATTTTGATAATTGATTGGCTTTAGTTGTGTGTAGGTTGATAAGTGATAACACTATTATTGTCTCTCTAAAAGAAAAAGCGGATAACTATTGTTTTTCTCTGAATGCATCTGCATGTATTAAAATGAAACAGAGCTGATTCTGATTTGTGATTATGCCAAGGCTTACCTATATCAACTATATGCTTGGTTGAGTATCAGATCAGGTATATAGAGGCAACCGTATCTCATGAATGGGTTGCTAGTTTGCAACAATGAACAGGGAAAGAAGGAAATATAATTGGTTTGAATGATTTGTGTCTGCTGTTAAAATTAAAAGCTGAGGCATTGAAATCTCTATCTTGCCTTGTTCAGAGCTCCTTTGCATGAATAGGGTTTTATTACTTCACACTTATCTATATCATCTCAGACCACCATGTAGCAATGAATGTTGAAATTGTATATTGACTTCACTGATTAAGTGTGCTTTGATTTGCTATTGAGTCAGAAGGGGCGCCACGGTTTCTTCCCTAATGGATTTGCACACTCAGAAGCCGACGGTGAGGACCCACTTGGGGAGGCAAGGCGAATTGCATGCAAGAAATGCGGTGGCTTTCATATATGGTTTCAGACTAATAAATCCAAATCTAGAGCAAGATGGTGCCAGGTTGTTCCCTATTTTCTTGGAGTTGCATGTGGCTATTTATTTAGTATGAATATGTAATTATGATTGTATCATTTGTTTGCTTGTTTCTGAAGGACTGTAATGATTATCATCAAGCTAAAGATGGGGATGGATGGGTTGAACAGTCTTCTCAGCCTTTGTTTTTCGGAATCTTACAAAAGGTAATAGTTTTTTTCCTTCTGAAAGGACAAAGGTAATAGTTGGCACTTAGAAATATGCCTTTCAATTGATGTATGTATTGTTAAGCTATCACGAGATATATTGCAGGGAAGGAAGTCAAAGAACGCATGTCGTGTCTGCTCAATAATTTTATTTTGCTAATCGGTTAAATGTGGGTTCCTAGGTTGATCCACCTGCTGCTTATGTTTGCGCTGACAGCAAAGTATATAATGCCACTGAGTGGTACATCTGTCAGGTATTGCTTTTATCTTGCCTTAAAGATCTTCCACAAAGGAGGATTTTGTGGTTTCTCAATTCACTAATTGCAGTTTTTCTTTGTACCGTTTCTTGTGTTACCCGTCCTGGATTTGCATAAAGTATAATGATTCGGTTTTTGTTCAAAGGGGATGAGATGTCCAGCCAATTCTCACAAGCCAAGCTTCCACGTGAATACCAATGTCACTAAGAATACCTATGGGCGAGGAGGACCTTCATCTCAGAAAGGCGGCGGCATTCCAGGATCCAATATGGAAGAACAGATGACGGAGGAAGAGTTCTTCGAGTGGATACAGAATGCTGTAAATTCAGGCATGTTTGAGAATTTTGCTGGAAGTAGCTCGGGTGACGGTGCACCGACGGAGTCCTCCTTCAGAAAGAATGGTGGGGCTAATACTAGTGGAAGCAGCAGTACTAAGAGAAAGAAAAAGGGGAAAAAGTGGTAAGAAACAACACTATGTGAAGGTTAAAAAAAGACTGACAATACGATGAAGGGAGGCATTTTACACTTTACAGTTGTATATTCTCTATCGTCTACGAAGTAACTCCCTTGTTAACCTAAGGTAAAGTTTCAATGGCTTAAAAAAATGGCCATCAGCAGCTAGCTAGCTAGCTAGCAATACAGGCAATGAAGATTTTTGTTGATTGTGAGCAAGGCTTTGCTCATGTAACTACATATATATTATTTGGGTAATACGGAGATGAAAAAAATAACCTTGCTTGGGAGAGAGAATCAACTTTATTTTCTCGTTGCTCATCAATTTGCAGGTTGTATATCAGTTGCCTATTATCTTATGGGTTAACTGTGCAGGAAGTTGGAGATTTTCTCGCAGTTTTTTGGTGGTTGATTATATTGGTACATTTAGTTTCATTGTGCTCTGCTGTTAGAGTTTGCCGTCTTTGGCATATCAGGAGGTAGAGAAATGAAAGAGAAGAGGGCATCTGTGTGCAGTGCCATATAACACAATTTGTGGTCTAACTGAATGATACCAAACGATACATATAAACACAACAGAACTCAAACCACATAAGTGGGTTGTGCGGGTCGGGTTTGGGTATGTATGGTTCAACCAGATTCGGGTTGTCAGGTTGATAATTTTTCCAGGTTGATCAGGTTTAGTATGGTTCAACAAGGTTTAGGTTGTTAGGTTGATAAAATTTCTGGGTCCACTGGTTAGGGCTGCTTTGGATTGATGTGAGTGGGTCGACCCAACAAAGTAAAATATATTATAATATTGAATATAGATGATATGTATTTTTTGTAAAATAATATTTTGGGTCAATTCAACGGGCCAAGAGGCAAGAGCATTAAAACAATGTTTTTTGTTAATCAAGTCGGTTGCTTTTTCACCCATTGTTTTCTAGCCTGGTTTCAGCCTAAAAAAACTTCAGATGGGTCGTGTCGTGTTAGATTGTTTGGTTGTATTTTGACATGCTCTACACATAAGTGACTTAGAACAACTAAAATCTGGAACATATCCCATCTAAAATGTGAACGAAATAGAATCAAAATTTGCATATGCATTACGAACAATCGGACATAAGTAGTGTAAACACATTAGTGTGCATAGGCACAACCGTGAGGGCATTGTGCGCATGTGTAGACACAAGATGATGTGCATGTATTCGTAGAAAGTGTTGTTGGCGCTCTCGTTTAGGTTGATACAATTGGACAAGAATGTGTACGTTTTGAACCTGCGGTTTCCTAAGTATGCCAATACATATGAATATTTAAGCATTGAACTAGACAAGTAATGGATATGCATCAAGCTTGACAAATCATGAATCATGCCTAAATTTGTTATTTTTTCATTGAAGTTTTGGTGCAAACTTTTATTATAAACAAAAAACCTTTATGAAATTAGACAAACAAGTAAATCTTGATGCATATTCAAGTTTATGTAAGAGTCGCTCTGACTTCCCTCTAAAACCTCTAAAGAGATAAAGAGCTGTTAATTGATAGAAAAGAGAGAAACAAGAGAAACAGAAAGAGAGGAAAAAGATTCTGTTTCATTAAGTTGTCTGTTTACAACAGAATATAACATTTATAGTCTTTCTTAATAAGAACACTTCTTTTATTACAACCATTATATGCATCACCCCCCCCCCCCCCCCCCCCCCCTCAAGCGAGGCATGGATTGACAAAAACATGCCAAGCTTGGACAATAGTAAATGTTGCTGTGCAGAAGGAAGTATTTTCGTAAGCACATCAGCTAATGGCTCTGTGGTAGGAAAGTAAGATAGTTGTAGCAACCCTTCAATGATTTTGTCTCGTGTGAAATGAATGTCAATCTCGATATGCTTTGTCCTTTCATGTTGTAGTGGATTCTTAGCTATTTGTATAACATAATTATTGTCACAGTGTAAAGTGACATGTTTGATTGTATCTATGCCCAAATCAACAAGCACTCGAACTAACCATGTGACTTTAGTGGCAGCTTGAGCCATGGATCTATACTCTGCTTTAGCAGAGCTACGAGATACAACACTTTGCTTTTTGCTCTTCCAACTAATTGGAGATCTTCCTAGCATAAGAATATAGCTAGTGATTGACCTTCTAGTTATTGAACATGAGGCCCAATCTGAATCCGAATAAGCAGATAAGACTGGATTATTAGATCCATTTAATAGAATCCCACAGTCTATAGTGCCTTTAACATATTTGATGGTATGAAGCAAAGCTGAATAATGACTGGTACGAGGTTGTTGCATGAATTGAGATAAGGTTTGCACATCAAAACATAGACCAGGCCGAGTATTAGTTAGAAAATTCAACTTGCCTATCAAAATTCTGTATGATGTAGGATCAGAGAGCAAATAACCATCCTCATGAAGCAGCTTGCAGTTAAGAGGCAATGGAGTGCATACAGAAGGCAATACTTCATAGCAACAGAATCAACCAATTCTTTAGCAAAATTGGATTGTGTCAAAGCAATACCATTATCCAGAATAGTTGCCTCAAGTCTCAAGAAGTAGTGTAAGAAGCCTAAATCTTTGATGCTAAAGGCAGAATTTAAGTACTGTTTTAAGGAAGAGATTTCAGCCATATCAAAACCAGCCACAAGCAAATCATCAACATAGATATCCACAATAGCAATCTAATCACCTCTCTTCTTTGTGAAAAGGCTGTAATCATTTTTGGACTGATGAAACCCAAGAGAAAGAAAAGCAGAAGTGAGCCTCTGAAACCACGGTCTAGAAGCTTGCTTGAGACCGTATAGTGTTTTTTTAGCTTGCAAACAAAATTTCATGGATTAGGAATGCCCTCGGGTGCTTTCAAATAGACTTCTTCATTTAAAGTACCATGTAGAAAGGCATTATTCACATCAAGTTGATGAATATACCATTTCTTAGAGACTGCAATAGAAATAATGCTCCTAATTGTTGGCATCTTCACAACAGGAGAAAAAGTTTCATAGTAATCAATTCCTTGTAATTGAGTAAAAGCCCTTTGGCCAGTAATCTTGCTTTAAAACGCTCTAATAAACCATCAGACTTCAATTTGACCTTAAAAACCCACTTACAACCCACTGCTTTCTTTCCTGGTGGCAAAGGAACCATTTCCCATGTTTCATTTTTCTGTAAAGCTGAAATTTCAGCATCCATAGCAAGCACCCATTGAGGATCTTTAGAAGCTTGTATAAAGGAAGAAGGCTCATTGTAAGAGGATAGAGAGGTAATTAAAGCATTGGAAGAGTGTAAAGAATCCAGGGAAACCATATGAGCTTGGTATGTGGTAGAAGAACAAATATAATCATGAAGATAGGATGGTTTAGTATGATTTCTAGTTGACCTTCTTACAACAGGTTCAGGATTAGGCGGTGGAGGAATTGGAAGATCAGGAAGCTTAGGATGTTGTGGTGAAATTAGGATATCAAAATTAGAGTGTGAAGATGATGATGAAGGTTGATCATTATCTAATTCAAAAGAATTAGAAGAAGATGATGGAGTTGTATGAGGAGGTAAGAAAATGTTTGTGGGATAATCTGTAACAAGAGTTGGTAAAGTACTAGAGGAATCAATAGAAGAGATGTAATGAAAAGGATAACGTTATTCATGAAAAACAACATCTTTGGAATGAAAAATCTGTTTGGAAGAAATATCCATTACAATATAAGATTTTTTTCCAAAAGAGTAACCAAGAAAGACAAAAGGTGAAGCTCAAGCTGAAAACTTATCTTTTCCCCCTTTTTAGAGTGTTAACAAAGGCTAAGCAACCAAATGCTTTAAGAACATTATAATCTAGTGTGTGGTTGAATAGAAGTTCAAAAGGAGATTTATTGTTTAAGGAAGAAAGAGGTGTGCCCTTGATAAGGTATGTGGCTGTAAGAATGCAAACCCCCCAGAATTTGTGAGGAACATTAGATTGGTAAAAGAGAGCTCGAGCTACTTATAATCAATGTTTGTGTTTTCTTTCACCCACACCATTTTGTTGAGGGGAATCCACACAAGTGGTTTGATGTTGAATACCATTTTTAGAATAGAAAGAAATGGCATGAGGATCACTAAACTCGGGTGCATTGTTAGTTCTAAAGACTTTGACATTGGAATGAAATTGGGTTCTCACATGAGCAACAAAGGTTTGTAAAACAAAGAGAGCATTGCATTTAGTAGCCATTAGAAAGGTCCAAGTACATCTTGTATGATCATCTACAAGAGTAATAAAATACCTAAAGCCATTGTGAGTATGATGGCGATAGGGGCCCCAAGAATCAACATGGATAAGCTCAAAAGGAGCACAAGCACGAGTACTAGAAGTATGAAAAGGCTTCCATGCTGTTTTTCTTTAGGGCATATGGTACATATAGTTTTGGTCTTAGAAAAATGCTTAAGAAAAGGTAAACAAAGCAACTGATCATAAGATGGGTGTCCTAGCTTACAATGCCATAGTTCCAAACTCTTATTGAAAGCAACAGAAGCTAATGAAGCAGGTTGTGTTTTGGTGTCTCGAATTGAGACATAGAGCCCTTTGTCCTCTTTACCAATAACAATTGGCTTCCTCATCAAAGGGCCCTAGAGATAGCAATGTGATGGAGTGAAGATCGCATTAGCTCCAGATTGCTTAGCAAGTTTACTGACTGACAGAAGATTGAAACAAAATTCTGGAACTAATAGAACATTTTGAAGAGAAATATTCTCAGACAACTTTGCTGAACCAAGGCTTGTAATAGATGCTTTAGCTCCATTTGGCATAGTAATTGACATCGACATAGAAACAGACTTAACAGAATCCAACAATTCAGAACTAGAGGCCATATGATCAGTAGCGCCACTATCTAAAATCCATGATTGATCATGCTTTGAAGAAAGGAAACAAGAAGAAGTACCTGCAAGAAAGGCTCGTGAATTAGAATCCTCCACAAATTGCTTGCTTAAGAGAGACATGAGCTGCTTGAATTGAGCTTGATTAATAACAGCATGGACGTCTTCCTTGTCTTTAGCTTCATTGTCAGTTGAGACATTATTTGCAGACTTGCCTCCACAAACATGATTAGGAGGATAGCCGTGTAATTTCCAACATCGATCCCGAGTATGTTTAGGATTGTTGCAATAATCACAGAAATACCATTCTTATTGTTGGCATCAGTTGATTTAGAGACAGAACCAGGATCAACATTCTTGTTCTTGAAGTTTGAGGAACCAGAATTGGATTTACCATTCCTATTAGCACCCAAGGCAGAACTATCAGACTCAAGAGATGGAGTGGATCGAATAAAACGTTAAGATTCTTCCTGAAGAACAAGATTGTAAACATTTGAAAGAGACGGTGGAGGCTGCATCATGAGCACATTGCCTCGCACCACAAAAAAGTTGTCATTAAGGCCCATCAGAAATTGAATTATCTGTTGACCTTCAAGAATAGTGCGTGCAACAGAGTTCGAGCCACAAGAACACACTTTGGATTCAAGAATAAGAGAATATTCGTCCCAAAGGTGTTTGCACTTGGTGTAATATGCGGTAATAGAAAGATTTCCTTGATTGAGCGAAGCAAGATCTCATTGGATTTGGAAATGGTTGGTGCGATCATTTTTCCGGAAACGCGACTCTAATTCCATCCATACTTGCCTTGCAGATCTACAATAGAGAATAGATTCGGCAATATCTTTGTTGACCGAGTGTAACAGCCATGAGAAGAACATGTTATCACATCTATCCCATTGCGCCTAATGAATTGGATTATTAGAAGATCGAATACAGGTCCCCGTAACAAACCCAAACTTGTTCTTGGCGAGAAGCGATAATTCAACCGATCACTTCCAAGAAGAATAGTTGCGATCATCTAAGAGACTAGTAGATAAGACGTATTTCGGATGATCGTCGTGATGAAGATACAATTCCCCCATGGAATTCAAGATTTCAGAAGCATAATTGTGAGAACGTCCCCAAGGATTCATATAATCACGAACAGGGGAATTGCGACCATTGTTAATCGGAGAAGAATTCAGATCAAGAAAATCATGATCGAAAGAAGACATTGAATCAAAAACAACGAAGAAGAGATTGATCGATCAAAGAAGAAAAGATCTATTTTACTTCCCGTTTGATACCATGTTAGTTGATAGAACTGAGAGAAACGAGAGAAACAGAAAGAGAGGAAAAAGACTCTGTTTCATTAAGTTGTCTGTTTTACAACAAAATGCAACAATTATAGTCTTTCTTAATAAGAAGACTTCTTTTATTACAACCATTACATTCATTAAGAGTAAAATTGGTCGAGAAGGCGTTGACACAATTACCGAGAAGACGTTGATATAATCGCCGAGAAGGCATACTTTTTGCTGAGAAGGACATCCCTTACCCATTCAAGTCGATATTCAAAGGAAATTTATGTTGATTTTGTAAATGGAGCTGTGAAATTCGATCCAATACTAAATCTTATGAAATTTGTTTTTTTTTTATATTGAAAGCCCCTTATTAATTTTACTTCAATATGAGATTTTGACCTTGGATCTCGTTTTTTGTACCAAATTGTTCTAATTGGATGTGTCGATTACCAAACTTTCTCTGAGCGGTGGGCAACGGTTGTGTTTCTACAATGGGACTGCCTTCTTTCACCGCCCTTTCTCTAGAAGAATTTTGACGTCTGGATTTTTGTATGCCGACGACTATGGTTGCTTGTGTGGTGCTCTGTTGTCCATTGTTGACGCGTGAGAATTGTTTTGGGTCTACCTACGTGGCTGATTTTTTCACCAAATCTATCCTATTTTGACTTGTCTCGAGACCATGTGAATCCCCTTTGTTCGCCAAATCTATTCTATCATAAGACCATCAAGATATGGATACGAATAAGAGGAAGAAGAGTGACACATAAATATAATTGGACTACCATGGAAAATATTAAAGAGGAAGAAGAGCGACACATCAATATAATTTGTTCACATACAATTTCAGTAAATTTGTCATGCGCGCTCAAAGTTATTGCGTAGTTCCTCAGATTATTTTTATACACTCGAGACATTATGAAGTTGTGAAAATCATTTAGGACTAAAAGGGTCATTTGGCACATACTATATTAACATGTCTTTTACCTAACAAGGCATCACAACATAAAAGAGTATTAGCACATATTTATATTGTATTATATTACCCTAGCTTGTACCACAAGGCACACTCTTGTATATATCTGTTATGATAATGAGAAGAGAACCCCAAGGGGGAATTTACCCAGCCGTAAGGAGTTCTTTGGAAATTTACGGAGCCCGCGCCCGCAGTCCTCGATCCCCCTCCTCTACTGACACCGACCTCTCTCCGCGCAGCCCCCCCACCGGCCGCTTTTCGTCGCGTGTCGCATCCCCAACCTCTCCTACCGACCGGTCCTAGAAACGGTCGCTGCCTGTCCTTCACGCCGCTCCCCTCGGCTCATCAAACCCTCACAAAAATTTGCCTTCTGCCATGTCTGGCAAAACAGGAGATGGATCTTCCAGCGACGAAACGCCCAAGAACAAAGATTCGGTGATTCCCGCTCTCTAGGAACACACGGAGACAAGCGGATCTCACGGATCCAAATAGGCGTTTCACTCAGCCCTAGCCATCTCCAACATAAAAATTCTCATTCCAATCACTTTTGATGTGTCTAATACGAAATACAGCTCGTGGGCTAAATTGTTCAAAGTCAATGCTCGTGCTCATCGCGTTCTAGATCATATCGACGCGTCAATCCCTCGCCACGCTGATGTTGATGATGCTCTCTGGGATCAATTGGATGCAATTATTCTTCAATGGATCTATGCTGCGATATCTTCGGATCTACTCCTCACAATCCTAGAGTCCGACGCCACTGCTCTTTCGGCATGGACCAAATTGCAAAACCTCTTCCAAGATAACAAAGAGGCCAGATCTGTCTATCTTTAGAATGAATTCTCCCATTGTTGTTTGAAATCATTCTCCTCTATTTCGGACTACTGTCAACAACTCAAGGATATTGTTGATCAATTAAAGAATGTTGATTCTCCTCTTACTGAACGTCAGATGTTTATTCAGATGATTGCCGGATTGTCAACTAAATATGATACGGTCGCTAGTTTCATCCAACAAACACGACCATTGCCAGATTTCGCTCAAGCACGATCGATGGTCTTACTCGAAGAGACCCGACGTGAAAAGCGAGACGCTCTTACCGCCGACGTCAAGGCTTTGACAGTGGCCTCGACATCCTCTAATCCACCGCCGAAAAAGCCAGCGCAAAATTCTCCTCTACAGGAGACCAACAGGCGCGGGTCTGGCACAAGCCACGGGCGCGACAGAGGTGGCCGCGGGCGCAGGTCTGGCACCGCGGGCACGGACGCCGTAAATTTCCAGCGAACTCCTTACGGCTGGATCCCGATTCCGACTGGCTTAAATCAGAACCAATGGCCCTTCGGGGCATGGAACCAGCCTCCTTTCCCTTACCGAACACACCTAATGCCGACATTCTTGGCGCCGTACCGCCTCAACAACAACCATAGGCTAACGCCATGTTTATGACACCGGGGTTCGGGTATCCAAACCCGAATGATCTCGCTCAGGATTACAGCACTATGCCTTTATACCCACCGGACAATGCGTGGTACATGGACACGGGAGCCTCCTCACACATGGCCAACAATCCAGGAAAACTCTCCTCTATTACTTCTAAGAGTCCTTTACATTCGATAATAGTCGGAAATGGTCATCGGAACCCAACTTCGGGTCTAGGAAATGTCTCAATCCCAGCCCACCCATCACCCTTACATCTACGTAATGTTCTTGTTGCACCTCAAATTATCAAAAACCTTGTTATGTTAGACATTTTACCACTGACAATAATGTTTCAGTTGAATTTGACCCTCTTGGCTTTTCTATGAAGGATCTTCAAATGGGCACCAATCGAATGAGATGTAATAGTTCTGGCGAACTCTACCCTTTTTCGAGTCAACCATCCAAGTCATCTTTAGTCTCGCTGTCTGTCGTGTCCTGGCCGATCTAGTATGCTCGTGTCGGTCACCCCGGTGCTCCTGTTTTTAGTCATCTTCAGCAATTTTCTTTCCTCGAGTCAATAAAGGAAAATTGCCTCAGCTTTTCTGTCAGTCATGTCAATTAGGAAAATATGTTAGATTACCTTTTCATAAATCTGTTACGATTACTATGTCTCCTTTTGATATTATTCACAGTGACTTATGGACGTCTCTTATTACTAGTATTGATGGGCATAAATACTATCTATTGTTTTTGGATGATTAGTCTCACTTCCTACGGGTTTTTCCGCTTAAGTATAAATCTCAAGTATTTGAGCATTTTGTGCGTTTCCACAATTTCGTCAAAACCCAATTTTATACTCAAATTAAACCATTCCAATGTGACATGGGAAAAGAATTCGACAATAACCAATTCCATTCATTTTTTCGTACCCATGGCATAACTTTTAGATTCTCTTGCCCACATACATCATCACAAAACGGCAAAGCCGAACGCATTATTCGAACCATTAACAATATGGCTCGGACCATGCTCATTCATGCTTCTCTTCCACCTCATTTTTGGCATTACGCCATTAATGTGGCGTCATATCTTCTCAATATTATACCCACCTCCATCCTCAAAAATAAATGTCCAACACAAGTCCTCTATAATGTCAATCCCACATATAATCATCTGCGGGTGTTTGGGTGTCTTTGTTTTCCTAACCTTTCGTCTGTCACGTCTCACAAACATCAGCCCCAGTCTACTCCATGTGTCTTTTTAGGATACCCTTCCGATCATAGAGGCTACATAAACCTTGACCTTCAAACTCACAAGATCATTTTGTCCCATCATGTTACTTTTAATGAAGATGATTTCACCTTCTCCAAATTCAAACCACCCTCGACCATCGGATTTGATTTCCTACAAACCGACGACTCTACTCATCCTTTTTACCTCCACCATGTCCCGAGTTCGCCTACCAACTCTGCGCCTCAATCGATATTAGTGCCCCCCGGCTCAAAATTCAAACCCCGCCACTGCTAGCCAAACCGCAGGCGCGGGCACACCCCCCGTGGCCGCGACCACACCACCTATGGGCGCGGGTTTGACCCCTTCGCACGTTGATTCACCGGTTCGACCTCCCCCAACCCCGGTTGTCCATCCGATGACCACTCAGGCACGGGCCGGTATTCATAAACCATGCCATTTGTTTGACCTAAATGTCCAAACTAAACCTTCCCCACATCTATCCCCCATTCCCACCTCCCACAAAACAGCCCTCTTAGACCCGAATTGGAACGCTGCCATGTACGATGAATATCGAGCTCTTATTAGTAATGGAACATGGGTTTTGGTTCCTCGGCCTACAAAGGCTAATGTGGTCCGTTGTATGTGGTTGTTTAGAGAGGTATAAAGCCCGACTGGTTGCTAATGGTCGGTCTCAGGAGGTTGGAGTTGATTGTGATGAGACGTTCAATCCGGTTGTAAAATCGGCCACTATTTGGACAGTTTTGCATCTTGCTGTTTTGCGCTCTTGGGCTATTCATCAACTTGATGTTAAGAATGCATTTTTACATGGGACTCTGCAGGAAACTGTATACATGTTTCAGCCTCCTGGTTTTGTTGATTCTAGCAAGCCTAGACATGTTTGTCTTATGAAAAAGTCTCTGTATGGCCTCAAGCAGGCCACAAGGGCTTGGTACCAGCGTTTTGCTAACTTTCTGCTTGGCATCGGATTTGTCAACAGTCGCTCTGATTCATCTTTATTTATATTTCGTAGAGCGGATGCCACATATTTTCTTTTGCTATATTTTGATGACATTATTCTCACCGCGTCTTCTGATTCACTACGGTCTCACATCATTTCTCTGCTTGGAAAGGAATTTGCTATGTCCGATTTGGGCTCACTATCGTATTTTCTTGGCGTTTATGCAAAACGCATTGCTACTGGCCTTTTCCTCTCTCAAGAAAAATACGCCAGAGAAATTGTTGATCGTGCTCGCATGTCATCCCGTAATCCAGCAGTCAATCCTATCGACACGACCACTAAATTGACAGCAGACGTCGGCCTCCCTGTCGCTGACCCTATGCTGTATCGTACTCTTGCTAGTGCGTTACATTATCTTACTTTTACTAGACCGGAAATTTCATATGCGGTTCAGCAGGTGTGTTTATTTATGCATGACCTCCGAGAGAGTCATTTGTCAGCACTTAAGCGGATCATTCGATATATTCATGGCACTCCCTCTCTTGGTACGACCATTTCTACATCTCCTACTCCGGCTTTGGTTGCTTATACAAATGCTGATTGGGCTGGTTGTCCTACAATAAGGCGGTCTACTTCAGGTTACTGTGTTTTTCTCAATGATACACTTGTTTCCTGGTCCGCCAAGCGACAATCAGTCATATCTCGATCTAGTGCTGAGGCTGAGTATCGTGGGGTTGTTGCAGAGTGCACTTGGCTTCGTAATCTCCTGCTTGAGCTCCATGTTCCGCTCTCTCGTGATTCTATTGTGTATACTGATAATGTATTGGCCATGTATCTTGCTTCAAATCCGATTCTGCATCAGCGCACTAAGCACATTGAGCTTGACATACATTTTGCCCGGGATCAGGTTGCTTTGGGTCATATTCGGGTTCTTCATGTACCTTCTCATTATCAATATGCAGATATTTTTACTAAAGGGTTGCCTCGGCAATTGTTTCTAGATTTTAGAGACAGTCTTACAGTTAGGGAACCCCCAGTTTCGACTGCGGGGGAGTATTAGCACATATTTATATTGTATTATATTACCCTAACTAGTACCACAAGGCACACTCTTATATATATCTGTTATGATAATGAGAAGAGAACCGGGAATTTACCCATATTCTTTCAAAAAGAAAAACATATTCCATTTCAAAAACTAATCAAACAGATATAAGAATACATCGATCACACATAACAAAGATCTATATCAACTAGAGCCCGGGTCACATAAATTAAAGGAAAACCATTAGCATATATACTATCTAAAGCTTGATAACTTACATGTTGTTGTTGAAGTCCCCAACTATGGATGGCATTGAATTTCCATGGCCCTCATTGAAGGAGATAATATAAGAAGCCAAATCAGGAGGCGACGACTCCTCAAGCGCGCCTTTGATCATTGCAACAACTTTATTCATCGATGGCCTATGCGATGGATCCTCTTGGATACACCAAAGTGCAATCATTACAAATTTCTTGACCTTCTCTAAGTCAGCCAACGCTTCATCGTCGCCCTTTACCAATCTATCAATCATCCCTTCTTTGTAACAATCATAAGCCCAATCAGCCAACACCATTTGACTCTCGTCCTCAATATCCGCTACAAAACACCTTCTACAACAAACAATCTCCAATAACATAACTCCGTAGCTATAGACATCCACCTTTGTAGTAATCGGCATGCTCCTGAACCATTCAGGAGCAACATAGCCTTTGGTTCCTCTAACGCCGGTCAAAGTGTGAGCCTGATCCTTCTTCAAAAGCTTTGCCAAACCGAAATCCGAGATCCTCACTGTGAATGAGGAATCTAGGAGCACATTTTGAGGCTTTATGTCGCAATGAATGATTTGGATGCTACACTCTTCATGTAAGTAGTTTATCCCTCTTGCGATTTCAAAGGCGAATTGGGTCCTCCTAAACCAACTTGGCTTCTTCTTATCTTTGAAGAGTATGTCGGCCAAGGACCCGTTTGGCATGTAGTCATAGACTAAAAGCCGGTTTTTCCCATCATTGCAAAACCCAATGAGTTGGACTAAGTTTCGGTGTCCTGTCTTGGCTATGGCTCTAACCTCACTCTCGAACTCTCTTTGGTTTTCTTGCACCAACTCATTTAGCTTCTTGACGGCGATAACATTTCCTTCATCCGAATCAAGCAATCCCTTGTAAACCGTGGCAAATGCACCTTGACCCACGGATTCTTTGAATCCGTTTGTGGCTTCCTCTAGCTCTCTATAGGTGAAGCTTCTCATACTTGTTCCTATGATAAGATCTTGGCTTTCTTGACCTCTTGGCGTTCTTCTATAAGTGCAAAGCCTTGCTATAAAGACTGCTAGAACAATAAAGAGAATGTTTAACAACACCGAACCTCCAAGCAAAAATGAGCCAACAAGAATCAGAGTTTGATGATCATCCTCCACTTTTTCAACTCCACCTCCATTTGGTGAAGTTGTTAAAGTTGAGTTACCAATTCTTACTTTGATGAAAGCTTTCGAACCGACGTCAGACCCATAGTGGCCATTAGACAGAGGGAACCTCTTCTTGAAGCATTTTTGGTTGTCACTAGGAACATAAACTGCAGCTGCACAAAAACAATCAGTCAAGCAAGACTCTTTGCATAAATCTTCTGATGCAAAATCAAGTTGTTGATAATCTGATCCCCAAAATCCTGTTGAATCCAATAATTGAAGATCAAACTCATCATTCTCTTGAGGATCTCCATTGCAACTCTGTAGAGTAAAGTTGGGCTTGCATCCTCCAATCCGATCCGTTGGATCCAACAACGAATAACTCGGTAGACACACGCAATTCGGCCTTTGATCACTTCCTATTTGACAATAGCTGTTGAATCCGCACGCTCCTCCTCCAATGATCCCCTGCATTGCATTGCATATATTTTGAGGCACAAAGCCCTTCTCTGTCCATTTCGACGTTCCTGTTGAATTTGATGTTCTTAGATAGACATACTTCCTCAAAACTCCATCAAATTCTAAGATCACCCTTTGGTAGAAGCCTTTCGCGCCATCTTGATCTGAGAAAACCTGAACTAATGTCCGGTTTATAGTTTCAACATAAAGCGAACCAGATTCATTGAAAACCAAAGGCTGTCCACTCCCATTGGTTGCAGTCCAGTAATACTTATAGTAATCAGTTGTCTCCTGTGGCCAGTTCAGTGTATACAACACAAGGTTCCCACTCTCTTGCATTTTGAGCTGAAATCTTCCACTCGAGTAATTCGTGTCTGAAAACCGCGAAATCAGTGAAGAACCTTCACTCATATTTTGTGTAGGCAAAAGGGTATCCGTTGGGAAGCTGAAGCTTTGCCATAGATCATCAGAATTCGCATTTCTTAGCACGAAATTTCCGCTGTCAAGCATGGCTGCATAGCTAGCTCCACTGACTGAGGAGGAGCTCCACAGATTAGTGCCATTTGGGGAGCTAAGAAGAAGGCTGCCATCTGAAGTTAGTTGCAATTTGGAGCCGTTTTGAGCTGGATTGGCTCCATTGGCAGACCAAGTGATGGTTTTTTCGGGTATTTTGTCGAACCATATGGCTAAGATGTAGCCTTGGGTTTGGATGGGGTGGAAACCGAAAGCAAACTCACCGGATGGAGATAGCCATGATGATCCATTGCCTTCTGTAAGGGATGTGCCCGGGCTTATTCTGTTGGTTTGTGCAGAAGTGAGAAATGGAAGTAAGAAAAGGAAAGAAAGATGGTGGGATAATGTAAACAACATTGCTGAATAGCTTATGGAAAGTGTTTAGATTGTGAAGATACCTATCAATGGAGTTCTTCATATAAAGAAAGCTCTGAAACTGTAATCCAAGGAGAGTCAAAGGATTATTTTCCACTATAGGCTGTAATATTCTTACATAATAATTGGTGTTGAATTTTAGAGTGTGTTTTGAATGGTTCTAGCCGTCTTCCATTAATTAATTCATTGACTTCCAACAGGAGAATTTGATTTGTTATTTTCATCACTTTGTTGTCATTTTCACTACACATTTAAATCACATTGTTTGCAGGTGTGAGTGAATTGGACAGTTTGTTGGAAGAAGAGAGCAAAATCACCATGCAATCATGTATCCTGAGACAAAAGATTTTCAACCCCAATTAAAAAGCTTTAATCTGAGAGATGAGTTGGATTTATCTTGTTAAAATCTGCTTAAACTTTATCCTAATCCAACCAGAAAATATTAGGAGTTGAGTAACTTTTGACATATTTTTAAGTCAAATATTAGGTACTTAGGTAGATATAGATGTGATTTTAGTATTGGGTTAAATAAAATAAACACTTATCCTAAAACGAATGAGTTTTGCTGGTTTGTAGTGTACTTTTCCTATTTCGGATTGTACTTTTTCGGATTTGCACTTTTCGTACTTTTTGTAGTGCACTTTTTCGGATTGCACTTTTCGTATTTTTGCAATGCACTTTCGTATGAAAAAATGTACTCATTCATTTCACGTTTCAGGATAAAAGTTTGTTTCGTTTGAACCAAACTCTATGAATGTATAGTATTATCCAAAATTTTATTTCTTATTTAATTCATGAGTTCTTAATTGATAGAACGGAAAATAAACCTTTATTGACTTGGAATAAAAAAAAAAAGGAAAGACTTGGTCCAAGTGGCCATCGTGTAAAATTAGAATTTCCATCAAATTAAAGCAAGAGAAATTTGAATGGAAATCTTTAGTGGAAATTTTGAGTCCCTAACTAAAAAGAGATTTCAAAGCAATTAATTTTTCTTGACAATGAATGAGACTGTCCCAACCGAGGATTTAGGCAATATCGATTTTAAAAACTAAAATTCTAAAAAAAAGTTTATAAATCCTATTAAAAAAATTAAATAACTATATATTGTATAATATATTTCAATAAATTCTATCCAATTTAAGGTTTTTAACCTATGTCTTAAGAACATAGATTAGAGAAATCATTTACCAATTAGCACCATACACTATTATTTGGATAATGAATTGCAAGTGTTTATTGAAAAGTTGATTAAATAGAGTCAGTTTATTCAGTTTGGTTTATAAATTATAAGTTAATATAATATGAGTTGATATGGATGAACAAGCTATAAACTTGTTAGACTAAGAATGTCAACTTCTTACATATTCTCAGCTCATGATTGTGGATCCAAATATGTCTAAATTGAAAAGTATATAATGGTTTTACTTCTACCATATTGTGCGGACAAAAAAACTTAGCAAAATCCAAATTGAAAAATTATGCCAAGATGGGACAGTTTCATAGATTAAAAATACATACATTAATATCTACCTAAGATCCATGATCCATGAAAAGTTTGTGAAAACTGCATTATATAACGAAATGCATTATAGATGTGACTTGGACGGTTTGATGATGTTTCATTTCTAGCATGATTTGGATTTAACTTGTTAAAATATTAGGAGTTAAGAGTAATTTTGACATACTTCCACTTGAGTAGCTTGAACCCAATCAAGCCTAATTTTGGCTATATTAAGGATAAGAAGTTTTTATTTTTTTTCGTCAGTGTACTGACCCCCATGAGAGTTGAAACGGAGACCTTATAATAATATTATGAAGTCCTAACCGCTTGGCTAGATACTCGAAGGCGGATAAAAAGTTTTTAAATTCATTAGAATTTGTAGATGTATACGTATGATGTATCCAAAATTCAAATCTTATTTCATACACCAGTTTATAATTAATAGAACGAGAAAGAAGCCTTTATTGACTTGGAAAATAGAAGGGAAATCTAGTCCAAGACTTCAAGTGGCCTTGTTATGAAAATCAAAGGCAATTAATTTTCACTAAAAATAATAATAAAACACAGAATTTATGTATTTTGCAAATTAATCCCTCCCTCCCCTATTTCAGTTTCTCTTCTTCACCTGCGTTTTTCATAGCAACAACCATTAGAGCATTCAATAGAAGCCATTTGCAATAATTTTGGAGTCTATATCCACATCTATTTAACGTTCGACAAGATTTAAACCTAAAATTCAACAAATTGAAGTTTAACCCTAAATTATTGATTCTCTTATTAATTTTAGGTTTTTTTTTATTGATTGATGCATTTGGGTGAATTTCTTCTAAGGGTTGCTCATTTGTAAGAATGGTCAGCCTACGATGTCACATTGATCATAACGGGCTGAATCGAATGCTTTATCAAGGAGACCTAAAATCAATAATTAATTGAAGGTATGTAAGTTTACAAAGGAACCCTAAAACCAATATAGGAGATCGTAAGTTTATTGCATTACAGGGAGATCGAGCTGAATTTGTGGCGTTTTGGGTTCGCAAGAATGGATGTCGATTTGACCTCCAAATAGGCGGTGATGGGTTGCTCGTTCTACTCCTCCACGATGCCCGAAACGTGAAAGTTTGGAGGAGAGGAAAGGGTTGGGGGATTTGGGGGTAGGGACTTTCTTGCAAAATTAGAGTTATTTTATTAATTTTAGTGTGTTAGGTATAGTATAACCCTTAATTTTCTTGATAATGACACTGCATCAACAGAAGATTTAGCAATTAGCACCAGAGTATATCGGTTGGATCATGGCTGGATAATACATTGCAAGTCAATTAGTGTTTATCTCATTTGCAAGATGGCATTAGGGTATAATCAATGTTCTAAAAAACGCTAGGTGATCCTCAGGTGAAGAGGAGCCGTCTAGCGCCGGTGCAGTTTAAACGGACACCCTAGACAAACAAGACGAATATGCCTAGATGGAATAGAAATTATAGAATGCTAGACGAATCAGGATCTTTTAGCGCCTAACCAGAATTCTTCTTAGAACAATGGCTATAACTTAGGATAAGCAACTCCTAATTCTTTTCTTTATTAAGGGAAAAAATGCTTTTACGTTCTAAGAATATCATCTCATTTTTTTTATAAGGTAAGAAATTAGGAGACCCCTTAAGGGACATTCTAGAACATCGTTTCGGATAAGAACATCGAGTTTTGGATGATCCATTTGGTTGTTCTAGGGAAGCTGTGGCACAACTTAGCGATTTTGTCAGCCACTTCATTGCATCCCCTAGCAACATGTTGCAGTGAGGTAGCCCTAAATTTTTATAGTAAAACTATGATTACCGAAATTAACATTTTAATTTTTCCATAGAAATATTCCAATACCTTTAATTACATTGATGACTATAAAATTGTCCCCTTCGATTTCAATATTTTCAAAATCTCAGCTCATATTTGTAGGGCCAACATAACTAGCTCGATTTTTTATTTTTATATTTTTGTCAAATCTAGTTCGATTTTCTAATCTACTTTAATTAGGCGGACTTTTGCAAAAATGTAGTAAATTTCATAGAAAATGACATATCTCAACATTTAAGATCTTGAAAAGTAAACCTAAATGAATAGAGTCGTTTGTGAGAAATTCGGTATTCAACTTGATTAACTCTTGTTCGTATTAGACTCGATTTATAAACGAGTTAAGCTTGAACACAATTTTAAGGTTCGAAAGATAAATGAATTGAGCTTGAAAACAAGATAACTCGGCTTATTTGTACATGAGCAAACTCGATTATATATTCATGAGCAAGCTCGCTTATACGTTCATAACAAACTAAATTATATGTTCATAAATAAACTCTATTATAAACTCTATTATATTATATTTATAATTTATAATTTATAGAGTAAGCTTTATGCTCTGGTCAATTACGGTTGCAATATTCTCAAGGTTACCCTAGCGATTTTAGAGCAAGACTTACACACATTTTTAGGTGGTGACTTCATAAAAAAATTGTGGTTTATGTCTATTATCGAGGTAACAAAATACATAAACATAAGAATATCAGTAGTAACAAATTAAAGCTAGAACTTTCAACCCAAAAAAATAAATTAAAGCTAGAACCATACCATGAAGGGAGCTCAAAGTTCATAAACATACAATCAGAGCCTAAAATTGGCAGCTGTTTTAACATACTACTACATTGGTACTGTTGAATTTTCCTAGACCTCAACAGAAACTTGAACTAAAACACAATGAGCATTGAGCAACTATCTCATGGTCATCATATTACAACCCAACTTACATATCCATATTTCAACCATAGCATGCAAACTCTATCCTTCCTTTTTCTACAAGGAGGAAGAGATCAAAGAAAGAGTTAAAAAAAAAAGAGAAGAAAGATAGGACTTG
Source organism: Fallopia convolvulus (assembly GCA_964016875.1). Lineage (NCBI taxonomy): Eukaryota > Viridiplantae > Streptophyta > Magnoliopsida > Caryophyllales > Polygonaceae > Fallopia > Fallopia convolvulus. The sequence goes on along the minus strand of OZ024731.1, from coordinate 48,736,114 downwards.
CTTTTCACCTACATTTTATCTGGTCAGTCGTCTAGGGCTCAAACCTTTGCTTTGTCTACAAGCCTCTAATGACTATCGCTTGGATGGTTTCTCATCATCTCCATCATCATCACCCGAATCGTCTTTGCCTGACCTCTTGCGCTTAGGTGGCGCCTCAACTTTCCCGCTAACGTCTTCATCGTCATCATCATCATCATCCTCTTCCTCATCAGGTCCCTCGTCCTCTCCATTCTCCTGTGGCTCGAAGTCACTTTCATCCTCCTCTTCCTCAGCTGGTGCAACGGGACGAACTAGGTACTCAGTTCCCACATCCTACTCACAGAAAGATCATTAGCCACTTGATTAATATTAGCCCAATTAGCCTTAGATTGACTTCATTTAGCACTTATGATCAACTAGAATGCTGATGTAGAAACTCAAAATGCAACATAATTCATCAACATTAAGAAGGAACACTGACTGGTAAATGAGTATGCCACATCTATGGAGTTTTATTTTTTTAATGTCCACCTAATGCTCAATTAATTATCAAAGAGCAATTAAAAGAACAAAAGTACTAAACATGCAATTTGTTCTATGGAAGATCAAATGGAACTCCAAGTTCAACAAGATAAACACAAAGGGCACACAGGTAAAACTACAAGCAACTAAGAGCACTTAATGCGATAAATTATAACAATGTGTACATATGCACTTAAATTAACCATTGGAGCAACTTATAAGTTATAACTTATAAGTAATATATAGTCCAAGGAAAATATTCGTCAAGGAAGAGAGTTTGATCCTCGTATAACAATTTATCATGCTATTGATAGGAATGATACAATGGACCAGGAAACCACATTGTGTTAGCAACTAAAGCAAGCTAAGCTGTTAGCACATTAGACATGGAAAAACAAGAATACTAGTCATAAAAATTTATACGAGATTATGAAGATTTGAAAGTAGGAACAATGTTGTTCTAGAACGATCAAATGCAAAAATGGATGATACAGGATGCTCCAGATGCACAAGGATGGCCAAATATCATTAACTGAGATTCTCAAGCAGCCAGCCATCCACCACACTGCATGAACTATTCAGATCTGTTGACCTCAAAGTAATTCGGATTTCAGATCTCGGAACTAGGTAGATCTAAAACCAATTTGAAAATTTTCATTCACACATTTTTTAAAAACAGAAAAGTCCTCAAATGAAAACCAATCATATCCAGAAACAGTGGTACTACTTTTGTCAAAGGTGAAAGGACAATCGGGCCAATAAAATTTCAATTAAATGCTAGATCCAGTTAGCTTTCGCTTCAAATTCATCCAGAAAAGCAAAAACAAAAAAGAAAAATAAATAAATGAATAATGAATGAAAATCTGACAATTTATCCTGACTAAGGACAAATCAGGATAAATGGATTAGACGATCAGTCGCTGCTTGCAGGTAAGAAATATTTGAACTCAAAAACATCGGTGAGGCTCTGCAAACTCTTTTGGCTGGTTCAAAAAAATTGATTATAGTAGAACACATGAAACTCCCAAAAAACAACAACATAGATCTGTAGATCTGGAAGATATACGCAGAACTTTGAAGGTTCTGGATCAAACAACCATACAGAAACTAAAAATAATCTGAAACGAGTACACCTATGTTCAAACAGCAAAACTACCGACTATTTACAAACAAAGAAGGAAATAACAAATTGTATAGCCAATTTTTAGATAATTACCTCTTGTTCATCTTCTTCGTCTTCCTCCTCATCCTCGTCATCGTCGTCGTCATCATCGTCGTCTCCTTCGTCATCGTCGTTGTCGTCGTCGTCGTCTTCATCTTCGTCGTCATCGATGATATGAACCGGAGGACCACCGGAGGACTGAAGAACCTCCTGTTTATCCTCTTCCTCCTCCTCTTCATCGTCGTTGTCATCATCGCTGTCATTTTCGTCCTCGTCTTCGTTATCATCGTTATCATCCTCGACGTCCTCTTCCTCGTCAATTACGCTGTCGTCGTCTACATCCTCCTTCTCAGGCTTCTTTCCGTTCACCTGTGGAACCTGCTTCTTCACCCCCTCGACTTCCGTCTCCTCCTCCATGACCTTCATCTTAGCTCTCAACTAATTGGAAAAATTGAACGACTTCTGGGACTAAGGTCGGAAAACTAGTCGGAAATTTGAGAAGAACGAAGACAAGTAGAGGCAGAGAACAGAGAAGAGAGGAGCAACTTCGTCCTCCCGCGCCAGTACCTTGATCAGTCGTGATCTCAGCCGTTGAAACAGAAGCCTGAAAGGATTAATGACGTGTCAGAAGATCGGACGGTTGCGGTTGAAGATAAGTTCGTCGAATTCGCTCTCAAGCGTAGGAAAATCAAGCGGCGCACTAAACGTTACAGTGCGTTAGTCACGTGCGGGGCGCGTGAGAGTACCTAGGGTTAGGGTTTTAAAATCTGTAAAAGAAACTGTCAAAAATATCTTCAAATTGAAAAAAATTCCTCTCTCTCGAATATTTCTTTTTTTCTGAAATCCCCTCTCTCGAATATTCCTAGCCGTATGGGCTTTCATTGGAGAAAACCATACCCACTTTCACTGCCAGCTTCTGGATAATGGGCCTCCATGGGCTTCGTTGGATGACTAGTTTACGGACCTTCAAGCCCAATGGGTGTTAAATGTATCCAGAATGATTCTCCACATCTTCCTTCAGTTATTCACGCAGTTTTGTTTTTGATCTTTTGCATGAAAAAGAAGTTATACCGCCTTTTATTGCAATCTATCTGCAGACCTTATGTAGTGCAAGTTCGATACAGCTTGTGGATAATATAGGTTGAAATCATATGTTGGCAAGCCCTCATAAGTCGTAAGATAGATAAGGTAAGTTGTATTGCGGGTAGAATGGTACCTGACCATAACTCTACAACTTTGAGGTCAATTGTGGCAATATTGACATTCAAAGATGCAATGATCTAAGAATTTAGGTTATTGCAGGTCAAATCATTTTAAAGTTTAAGTCATCAAACAACGTGATATCAACACGAGTCAAAATTAGCTCAAACATGACATCATCAATAATGCTTAAAAACATGGGAGGGATCAAGTCATTAGGTTGGTTAAATGCAACGAGTTATTAGATTAAATGCAAAACTTTTGTATGTAAATTTGGTAACACATCCTTCAAACCTGTAACAAGTCACTCCCTACTGACAGCACAAAATAGGGTTCAAAAGAGAGTTTATGTCAAAAATGTCCAGGAAGAGAAACCAAACAAGTTGGCTTGCCAGAGTTTATTAAGAGCCCTTAGAACATGATTCAGTAGTACACATTAGGAGTTAGGTCCCTGCTCTCGATCCACAAAAGGGAAGAAGCCAAATTTTAAAAAATTTGGATTGATCCATTGCCGATACAAATAGTTCATCAGCCTTTATTAGCTGGATTGCTAAATATTTCTCTCTATGCAAAATGCTCTCAAAGTCTCAAAAAAACACAGCCTATGTACATGGTTTCTACAGCTATATTTTAAGTCATTTCAGAGAACATATCTTCCAGCTTATTCTTGATGTACCCAACAAATTAAACATGTGCCCTTCACTTGAGCTCTCTTGGTTCCTTAATATATGCACAGGAGAAGAGGAGATAGCCACCTGGGAGAATCAGATCCTAGCCCATCATCAGGCGTTGTTTGCAGACAAATTTTGGGATTGCAGGATTGAAAATATGCCACCACCTTGATAGCTTGCAGCTGAATTACTTCTTGATGAAATTCCTGCAAATCAATCAATCTCATGTAAAATAAACATCTTTATAGATCTTTTCATCTTAGTCAGCACTGCAGTTCGTACTTCATAACATGTTAATTTGATTTTACTACAAGAGCTATAACAATGAGAGAGAATAACACGGTCATATTATTAGTACCAAACATACATGGACGTCAATATTTCAGACTAAATTTTTCGCTCTGTTTTGCCCTAGTCTGGTTGTGTGTTCCCACATGTCCGTCCCCACTGCGGTGGTGGCGGCCACCGGCCCCTCGCCCCCCCTGCCTCCTCCTTCTTCCACGCCTGCTCTTCCTACTCCCACGCCTGTTGTCGCTGCCCCCACGCCCGTTGTTGCTGCCCCAGCGAAAACCTGGAAAGATGTCATCGTTAATGATGCTGGTCACCGTCGCCCGAAATTAGACCCGACTTTTCTGGATGAAAGGTTTCAGGTTAACTACCCTGGTGGCCGACTGAGTGACCCGGTCATCACTGTGACTCCTGAGGTTATTCATGCCCTCTCGGATGTTTGGAAGTCCTCCCTCATCGTTAAAGTGCTTGGTAACTTTGTCCCCTACCATGTTATGGACAAGAAGCTCCGCGAGCTGTGGAAGCCAACGGGTCAACTGAAACTGGCGGATCTACCAAACGACTACTATGTGGTCAGTTTCGAGACTGAACACGACTACTTCACCGCCCTCACTGGTGGTCCGTGGACTTTGTTTGGGCACTACCTTATTATTAAGGCTTGGACCCCAAGTTTTGACCCGGAAGAAGAGGTGATCACGACGTCTCCTGCCTGGATACGTATTGCCAAACTTCCCATGGTCTATTATGAAGAAGAGATGCTCATTAAGGTTGCCTCGACAATTGGCCGTGCGATTAAAGTTGATACGAGAACATTGTTTTCGAACCGGTGCCGATATGCCAAAGTTTGTGTCGAAGTGGATCTCACCATTCCGCTGAAGGGCACTGTCACAATCAATGGCAAGACGTTTTTTCTGGAGTACGAGGGCTTACACCTCATATGTTTCAGTTGTGGGAGGTACGGCCATATTGCGTCGCGCTGCCCTACGACCAACGCTGGACACAATGCTGCGATTGCCGCGGAGAAGGCAGTGGCCACGCAGACTACTCATGTGGACGTTGGGGCTTCTCCGGTGGTCGGCGCCGAGCAATCTGCCCCGTCTTCCGTGGACAGTACCCCAGTGGTTGTTTTTAACAATGGTGATGCCCGTTATGGTCCATGGATGGAGGTCCCAAAAAGGAAAAACAACAGTAAACCTAAGGCCAAAGCCACCGGGAAAAATTCGCCGGCGGGCAGTTCCGACAACCGTTTCCGCACCCTCAAAAATGCTGGAGACGAGCAGCCGCAAAAAATCAATGATGTGACCGTTGAGGTTGGGAATGCGGGCACTTCCATTACTGATTGTAATCCCCAGACGGTGGGATCCAAAAAGAATAATCACGTGACACACGCGACAGCTGTGAATACAACGGGTCACTCTAATTCCAAGAAAGTAGTGTTCAAGGCGGGTCAAAAGGAGGACAATTCGAAGTCAAACCCAAAAAATGCAAAAAGACGGCAGAACAACAAGAAGTCTGGGCCGCAGCCCAGCCCAAAGGAAAAAGCCAATGGGGCCAACAAAAGGCCCAGGGGCTCTGAAAAACCTCTTACCTTTAATCCACTTAAAAACTCGAGAAACAATTCAGTAGCGGCCGAAACTAATGTTGAGCCTTCTCGTGTGCAGGTGCTACCAGTTCTCAACGCTGTCGGTGACTCTGCCGCCGTTGCTTCGCGATCGGAGTCGGATATGGTCACTGAGTATTGTGCAGGGAATGATCAAGGTATTACGAGCGGTGGGAGCCCACCCGCCAATTCGGAATCGGCTGATCTCGCCAGTGATACGAGTATGATGGAGGGTTCTTCTGAAGCCGTCGGGCTCCAGTCGACCTAATTGTGTGATCTGTCCCCCCATCCCCATTAGTTCCCCATGAATTGCATATTCTGGAACTGCCGCGGAGCCGGTAATGACGGGTTTCGCCGTGCCGTTAGGTACATGATTAAGCATAATCAAGTGGATTTACTGGCTATCCTTGAGCCAAAGATTTCTTGGCCTAAGGCCGAGCAGGTTTGCAATCGACTTAAATTTTCGAATAATTGTCGTATTGAGGCTATCGGTTTTAAAGGTGGTATCTGGCTTTTTTGGAATGACAACGCTATCAACGTATGTGTGGTTCAGCTGTACGAGCGTTTTATTCATGCCGAGGCCAGACGTGATGGTAAGGTTTTCGATCTTATTATTGTTTATGCGCATCCTCAGGAGTCTGACAGAAAGAGGTTTTGGCGTGATTTGCAGGGTCTTACAAACTCAATCTCTCGGCCGCTCATCATCGGGGGTGATTTCAACTGTGTGTTACATAGTTGGGAAAGCTCCGGGACGGTCGAGGCCCTCTCCCCGGACACGGACACTTTTCAGGAGTGGGTGGATGGTGTTGGTCTTTTGGATATGGGCTTCGTCTGGTCCGAATTCACTTGGCTCTCGGGTAAAACTGAGCAAACTAGGAAGGCTCGAAGATTGGATCGGATTCTTATTAACAAATTGGCGTGCTTGGATTGGCCGAATGCTGCTGTCAGACATCTCCCGGTTTTTTGCTCGGATCACTCTCCGCTCTTGTTGCGTCTTGATCCGCCTAGAGTTGTCAATCGCAAGCGGCGTCCTTTCAGGTTCGAGGCTGCTTGGGCGTCTCACGACGCGTTCCCTGAGCTTATTCGGTGCAATTGGAACAAGGATGTTGCGACTTCTGTGGCCCTCGTTCAGCTGAGGAGTTGTCTTATTAAGTGGAATCGGGACACGTTCGGAAACATCCATGTTAGAAAACGGCATCTTCTGGCCCAGATCGAGAAGGTGCAGAATGATATCGCTATTAGTGCTAGCCAGCCTCTCCTTGTTCTTGAAGGGAATCTCATTGGTGAGCTCAACCATACTCTTGAGCAGGAGGAGCTCCTCTGGTTCCAGAAATCGAGGGAGAAGTGGCTATGTGCAGGGGACCGGAATACCGCCTTTTTTCACTTATCCACTATTGTCAAGAGGCGACGAAACAGAATTGATCTTATTAGGAGGGATGACGGCACTCTTGTGATTGATCCCAAGGAAGTGGAAAAAGTTGCCGTGGAATTTTTCCGGGATCTCTACTCGCCCCGGGATGCCTACTCTCCCATCTCCGAGTTTATCTATAATGCTTTCCCAACCATTGGAGGGGATCGCATGGGTAGCCTTGTTAAGATGGTTTCTACTGAGGAGATTGAGACTGCTATTAGGCAGATGGGGTGCTACAAAGCTCCTGGTGTCGACGGTTTCCAACCGCTCTTTACAAGAAGTGCTGGGATCAGGTTGGGCCCTCTGTTGCTGAGTTTGTCAAAGATTTCTTTGCTAGTGGGAAGCTCCCCCTGGAGTTAATGATACTTTACTCGTTTTGCTTGCGAAAATCGCCAAACCTGAGCATATTAGCCACTTCAGACCGATCAGTTTGTGCAACGTTATCTATAAGCTCATCACCAAGATCCTTGTGAACCGCATGAGGCCTATCCTTGCCGATCTAATTAGTCCTATGCAGGGAAGTTTCCTACCTGGTCGGCTTATCTCCGATAACATCGTCCTTGTCCAGGAAACCGTTCACTCGATGCGTCGGAAGCAGGGGAAGAAGGGGTGGATGATTCTGAAACTCGACCTTGAAAAGGCATATGATCGTCTCCGCTGGGATTTCATCAATGATTCCCTTACTGATGCTGGGTTCCCGACGCAATGGGTTAACTGGATTAACGAGTGCATTAGTTCTACTAGCATGCGGCTCTTGTGGAATGGTGAGATGACCGAGTCGTTCTCGCCTACTAGAGGGGTGCGTCAAGGGGATCCGATATCTCCGTACCTCTTCATCCTTTGTATGGAAAGACTCAGCCAAAAAATTCAGTGTGCGGTGGCTGACGGTTTGTGGAAACCTGTTCGTTTGTCTAGAAATGGGCCGGAGCTTTCACATGTTTTCTTTGCCGACGATATCATCCTTATTGCCGAGGCCTCCGTCGATCAGATCAGGCTCATCAATAAGATCATGGACGATTTCTGTAGGTGTTCTGGGCAGAAGGTCAGTATTGCTAAGTCTAAGCTTCATGTCTCCAAGAATGTGGAGCCGTGTGTGGTTGATGAGATTCGCAATGAGTGTGGCTTTGAGATCACCACTGAGCTCGGAAACTACCTGGGAATGCCCATCCTCCACAAGAGAGTTGATAAGGATACTTTTGCCCCGTTAATCGACAAAGTTAACTCCCGCTTGGCTGCTTGGAAGGGTCGTTTTTTGAGCCTCGCTGGGCGGATTACTTTGGCGAAATCCGTCTTAACGAGCATTCCTGTTTATACTATGTCGGCCATCATGATCCCGGTGGATACTTGTGAGAAGATCGACAAGATTGTGCGGAATTTTATTTGGAATGATACCCCTAATAAAAAGAAAACTCATCTTGTGGCCTGGCATGAGTTATGCAAACCTAAACCGATGGGTGGGCTTGGTATTCGTAGCATGCGTGCCCAGAATATGGCCCTTGTGGGGAAGCTTGCGTGGAGATTTCTTCATGATGAGAGTGGCCTCTGGAGCTCGGTTCTCCGCGCCAAGTACGTCCGGAATTCTGGGGTGACGGTTGCTGGCCCTTCCTCCATCTGGCAAGGGATCCAGAAGTGTATTAAAGAGGTGATTATTCCAGGGAGCAGGTGGTGCGTCGGGGACGGTCGGTCCACGCGCTTTTGGATGGATCATTGGATTGACGACGGGCCTTTAATTAACAAGGCTATCCGGCACATTAGTAATGAAGAATGCAAGCTGCTCGTGTGTGATTTTTGGGACTCGGACAGGGGCTGGTGTTGGGAACTTATGGCCGATGCCCTGCCTTCGGCTGTTTCGCTCAAAATTGCGGCCATGGCGGTTAGTAGTGAGCCTGATCGCCCGGATTCTCTCTGCTGGTGTGCTAGCACGAATGGCCTTTACTCGCCTGCGTCGGCTTATGGGTTGTTGGCGGGGAACGGGGTCGAGACTTGGTGCGATAACATGCTCTTCAAGCGCATTTGGAACCTTGATGTCCAGGAGCGCATCCGAACTTTCATTTGGCTCGTCGCCAAGGGTGTTATTCTCACTAACTGCGAGCATTTCCGGCGGCACATCTCAAGCTCCGACTTGTGCACCGTCTGCGGCAGAGATGCGGAGTCCCTCGTTCACCTCTTCCGGGACTGCGCTAAGAGCAACGGCATTTGGCTTTCTTTACCAATTCCTAGCAACTTCACTGATTTCTTTTCTGTCCCGTTTGCAGCTTGGCTTAGGAGCAACTTACTCGCCCCTGCTGTTGGTGGTGAGCTGGACAATTGGCAAGGAATTTTCGCCACTACTCTTTGGTGGATATGGAGATGGAGGAACGTAGCTGTGTTCGGGGAGCCAAAGAATGTGATTAAGCCTGCGGAGTTCATCATGCGAAATGCGAAGGATTATACTGAGGCCTGGAATTCTTCCACCCGCCTTAAGTCTTCTAAGATCAGCAAAGCTGAGAAGTTGATTTGTTGGGTGGCCCCCCTGCTGATTGGGTCCGGGTCAACACTGACGGTTCGGTTCGTAACGGAATTGCCTCGGCTGGGGGTATCATCAGAGACGCCGATGGACAATGGGTCGGTGGGTTAGTCCACCGCATTGGCCAATGTACGGTTCCCATGGCTGAACTTTGGGGCGCCCTTAATGGGCTTAAGCTTGCTTGGAGGCTGGGTTTTAGGAACGTCCTGCTCGACATCGACTCAAGCTTGGTTGTGGATCTGCTCAAGTGCCCGCCTCGCCCTCCCCACCCCCTCTCGAGCCTGGCCTCGTGTTGCCAAGGCTTAATTAATCTGGATTGGAATGTCCGGGTACACCATGTCTTCAGGGAAGCGAATTCTGTCGCCGACTCCCTCGCTAGTTTTGCCTTCTCTTTCCCTTTGGGTTTACATGTTCTTGACGAGCCGCCTGTTTGTGCTCGTTCCCTTATTTTTGAGGACATTCGGGGGCGTACCCGCCCACGTCTCGTTTGTATTTGACTCTTTTTTCTTAAGGCCTTGGCCTCTTTTTCGATCAAAAAAAAAAATATTATTAGTACCAAAGGTCATAGAGAGCCAAATTGCACTACCATACAATGCATCTCTGAGATCTCTCAACCAAGAAGACATTTACACTGATCCAATTCACTAAAGAATTTAATAAAACATATAATCATGAATGTTAACAGACGAGTATTATGGAAATTGAAATAAGATCAGTATGCCATCTTCAAATTTTCATACCTTACACAGGAAAATTAAGTTTAAATAAAATCTCTTTTAAAGACAAACTATCAATTGAATATAGACATCGGCAATAATGATTACTAATCTAGATGGTGTAAGTAAAACAAAACAGAAGGAGATAGTGAAGCTGAAAAGCCAGTAGAAAAACAAGACAATGCATATCTTCATCATAGCTTTATCTCAGCAGCAGCAGCAGCAGCAACTAACTTAAACATTACAAGGATAATTCACAGTTCACACGCTAAGAGATTTTTATCCCTCAAGAGGATGCCTACATGTATCAGATTCAATCAAAACTCTCCCTAGGGTTTGTTCTTGGGGTTTCATTATAAAGACATTGTCAATTATTGTCTTTATAAAGTCACCAAAGAGCAAACCACTGATCATTTATAAGAAATTAGACTTTACAAGATTTTTCAAGCTGGTAATACATTAACACAGCTTGGATATGAGAAAGTGAAGGTCTTCACTCAAAGGAATAACCAGCCTTCACACACACACACACCAAATATAACTAAAAAGGGAGGAAAAAAGAATAGAAGAAATCAAGCCAAATAAAGCTTACACTGATATGAGCTAAGTACCTTGAAATAGAATGACAAGAAAGAACAAAATGGTCAATAGTGTGGCAAATATCTGATTCTTTGAGGATGAGTTCTTAGCTTCTTTCATCTTCATCAGCGCCTTCATCCGTTCTATCCTTGCACGTTTCAGTTTAGCAATCTCAGCTAGTTCTCTGATTAGCTTCTGATCTGCTGAATCCAGTGACAGACCTCTTGGCGCTCGTGGTGGCTTCGGGGGCTTCTTGGCACTCATCGCCTTGGGCTTCTCCTTCACTGATTTCTTCTCAAAACCGTCCGTGTTCTTCTGCCCAGCCACAGTCTTCTCATCTACTATCAGCTTCACATTCTCCAGTGAAACATCACTCGAAGCCATGGCCACAGTCACCCTTGGCTCACACAGCATGGATCCATCACAACTCCCAAGGCCATAGGAAGAGTTAAAGCCAGCAGTTAACTGTTCATCGCTAGGATTACTATCAATAACAGCCAATCCGCTTTCAAGATCAACATCACAACTGCTACATTTAGAAACAGATTGCTCCATTGGAAGATCAACCGTCACCACAATTTCCCTTCTGAATCAAAATTTGTAAATACAGCTCCAAATTAACAGCATCAAGAGGAGGAAGTGGTGTAGATTAAAATCAACTAGGACTCCCTTCAAACGGATGAAATGGAACGTCACAACGACAGAGGAAACAAACACCAGCTGGCAAACTTGACAGTAAAAAGAGAGACGAAGCCGAATCCTGCAATTGAAAACCAAGAATTCATAATGGAAATCGCTTCAACCACAAACTACAATCCAGAGAAAGTAAACTACCAAAAGCATACACAAGCAACTAATTACGCTATAGCCACCATAATACACCGGAAAACTCGGATAAATCAATCGGAAATCCTAATTATACTAGAATTCCCGTTTCCGAACAAATTAACCAACAAGAAACGCAAAATTAGATAATTCTAGCTCTTAAACGCTGTAGCAAATCATAAATCACATCATGAATACAGCCATCGATTTTCTATTAAAGAAGAAAGAAAAACGGGAGGGTGTCTCTAGCAATAACAAGCCAAGTATAAAGTAAACAAACATTAAACTAAAGGAAAATGGGATCATGAAATACCTTGAAACGAGAAGCGAAGAAAAAGCTTCAGATCCGATGCCGACAAGAGCGCGAAGAAAGTGAATCTCCCTCTGCCTTTTACTTTAACAGGGCAGAGAGAAGCAGCACGAACGGCATTTTGGTGGAGAGTGAGAGAGGCTTCTTAAATGAAGCAATTTTTTGAAATTGAAAACATCGAAGCGACGTCGTTTCCAGGGAAGTGGTTTTCGACGCGTTACTGCTCGCTCACCGACACCTGGAATGTACCTAAAATTCTATTTTTTTAGTCTCTTTTTTTTTTAAAGAAAATTCTATTTTTTTAGTCTCTTAATTTTTAATTGTTTCGGTTTTCCGATATATTAAGCATATTTGTCATGTTAATTCTCTTTTCTTGTAAAAAATATTGACAATCCATTTTAATGAATCTTTTTTGATCTTTTTTGTTGGTTATATATACTTTCAAGTAGGGGTGTTCATAATCGGATATCCGATCCGATCCGGCTAATCGGATCGGATATCCGCAATAAAAATTTCTCTAAAACCATATCCGTATCCGATCCGGGTATACCCGGATATCCGATCCGTATAGCTCGGATCGGATCGGATATTTGTGGCGGATATCCGAATATCTGAATATTCACATTTTTATATTTTTTTTTTGTATTTAAGTTCTAAATAATTTATTCAGTCGGTAAATTTCACCCAAAAATCATGATCCAAATAATCATCCGCATAAAAGAAAGAGAAAAATAATTTGAAATAAAATAAAAATGGGGTGTTAAATATAGATTTAGGTTTTATTTAACGTTAATTTTATTTGTGGGGTGAAATATATTAAAAATAATTATAAAAACAAACAAAAAAGAGGTAGTACTAGGAAGTCGGAGCACATAGTACTACTTGGACTATTTATTTTTTTGTTATTGCACATAATATATATGTATAGTATTATACCCTCGGAAATCCGGGGGGTTTGACGACCCGATCCGTATCCGATCCGGTGATCCGACTAATTTTCACGGATCGGATCGGATTCGGATAATTTTCCAACGGATTCGGATTTTTACGGATCGGATCGTTGGATCACTGGATCGGATATTTTTGAACACCCCTACTTTCAAGTAGCTAGATAAGGCTGGTTGCCCGGTTAACTAAAGCAATTAATTAATAATTTTTTTATAGTGTGAGTTTTAAAGATATACTAGAATGCTAATCCCGTCCATTGGACGGGACAAATGTTATATTTTATATTTGTTACTAACAGTCTAGGTTTTTGGAAATTATAATATATGATTAAGTGTACTAATTTAGAGTTTATTGAATTGCATTATGAAATAACATAACTAATCATATAACTAATACAAAATAAAATGTTGCAAATTATGCATAAATAAACTACATAGTATTTGGTTTTTTAATCGGTTCTCATTTCTCACTACATTGCAATTTAAGATATGATAATTTTTTCATGTTAATAGTTCAAGTATTATTTTAATTTTATTTGATCAATCTAGTACCAATTTTACAGGTTTGTATTTATATTTGTTTTCAAATTCAAATTAATTCACTTCTTGTATATATGAAATTGTGAACAACCAATAATAATATTGTATCTTCTTTTTTAAGAAAAATGATATTATGTCTTCATATGTTTTTACATCATACACAGTATTTATATTTATTAGTATAAAATAAGAATTTCAAGTTATAAATAGTCAATTTGTAAATATGTGTATAATGTCTTTCCAATATATTTAAAATACTTAATTATATTTTAATATTGATAAAAATTAATACATGTAATGCATTTATTTAACTTGTGAGAGAGAACTTTTATAGTTGTAAAGATTATAAGAGTATTTATTTTAGAAATTAAACACTAAAAATAAATTTTATAAAAAATATTAAATAATCATATTACAGCGAACTCTCATTCTATTTACATAGATAATTTAAAATAAGAAACAATAGCACCATATACCCTTGTTTTATACTGTAATATATTCACTGTTCTAAAAATTCCTTCTTGGTTCCGTCTAGGCTCTGCCTAGGCAGGAAAGCCATTCCGAAAGCGGCTACAACCTTCACGCGGAATTGGAAGGTCCCTGCCCGCCTAGCCTTCCAGACCGCCTAGGCACCAAACTAGGACCGCCTAGGCAACCGTTCAGAACGTTTAGGCGCTAGGCGGTCCCTCTCCGCCCAGGGTCCGCCTAGCGTGTTTTAGAACATTAAATATATTTATATAAATACTTATTTTTATAAGTTTTTGTAAATATATCCTATTTGATTTTTAAATGGCTAATTTTTATAAAAGTATCATATAAGCTTTCCTTAAAATATGTTAATGTTTTTTTATGTTTTATCTATTTTTATAGTTAAAAAATATTTAATTACTACTTATATTTTTATAAGAATATCCTTAATAAAGTATCTTTGTAAATTCAAATAAAAAAAGGTATTTGTATAACATATTTTTTAATATGAGATATATAAACAAATAAGTTTTAAAATACAAATCTTGCATTTGCATTAGCAAGACAAAAAAAAAAACAGACTAACAAATAATTAGTTTCTTAAATATATATTGAATATCTATTCTTATTATTTAGAGCATAATCAGGCCGGCCAGGCATGAGGCATACCGGCCAAAATGATAATCTAACCTTCACCTTTTACCAAAAAACAAATAATAATAATTTTGACTTATTAAAAAAAGAAATTTTTTATTATTATGTTTTTTGACAATTAGAGATCCTTGTAAATTTTAAAAGAATTAGAAGATCATATATTAAATTATATATTCTATCAATAGTATAAGAAATATTATTTTATGTAATATTTAAAACTATTTTTAAATGACCACGTATCTAAGTACGAACTAGAAGTTCAAAAATATTGGGAATTTGGGACAATATTAGGAAATATGAAGTTCCGAATATTATATCAACGTTTTCTCTATTAGTTTTTATGATAACAAAAGTTATTAGAAACTAATATGTATATCTAAGTATTTTAGGAAAGCATAGATGTCACAATAATAATAATGGAAATGAAGAGATAAGCTATGGAATTGTCTCTCTAACGAACTTTGTCTTGCGCGTCAAGGAAAGAAGGGCACAAATATCTTTAAACGCATGAGAGAAAGAAGGGGTAAGGCATCCTTAGGAAAACTGTCTTGCACCCCAAGGATAAAAGGGTAATGTTGTAAATGTGTCCTTTGTAAGAACAAGTGTCAAAACCCACTAACTATATAGATAGAAATGACCTAGGATTTTGTGCCATTTGAGTGAATAGTGAAAAACCTAATTTGAGAGCACTAAGAGCATTCCAAGGAAGAAGAAGATGTTGGCGGGGAGTGTGCGATCTAGACGGTAATAAGAGGCGATTTCGGAGCTAGGGAATTGCGACGAAGATCGTGAGAAAGGTTTGACACTTTTGCTTGATTAATTAGGTTCGCTTAGGAACAAGGTCGATAGACTCGTTAGTGTTGCTAGGAATTTAGCGATTGCTAATGTAAGAGAAGTTCGAGTCTTGCCATTGTAACTAAGAAATAATTAATAAGAAAAGTAGGCATTCAAAATCCTCCAAGGAGGTAGATGTTTACCCACTTGACTAGTTGGTCAACATGGGGTTCCTCTATAAAAGAATTGTGTCTATTATCTGTCTTTGCTTCCTGCATATTTAATTTTCGTTGCCTAAGAGATAACTCCTGAAATGGTTCCTTAACTTTGATGTAATGCGTTATCGATCCTACAATAATTCCTTCATCACTTCTTGGATCAAATTTTAGTTTGTTTGAAGGAATTATCGGTTTGTTTCCCTTTGACAGAGACTTCATACAACTTTCTCTTATCGGGGTTGATTCTTGGAAGTCCTACAACCAACTCTTATAGGAGTAGTGACTCGGCTGAAATCGTTGTTGCCAACATCAAAGATAAATAACCCTAAATTACTAACTAGTATAGCAAGGAAGCAAGGGGTCGAACCCAAGAGAATCGGGATTCTGATCAATCAGCAAAAGCAAAGACAGGGTTTTTTGGAAGTTCAAGCAAACAAACAAAACAAACAAATATTATTGGGGATTTAATCAATTGGAAGAAAGCAGAGTTCATTCAATCAAATCCACCTTTTTACTCATCCGATCATTGATTCATCCACTTTTCTATTAATTCCCTAGTTAATTCCAATCCTTATAAAAGATATCCGCTTGTCCACGGTCCAAGCAAAAGAATGATATGAACAAGAACGCTTAATTCAAATCATGCAAAGTATTAAGGATAGAAGGATATTAAATCATGCAATCAAGCTACGAGTCTCATGTATAAAATAACAATCAAATACTCTTTCTCAATTCTAGTCCACGGTCCTAGAAAAGAGTTGTTTCAAGGATAAATAAGATTGCACAGACAACAATCAAACCTAATCCAAACAGTAGATCTAAGTCAATCAAACAAGTTGATCAGGCTTATCAAATCAAACGAAGATCATATAAATAAAACCAAGAGTTTTGATATTAACCAAGGGATAGAAAAGTTACCAGAATCTCACGAAATACATCAAAAGGCTTCCTTGATTAAACAAACTCCAAGGGAAAATTAGTTCTCCATAATATTGAAAATATGCTAGAAATTGTCTCTAAATTGTGTCTCTAAACTGAAAACGAAACAAACCTTAAATAGTAGAAAAATATCCGAGACCTAAAGATATAACAATAATAAAAGATAAAATAAACCGAAACAAAGTCGGCGCTGAAACACCCTCGATCCGCGAGCGCGGATTCAATCCGCGGGCGCGGATCTACTCTCTCGCCTCGGCCGCGGAACCCCACCGATCCAGCTAGGCCGCGATCGCTGCCCCTTCCTAGCCGCGATCGCGGCCTGTCTCTGACAGCATTCTGGTGTCAACTTCGGAGGTAGCTTTGACCCACTTAGAGTTGGAATTTGAACTTGCCGTAAAAAGATGAATTGTAGCTATTCGAGTTAGCTTTCCAATGATACCAAATTCAGCTTCATCCGATCACCGTAGCTCCCGGAATAAGCGTTATAAGAAAGTGGTGTCGAAACAACTCCAAATCAACACTTGTCTTCAAAACTCTTGCAATTCTTCAAATCGTGTCTTCGGTCTTCATATGATAATTATGCTCAAAACTAACCTAAACACACTCAAATCATACCTAAAATACAAGAGTTAACCTATACTAAATAGAGCATATCAAGTAGCTTCAGAATTTGATTCAATCCAGCATGACCATGTCTTCTATGCCAAAGTTCTGTGTTATCACGTGGGAACTATAAGGCACAGTTTCCTTGGAGGTTGAAACTCATTATCCACCACATATAATTGTTTGATCTCTTCCCTCTAAACATGACTTTGTTGGTTTCCTTGTTCACCACCAGACACTCATGTGAATCAAAGATGATCACATTGTTACCTTGATCACATATTTGTACAACACTTAGCAAGTTGTATCAAAGATCTTTAACGAAGTTGACATTGTTGACTTTTGTTGATTTGTTCAACTTTATCTTTCCAGTTCCCAAAATTGTTCCTTTCTTCTTATTACTAAAGGAAACATGTCCTCCTTCGACTTAGGTGTAAAGTGAGGTGGGATAATTCTTGTTTCCTGTCGTGTGGCTGGAGCAAGCACTATGCTTGAACCACACACTATTTCCTTTCACTTCCACCTACAAAACAATCAAGTTCTAATTACCCATGAAAGATTCTCTTTTCTTGGTTCCCTACAAGGATAAAACTCATTTAGCAACAACAAATTTAGCAATGTTAATATCAAAAGACTTGTTCTTGTTATGACCAAATTCTTTTCATTGTTCCAAGCCTTGTGATTTGCTTCTACTTAAGTGTTTCTCTTCTTACAACATTCCTTACAATGACCATGGTTCCCGCAGTGCCAATAGGTTTTGTAGTACTTCCTAGGTAATACTTAGGGTGGGGTTTTTGAATCCTGTCATTTTCCATGATTTCTCTATTTGGAACACTAGACCCATTTACCTTGTCTATTTCACATATATTATGTGCCTAGTTTTACCCGTAAAGTATTCCCTATTTCCTATTGTTCCACTCTCCAAAATCCTGATTTTCTCTTCTATATGAGCATTTTTAATTTTTTCACTCTATAGTTCCAAGCATGACTCTCAATAAGCTCTTCTTGAGTCAGAACTTTTCCAATAGCTTTGGAATCACTTTATTAAAACTAATACCCACGGGTCTCTTGTGTTGTCGGAGGCTCCGCCCCTAAACTCTTGGCGGGTTCTGATCAACGACAGATTCAAGGTATAATTAAAAAAAAATCGTTGTAATAATACACTTCGTTATTCCAAAAGCGAAGCCGACATTTCTTGGAAATTTCTTGCATGACCACATGGAAAGCATATATAAATTAAAATTAAAATTTGTAAATTGTAGCCCTATGAAGTTCGAATGATATTTTTTATAGACCATACTCCATGCTCATTTTAGGGGATATCTATCTACCTTATCTTTTATCTATATGCATATATAGCTAGAAAGAGGGAATATTTTTTTTAAGAAAAGGATTAATATTTGATGTACTTTGAAACTCAAAGAGAAAAAATCATGCAATACTTGACATTTTGCCCTCAACAGAACAATGAAGTGGAGTTCCTAAAATTGCACATGCATTGTTTATTTGTCTCTCTAGGACGTTAGATAACATCAAATGATAGTTGTTCTCGTTCCCATTTCTTGTGGTTTTTTTTTTTTTTTGGATAGGAAAGGTGGAGGATAAATCCAACTGGAATATCATGATCAGAAAGTGAGTTGTAAATTAACAAAGTTTAAAAACCGCTAGGCGGATCCTAGGTGGAGAGGGACCGTCTAATAACTAGGTGACTTATGGACGTCTAGACAAATTAGACGATTTTCTAGAATAATAACAGTAAGATATGATCAAAATCTTGCTTTTATTAAGGTGGTGTTTGTTTGGTCCAACGGTTTCTCCATTAAAAATGAGCTAAAACAACATACTTTTGGGCGTTTTGTGGCCAAGAATAGGTGCACCTGGATCTATTGATTGATCAGAGCCACTCTAATCCAAAGCGGATAAAATGTAAATTGATGAGATAAATTGTAGATTGTAGATTGTAAATGTGAAAGGAATCATGATGATTTTTCAGTCACATCACATGCACAAAAACGTATATAATGTAAATGAATTTTCAGTAACGCCACCATCCTATTGATATTTGATAAGGTATACAATATGAAGTCCTTAAAGTACTGGAAAAAGAAGAGGAAGAAGGTTTTACTGATTTACATCAATTTAAGAACGTGCACATTGATCTATTAACGTTAACTTTAAACTTGATCGAGAAAGAGTTGACAATGACATCGATCCATACAAACAATTAATTAATGAAGGCTTAATAAGCTAAAAAGAGTAATGGAAATATCTGGTGCTAAATCAAAATGGGGTCCTTAAGAAATCTTAAAGGACCAGATTCATACATTACATTTTGAATGCGAAGAAGACCAATGAAAGCTAGCTGCTTCCACCGACAGAACAACGTGATCCTATATATTGGATAAACAAAATTTGTGCACTTGATCGATGATACTTGAACATGAATGATTTTAGTTTCCATTATATATGTATCAATTAATTAATAGCTAGTAATAACAAAAACTAGATAAACGAACCCTACCACCCACTTCCACCTTCACTTCACTACCGTCATTGTCATTAATAATGCACCTTCTTGTTTTTTAAGAATAAACCCACTATTGTTAGCTTTGAGAGCAGTTTAACATTTTTAGGTAAATCTAATATTTAACTACTTTTCGTTCGTTTTTTATAAGAAAGAGGATTAATAACTTTGAAAAAAGTCTAGTATTACAAATCAATAACTTGTAATATAACCTATCCAAACTCCTATAAAAGTTTAACCCGTAAGCAAATTTCCAAAAAAAACATATACAGAAGGCACTTTCATCACTCAGACGACTACAATAGAGAACTCACACCCTAATGGGTAGAAACGTTCTCACCTAATAGCCAGTGAAACACGTTTGTAAGACTTTGTTTGAATTAAAATAAGCTAAACAAAAACAACACTTCGCCCATCCGTTATATATCTGGGGTCACGTGTAGCAACCGATTTGAATACCATGAGCAACAGAACAGCCCATCGGTCGTTGCCGTGCACTGACCTCCTCCCGCCGTTGTTTATGGGTCTTCCTATGCAAGTCACCACAAAACTTGGCTTATCCTAAACTCATAAGAAACTGCATTTTATTACTATTTTTATATTATTATTCAATAAATATAGGAAAGCTACAACTTTAATATGGCAGCTCCACTCGACGGCTTCGATGCAAAGATGTACAGACCCAGTTCGTTCTTGTTGATCAATCCTTTGTCGATCCTCGATTGGTAAAAGTGGTCCTGAAATGCATAAACCAAGGGTGTCAGATTGTCAACGAGAGTTCGATCACCAATGGATGAATCATTAAGGAAAAACCAGAGTCTGAACAGAAAAAATAAACATGTATACACGTGCATAAGCTAGATGAGATCTCAAGTAAGAAAAAGAAGTTTCCAAAAACTGACAATGGGAGGTCAACTCTGTGTGAGAGAGAGATTAAGTCAAGTTTAAATAAGTAACCTTTAAGTTGAGAATAAACTGTGGTACTATGTTTTCCTTGACTAAAGCAACTGCACAACCGCCCCATCCAGCGCCAGTTAGCCTTGCTCCTAGAGCGCCGTTGTCACGGCAGATCTTCACTAGTTCCTCCAGCTCAGGACAACTGGCAGATCCTAAACACGTGAACAATTAATGCATTTGTGACATGAACAGGCACACAATTAGAAAAATGAATTACAAGATCTCCAAATATTAAAGTATCATGCTTATTCATTGCTGGTTTAGAATACTTGAAAGATTAGATACCAAGGCGTACCTGCACTCGTAAAGAACACTGCAACTGTAGTGACTCTCGTTCATTAGGTCGCCGAGTTTCTTGAGAATATCCTCCTCACTGCATCAAGAATCTTCCAAACATAAGGTGATTGAACTCATTTGAAAATGCTTATGCACGGCTACTACATTTTCGCATGTTTTTTGTGGACTTGGAATATAACTCATTTGAAACCCCTACCAAAATCTAGATGGATCATATGAATACGAATAAGAAATATCTTTAGATGTAAAAGGGAATGCTACATGTACAAAAGGTTTGATGTTTGGGAGGCTAATATATTGGCATGTCATGTGAGTGAGCCAATGCAATATTCTTCATTAAGATGCCTTCTCTTATTACTTCTATAAGAGATATTTGAATGGATTCAGAATGGGGCCCCATAGGATCACAATTGATGGTGGACCCCAGGCCGAGGATACGGATTCTCTAGTTTGGCATTATACAATATTGGAGTCCACACTTCTGAGAAATTTTAAACTTTTAGTAACATCCATTAGGGATGCCATTTGCAAATTATCCACCTGTGCAATAGTGCTTATATGAGTGGTTGAACTTCAGAACAAAGTTCAAAATGGTTGGCTAATATTATTAAGCACAGCTAACCTCAGATCTGATGAAACGGTATCCTTGAAAGCATGGACACGTCTGGCTTCAGAGTATACATGAGCAGCTCTCTGAAAATATTTTGGATTTAATTATTAAGAGCATTACAAAGCATTTGCATACATGATTATATAGACAACCACAGACTTAAATATGAAATACACATGATGTAGCTAATTAAAAATAGTGTTGTCTAGTTGAAGGCAATATTTACATTCAAAAAAGAGTTGTCAGGCTCGCACATTTTAAAATGGAGGGGATAATTTATATATATTTGTCAGGTTCTGACCCATGATCATATAATATCATACTATCATTTAGTTCTCCTCCCTTTTGAAAAAAATAACATTCAGGTTTATCTGAAAATGAATCCATACAAATCTGTAGCATGTAAAAGGACCCCAGCAATCATTTACACAAGTTATCTATAACCAGAACCCTCCAGTTAACATGAGCGAAATCAAAACCTCTATCACAAAACTGAATAGAGAACACGAAAGGTCTAAGCACAAAGGGAACACAGTGCTCTACAATTCTATCCAAAGCAGATGAAGATATCAGAATCAGAAATATTCAAAACACACGAGTATGAACGTAATAATATTAAGTGCTGACAGTGACATCCAAAGAGGATGTATCAAATAGTGTCAAAAGTCAATTTTAGATCCACAATATAGTGATGCAATCAGCAAAACTAGTTTCTGCCACAATTTACCGCTGAGTGATAATGAAGCATCAACTTATAGCTGATGCCAGCACTCAAATTGTGCAATGAGAGATTTGACAATCCCAAGACATTTTTAGCATGAATATGTTAAAAGCAAATCAAATACCAATTTATATGACAGATAATGTACCTGATGCAGCTTATAATGCGTTGCTGCTTTCAGCACATCCAAAGAAGTAGGAGAGCTGCTAAATATTGATGTCAAACTTTCATTGGCGATTTTCTCAATTTCTTCAGCTGTATATGGTTCCTGTTTCAGAATTTCCTGAAAAATGGAAAGTCATGTTAGTAACATTGAAATGCTGCCATGACAGAAATGATAGCATATAACATTGCACAGGATATACTTATGGTGGATGTATACCTTTACAGCAACAACTGGGTCAGAAGATCCACGGCTACTTGCAAAGGTTAAACAAAGACCCTCAACATCAGAAAGCGTTTTCACGTGGGAAATAGCCTCTTGGGGATTCATACCAAGCTTTATTGCTAATACAATCTGAAAAACACCAAAAAATTGTGTGACAGCAACAAACTAGTTATAACTCAATAACTTATCCCACGCCAATCCCCACATACCAAAGGATGAGGGAAGAGAGAAAGCAAACCAATTTTCAAAATAAACAAAAGAAAATACAGTGCAAATCAAGTAAGGATAAAGATGAACTTACAGAAGCAAGACGGCATTCAACAACCCGGTTATTGTAATTTGTGGCGGCAGTGACAGCCTTCTGGGATTCAGCTAGTGAATGTGCTATTACAAACGAACCCCCAGCTGGAAGTTGGACGTCAGTTGCACGAATAGGGTTAAAATCAATTAGCTCTGCAAATCCAATCTTTGCCATGATGGAAATTGCCTGAATACAAGTCACTCTGTCAGGAGCTAATAAAGCATTTGCTGAACAATGGTCAATGGCACAATTTGCTGTTGATATGTACAAAAACACAATTGTCGTCAAATTTTACAGAAGGTGGGAAGACGTGCGCTTTTAACAGACCTAAAAAGGCGTCTTGCTAAACAATGCAATCAAGTGCTGAGGTTAACCAATAACATGATAAAAAGCATGCAAGTTTACATCTTCCTAAAAAAAAGGACCCTTCAAAGTAAAGTTTAGCTCAAATTTGAAGCTTTCAACCAATCATTTTTTTAAGAGATCCTTTCGGAGATGAAATTGTCCACCACAACCCTTTCAAACTTGTATAAAAGGCAAAATGGGAGTTTCCAACTTTTGAAGGGCATAGGCAATTAGATTAAGCATCATATATGATTTTTAATTCAAAATAGTAATGATATCATAGATAACTATACATAGAGAGCGACTTCATTTTGAAACTAACCAATTTATGTCAGATAGAATGCTTACATTTTTGACAATTCTTTTTTTATTTCGAGTCAATTTTTGTCAGTTCATATAACTTATTAAGTGAACATAAATTAACAAAAAAGAACCTGATCCATTCCACCCGATTGAGTCCCAATGTGTCGTTCACATTCACATGTCAATTGTGCAATTTCTTTCTGCAAGCCAAAGTAAGCAGTTAAATTGGAGAAAAGACAATCAACTATAAACAAATAGTAACATAAATCAAGTTCAGCAGCAACAACTTATTCAAATAAAAATTGCAGAAACAAGAACAATAATCAAACGCATTTGTTATACCAGCAAAGATCGAAGATAACAAGAAAAACTAAACGAGGGCTCCACATAAGAATTTGGCTAACAACCAAGAAATGATCCATTATTTCCATTTTAGAAGACAAATGTCCGACGCAAATTCCAAACCTAATAAGAATGTTGAATCAACAGGAGTTGATTGCTAGAGTCATAACTCATAATGCTAAAGATAGTGAAAGAAGGTGACAGCAAATGGTTAATCTTCTTGTGAATGTTGTGCACCACTTTCCACCACAAATGTTTAATGAAGAAAAAATGATAGAAATTGCATGTGGAAAAACCAAACAGTGGAGATACAACTTTTACAATTTTTTTTTTCTAAAGAAGCACACAACATATGTATGGCATAATCTACCCTAATACATTATAAAGCAGAACCCAAGTCTGTTGTAAAATTTGCGCCACATGGCATTTTTGAATAAATTCATGTGAAATTATATTTTAATAAATTTTGTAACAACTTATAGTATTCTTGCTATATATACTAAATAGATAACATGTTTATATAATTTTTTATGTATATAATTTTCTATCTAAGGATTAATGTATTAGTTTACTACAATAGATAACATATTCATATAATTTTTATATACATAAATTCCTAAGAGATGATATTTTCCATATTAATTTAATATTTTTATCTCTTAACAAGATTTAGAGTCTTAATATATTTTTTTATCTTTTAACAAGGCTTGAGCTCCAAGTATAAAATTTATATCGATATAATGATATAATTTTAAATAATAAATTTTGTTATGTTGATATATTTTTATTTTGATAAAAAAGATATAATTTTATGTTGACAACTAAGATTATTTGTAAATTCAAAAAAAAATCGAATTTTAATTTAAATTAATAAAATTAGATTTTTTTTAATCTTTTTATGCATTTATATTAAAGATATTTTCTTAAATCAAAGTTTGATAAAAAAAAATAAAAATTTACAAATCTTGATGAATATATACTTTCTTAAATTGAATTTTGATAAAAAAATTACATAACATTTTTCTTAATTTTCTTTTTATTTTATTTATGTAAATATAGAATATTTTTTTATCTATAGCCACCTTACATTTAAATTTTTTTATCTCTATGTTTTTTTGAATTTAATATGGATAATAGGTTAATTAATACATTGAGCTTTGTAAATTTTCATATACATTAATTTACTTTATATTTTATTTCTCCGATATGTAAATTTAGTATGGAAAACAACTTTATACGGAGAGGTGGTCGAGTGGTTCAAGGCGTAGCATTGGAACTGCTATGAAGACTTTTGTTTACCGAGGGTTAGATGGATTGAATTTTGCAAAATAATACATAGATAATTTTCTCTATATTTTATCTCTTAAATCAATGACAATGTTCTCTTATATATTAATCTTAATATTGTATTTTTCATATTTTATAAACATTCTTATTATTATAGAGTAAAAGATAAGAACCCTAATATATAATTTTAATAAATTAAATTTAATAAATATTTTAATAAATTATGTTATGCTTTGTAGATAACCTACCCTAATTATTATTATCTTTATAAAAAATCAAGTATTTTATACATTATAGTGTCTAAAAAAATAAGAAAACATTATTTAAAAATATTAATAAAAAGTAAAATCGATATTTTAATAATTTCAATCTAAATTTGGATAAGATCTCCACAAATAATGAAAAAAAATTTATAAATATATTCAATTAAAATATGGAGTACAATTTAAAAAAAAAAATCTATTGCATAATTTATTATGAAATTATATAAATATATTTAGTATTTTAAATTAAATCCATAAAATTGTACAGTATTAGTAAAATTATCCCGTGAATATTACGGGACTTCAATTAGTTTCTTTAGACATACAGAACATCTTTTTCATTAAAGAGAAAGTTGATTCACAATGAACAGATACATAAACAAAACCACAATGCCTTAACGTCATGATTTTTGAATAACACTGACACAATATACATTTATGAAAATGAAGGCCTCTACCAGTAGACCGCTGCTGACAAAAAAGGAAAGAAATCCTTGCATACCTTTGGAAAGGTAACACCAAAGGCAGCCATTATAGCGATGGTAGAGGAGCAAACAAATGCTGCTGAACTTGACAATCCAGATCCTGGGCAGAGCAAAACCAACACAGACACTTATCGGCATAGAAAAGAAGAACTCCTTTCCTTTTTTCCTCACAATCAACTAAAAATTATTATAGAAAAAAGTTAAGGGTAGAAATGAGAACCTGTTGGAACAGTTCCATCAACCAATACATCCAATCCCACAGGTACACTAACTTCTACCCCTTTCGATTTAGCATACTCATGAAAACCTTTGTACCTACACAGCACAAACCTTTATCAGTTACTTTCATACAACTGCATGCCTGATTTTAAGAACATCATTCCAATACGCGTACTACAAATCTACTCAAGGGTCCATGATGTCAAAAAATAATCTTTCAGATCAGTGGACCCTTAAAAAAATCAACAAGAACACAACACTTCAAAATACAACTTTTACCATGGCACAATTGAGAGCAATGGAGGTTTGAAATGCATATAAATGTCTTACCCGCAAAGAAAGTAATGACCCCACCTGTGATTTCCCAAATCAACTTCCTGCATAATGAGCATTCAATGTGAGTCATCTATTATTGTCAAGAGCATGTTGAGGCAGATTACAGGATAATAATGACACAACGAGCTATAAGGAATTGGCCATTATGACTTCAAACTATAGAAAGAAATAAACGCTATCAGCAATTTAATTCATATAATCAAATCTAAATGCAGTAAAAAATTGACAAGCAATTTCCCTTCTCAAGTATCAAATTCGAAAAAACCTGTAGGGTGGTTTTCAGCCAACTTTCTCAAGCTTTGAAGAGGAATTTTCTGGACTCTCAAATGAAAGTCAAATTAGTATTCCCACCCCCAGCACATAAAAACCATTTGAATGGTCCAACAAGGTGTTGTTATTCCAATCAACTATGGATGTATTACATTTCTCAAGCAATTTAAGTTCCACAGAAAAAGAAAGAACATTTGGGAGAGCCTGACAACTAGATCCTTACTGTTTGTAAATAAAGATATGCATGATATGTCAATAGCATGTCAAATATTTTGTTACATCACACAATATGACATTGAAGAAGTTACATTATCGTGCTGAGCAATGTCCCATCACATATACTGATATAGATAATAGTGTGAAGATGATAACGTGAAGGCATGTGGTTTGTCCAACTGCTCTCCCTCCAAGATGTACATACTAACCACCCAAGGGAGAAAGAGACAGCCAACCCAACCTTCGTATTGTGGAGAGGTTGGCATTGAAAGTTCCATCCCACATCAAAAAAACCTCTCACCCTGATTAGGAGAATTTAATATGTACGTATTCAGGCAATCAAAAACAAGACAGTGCAACCTCAGTGCCTGGATCATGAAAGAGAATAACCCTTGTTCACATCCATTGATGAAATTAGCAATCAGTGTGAACTAGCTACCATACAGTAATCCATGAACTGAATTTAGTTAGTTTAATTCTAGTTTATTTGAAAGTCACATAAATCAGAGTAGACAAAGGCACTGTCTTTAACTTTGGAGCTAATAATTTTAACATATCGGACACTCCCATAGCAGAAATGAAACAACAAACAACTCCAAAGTGTGGGTTATGTCGGTTTTGAATTGAAATAGTACTGCTATGAGAAAATGATGTGAAAAGGAAACAGAGTAAACCTGGTTCGGATCAGCAGGGTAAGTGCACATGGGATACTTAGCATCATTCAAATTAGCGATTCTAAGGATTTTCTCCGACTCAACATCATCCCGTTTCCTGATGGCGATGATTGTGTCCTGACGAATGGCCATCGGCAACACAGAGTAGCCTTCATAGTCTATGTGCTCTCCGATCCAATTTACCCTCCCTATTTAATTGATTACATCAAAAATTACTCAATCTTCCGCACAAACGAGCTTAAAAATGTTAAATTTCATCAGGACAGAAACCATAAGAGAAAGATCATCCGAGCGCTTATTCCAACAAATACTAACCGACAAGCATCCGATCGTGAGAAAAATCAGCAAATTGATAATAAAGAACGCTCCGAACTGAATCACAGAAGGGAAAAAGAAAAAACTGACCTGGTGATCGAGCGAAGGCCTCGGGAAGATGACCGAAAACCTCAAGGAACTTGGACTTTATCTTGTCGAAGCGAAGTTGTGCTTCTTCGAGTGGAGAGCCGTCTCCATAGACGGGCTCCAGGGAGGAGTAAACAGGAATCGGAAGCTCTTCGTGTTTCGCCATTGAAGCTCGATTTCCTCTCTCCTCCAATTCTCGTGCGTGTGTTAATGGGGAAGCAGGAGAGATGAAAAAGGAAGCTTGAAGAAACTGAAATTAAAATAGTCAAGCCGGGAGAACTATTCAGATAAGTATTATGCCGTCTTTTTCGTAGGATACGGGGCTACGGGCGGTATTTTCTTGTTTTTGGAGGATACGGGCCCGTAAAAAAGCTGCTTTCCGTAGTTGTACAGTTTTTCACTGATTATCTTTTTTCCTCTTTTTTCCCCAGAAAATAGAATATTAATTTTTATTTAACTAATTAAATGGTGACTGTTTTGTTGGGTAGCTTTCGCCACCGCCTCACCGCCAACGTTACTCTTTTGTCGTTTAGGAGGATTTTTTCTGTTTTCCTTTTTTGTGCCTTTGATGTATAAATGTATAATGTCATATTGGAGGATCCTGTGAGATAACCTCTCAATTCAAGGGGCAAATACTCAGCACTAATTAAGAGTAGGGTTGTAATCAAATCCAGCCGATTTTTGAGTTGTTCAATTTCGGCTCGGTTAAAAATAGGCGAGTTTGGGATTGAACGCAAGCTTGATTCGAGTTATTTGAGCTTGATTTATTAAATGTCTACCGAGCTTGAGCTTAGCTCGTGAATCTCCTATTTAGTTTTTTCGTGAGACAAATTCATGAACAACTCGTTTACTTGATCAATTATACAAGTAAATAAAACTAAAACCTAAACATGTAGTTTGAGAGAGACCACCAAAACTATGTAATTTAACATAAACTATATATTGAAATTGCAATCAGATCCGTACGAGTGTTACAGTGAAATGTGCGAGCACTTTACATCCGTCCGATCGTTTGTATTTTCGGTCAGGATTATTACACGCATTTAAAAAATTCTAAACGAATGAATATTTTTGTCACTTTCCTATACACTTATCCCCACTTTTCCTTCTCCAATTTTTCTTTTTATCTTCATCAAGGTACAGAGCGGTTTTGTAGACTTTGATTCTTCTCCAAATTTGTTGCTTCTTTCAACGTGGTTTGCTTTTTTTTTTTTGTCGATCTCGACTCAAATTCTTGTTCTCTCTTCATGGATTTTTGTATAAAACTGTTTAGTATGGTTTCAAGTTTGCATTTGGGATTTTTTCAAATTTGAGAGTTTTGTACTTCAATTTACATGTTTTTGTGTGTCTTTAAACTGATTTGTGTTGCTTTTAATCAAACCTATGAAGATTATGTATGTTTTGCTTTATAATTTCAAGTTATTAATCGGAAAAAAGACTAATGGTCAATGCTCTTCTAACCGTCCACCATGTGTTCGACAAAATGCTTAAATGATCAACTTAGAGCTTAGAGCATTTTTTTTTACTAATTGTGTCGTAAATTATGAACCTAGCATACCAAATTTTAAACTCATACCATTTATGAACAAGAATACATGACACACGTACGAAGTATTGCGAATTAAATTCCATGAACCTTAAAAGTAATGAACCATAAGAATTATTATGAACCTAGCTTACAAAAACATGAACTGAAAAAACAAGTACCATGAACCAAAATTCACGAAAGAAAATAATGACTAGCATGAACTAAAAGACGTGAATCATAAGATGAACTTAAACATGAACCAAAAGAATAATTGTTATAAACAAAAAAACATGGAACACAATTTATGAACCATAAGAACAAATATTATGAACCTTACCTTAAAAAGTCATGAACTAAAAGAACAACCGGTTCGAACAAAAAGACATGATCGTATCACGAATTAGCCTATGTGGGATTTGAACCTACATCTATGTGCACATACACATTGTTCTACCATTTGAGTCATTAGGCTACCAAAAATATAATTTCTCAAGTGTTTAATGCACATTTCTCATTTGTCATCAATACAACAAGATCCATACAAACATACATTGAGATTTCTCATGGAAGTACTTAGTAGGCAACTTCAGTAGTGAAGTGAAAATCTATTTTTCATTGACCAATATAATACGTGTGAAAATCAGTGAATACTTTTTCTACTTACCAAAAACAAAGGGCTAAAAATTTGAGAATTTTGGGGTAATTGATTTTAGTAAAAAAAATTATATGATTGAGTTGTTTCTTTGCAACTTAGAATTTTAAACTAGAAAATTAAACAAACTTGCTATGATAGACATGAAGAACTTGTAGATTGCAAGCAAATTTTTACTTGAACCCATAAAAACAAACCCTAGAAAAATCCAATTCATGCATACCTTTCTTTGTTTCCTTCTTCATGCTTTTGATGAACCGAAATCGATACTTTTGATTGAGCTAGAGTGCAAGAGATCTCTCAAGTTCTTGGTAGATTTCCCCCCACAATTGTGTTTGGTCGCTCAATGAGATCGAGGTTTGCGGCGTTTCACCTAGAGAAAAATATAGGTTGAAGATGATGGAGGATTTTTGGTTTGTTAGGTGAGGGGTAATTTTGTCTTGCCAAACAAATTTTACAATTATTACGCTTCATGCCATCAAAAGTGACGCCCGTCCATTTTTTCTATTTTTTGTTGAATTGTTTTATTTTAATCTCGTCCGTCCATGCGTGTAATCAGTGGCGGACCTGGGGGGCTTGTGGGGGCGGTCGCCCCCGCTTCCCTCCCGAGAGCCGCTAATTACACTGGTAATTTTTCCGGCGAACGAGATCAGCCCCCCCTTGCCCAGATCTGAGAAACTCCATAACTCCTTTAATGGAGGGCTGAGAAAAGTGTAAACGAAGGGGGAAGATGAAGAGTAAAGGCGTCTGACGTCTTTTCTTCTTTTTTTTTTTATTTTTTGGCATTTAAATGAAACGACGTCGTTTTGGCCTCGCCAAAACGACGCGTTTTATTAAAAAAAAATGAGCGAGTTTTTTTTTAATTGGATCTAAAATAACTTGTACACCGAAAATTAGTAACGCTTCAGTTTCCCTTAGTTATATGCTCAAGACAGATCCTTGAAAAACCAAACCCTCACTGCTCCTGGCGCTGCAGATCGCTCACCCCTCCAGAAGCCAGCGAGCCGCCTGTCCTCCACTGCCTGTTGGAGCCCCGGCGAGTCGGCGACGCCTCTTTAGTTCGAGTCCGGAGGCTGGAGACCCTTGTTTGCCTGTTTGGTAATTTCTTAATTTTCTTTGTTAAAGATAATTAGTGAATAAGTGAATTGAATTAGCGGCTCTGCTCGGGGTCGGGGGATAAATTTCTTTGCCTTGATTTGAATAAATTGATTACTAATGAATTGATTTGGCTTTATTCAAGATTATTAGTTGAAATAAATTAATTGTTTTGTTGCTGTTGCCTTTATGCCTTTATGGCCGCTTGTTAATTATTATTATTTTTGAATGCTGAATAGAATAGTTGAATTAATTTAGTTTGGGTTAATTAGAATAAATTGATTGTAGAATTGTTGACTTGTTGTCTCGTTTTTAGTTAAATTACTTGAACTGTTGAACATGAAATAAATTGATTGGGTATGCGTATTTGGGTTGAAGGTTTGAATGTTTGATTATTTAAGTAACAAAATTTTGTTTTTCATTTAGGACTATGGATAAATTTATGGATAAATTTGTGATTAGAAGTAAAAGGCCAATAATCGGGTCTTCAAATAGTCTTCATGAGAATGATGAGCAACCAAATATTGATGTGAATGCCAATGCTAATTTGAATGCCAATGCCAATGTCAATGTCAATGCCAATGCCAATGCCAGTGATGTGGGTGAATCCAACCCCAAAAGAGCTCGAATATTGGAGAGTGAAATTGTTAGTGATCCGGGATTACGAAAGCCTATCAATGATTATGAACCTAATATTAGAGATGATATTAGGAGGGAATATGTGGCTAAAGGTCCTTGTCAACCACATTCTCATGATTTTGTGAGAAGCTCATTTGGCAAAACTTCAAGGTGTTTTCAAGCTGAGTGGTTCAAGAAATGGGAATGGTTGGAATATAGTGTTTCTAAAGATGCCGCATTTTGCTTTTGGTGCTATCTTTTTAAGGGGGGTGAAGGGAGAAGATTTGGAGATGGTACATTTGTAAATACGGGATTTCGTAATTGGAAGAAGGCTTGTGCTAGGTTTAGAGAGCACGTGGGAGCTCAAGGTAGTGTGCACAATGATGCTCGAACGTCATTCTTTGACTTCAAGAATCAAAAGCAAAGTTTGACAAGAAAGGTAAATTTGGGAAAGGAAGCATTGGGTGAGGCATATCGCCTTCGTTTGAAGGCAAGTGTGGATGTTGTTAGATATCTACTTCGACAAGGGATGGCTTTTCGGGGGCATGATGAGTCGGCAAGCTCGCTAAATAGAGGAAATTTTCTTGAGCTTCTTGAACTTTTAAGTTCATATAATGTTGATGTTCAAAAGGTGGTGATGGGGAATGCACCGGGAAATAACCAACTTACTTGTCCTCGGATTCAAAAGCAAATCATTAGGGCTTGTGCTTCGGAGACAATAAAAGTCATAATGAGTGATATTGGAGATAAGTGCTTCTCTTTATTGATTGATGAGGCTAGGGATAGTTCGATAAAAGAACAAATGGCTATTGTCTTAAGATATTTAGACAATCATGGTGTCGTGGTGGAACGCTTTCTTGGAGTTGTTCATGTTGTTGACACAACCGCTTTAGCTTTGAAAAATGGCATTGATGAATTTTTTGCAAGGCATAATATATCAATCTCTAAACTTAGAGGTCAAGGATATGATGGAGCTTCTAATATGCGAGGTGAGCTCAATGGCTTGAAGACTCTTGTATTGAAAAAATCCATATGCTAGGTATATCCATTGTTTTGCTCATCAACTTCAATTAGTTGTTGTGAAGGTTGCAAAAACGAATAACTTTGTGAGTGATTTCTTTGGATATTTGTCCATGATTACGAATGTGGTTGGAGCTTCTTGCAAAAGGAAAGATCAATTCCGACAAAAGCAACATGAAGAAATGGTAGAGAGGTTGCTAAATGGTGAAATTTCTACCGGCAAAGGCTTGAATCAAGAAACTAGTTTAGCTCGTCCGGGAGCTACACGTTGGGGTTCACATTATACAACTATTGTTCGTCTTCTATCTTCATGGTCCCCAACTATTGAAGTGCTTTTCAACATATTTGATGATGGGACTGACTCGGATGCTCGAGGCCTTGCCGCTAGCCTTGTGGAAAAAATGAAGAACTATGAATTTGTTTTTATTGCTCACTTGATGAAGCTTGTGTTGGGGATGACAAATATTTTGTCACAATTCTTGCAACAAAAAGATCAAAATATTTTGGAGGCCGTGAGTTTGATTGAAAGCACTAAGAAAGATTTGCAAGATTTGAGAGACAATAAGTTGGAAGCATTATTCCAAGATGTCAACAACTTTTGTGCTAAGAATGATATCATCATTCCCAACATGGAAGATAATGCCGGTCTCTTTCGCTCTAGACGTGCTAGACATGCTATTACTTATGACCATCACTTTCGAATTGAGATACATTACCAGGTACTTAAGTTGTTTCTTTATTCACTATTTAACTAATTGTATTGCTCATAAAATTAATATTTCGTTAATTGTATTTGTAGGTTGTTGACCTTATTGATCAAGAGATGAAGGATCGCTTCACCGAGTCAAGCACGAAATTGCTCTTATGTATGGCTTGCCTTGATCCAAAGAATATGTTCTCCAACTTTAGTGAGTCAAAGCTACTTCGACTTGCGGAATTATATCCACAGGATTTCTCAGAGTGTGATCAAATGGAGCTTAAAGATCAATTGAGATTGTGGATTATTGAGATGAGAGAAAATGAAACTTTCTCAAAGTTGGAAAATATAGGAGCTCTCGCTAAGAAGATGGTTGAGGTAGGAATTCACAACACTTTTCACTTGATATATCGTCTTATCGAGTTGGTTTTAGTACTACGCGTTGCCACTGCTACAGTGGAAAGAGTCTTCTCGGCAATGAATATTATCAAGACTGACTTGCGTAACAAGATGGATGATGAGTATCTTAATGATTGTCTAGTGTGCTATGTGGAGAAAGAGGTTTTTAGAAGCATTGATAAGGAAGATATCATGCAAAATTTTCAAAATATGAAAACTCGTAAGATATATTTGCCTCCTTTGTTGTTTGCAGAGTCGTAAGTGTTGTAATGAATTTATGGTTATCTAATTTTGTTAATGAACTTTTGGTTGCTATCTTTGTACGTCCTTATATTTGAACCATATATTAAACATCGCCAAGTTTATAAATTTCGTTTACTAAACCCGCCCCCCCTTTCAAGAATTCCTGGGTCCGCCACTGCGTGTAATCTAATGGTCCAAAATTGCTCGCAATTTTCACTCTATCAAATAAATCCACCCGAGCATGACTCCTATATATTGAACATAATATATGAATCACGATCAAATGCATTTAATTGCTACAATGAAATATGTGAGCAATTTTTAACTGTCTGATCAAGATACATCTACGGCTACGATTAACACACACGTTTAAGTGATATTACAAACGGAGGGGTATTTTGGTCTTTCATCCATCAAATTAGAACACAACTTACAGGGGTCATCTTCATCCTATTCAACGTGGAAATTTCATTCACTTTTTTTATCGATACTTCTCCATAACTGTTGCTCCTTGTTTCAATTTGGTTCGTTTTTTTGTCGATCTCGCCCCCAATTTGTGTTCTCTTCATGGATTTTGATCTAGATCTCTTTTTGTATGATTTCAAGTTCACATTGGGGTTTTTTTTAATTTGGGAGCTTGATACTTCGATTTACATGTTTTTGTGTGTTTTTGACTGATTTTTGTTGATTATAATCAAACCTATGAAAAATATGCATGTTTTACTTTACAATTTCAAGTTTTTGATTGAAAACAAAGGTTAATGACCAATGCACATCTAACCGTCCATCATGTTTTCGACAAAATGCCCAAATGTTCAACTTAGCGCTTAGATCTTTTTTTATACCAATTGTTCATAAATTATGAACCTAGTATACTAAAATTATTAACTTATACCAGTTATGAACTAGAATACATGACACAAGTAACAATTATTGTGAATTAAACTTCATGAACCGTATTAAAATTGTTATGAACCTAATCGTATAAAAACATGATCCCATAAAATACGATTTATGTACTAGATTAAGTGACAAAAACAACAAGTATTATGAATTAAATTTCATAAACCTTATTGGCATTTGTTATGAACTTAACTATATAATGACATGAACCAACAAAATATCATTTATTAATACATGACACAAAATAAAAAGTATTGTGGATTAAATTTTATGTACCTTATCGTCAATTGTTATGAACCTAACCATGTAAGGACATGAA
The DNA here is from genome assembly GCA_964016875.1 of Fallopia convolvulus. NCBI lineage: Eukaryota > Viridiplantae > Streptophyta > Magnoliopsida > Caryophyllales > Polygonaceae > Fallopia > Fallopia convolvulus. The sequence goes on along the minus strand of OZ024731.1, from coordinate 48,700,788 downwards.
CCAGTAGACCAATTTCTATGAAATAAAAGTCCTGAACCGTGAGATGAAATATTATGAACTTGTTCTATATAAAACATGAACCAAATGAGCAAATATCATTAACCAAAAGACGTGAACCAAAATAACACCTAGTATGACTTAAAAGATATGAGTCGTAATATAAACTATCATGAAACTAAGCATATAAAAACATGAACAAAAAAGAACTACCATAAACCAAAAGACATAAATCATACAAAAAGTTAGCCTATGTGGGATTTGAACCCACTCTATGTGCACATGCACATTGCTCTACCAATTGAGCTAATAGGTTACCAAATGACATGATCATTCAAAAAATTTGATGTTCAAACATTTAAAAATCAAACAAAGTCACTAAAATATGTAATGAACATGATATTTATTATAACAACTTCTCCATATCAGGGGCAAGTAACAATATAAAGAATTTGCTACATAAACCACACCATGAATCAAAATAATATCTAATCATGAACCAAATGTTATGACATAATTGCTATCATGAATAAAAAAACAATGAACCATAATAATGCTTATGATGAACCTCATCATACAAAAATGTGAACCAACAGAACAATTAATACATTTTCAAGACTACCATCGAAATAATCAATTCAACCATCAATGCACCAAATTTTCTCCTCAAGCTATTATTCAATAGATGCACATTTCTTAAATTCAATACATTCGGCAACCAACATCACAACAACAATCATATTCAATACTAGATCTAAAAATATATATTTTAAAAATAAAAATGATCAAATTAGGTCTAAAAATCCATCTTGGAACCGACGTTGCAGATTTACATCATAGCCGAACTTTCCAAGTAAAATCATCCATAAAAGAGTTGGGGATTGAAACGAATATCAAAATCTCGATCAAATAAGAAGCAGAAACTAATTTGTTTTCTTCTTTTTTCTGTGGACGTGTTTTTGTGAAGATGAATTTGAGGAGCAGATTGTTCGAGGAGCTTTGGGGGTTTTCTATTTTCATGGGTATATATTGGCCTCATTATTCAATTTTAATGAAAATTACGCTATGTGCCATCTTTAATGATTTGCCCCCTTTTTTCTTTTTCTTTTTTTGCTGAATCATTTTATTTTAATCTTGTCCGTCCATCATGTAATGTAACGATCCTAATTTGCTCTCAGTTTTCACCCTATTATTTATAAGCACTAAAGTGTGACTCTATAATATATAGTAGAGCTTATTAATCAACGTATAATCTAGTTTTTTATGAGCATATAATCGAGCTTGCACATGAGCAAACAAGCCGAGTTATCTTGTGCTCAAGTTCAGTTCGTTTATCTTTGGAGCATTAAAATTGTGCTCAAGCTCGACTTTTTTATAAATCGAATCGAACGGGAACAAGATTTATCTGAGCCGAATACCGAATTTTCACGAACGTCGCTGTTCATTTACAACCCTAATTAAGAGTTTTTTCTAGTACGGATTCAATAAATTACAACTAATCTGCAATTTGTCGATTATTAGTTTATCACTACTTTCGATCGTTTTTCTCTTTGGAAAAAATAAAGAACGCAAGCATAGGCGTGCCTCCCCACCATCCGTTCGGCTCGAGTTCTCTATGCGGCGTGTGGTATTTTTGGGCCATCGAGATTTATGCAGTAATCTCTAAATATATCTATAGGACATGGTTTCGGTTAGGACCACTCTTGTGGTAAGGATTATTCTTATAGTGAGAAATAATCTCAACTATTGGATTTTAGTCATTTATTATGCATTGAATGATCAAGATTTTTTTTAATTTTTTTTTAATTTTTAATTTTTAATTTTTATTTGGACAACCTCTGTCACACTACCTTATGCCACGTCGCTACTGTCCGTACCGCGCAGATAGTAAGTCATCATTTTTCTTGGACACCTAAATATGTTTTTTTTTATTCAATTAAATAAACATGATAATAATGATAAAATAGCTACATATGTTTTTTTCTTTCTGGTCAAATGCCATAGCTAAATATATGTACTGGTGATTAGTATTCTATTATGTCCATAACTAAATATATGTACTGGTTTGTAAGAATAGTATTCTATTATGTTCATAACTCAATATATGTTCTTAATGAGAATAATATTGTCAAAATGCACTATATTACTATATAATTATATAAAAATAAGTCTTTTGGATCAATACTAATGTCATAAAAACTTATGTGCCTAAATAATTAAAGGGAAATTTCTTTTGGTGCCCCTAAGTTTTTGCATTTTCCTTTTGGTATCCAAGAAAAAACTTATAGGATTTGACTATTAAAACATCAAAATTCATAACCTAACCATTCCAATTTGAATGTGTAAACAATTTTGTAAACAACCCCTAAAAATAAAGGATTGTTTAAAATTCAAATTGATGTAGTTTTGGTTATTAATTTAAGTGCTTAAAGAGTTGAATCCTACTAATTAAAGGGTGATGAACATAATGGTAAGTTTGAAATTAACTAATTTGAATCGGAGAGGGGTGTCAACGGGAAAAGTCAAAACATCAGGGGTATCAAGAGGAATAAGTTTTTTTCTTGGACACCAAAAGGAAAAGGCAAGGGACAGCAAAAAGAATTTCCCATAATTAAATGAAATGGTATTTTATACATAATCTTTAATATTCATTTTCTTATAATGCCCAATATAGGTAAAATTCCTAATGATGATTTCATTGATGATTTTAGCATATATGGCCTAATATACATATTCTCCTTAAAAAATTGACCTAAAAATTAACTAGAATTGTCCAATATAAGTAACACTACTATAAGTAAAATGTTCAATATAACTATAATTATATAACCCCACTATAACTAGAATTGTCCAACAAATGGGTAAAACCCAAAAAGGACTTTATAAAATTGAATTTTGATGGTGCAGTTAATGCAAATGGCGTGGCTTCGTTCGGATTCATCCTTAGAGACTCTGCGGGTTGCCCCATTTTCTTCGACGGAGGACTGATTGGTCGACATTCCGTTTTAACTTCCGTGACCATCGCCTTGCGCTAGGGACTTCTTGAGGCCATCCGACGTGGCATTCCCCGGATCCAAATTGAAGGCGATAATTTGCAGCTGGTCAAGGCCGTTCTTGGCGACTGGCGTTGCCCGGGGGAAATTGAGCTTTTGCGTGTGGACATCCACTGCCTGTTGGCCCGGTTTCAGGATTGGAGTATCTCTCATGCTGGTCGGGACTGCAATTCTGTGGCGGACTTCATCGCGGGGTCCTTCCGACGCGTCTCTTCCATCCCGCTCGCATTTGACCTAGGGCTTCTCACCCTCATCCGTAAGGATGCTCTAGGGCGATCACTAGCGTGTTAGTGATTACCCTAATTTCTTTCCTTATCAAAAAATAAAATAAAATATAACTATATGAAAAGTATGATTTTAGCATTTACAATCATTCACCCTAAAAATATCAACAAACAATTTTCATTCTATATAATAGTTTTTAAACATCTAATAACGGATGTCCTACCGAAAATTTACATGTAAGCAAATCATATTTTGAAGTTGTATTGGAGATGAGAACCATATAATTATAAATAATCTCCTTTTAATATATAATAATTTTATAAAATAAAACTTTCATAGCACCCATATATATATATAATGACAATCAATGTCCATTATCTATCATTATAAACTTAAAGATGCGATAATATGTGCTTTGTGAATGTAAAACACTACAAAGTCATTCCAACCATCAAGTATAAAACATATAAATAACTTAAAAAATTCAAATACTTAAAAAAAATAAACTGAACCCGTGCGTAGCATGGATTCCTCGAGATTTGGATGTTCATCGAGTTATTGATGAGGTATTTTCAGTGGTCGTTAATACCTATCAAAGAAACCTTAACTTAACCAACTCAGTAGAGCGGTAAGTAAGGGTCGATCCCGCAGAGACTCGTGTATTAGTGTTATTACTTAAATGCCAAGTAACTAATATGGGGGTTCTTATGAATGATTAAGTAACTAACTAATCTAATATGCAAATTAAATCTAAGTATGAATGCAAATATGATTTAAATATATGAAGGACAAACGTGTTCAACTAGTTAAATCCATCATAGATATGCTTATTGATCATCGATTCTCTTGATTCTCAATTCCCTTGAATAATCTATTGTGGATTATACTCCTACTAAGGATTATGACCCAAACTTCAAATCTAGTTGAAAGAACTAACAGTCTAAACAACTCTAATCATTTAACAACCTAAAATAACGTCTAGATTCAATTAAACGACAGCTTTACGAGTCAAGTTATCAATAGAAACAAACACTTAGAGCAAATAGACATCTAAATTATTTGTGGATTTATTCCCTTCTACAACTGAATAGCCCGAACGGATCCAAACAATTATAGATGCTACTTTATCTAATCAATCCCGAACGAACATTAATCAGATTAGTTGTAAATTAACCTAGAAATTCTATTAGGTGATCAATCTAACAAAACCTTAGAATAATTCTGATTCAGTTAAGCACAGGGAATAAAACCCATTCAAGTTATTGAGAATCAATCAAACCTCACAATAGTATGTAATCTATGATTTTAATAACTAATCAAACACAATAAATTTAGCAATGCATAATTAAATTAAAAACAAACTTACAAGAGTTCCAAAGTTGCTCTCTTGAGAGAAAAAACCCTAGCCTCCAAAGTTTGATCAAAGTTATGACCATAATTGATAGAAAACCCACTAAGATCAATTCCGCCCATGCTTGTTTACCTAAAGATCTGCAAAACCGAACAAAACAAGCGCAAAACCCGAATTTTCTAGAAAACCTAAAAACCTAGGAACTAAGCTAAACTAAACTAAAACCATGCAATATAAACATAAATATGCATCATAAACACTACCTAAATGCAAGCTATCAGTTATTCTTTTCAAGGCTATGTAGTTACAATTTGTCTTATCGGGATTTCTGAGGCTATGATGAAGAGGGAAAGAAGAAATGGGGTCTCCTTGCCTAAGTTCACACTATGGAAAATATTGGTTTGTGGCTCCATCATTGCCGAGGCCATAAAGGAGACTATTTGGATGCATTTATCAATCCAATTAATGAATTTGTTGTAAAAGCCAAAAATTTTGTAGAACTTATACGAGGAAATTCTAGTCAATTTGGTTATAATATTTTTTTATGTCCGATTTTATTGCTAATCAACCTTCCTTTCCCTTCTTGTTATTTATGAGTGGAAGATTTTATGGGCGATGAGTATGTTGTCATGGATATTCCTTTTGGTCACAAAGGCACATTAGAGTGGGTATGCGAGTTTAAGAATAACTTTTTTTATTCGTTATGATATGATATTTCATATGACTTTGTAGATTATGTTACACATACTAATTTGTCTATAGTGATTTGTGGCTCTTGGGTTTTCACACTTTAAGATTAATATTATGAAGGTATGGTTTATTTATCTTAACAATTTCCCCGAAGTAGAAGAAGATTTTTACTTCTTTGATTACATTCATGTCCACCATAATAAAAATATTTTTTATAGAATCTAAACGACATTTCCTTAGAGCCAAGTGACTTATTTGATCCAATAATAAAGACCACATTTTTAATTTGGTCATTAGTAAGTTGTTTGGTTAGTTCATTATTGTCTTGGTCTATTACCTCATGTTTTGTTACCTCGAGTAGATCTTGTAGTGTATTTGGTTGAGATATGTCATCCAGGTCCACTAACTAGACCTGCTCCAAGACAAGTTCTGTTCGATCAGGACACAATGCTCGTGTGAGAGCTCAAACCCCACTTGATGCCAAGCTTCATGTAGTTTTTGAAAAGTCTGAGAAGCTCATTGATTACTCTACCTCAACAAATGCTACTCTATTAGCTTTTTCAAGCATGGTTCCATCATCTACCATCTCAACTTACCTCGTGAAGATCCAAATGGGTGGTTTAGTTCAGCCATTTGGGTGTCTAATTGGCATAGATGAACAAAATGTTACTATCCTTGCATATAGTGAAAATGCCCTTGGGATGCTAGACATAGCTCATATTGATGTTCCAAATATAAAGCAAAAATAACAAGCGACCCCTATTTGAGACTAATGTAAGAACTCTTTTCAAGTCATCGGGCATTATGGAATTGAAAAAAGCAATAAATGCCCTTGATTTGAATCTCCTCAACCCAATACTTGTCCATTTAAATTCATTTGGAACACACCTTTATGCCATTCTTTATAGAATTGATGTTGGTTTTGTGATATATTTGGGTCAATAGACAAACGGATGTGTTAGTGTCCACTTATGGAGCTTTAAAATCTTGTAGTATGTTATCAATGGTTGTTGTGTGTTTCTTAAATCTTTTTTCAAATTCATTTTGGAATTCCCTTTTAATTTTGTCACTTAGGATTTGGGTCCCTTGTTTGTTCTTATTTCTTTAATGTGCTTTCTTTCCTTTCTACCCATGAAGATAGGCAATGATTAGACGTGGTGAAAGCATGATTTCTGACATGGAGACTAGTGTACCATTGAAGTACGTAGTCATGTGCCAAGGCCTTGTCTAGCTTTTAAAAAGTGTTATTACTGTGTGTCTTGGATTACATCTATATAAAAATGATCCCCTCCATAGGAGGGTCAATGAGATCATACTCATTTATAAGATTAAAATGTCTTTGCTTTTTTCCTCATTGCTTTGGATTTTATTGAGGTCAACCATGAGAATTCAAGGGCTATTTTAGTTGGTTATGAATGTTTTTATTTTTATTTATTTTTACCAAAAGTCAGTTTTATCTCGTTCATGTCGAGGGTACGCAATGATGATATTCATGCACATATTCTTTTCCATGTTGGTGTATAAAAGAGTTGTAAATCTTATCTTTTAATCTTTTTTTATTAATTAAGAATTAGGAAGAATTAGAAGGTTCACCCTAGAGCATCCTTGAAGATGAGAACTGCTACTTTTGGATTAGTGTCAATCTAAGCAATATCATAGTCATTCTCCGTCGTAATCAAATCAGTAGTGTTGTTGCATAGACAAGGAATATGGGTAATCACCACAAACTCAAACCCTCATGAGAGGATTCTCATGTCCGTTATTAGCATTTTAATTTGTCACATACATGATCTAGAGCCATTTAAGGCATTGATCACTATAAGACTATCTCCTTCAATCTAAATCTTATTGTAATGGAGATTTCTGCTTTCAATATTCCCAAATACAATCCATGCACTTTTGCTTGATGGAATGTTTCATTAATTGGCTTTCCCGCATCAACAACTATCATTTGTCCATATTGGTCATGACGAATACATTCTAAAGATGTTTTCCCAAAGAGTCGCTTAGATACATCAAAGTTGATCTTGATGAACCCATTTTTGGGGTGAGTCCACTTTTTCATTTTAGGTTTGGTTTGTCTTTGAGTGAAGGTTGTAGTAGTGGAAGCAAAACCATCAATGTTCTCAATTTTCGGTTTTCAATTTTATTTTTCACATGGTATCTAATCTTTTCCATTACCCTTTAGAACGATTGAAACCATATTATTTTACAATGTCAAATACACCACCAAGTTGTTGCAAGTTTAATAAATTCATCCGGCTGAAGAGCCTTTTTCATATCACTTAGAATTGACCCCTAAGATGTGTTATCATTTAAATGTTTTTGCACAGTTTGAGATAGATGACTTCCCAACATATGTAGGATGTTAGTCATATATGGGCATTGAAATAGGAGATGAGATGAATTTCCCAAAGGGTGATTGCACAACACACATTCCATGGTAACCTCAATCCGCTTATGAGCTAGTTGTTCTTTTGTAGGTATTCCATTTATACAAACCTTCCAAAAGAACACTTTGACCTTAAGAGATGTATCAAGCTTCCATATCCAATTAAACTCGCAATCTCGTGTTCGCTCTTTCGCAATTAATCTCACAACTGATTTAGTAGTGAGCTAATGGTTCTTACTTGGTGCCACTTAAACCTACCATATATGGGATGACAATGGATAGGAACCTCATATATTCGTTGTACCCACAAAGGTGGGATGATTAGATTCAGTTTTTGCTCATTCCAGCATCGGTTTTTATTAATATATTTGGAGACTTTTCTTTGAAGTCTACCTTCATTAGAGGATTGTATTTCGAGATTAGTGACTTCTTAGATATACAAGGATCTCTCTAGAATCTAATTGTTTTCCCACTCCCAGCTTGCCAAACGACACCCTCCTTAAACTAGTGCAGCAAGTTAGTCATTTTCCTCCATTATCAAGAAGCATTTCCCGTCAATCATAATGTAGCAACATCCACCCTTTTAGATACTTCTCGAATACTATCCTTACCCATGTTCTCCAGTTCGGCTAGGATTTTCCATAAAATCTTCTAAAGAGTGATGTTGAAATCCTTAGCTTTCCTTACACTAAGTCCTATCTTGCTTTTTGGTCTACAAATCTTGTCCCAACTAATCATCAGACTTTGTTTGTCATCCTTGTTCCAAAAGAAATTTCATTGATGTTATCCAGCTCTTTGAGAGTTGAGTTAAGGAGTGTGAAGCTCTACATTAGATAGCTTGGCATTGTGGTCAAAGATGAGTGTAAGAGTGTAGTCCGACTTGCTTGAGATAGGCAGTTTGCTTTCCAATGGGATAATTTTTGTCGGGCAGAACTGGTAACCATGCTAAAAGTTATTTTGTGACACGTGAGTTTATTATAGGGCATCCTAAGTATTTTCCTATAGAGGATATATTAGGTTTTTAAGCTCATCCTAGATAATTCTTTGAATGTGTGTAGTTGTTGATTTCATTGTTTGGAATGCAGATTTCTGAAAGTTAACCTTTGAATGTGTGTACTCGTCGATATAATGCTTTATAGTTCGGCATGTAGCGACAAAGGCCCTACCAAAACTCATTATGTTGTCGACAAAGGATAGAAAAGAGGATGACAATTCCCCTTTGAGCCATCTAGAAACCAATATTCTTTTTCCTTTTTAGACTCTCATTAGCTAGTCTTCTAGCAAGAATTTCTACCCTAAGTATAAACAAAAGGAAGATAGAGAATCACCTTGTCTTAACCCCCATTTGGGGTATAAAATATTCATTGGTTTGTTATTGACTAACATTGAGAAAGACATTGTTTTTATACACTCCATGATCCATTGCACGAACTTTCGGTGAAAACAAAATCTTCCCATTACTTTAAAAATGAATTCCAATTCCACTTGATCATACACCTTTTCCATATCAAGTTTGAATTCTAGCCATCCTAATTTTCCTTATTTGATCCAGAACGAATGGAAAATCTCATGAGCTATAAGTACATTATTCTGGATTGTTGTATTAGTCACAAACGCTCCTTGAAGGGGTTGAATCAGTTTGGATAGAATCGTCTTTAGCCTCTCCGCCAAGATCTTAACAATTATATTATAATAGTATTACATAGACTAATTTGTTTTAAAATCCGCCCAGACAAGAAGAAAATCTTTACCACCTTTTTACCGATGGACCCACAATATCCCAATATTTTTTGTAAAATTCCTCGTCATTCCGTCCGGGCCTAGAGAATTATTCTTTAATGTTAAAAGCGACTTCTTTGATCTCTAAATTTCCACCATTTTGGTGAGATTCTCATTATTTAGGTCATTAGTTTCAGAAGAGATGAGACATAAATAATGTTGAAGATTTTTTTGACTAATTATTCGTCATTTCCATCAAGAATACTCTGTGATACATGTCACAAAACACTTGTCTTTAGACGACTAGAAGGTTGGATGACTAGAAAAGACGATCATATATATATGTAGCCCCTAATTCCCAATATCCATTATTTTCCTATAAAGAGTTTGATGATAATCAAAAGTTGCATTCCCATGTCAAAATTGAGAAGGAGAGTACCCGCAAAAATGAATTACTCATTAACCTTTGAAGAGCTTTGCCTGTAAGATTCTCATAATTACAAAAGCATAAAAACACGCAATAGAAAAGCTCCCATAATTCAAAATAATAATGAGACGCTTTTCTCAAAGTTTTGCAACAAAAGTAAAATGCAAGGGATTTGTATGAATTCAAAAAACAACTCCAAAGTAGATCACCATCACATAAATACAACATAATAGCACAACCATATATTGACTTAAAATATGGGAATTACCCCCATCCATATAGATATTTTATAACATGCTTCGTTTAATAGAATCACTTTCTTACAATACCCTACACTAGTAGACACGACATTACATTTTCATAAGAATCATAAGATAGATAACAACAATCAAAGATCCAAATTTCGACCATAGTAGGTAGGCAAAAAAATGGTCGAGCATAGTAGTCGGTAACAATATCATCTGAGCAATAAAATTCCTAGTTTCCGAGCCAAGTAGCATAGTATGCAAAAGTGAAGACAAAAGAACGTCAAAATCAAGTAAAGCATAGTCCAACCAATTCTCCCAAAAGGCTACTTCGGCCAAAAACTAGGACTTACCATTAACCCAGGCATGGTTCACCATGTTTAACCCTCTTCACCGACAAAGTGGCAGTGTAACCATCATCCTTGATTAACTTCCTCTTTCTTAAGTCAAACATGGACATCTCATTTCAACGATCAAACATGTTAGTCATCCTAATCATCATGGAAGATTGGGAATGTGCGCTTTTGAAGGAGACATTCATCTCATCATCCTCTTCGTTTTCCTTGTTTCAAGTTTCCTTTGAAGCATTTAGCTCACAACAGCATGCAACATCTTTGAGAAGGTAGCCCCTTCTAAATTGATCCCAACGAAAATTCTCCATAAAAGGTATAGATAGCAGTTGTAACATCCTCGACCAAAGTGCATACGTCATTTTGCATTCATATAATATTAGTAGCATATGCATGGCATATTGGCATGATATATAGTGCATTTTTAAAGGTAATATTTATTTTCTAATTAAGTTTATTATTTTAAAAAGTTTTTAAGTAAAAGTTAATTATTAATTATTTCAGGGTAAAGTTTGTAGTAAAGAAAATTTGAGGGTGGAAAACGAAATTATCCAAAAAGTTTAGCCGAAAGTGCGTAGAATTCCAATTTGATTTTTGTGATCAACATCACTATGCTTTTGTTGGAAATTTTGTTTTTGACTTTGGTGTTTGTGTTGGAATTGGAGTTTTGTATTCTAGCCTCTATCTTTGTATGTATATATATATATATATTCATGTAAGGCATTGTGAGCTCATGTTCTTATTAGCTAAGCTACGTAGATGAAAAAAAGAGTACAGAAAGAAAGAAAACGAGAGGAGAGAAAAGAAGAAGAAAGTGAGATCTTGTTGTTTTTATTGGTTTTGATCCAAGATCTCTTCTATTGTGTTTTAATCTTGAAATACAAGCTTGGTTTGGTAAGTTTTTAATTAGTTAATGGTTTATTTAGATTTTTCTAATTTTTCCAGATCTAGATCTACTGTTGATTTTTATTTGAAAATCAGTCGATTTATAGTTCTCAGAGGATGTTTTCGATATCAGATTTATATTTGGTAAAAGATTTCAGAGTGATTTTAAGCTATTGCTTTGTAATCATAATATGGAGATCTTTGATCTAGTTTTTCATAAAGGTTTGAACTAGAAAAATGTTCTTCTATATATATAGTTTATTATTGTGAAGTTTTAAAGGATTTGGAATTATGCACAAAAAGTTATAAGGCATACTGGCATTTTATTACATTTAGGATTAGAGTATATAAGAATAAATAGCCTAATTTGCATTGGGTTACATATATGAGCACAAGTCATAGAACGGGGTCAGAGACAAGGGGGAGAAATATAGTAATTGTCTTGAACAAGTGAGTATAGATGTATTAGTCTAATAGATGTATTACAACACAAAAGTCTAATAGTCTAATATACATCTATTAGACTTTTGTGTTGTAATAAAGTTAGAGTAATAGATGTATTAGCACAAGAAGTAAAGATATAGAATTTCGTGCGTGTGTGTATGCAACCTTATATGGTTGTTAGTTTTGGTTATATGTTTACGTGGATAGTTGTTATATGTAAATTATATGTTTATATGTGAAATAAGTTTGTACTAAGTATACGTCATAAGGTATAAGGGTGTCACAGTTAGTTTTTGGTATCAGAGCAGAGATATGATTCTTTAAGGGTATTCTGCATTCATAAGCATAAGTAATTGACATTAGAGTTGCATTTAATTGAACATGACCATGGAATTGCATGAGCATGGTGCACCAAGGAGAGAAGGTTCAGCCGTGCCACATCAGTGTATAGGAGCATCTCATACAACACAACATGAGCATATATCTCATACACATGGACCAATAGAACATGAAGTACAGGGACCAACTATGGGGTCTAGAGGCGGGAATTTCAAAGAGCTTCGTAAGTTAGGAGCAGTTGATTTCTATGGGACTACAGATCCTGCAGAGGCTGAGACATGGCTCAAGAGAACAGAGAGAGTATTTGGTATGATGAGATGCACAAAAGAGGAAAGGTTTGATTTCTCAATATCACTTCTAGAAGGGGATGCTTTTCATTGGTGGGAAACTATTTCACATGCTACAGTACAGTATCCAGTTCTTACATGGGAAGATTTTCTCACTGTTTTCAAAGATAAGTATATGCCAGAGGTATATCGAGATGCAAAACAGAATGAATTTTTGTCTCTTAAGCAAGGAAATATGTCTATGGCTGATTATGAAGTTAAATTTACCCAGCTATCACATTATGCAACTGCCGATGTGGCTATAGATAGAGATAGATGCAAGCGTTTTGAGTAGGGACTATCTTATAATATCCGGAATAAGATTATGCCATGGGATCTTCTTACTTTTACAAATTTGCATAGTGCAGCAATTAGAGCAGAGACACTGTTAAAGGAAAGACATACATTCTTCCAAAGGCAAAAGAGGGAATCATCGGTTCATATGGGTGAGTCGAGTGGAATGCCATCTAAGCGTTAGAATTTTTCCTCTCCAACACCAATAATTGGTAGAGGTGGCTCAAATAGTCAAAGAGGTGGACACACCTCGACTTTTGGACGTGGTAACGATAGAGGATCAGGGATGACAGTATAGACACGACCTATGTGTACTTATTATGGTCGATCTCATATGGGAGAGTGTCGAGTATTAACTGGAGGGTGTTTTAATTGTGGACAACAAGGGCATTTTTACAAAGAATGACCAGTTAGTTTAGATGGATCAAAAACTAGAAGAGCAACATCTGAAACAACTGTACAAAATGTTCTATCTGAAGCACCGGTATGGAGTTTTGGTAGAGGTCGTGGAAGAGCTCAGAACATGAATAACACTACTAGTAGAGGAAGATTACAAACGTAGGAATCTCGACCATAAGGTCAGGCTCGAATTTTTGCTATGTCACAACAAGAAGCATCCAAAGCACCTGATGCTATTACTGGTAAACTTTATTTACATGATCTTGAGATACATGCATTAATAGATTCAGGATCTACTCATTCATTCATATCATCTACCATAGCATCTCAAGTGCATAAGAAACCTGAACCCTTAGATTACAGTTTAGGAGTACGGACTCCCTGGGGGGAAATGGTAAAGGTACATACAGTATATCGAGATAGTATAATACGAGTGGATACAGTAGAGTTACCAGCTGATCTGATCTTGCTATTCTTGTATGAGTTTAATGTTATTTTGGGCATGGATTGGTTGTCAAGAGGTAGTGATTGACTCGCTTGAGAAATCTAGAGTGATTTTCTATAGTGATAGACAAATGGTTCTCACTTGCTTAATATCAGCAACAATGGCTTTTCGCATGATGAGAGAGGGATGTGAGGCATATCTGGCCCATGTTATAGACCGTACAGTTGAATGTGATGAGGTTGGAGATATTCCAGTTGTTAAATATTTACCCGATGTGTTTCCAAAGGATTTTCCTCGATTGTCACCTGATAGAGAGATAGAGTTTACTGTGGAATTAATGTCAGTTACTGCACCAATTTCTATTCCTCCATATCGCATGGGTCCACTAGAGTTACAGGAACTGAAGAAACAGTTACAAGAGTTGTTAGAGAAAGGATTCATTAGAGCTAGTGTATCACCTTGGGGTGCACCAATTCTATTTTTAAAAAGAAAGATGGTACCTTACGATTGTGTATAGATTACAGAAAGTTGAATCAGGTAACAGTGAAGAACAAGTATCCATTGCCAAGGATAGATGATTTGTTTGATCAACTTTAGGGTGCAAATGTATTTTCAAAGATAGACCTTCGATCAGGATATCATCATTTAAAGATAGCTAAAGATGACATTACCAAGACAGCATTCATGACTCGATATGGGCATTATGAGTTTCCGGTAATGCCATTTGGTTTGACTAATGCACCAACGGCATTTATGGCTTTGATGAACAAGGTGTTTCAACCTTTTCTTGACAGATTTGTGATCATCTTTATTGATGATATATTGGTGTATTCACGAAGTACAGAGGAGCATGTTGATCATTTGTATATCGTGCTACAAGTCTTAAGGGAAAAACAGTTGTATGCTGAATTGAGTAAGTGTGAATTCTGGTTGGATCATGTAATATTTTTAGGACATATAGTATCTGAAAGAGGTATAGAGGTTGATCCTAAGAAGTTGAAGCAGTGGTAAATTGGAAAGCACCGACTACAGTTATAGAAGTTCGTAGTTTTCTTGGGATGGCTGGATACTACAGACGATTTGTTGAAGGATTCTCTATTATAGCTGCACCACTCACTAAATTGTTGCGGAAGAATGCTCCATTCCATTGGAATTCTGCATGCCAACAGAGCTTTGATGAGTTAAAGCACCGTTTAACTACAGCACCAATACTAACAATTCCTACAGGTACAGGAGGATTTGTTGTTTACACTAATGCTTCATATCAGGGTCTTGGTTGTGTATTGATGTTGAACGGAAAAGTAATTGCTTATGCGTCACGACAGTTACGACCACATGAAGTTTCTTATCCTGTACATGATTTAGAGTTGGCAACAATAGTTTTTGCCCTAAAGATTTGGTGACATTATTTATATGGGGAAACATTCCAAATCTTTATAGATCATAAGAGTTTGAAGTATTTGATGAGCCAAAAGGAGTTGAATATGCGGCAGAGGCGCTGTATGGAGCTATTAAAGATTATGATTGTACAATCGAGTATCATCCGGAAAAGGCCAATGTTGTAGCAGATGCTTTGAGTCGAAAATCCAGTAGTATGATGGCCAACATGCACATGAATTCATTGTCAGATTTGATTGCTTTGTGGGCTCTAAATGCTATACTACAGTTTAACACTGATGGAATACTGATTGCTACTTTAGAGATTCGGCCAGTGCTGAGACAGAAAATTAAAGACGCGCAAGTAAGAGATGAAAAGTTGGCAGAAATTATAGAACAGGTTCAACAAGGTAAAGATACGTCGTTTGTTATTCAGGATGGCACATTAATGTACGGCACCAGATTATGTGTACCTGATGTTGATGATCTAAGACGAGAAATTTTAGATGAGGCACATAATGCACCATATGCTATGCATCCTGGCACAACAAAGATGTACCATACTCTAAGACAACATTATTGGTGGCCAAGGATGAAGAAGGAGGTTGCTGAATTTGTTTCGAAATGTCTTACTTGTCAACAAGTAAGGGCAGAACACCAAGCACCTACAGGTCTGTTGAAACCTTTATCTATTCCGGTCTAAAAATGGGAACGGATTACAATGGATTTTGTTGTGGGACTACCCCGAACACAAAAGGGAAATAATGCTATCTGGGTAATTATTGATAGATTGACTAAGTCAGCACATTTCTTGCCTATACGATGGGGTTGTTCATTGGATCAATTGGCAAAGATATACATGAAAGAAATTGTTCGACTTCATGGAATACCAGTGTCCATTGTATCAGATAGAGATCCTAGATTAACTTCTCGATTTTGGGAAAGTTTTCAAACAGTTATGGGGACCAAATTGCATTTCAGTACAGCTTATCATCCTCAGACAGATGGACAGTCAGAGAGGACTATACAAACATTAGAAGAAATGCTTCGTGCTTGTGTTATTGAGTTTCAAGGTTCATGGGATAGGTATAATCCACTAATGGAATTTGCTTATAATAATCAGTTTCACAGTAGCATTGGGATGGCACCATATGAGGCATTGTATGGAAGAAAATGTTGGAGTCCTTTATATTGGGACAAAGAGGGTGCAAAAATTTTAGAAGGGTCAGAGATTATACAAGACACGGTTGATAAGATTGATATTGTTAAGAACAAAATGAAGACAGCACAAGACAAACAAAAGAGCTATTTTGATCAGCATCGCAAGGAGATGGAATATCAGGTTGGAGATAAAGTATTCTTACGAGTTTCTCCATGGAAAAGTGTAATGAGATTTGGTAACAAAGGAAAACTGAGTCCTCGATATATTGGGCCATTTGACATCATTGAGAAGGTGGGACCGTTGGCATACAGATTAGCATTAACTTCATAATTGGCTCAGATTCATAATGTTTTCCACGTTAGTATGTTACGACGGTGTCGATCTGATCCATCACATGTGCTAAAAGATTCAGAAGTACATATTGTAGAGAATCTAAGCTATATAGAGGAACCAGTTATAATAGTTGATTACAGAATCAAACAATTGCGGAATAGGGAGATTCCGATGGTTAAAGTAATTTGGAAAAAATCATTGTATAGAAGAAACGACTTGGGAAACCGAGGATAAGATGAGAAAGATATATCCACATTTGTTCAATGGTAATTGATTTCCTACTATACTGCATCATATGAAGAGATAGGGAATTTTGAGGACAAAATTCTTATAAAGGGGGAGGATTGTAACATCCCCGACCAATGTGCATACGTCATTTTGCATTCATATAATATTAGTAGCATATGTCTGGCATATTGGCATAATATATAGTGAATTTTTAAAGGTAATTTTTATTTTCTAATTAAGTTTATTATTTTAAAAAGTTTTTAAGTAAAAGTTAATTATTAATTATTTCAGGGTAAAGTTTGTAGTAAAGGAAATTTGAGGGTGAAAAACGAAATTATCCAAAAAATTTAGCCGAAAGTGCGTAGAATTCCAAATTGATTTTTGTGATCAACATCACTTTGCTTTTGTTGGAAATTGTGTTTTTGACTTTTGTGTTGGAATTTGGTGTTTGTGTTGGAATTGGAGTTTTGCCTTCTAGCCTCTATCTTTGTATGTATATATATTCATATGAGGCATTGTGAGCTGATGTTCTTATTAGCTAAGCTACGTAGATGAAAAAAAAGAGTATAGAAAGAGAGAAAACGAGAGGAGAGAAAAGAAGAAGAAAGTGAGATCTTGTTGTTTTTATTGGTTTTGATCCAGATCTCTTTTATCGGGTTTTAATCTTGAAGTACAAGTTTGGTTTGGTGAGTTTTTAATTTTTAGTTAATGGTTTATTTAGATTTTTCTAATTTTTTCAGATCTAGATCTACTGTTGATTTTGATTTGAAAATCAGTCGATTTATAGTTCTCATAGGATGTTTTCGATATCGGATTTATATTTGGTAAAAGATTTCAGAGTAATTTTAAGCTATTGCTTTGTAATCATAATATGGAGATCTTTGATCTAGTTTTTCATAAGGGTTTGAACTAGAAAAATGTTCTTCTATATATATAGTTTATTATTGTGAAGTTTTAAAGAATTTGAAATTATGCACAAAAAGTTATAAGGCATACTGGCATTTTATTGTATTTAGGATTAAAGTCTATAAGAATAAATAGCCTACATTGGGTTACATATAGGAGCACAAGTCATAGAACGAGGTCAGAGACAAGGGGCAGAAATATAGTAATTGTCTTGAACAGGTGAGTATAGACCGGAGATTCAACCCTATGTGCTATATGGATATATGTGTTATATGAGCTATATGGATATAGGGGAGCGCTCCAGTACAATACGTTTTATGGTGCAATGTGTGGTTACATATTGTGCGTTGGATTAACCCAAATCAAAGGTTAATATTAAAGGGTGAGAAGTAGAAAAATAGGGAGAATGTACAGGATGATTTTCAAATGTAATTTAAAAAGGAAGGTTGCTTAAATTTAGGGGGGAAGAATAATAAATAGTTTGAAAAATTAAGATCAGAATCTTAGAAAATCTTGTAAACCCCACGATTTTTATATATATGACAATTGCATAATTTTAGGGATTGATAAGAATGATAGAAAAATTAAATAATCGAATTTACAAATAAAAAAACTTTGCAGAATCATTGAATATCTATTAGTCGACGTTTGAAAAACTCAATATGATTGTTTGAATAATTATAGAATCGTATAATTTTATAGTCAATGTTTGAATAACTCGGTTTGATTGTTTGAAAAACTCAAACTCAATATGATTGTTTGAATAATTACAAAATCGTATAATATTTATATCCGATGTTTGAATAACTCATTTTGATTGTTTGAATAACTCATTTTGATTGTTTGAATAATTATAGAATCATAAAATACTTATAATCGAGGTTTGAATAACTCAATATAATTGTTTGAATAATTGTAGGATTGAACATGTTTTAATGTTTACATTATTTAAGTTGAATAAGTATTCGTCTTACCATGAATAACTAAATAAAGGTAGTTGAAAAACAACATTGTTCATCCTGAATAACTAAACTTATTCAATGGTTTTCACTAGTTTTATTAGGATGTATTGACATAAATAATGTATACTATTGAATAACAATTACAATGCTTGTGAAAAACAATCTTTAACATTATGAAAAGATGTGATTCTTTGTATTTTATGCTATCAATAATCATTACACTGCTTTTGAAATAACAATTACAATGCTTATGAATTACAATTTTTTTTGGATCGAGGTCAAATACATCAACATTATCATCATTTGGAACATGTTCCCTGATGCGAAGTCTTTTCAATAGAACCTTGGTACGCTTTGACTTTTCTCCAATGTCCAAATGTTGATCATTACCACCTGTTCCATTTGAAAACTCGGTTAAACACAAATGATATCAATGTTGCAAAACCATACCATCTAAGGTGAAAAAGTATATTGTAAGACTTGAAAAACAATTGCAAAACTGTCATACACATATCAGTGTTGCAAAACCATACTATCCATATTGAAAAACACTCGTTTCATATGCTTATGTAGTTAATCTTTACTATTGAAAAACCATAGTATTTATTGTGAATAATATTGATCATTATCTCCTGTCGGCCATACGAAAAACAAAATACGTATGTACGAAAAACAAAATACGTATATATGAATAACAAAGAATGAATATATGAAAAACATGCCACACGTTTCAGCGAAGTATATATGAAAAACAAAACAAACATATATGAAAAACAAGACACATCTCACCGAACATGTACGCACTATCAAACCTGTACGCATTGGTTTCGTGCTCAATCTTCGAAATTAAAGACTATTGACACCGAACATGGAACGAGTTCGAACCCGATAAATCGATCTCAGAACCCTATTTCCAACCGCAATTTTCTTGTCTTTACTCCTTTGTGTTGCTCTTTGCAAAGAAATCGAACTATTGCCAAGAACGATTGCCAAAGAAATCTGATAAATACAATATTCGGTGAGACGATATTGATGAAGAAAGATTGGCATGAAAGAGAGAACGAATTCAATCCAAGTGTTTAGAACATCGATTTGTTTTAGATTAAAAACCTAACTTCGCATTTATGCAATTTGAACTAAAAATTGACAAAACATGGATGTGAAAGAGAAGAACATCGATTTTTGTATAAACAAATACTCAAAACTTCAATTTCACTTACCAATTTGTTGAAAAATATCACAATTTGTATTAGATTTACCCGGCGTTCTTCATTTGCTCCTAAAGCATCATCGAGAAAGAGAGAAAGAGAGAAAGATAATTAAACTGAATTATGAGGGAGAGATGGAGAGAATACACGTTTTTAAGAAAGAATAATCCCATTACCAAAAATCAAGGGATTTTACCTAAAATAAAAAATATTAATTGATTATAATCTTTAGTGAATGGATTCAGTGTAACACCCCCATCTAAGCTTTTTACACCCATTTTCTTTTAAATCCTATCCATTCATTTATTCCAATCCGACGGATGTCCTTTAACCACACGCTTACACTATAAGAGATGCTTTCACTAGAGCATTATTCTATGGATATATGTGTTATATGAGCTATATGGATATATGTTTTATATGTTCTATATGGATATATGTGTTATATTGGGATATATGTATTATATGAGTATAGTAGAACCTCTCTAAATTAATATTTGAATATATGTGCGATATGGGTATATGTGTTATATGGATAAATGTGTTATATGGATATATGTGCTATATGGGGATATACATATTGTTTTGTGAATCCAAACAAGCCCTTAAAAAGATAGAAGTTTTTTTTCTATGCAAATGTTAAAACTCAAAAATGTGTTATGCTAACTTCCACACGACATTCTTTCTTTTTTTTAACTTCCACATGACATTCTTTCTTCTTCCACATGGCCTGCTTTCTTTGCTCAACTAATTGATGATGCAATCTACTCTCTTTTGTTCTTTAGCTTTGTTCGATCGCTCAAGGCTGCTTTACACCTGGACTGGGTATTGTGTAGCCGATTTAAGGAGAGACTCTCATGCCGCCAAGAGGATTCGAACTTGAGTATCTGGACATGAGACCTAGCACTATAACCACTTGTGATAGGAATATTGCAATCTAATCATAAGAAATGCAAGACTCGTCCAGACCATAAACAAGGCAAAATTACAACATTGCAAACTTGCGTCAAAATCCAATTGCATGGCTTAATTTTAAAAACAATCTTTACATATATAGATATCAAAGCTCAACCTAAAGTTTGTAAATACTAAATGGAGCAAGACCATCTACTTTCACAACAGGGATAGCAAGTCAAAACAGCAACTAATCCTTTGAAGCAATAAAACAAAAAGGTAATAAGTTACAACACCATTCACTCAACTAGAACACGAATAAGAGAGCTGAGGAGTCTCACACCCAGGAGGCCAAATCTGCCTTTTTCAACTACGTAGGCTACTCATGAATCTTTGCTTGTTGTTGCAACTTGTTGCATTCTACGATGATGTACATCCCAGTTGTATACACGAGCAATTGTCACCTGAAAAAAAATTGATTTTAACTAGTTGAGAACAATTTATCACATATATAACTGTGTACATTTACTTTATAGTTAAAAATAATTGACAATTTTCAATTTTTCAGAGAATGTTTGGTATAACAAGTACAGTATTTTACAAATAATGTCCTATTTAACCAGTCTTAAAAATACCACACAAATTCAAAACACTACACAAATTCCAAAGTGTTAAAACTACTTTTTATCATAAAACCTCGAAATGTCATCATAAAATGGATCTGCTATGCTAAACAAAATGCACTATAACTAGAAATGACATTATATCTGGTCAAATGCCAAAAAACTTGTAATGGGAAATATACATGGCCCTGCTTATAATGCATTCCACATACATGACTTAACATGTTTACTTAATCATCTTGAAAATTTGTCTGAGTTAATTAATGTACAAAAAAATTAATTTAAACTGGCCCTGTGAAAGTTTTGATGATTATTAAAATTTTAAGGTATAGGTGTATAGCTACATATTGTTAATTTCTCACAGTTAATCAAATGCATGGAAGTCTTGGACATGAAGCCACCTCAGATAAATATAACTCTGTGGTTGTGAAAAGAAAATGCAACAAAGCAATTTTGGTTTGTCTATAGGCATAATAACAAACAATTCAAGTTTACCTGAGTTACTGTAACTTGGTCTCTTAAAAACTGTAGATCACCAACTAGAACTTCTAAACTGGCTTTAGCATTTTCCAGATTTTTCCTCAAAAGGGCATTGGCCTGCAGCAGAATAAAATGAAAATTACACAAATGTGCTATCAAGTAGTACTAAATTACTATTTTACAATGAAGCATAAAATGAAAGAGCTTGAATTTGGAACCTCATCAGAAGAGTACTCCAGCATGACATTTGCTCCAAGCCATAGGCATACTGAATCAGATTCCTCAATGCAGGCTTGTGAATATATTCCCTCAGAAACTTCAAAATCAGCAATTAGTGCCTGTAAAGTATGTAGTTAACTAAAGTATACGAGATTCAAATTAGTTTGTAACATAAAATTAATCTCGTTAACACTTAACAGCACTTGATGGCAGATATCTAGTAATTGCATAAAGGTGTTTTGGCATCTCATTTGATCTCAAGGACTATATTCTATTATGGGCTTTGTTCACAAAAATGTCAAAAAAAAAAAAAAAAACAGCCAGGATGTAGAAGAAAATAAAGTACACATCACGACAAAATGCTCTTCACAGATGCTCATATAGCTGGTTCATCTTTTGGAACAAAGAGAACAATCAGACTAGTGGAAGTGCATGCACACAAATCACAGAATTTATCATTCTTTGAGCAGAGCAAGAACTTTACTTCGATGGGGAATAAACCCAAGCTAGCATTAAAGCAAAATCAAATTAAGAAGTTGCCAAGTTAGAACCCACGAATACTCATAGAAACTGCCTTCAAATTTGGAACTGCAATCATGATCAAGTAAATTTTTATCATTTTTTTGTTTATTATCTATACAATTATAAAACATTTACAATTTAGGAGGAAAGAATGGGAAAGATTCCAAATGGAAACCCATTGCTCAGAAATGGAATAAGAATTCCCTAAAACTATTCCCTTTTACATGCTCTACAAAACTTAGAAGTTTAGGCAAAAAACTGGGAAGTATTGAACCCTTTATGACTAAGTTACTGGATGTATTTAAAAAATTGCAACACAAGCAACCATGGAGTTGGCATAGGTAACAGAAAATTCTAGATAAAATAGATGGAAACTCTTGGGCCTTGGCCAAACATCAGAATGCTCAATAAAAGTATATAAGTCTCAACCAAGAAGTGAACACACTTCCAGTAAAATTTCCATTTATTTTAGAAAACAAGTACAAAAGGGGGTAAAAAACAGAAGTGATCAACCAGGAAACAGAAATAAGAACAAATAGTAATCAATGTAAGAAACCTAGTACTTGAAAAGGAAGCATCCTTTCTTATTTTATCAACATGATAAGATAAAGGACTCTGTCCTTTCCCCTTTTTACCTACATAAGCAGCTAATTATACCAAGCCATTTTAACTAGCTAATGGACACAACTAAATGTATACTGCTTTGTACTGCAACAACAACAACAACAACAACAACAACAACAACAATAACCCAGTGTGGCTTCCCTTATAGGAAATCTGGGGGGTCAGGATGGGGGCACCCATGGCATAACGCAATGGGGAGCGACCAAATTGGTTTCAAATAGTATTGCTGATATCTATAGATTTCCCATACAGTTTCAGTAAGAATACTAAAAAACTTATTATTCTACTCCATAATCCACCAACATTCATGATAAATGATCACCACTTCAATTGGTTACTAGATCAGAACAATATTGTTATTAGCCATGACAAATTACAACTTTGCATTACCTATGATTCACATAATTATTGGACTAAGAAAAAATATTTCCAGTTGATCTTATATGAGCTCCGAATTGTGTCTAGCTCATGTGTATTACTAAACTATTGTAACATAGATCAATCAAAACATTTATTACCCAAGAAACTACTTCCACAAGCTCTAGGAGCCATACAGTAAGTAAAGTCCACACATTGCAAAATCTCACTCTACTCTTTTTCCTTTGAAGAAAGTCGAGTCGAATTTCATTTAATGAAGTAAAGACAAAGTATATTCATCGGTCCATTTGCGAAAATAAAGGTTGTAAAATAATTTAGTCTGCCACCGCAGGTTGTTCCAATTTCTTCTCAGGACAATATTATGATAAATCCTTCAGAAAACAATCTATATATGCTAGAAGAACCCATAACCCATCATTTCTGTTGGGTTCTGAAACCAAAGTCGGTTTCCACTTGCTACTGGGTAGTGCACGTCAACTTTCACATGAAATCAGATATTTAACCAAGCAGCACAAATTGTACAAGTTTTTAATAGAACAAGAGAAAAGCATTGCAATCAAATAAACTATCAAACTGCAGACTTGTGAATATAGAGGAAACGAACCTCACCACTACCCTTCCTTGCTTGCAAAGTACCAACTATGTCCAAGCATTTCTCAATATCAGGAATCTTTGCCTGGGAAGTAGACGAACATCAAATTTCAGACAAGATCAATTAAATGTACGAAGAACTTGATAACTTCAAGTAGCAGTCATCAGCTTACGATGTGAAATCTTTGTCAAAATTTGCATTACAAAAAACCAAAAATAATTCTATAACTGGATTAAGATACTAAAAAGGCAACAAGGATACTACATATTTAGTACAGAATCATTTACTATGTACAAGATATCAAAAAAACACCTATGTCAATAATAAATGAAATCTGAACTCCCAAAGATTTGAGGAAATGTGTGCAACTTATCAGCACAAAGCATTGGTAACCATGACCATATCAGTATATGCCCATACAACAAATTTAGTCCTGTTTGAATGCCCTCATGCCATATTTACATTCTATATCAAAATTTGCATTATGCTTCATCAACAACTGGGAAAAAGTTGAAGTTAGAGATAGACAAAGCCAAAAAGTAACGCAGATTTAGAATCTCACTATTAACCTCTAAACCTGGGGAAATATATCAATATTGAGGATTTGTTTTAAGAACATGCCACTACTACAAACAAGAGATCTAGTATGATAATTATCAAAGCTACATATCATAAACACAAATGTCAAGTATGCCCAATTCTTCCATTAAGTAGTAAAATGGTTCGTACTTCGTAGATTTGATGTAAGAAATTAGAGAAATTGGTTAGCAAATATTACAAAGCCTATCTATAACAGAACTCAATTCACATAAGCCTACAATTAGCAAAGAGGAGAAAAGTAACACCTGAAGATCCCTTTGCTGTGCAAGAAGTTTCATCTCTACCACCTTGTATTGCTGAAGTCTGCAAAGTGTACAGTTGTTTATAAGAATAAGGGTAATTAGTCTCAAATGGTAGTGGTTGTTTATACACAGTTACTTGCTACAAGGAATTCCAGCTGGAAAATAGATAATACTAAGCTATCTTAAGAAAAGTAATAGATAAAAACACAGGCAAGACAAGGAGAAGTGTTTTGTTGAGCAATTGCTCATAGTGCACACCTTCGAATATTGATAATTTGAATTGTTTGTTCATTTGTACAATTTGACTGTCTATGTTAAAAACAAGGCAAAACAATCAATTTGGCATATACTCCATTCAGATATCAACTGAACAAGGTAGATTTTCCCACCAGAATTATACACATAAAATCTTACGTGGGTATATACTGATTATAATTACCCTTAGCCTTGGATAACACACTCAAAATGGCTAGTTTTGCATGGAAGACAAAAGAAACTGCACCAGAAAATGTTATTTCTTTTTATGGATTGGATAATGCAATACATTCATAGGGCGTGAAATTCAAACAGAAATGAAAGCGAAACCTATTACATTGATTTCTTTAGCCAAGCTTCAATCTTTTCTACTTTTGACATACATACATATATATATATATATATCAAGAGCAAGTCATATTCTTGTACCAAGCTATCACCACATGGAAGTGTATATTGAGGTCCTTCACAAATACTGAATACAAACACAAACTAGAGTAGAGGGTCATGCTCCAATCACAAATATGAAGGTTCAGTATCATTTCAATTTTTATCTAGTCGTGATCAGGAGATCCATTATTGACATATTGAATTTCCTAAACTGGAGATCTATCTAACCTGCATTTCTAGGGATCTTGGAAAGTATCATGAGGAATCATCAGGGATGTAATAGATTCACCTATCCCTCATGCTTGATCAGATCTTAGTTACAAATAGAGGCATTACAATCAGAATGCTAATTTCTTTATCCCAATATAAGTAACATTGGCCAAAACAATGAAGAAAAAATAGTATCCTACCTTAAACATAGTTTTCTCTTTAATTTAAGCTAATGGAGATATGTGACCCTTGAAATCATTTTTCTTTCTCGTAAAATCATACAAATAGTGTGGATAGACCATCATATTTTGGGATAACTTCTTCAAAAAAGGAAAAGGAGTTAAAAGAAGAGAGTGGAGCACAGTGATTGAAATGCAACAAAAGAGAACACCATATATGGCTCCTTTAAGTTGCAAATGAGCATCCGAGTCAAATCAACTTTGGAAGAGAATTTAATTTGGGAATTTTAGAAAAACAAGTACTATTGAATCCTACCACTCTTCTACTTAATATCCCAACGCTCTAGTGCGCTACGGCTAGGCGGAGAAAGAAAAAAGATGGTGCATTCAGCCAAAGCATTAAACTTTTCACTCCTTTATTCGCCTCCATTGCCATAAAATTATCATATTCAATTCGATCAAAGCATTGACTACAGCAAAAAGTACTTTCTGTAGTTGTCCTAGCAAATGGAAACAGTTAAATTGAAATAGACAATTACCAACTCTCATATAGCAAGAGATCACTAATCTGTTAAAAGAGCAAATATTTCATAAATTTTAGACGTTCCCACTCCTACATGCACTTGTTATGCATATGCAAGTAGTGAGATAAGCCAAAACAGTATGATGGCAAAAAAACATTGTAATTCATTTGATCCCCCATAGAGTCCCCTTTAAATTCATATCTTCTTCCTGGACTGCAGATCAAAACAAGCCTCCGTATAGAGCTCTCAGTAGACCACTCTCAATGGAACCTCGGTTTCTAGATTTTTTTATAAGGTTGCTTTTGTCATCAATCAATTAATCTCATTCGAATTTCATACATGGATTGGAGTGCTAGAGGAAAATAACAGGGAATAGATCGCAAAAGAAAAACAAGTAAACGGAGAGACCTTTCTTGGAGAGAAGCAAGGGCGGAGTTCACATCGAGACCGGAATCGTTGAGAAAGGTTTGGACGTCCTGGACGAATGCTGCCGCCGGGATTCCCCTCCTCTCCGTCACCGTTGATGAGGCTGCCATTTTCAGTGAGGAAGAGAGAATAGTGTGTTTTCGATGGGGCAACGAGGGTTCTTTTGGGGGAGACGAGTTGAGTTTTTATGTTTATGGAAATTTTACAATAATCACATCTCAAAAGGGTGAATTTCCTTTTTGGTCCCTAATGTATTATTTATATTCATTATTGGTCCCTATTCCCCTAATATTTGCAAACTGTTGTGAGAATTTGGGGGAAAAACTTATGAAATCTGATTGTTGCTTGCTTCTATTATTTTGATATGTACATGATATTTATAGGGGCAAGATTTTGGTTTGATCTTGTCGTACAAAGTTAAACTGATAGAAGGACGTTAAGCCGTATATTACAATTCGTATGAAACAAAGCCTACTAAAACAAAATATGTATCGATATAGGTGAATCATTCATCTTCAGGTTTATCCCATAAACCCCTCCCTTGAATATTCACATTTTATTCAGGGTTATGTTTATGTTGTCTTGTTAAAAACCTGGGTAGGAAAAACTCAGTGGGATAAAAACCATAGCACAGGGAAAAAGAGTACAACTTGTCTTATACACTTTCACAGTATTGCCTCATTAAAAACCTTGTCAGGAAAAAACCCAATGGGAAAAAACTTGAACGAAGGGAAAAAGAGTGCAACGCCTATAATTCTCCCCCTGAAATCAATGTACTTCTCGAAATCTACGCATTCCGATCTTGTACACAAGTTCTTCAAACTTCTTGGGTTGTAAGGATTTTGTAAACAAATCTGCAACATTTTCACTTGATCGGATTTGATGGATTTCGATTTTGCCCTCCTTCTCTAGATCATGTGTTGAGAACAATTTTGGTGAAATGTGCTTCGTCCGATCTCCCTTGATGTAGCCCCCTTTGACTTGTGTGACACATGCAGAATTGTCTTCATATATCATGGTTGGATTACATTCAATTGATCTTATTTTGCATTCTTTTTTTATATATCCAATCATTGACCTTAACCAGACACATTCTCTTCCTGCTTCATAAAGAGCGATTAATTTTGCATGGTTTGATGATGTACCGGTAAGCGTTTGCTTGGTTGACTTCCATGAGATCGTCGTATCTCCATACGTGAATACATAACCATTTTGAGATTTTGCTTTGTGTGGATCAGATAGATATCATGCATCTACATATCCAACAAGAGTAGCATTTGCATTTCTATGATAATATAATCCAAGGTCAAGAGTACCTCGTAGGTACAAAACACATGTTTAATTGCGTTCCAATGCCTCCTTGTTGGTAATGAGTTGTATCTTGATAACAAGCTTACAGTAAAAGCAATATCTGGTCTTGTATTGTTTGCGATATACATTAATGCACCAATTGCGCTTAGGTAGGGGACTTCGGGACCAAGAATTTCTTCATCATCTTCTCGAGGTCCGAATTGATCATCATGTATACTAAGAGAACGAACTATCATGGGTGAACTCAATGGATGTGCTTTGTCCATGTAGAACCTTTTCAAAATTTTCTCGGTGTAATTTGTTTGATGAATGAAAATTCCATCATTCAAATGTTCAATTTGTAAACCGAGACAAATTTGATTCTTCCAAGATCTTTCATCTCAAATTCTTTCATCAAGTATTTTGTAGCATTTTTAAGTTCATCAAATGTACCGATTTAAATCATCAACATATACTGCAATAATAACGAATCCATTTTTGGATCGTTTGATGAAAACACATGGACAAACGGTATCATTTTGATATCCTTCTTTAAGAAGATATTCACTAAGCCGATTGTACCACATCCGTCCAGATTGTTTTAAACCATATAATGATCTTTACAATTTTATAGAAAGCATTTCCCGAGATTTTGCTTTATATACCTCGGGTAGTTTTATTTCTTCAGGAACTTTCATGGAAATATCACTATCAAGTGATCCACATAAATACGCAGTTACGACATCCATAAGTCGCATTTGTAGTTCCTCTGAAACAGTTAGGCTAATTAAAAATCTTAATGTAGTTGCATCAACTACAGGGGAATATGTTTGCTCATAATCTATCCCGGGTATATGAGAAAAACCTTGAGCTACAAGCCTTGTCTTATATCTCACAATTTCATTTTTCTCATTACGCTTTCGTACAAATACCCATTTATAGCCTACTGGTTTCAAGCCCATTGGTGTGGGCTTTATTGGGCCAAAAACATTACGCTTTTCAAGCGATTTTAATTCAGTTTGCATAGCCTCTTTTCATTTTGGTCAATCGTGTCTAGCACAACACTCATCAATAGTTTGTGGTTCAATGTCATCGTCATCAACCACTATCTCGGTGGCAACAGAGTATGCTAGCACCTCATCAAGGATAATGTCTTTCATGTTCCACTGTATTCCATAATAGACATAATTTACTGCAATTTCGTAATTATCAATGCTTTTGTCATTATCCGGAACAAGTTCCATTTTGTTCTTGTCCGGAACATTCTCTGTTTTGTTCTTATCCGGAAGAGTTTTCATTTCTGACATATCCCCTAAATTTTCGGAAGTATTTTTGTCATGTTCTCCCCCTGAATAGGAAATCAGTGCGGCTTCATTTGGATTATTCAGTCGCCTATTCTTTCTTGGTTTTAGATCTTTTGATCCAAGCGGGCGGCCACGTTTTCGGCGTGTTGTACATTCCTTTTCAGGAATCTTATCTAGTTCTCCAATAGGAATTTCAATCCTTTCAGGGGCATTTACAGCTGGCACATGTGATTTTGTCACTTTCTTTGTATCTGTAAATGAGTCGGGTAATTGATTTTCTACACTTTGCAAATGTATAATCTTTTGTACTTCTTGTTCACACATTTTTGTACGTGAATCAAGATGAGATAACGACGAAGCGTTCCAAGCAATTTCTTTATGCATTTTTCCACCAAGATTTGGAAATTTATTTTCATTAAAATGGCAATCATCAAATCTTGACGTAAATAGGTCACCGGTGGTTGGTTCAAGATATTTAATAATTGATCGAGATTCAAAACCAACATATATTCCCAATCTTCGTTGGGGACCCATTTTTGTGCGTTGCGGTGGAGCAATAGGAACATAAACTGCACAACCAAATATCTTTAAATGTGATATATCTGGTTCTTTACCAATCACTAATTGTAATGCATTAGATCTTAATCGGACCAGAGTTGCGGCATGTTATATAGCATGTACCCAAACTGATGTTGCCAGTTTAGACTTCATCAATAATGGTCTAGCTATTAATTGTAATCGTTTAATCAAAGATTCGACAAGACCATTTTGTGTGTGAACATGAGCCACCGGATGTTCAACTGTAATCCCAATTGACATACAATAGTCATTGAATGTTTGGGAAGTAAATTCTCCTACATTATCAAGTCGGATTCTTTTGATTATATAATCCGAAAATTGAGCTCGTAAGCGAATGATTTGTACTGGGAGTTTAGAAAAAGCTGTATTTCTTGTTGATAAGAGGCTAACATGTGACCATCTTGTCGATGCATCAATTAATACCATAAAAGTATCGAAATGGTCCACATAGTGGGACTATCGGTCCACAAATATCACCTTGTATTCGTTCTAAAAACGTTGGATTTTCAATCCCAACTTTATTTTTGGATGGTCTGGTGATTAGTTTACCAAGTGAACAACCACTACAGTTAAAATCACTTGATTTAAGGACACTAGCTTTCTTTATTGAATGCCCAGTTGAACTTTCAACGATTTTATGCATCATTCCATTACCCGGATGTAGGGCTGGCAATTACCCATGGTGACCAACCCATCCGCTTAACCCACCCAAATTAAACGGGCGAAAACCCAAACAAAGCGGGTGATGGGCGGATTGGGTGATGGGTGAAACGGGTGACGGGTCGGGTATGGGTGAGACTTTGTCACCCAAATAACCCGACCGATCACCCACCCATCACCCAACCCATCACCCATTTCACCTAAACCACCCACTTAACCCGTTTAAATCATACTTATCCTAGTATATTATGAAAGTGTTCTCATATTTTGAAGAAAATTTTCAAATATTTAACCTTTGATAATGTATTTTTTTATGTTTTTTATTATTAATTTTAGAACTATGGATTTACATTTTCATTTACTTAGTGTATTAATAATTTACTTATTGAATCATTATTTGTGTATATTTTTTTCGTATTAAATTATCAGTATTAAATAAGATAATGGAAAAAATACAACGGTTATACGGGTGAACGGGTCACCCATATAACCAACGGGTGACGGGTGGTTTGGGTGATGGGTGGAACATTCAACGGGTGACGGGTGGGTCGGGTGGGACATTTTTACTTGTGGGTCGGGTGGTGGAAGTGCTCCACCCACCCATAACCCGACCCATTGACAGCCCTACCCGGATGACTCAAACGGTCATGCCATAATGTAAACATCTCTTTATCATTTAATTTCTTATAAGATGTTACATTTGTCTCTATCGGACTTATATATGTGTGATAAAGTCCAGTAGAATGGGCTGGCAGTTTTTCTAAAATCTGCTTCTTGCCACATACTTTCTTTGTGATGCACAAATATTCTTTATTGTTTTTATTTATGGTTTCTACATGAAAACCATTCCGATGCATATCTTTAAAGCTTAGTAAGTTCCTTTGAGACTTACTTGAATATAATGTGTCATTTATGATCAGTTTTGTTCCTTTAGGAAGCAAAACACAAGCTCTACCAGAGCCTTCGATCAATTTTGTCACACCAGAGATTGTTTTAACATTTGCTTCAAGCAAAGTTAATTGAGTAAAATATTTTTTATTTCTCAAGATGGTGTGTGTAGTAGCACTGTCCACCAGACATTGATTCTTGCTACTTGATATATCTTTAATTGTTTCCATATCTTCAAGACAAAGAAAAACAGAATTAAAAACATAAACAACACATTTATTTATGATACATAGATTATTTTACAAGGATGTTGATAAAAGAAAACACACTGTAATATTTTACATAATATTACATGGATCGAGATTTTAGTTTTCATTTATCTCAAATCCATCATCTATGATGAAATCAGAGATGTCCAGGCTCGGTGTAGGTTCAGTGTCGTCAACAAAATGAGACTCCACGTTCTTCCCTTTATCTTTCTGAGAAGCTTGGTACAACTCAACCAAGTGTTTGGCTGTGCGACACACCCTTGCCCAGTGACCCGACATACCACGTCTATAGCATATAGATTTCGGCTTTTGGGAGGGTCCTGTAGTACCTTTTTGGACAATTGGCTTATCATTCCCCTTTGACGTGGATGCATCAGAAAAGTTACGTTTCTGATAATCACCAAAACCTCTACCACGGCCTCGACCACGACCTCGACCACGGCCACGGCCACGATTACCATGTTCACGATAATCTTGATGCCTACTATCATTTCTATGAGAGCCATATGTGACATTTGTTTCAGGGTACGGTGCACTACCAGTTGGCCTCAGGTTGTGGTTTTTCATGAGCAGCTCATTATTCTGCTCAGCTACAAGTAGTACTTGTATCAAATCTGAATGTTTCTTAAACTCTCTCTGTTTGTATTGTTGCTATAACAACACATTAGTAGCATGCATGGTTGAATAAGTTTTATCCAGCATGTTCTCTTCAGAGATTTTCTGCCCGCATAAATGTAATTGAGAGGTTATACGGAACAATGCAGAATTATAATCACTTATTGATTTAAAGTCTTGAAACTTTAAAGTAGCATATTCATAACTTGCTTTAGGTAGCAAAACTTGTTGCTGGTGCCCATACCTTTGCTCTAGGCTTTCCCATAATTTTTTGGGATCTTCAACCAACACATATTCAGATTTTAGGCTTTCGTGTATATGATGGCGATGAAAGATAATCGCCTTAGCCTTTTCCTGTGGAGAGGTATTTTCATTATCTTTTATGGTCTCTTGTAGACCATTTGCTTGGAGGTGAGACAGTGCATCAACCTTCCATTCTAAATATCTTTGACTCGATAAGTCGAGAATATCAAATTCCCGCTTTGCAATATTTTCCATTGATCAACTACATAAATTAATTCAAACATTAATTATTTAACCATAAGGATAAACAACAATAATTAATACCATAACTCTTAGAGTAACTAATTAAATATAGAATTAATAAACATATATATATTCTAAAGTTAAACTAGTTTGCTTTACTATCATCTACTTATTTGAATGTATCGTACATATGAGAACAGAATAAAGTCTTTAATTTTGACAAAAAAAAATAAAGTCTTTAATTGATTGACACGTAATGTTCTTATATGGGAAAGATTGAAACAATAAAAACAAAGATCTTTTCCAAAAAAAATGCACATTCACGTGAATACAACAAAGGTAACATATATTTTGATGTCATGATGTGTAAAATACTTTTGGAGGATAGAAGATAGGAATTTGAACATGCTATCTTGTCTTGTCAAATATGGCATGTTTTGTATGAAGTTGTTTACTGAAACAAGTAAACTAAAGTTCATATAGTAGTGTCTAGTAGTATTTGGATCAACCTTGAACGTGAAAAGCTATTTATCAAAAGGACTCCAAAAACTCTCTAGTTTTCAAACACTTTCTTAAAATTTTCTTCCATCAGAAGGTTTACATGAAGAAGAAAAAGAAGGCTTTATTTTCAAGGAGCATGAAGAAGGAGAAAGCCATGTTTATATGCAATCAAAGGAGAAAGTTCTTAATAAACATACCCTACAAATTATTATAGGTATTTTTACATTTCTTCTATTTCACCCATTTCTTAATCTCTACCCCATAATCACTCTTTTTCTCCTTTATATTTCCTCCACATATTGTCTACTACCTTCTTATCCGCTCTCGACTTCTCCTATTCATCTTCTTCCTCCTCATCGTTTTTTTTCGATCGACATGTCTCACTTCGATCAATTTTTCATTGAAGCTCTCGTATGTCTTACACTTATCTATATAATCATCTGGATTATGCTCTGGATCTACATGTCTCGGATTTAATAGGTATGTAAAATCCTTTTTTTTTAAGTTTAGTTTAGATCTGATGTAAACTAGGGGTTTTATTTCGATCTTGAATGTAAAATTCGATCTTGTTGTAATAGCCTTTCAGATCTAATAAAAACCGAGGTTTATGCTCAAAAATATTTCGTTTCGTATGAAAAAATAATTTTTGATGCAAGCTCTCATATCATTGAGCTATTAAACGGATGATCTGTAAAAATGTTTTGAAAACTTGAAAGCACTATGAAATTTGTACTACCTTAAAGAGATTTAGCCACTCAGTTGGTATTTTTGTTTGAGAAATCTCTCGTGCTGATAACGTGTTGTGAGAATTTGGGGGAGAAGCTTGTGAAATCAGATCTGATTGTTGCTTGCTTCTATTATTTTGATTTGTACATGATTTTTATAGGGGCAAGATTTGGGTTTAATCTTGTCGTACAAAATTAAACTGATAGAAGGCCGTTAAGCCATATATTACAATCCGTATGAAACAAAGCCTACTAAAACAAAATATGTATGGATATAGGTGAATCATTCATCTTCAGGTTTATCCCATAACACAAACGTGTTTTTTAGTTTTTTTTATTTTAGACTTTAAGTTTAATTAAAATAACCACCTAAATTTTATAATTATTTTTATCATAATACCAATATTTATTATTTTTAAAACAATACTTCAAACGACGAATTTTGGGAAAAAATACAATATCACCCTTATTTAACCTTAATAAAAAAAATAGTGTTTTTATATAGAAAACATATTTAAAAAAATAAAAAATTTAATGTTAAGGATTTTTATGCATTTGAAAAATATTAAAATGTTCTACAAAATTTATAAAAATTGTAGTTTTGAAAGAATATAAAAAAATAGATTTTTTAATCAAAAGTTATAGATCTTTAAAAATTTGTAAAAAAGATGTCTTCTATTTATAAAAAAAATAAGGCTATGTGAAAAGGTGAGTTTTTATATATTTATTTCCCTTTTATTCAATTTAATAATTTTTTTAATTTTTTATAAATTTTATAAAAAATAGTTATTTTTTGAGCGAAAGAGGAAAAACTGATTTTTTTTTAATTATCAAAAGTGATAGATTTAAAAAAGAATGTAAAATTTTCCTTTTTACAAAACAACTTGGGTTAAGTGCAAAGGTGTAAACTATGGTGATATTTCATCATTTTTTGGAAAAAGTTTGTTATTTTTTAAAAAATTTTAGAAAAAAATGTCTTAGTTACTATCTTAGGTATTGTTTTTCTTTTAGTGTTTCTCTTTTAAAATCAACTTCCTATCTCTTAGTTATAGGGTTTGTTTGGATAACCATTTTAACTAGTTACTAGTTAGAATAAGATAAATAATAGTATTTGGTAAGTTAAAATCAACCAGTTACTAGTTGATTAATTAGTTTAAATGAAAACCTCAAAAATAAGAAGTTTTAATAGTTGTAAAAATAAGAGGTTTTAATAGTTGTTTTGAGTTGTTTTTGTAACACTTCAGAAATTTATAAGGTATTGAGGTGCTCTCCATGTCAACAAGAGTTTTTTTTTTTCAAGGTTCAAGTGATGACAAATAACTCTAAAGTTAAGCGTGCAAGAGTGAGAGTAGTAATCAAGATGGGTGACCTTCTGCACGTGAGAGTAATAACCAGGATAGGTGACCTCCTAGGAAGTCCTCAGGTTCACATGTGATAGCGCTTCTAATTCTTTGGGTCTTACAATTTTGAATAAGTAATAAAAATAAAAATAATAGTAATTAATTTCTTTTCTTTTGTGAAATAAGAATTGTAACTTTTAACTAGTCATAACTAGTTATTTTGAGTTGTTATGTTTAAATGTTGTTTAGTAATTTATTGCAACTCTAACTCGTATTGTATCTACTTATCTCGCTACAACTCCAACTTTAACTACAACTACTTAAACAATTTGTATGTTGAATCCAACAATTAGTTTAGTTTCATAAGTATTTTTGTACATATTTTAATTAATTACATTTTAATAATATTTTTTTATTTTATTTTAATATTTATTATTTTTTAATAATTGATTAAATAAATAAATAAATAATATTAATATTTAAAAATTATGGACATCTTTTTAGCGACCATGTGGTCGCTATTTGGCAACTACTTGTTCGCTAAATCTATTCTTTGAGTCGCTAATTTCTGTAGTCATTACATTCAGCGACCACGTGGTCGCTAAAGTCGTTAGCGACCAAACATTTAGTGAACAGTTTTAACGATCGAGTTATGCATCATTATTATATATGGAAATACTTATAATAAATTTTTAAAATATTATTTTTTATATTTACTACTATTAAGTTTGAAAATAGTGAGTTATTATTTCAGCCAAGACTAGAAATATAAGGAACTCATTTTGCAAAAAATATAGTATAAGCAATTTAAATAATTTTTTTTAAAAAAAATTAGACACGATGATTATCATGATACTTGAACTTTAAATTTTAATAAAAATATGAATTATTTTCACATCATGATACTTGAACTTTAAATCAATTTGTGCATTCTAACTAAATTCAATTATTATTGTCATATGGCTGAATTTTAGTTTTTTTTGGGTCTATCAGTCGTACCCCTTTCCCTTGGGCAGTGATACCTCCATCTTGACTCCCCCCAAATTCCGTTGTAGCGAAGCCTCATTGGGTTAATGATGATGATATATTTGCAATATATTCCCTTGTACTCAATTTTTTATTGTTATATATATATGAATTTACTCATATAGTAATTATAGACTTCAAATTTATTTTTATTATAGCATCTAATTACTTCTAAGTTATAGGACTTTCTTAATTTTTTTGGTAGAAACAACTTTATCAAATTTATTTTATAATAAAAATATAAGATTAATCTAATTAAATTGATTAGAAAAAAAATAAAATGACCATGATGCTCCCAATGAGACTAAACATTAAACCTCTCATTAAATTTTAACCATTGTGTTATGGAAGTAGTTTCAATATGCGTAATACATGTCTCTTATATCTAACTTTATAATGTTATATATAGATATGAAAAATATATACACAGTTAGTATAAAATGTTTGATTATTTTATATGTATGCTTGCAAATTGAAATCAACAACAACAACAACAACAATTAACCAGTGGACCTTCCTTTGTAGAAAATCTGGGGGTCAAGATAGGGCCCCTCTGGCTTGGCGTAGAGGGGGAGCGCCCAACAGACCCGACGGACCGTATAGCATAGGAAGTAACCGAGGCAACCCAAAAGAAAAGAACAAAAGACGAGACAACACAAAAGCAATGCAAAGCTACGCATAGAACATAAAACGAAAGCATAAACCGAAAACGTATCACCGAATCCTTAAGGCCCTCATGAACCGATCTGTTCAGTCAACTAATTGAAATCAATCAAATAATAATAAGTTTGTATTGAACATTATTGCCAAATTTAAATATAAAAAGTTTAAAAAATAATATAAAAAATAAAATAAACATATTTTTTTATTTTTAAAAAATAAAACTTAATCTTATTTATATTTTTGACACTTCTTCTCAATGTTTTCCCTTTTAATTTCAGCTCTTCATTTTTATGTATAAAATGACTCTCTTTTCTCATCGCTTTATATCATAAAAGTAATATGCATTTTAAACTTTCTCCATATAATTACGAAAGATATCAGATATCTTACTCAACAATGAATGAATGAAAAAAAAAATTAGAACATCACCAATACATAAAAATGAATGCATAAATACATTTTACTATGTACTGAAATTGCTCTCTTCTCTTAATCTCCTCTCATTTTTATATTTCATTCTCTCCTAATAATCGCAAGGTGATATCAAGGTTCTCTTCTCCTTTCACATCTCTTCTCATCCACCACTCGAAGTGATGACAAATTAACAATCGTAATATGAGTGAAATCTCTAAAAAGGTGATTACGCTCACCCCAGGCACCCCCACCTTGCCTTGCCTTGGGTCATCATGAATGAGATAAATCGCGGGATATGCGACACAACTACCAGAGAATTGAACCCGAGACTTTGCGGTCCTGTTAGGAAACATCTAAATCCTTTTCAATCTGTCATTTGTCACTGCGCCATGTGCCCCTAGTTCATAATAACTATAAGCTATCCTAATTATTGTGTCCAACCTATATATTGTTGCTATTTAAAAAGAGGATTATGAATTTGAAAAGCTTGGAAGCATGGAAATAATAGTCATGTATTTTTTACAATAATAAAAATAAAAATAATAAATGTGATACCACATGAGAATATATTATATTTTTAAGTTAATATAAATAGGTAGGTTTCCAACTCCAATATAAGGGGAAATTATATTTAACCACCTTTTATTTTACATTTGTTGCAATTAACCATCCTTTATATTTTTTTTATACTTAACCACCCATTATTTGTAATTATGTGCATTTAACCACCCATTGTAACGAAAAACGTCATTTTATTCGTTAAGTAAAGTAAATTACGTTTTTTCCTTTCTTTATTTACAATAAATAAATAAAAGAAAAGCCATAATTGACACTTTTAGGTTCCAATACGCCGATTTTTGCATTGCTCGTTCTCTCAAAAACCCTGACCTAATTTCCTCCATAATAATTCCTTCCCTCCATCCAATGGCGAGAAAGAATTACGATTTTGCCGATGCAAAGACCATGGGTTTTGAGCGTCCCTTGGAGTCGATCGTGTCTAAGCTGATGGGCGACGAGTCGAGACTCAAAAGGTTGAGGTGTAGGCCGAAATCCATTGATAATGACATTCAAAGCTTACTTTATTCCTAAATTCTTTTATTTTTATAAATAAAATTAAAAAAGAAGGAAAAAAAGTAATTTACTTTACTTAACAAAGAAAATAATGTTTTTCATCTAAGTGGGTGGTTAAATACACATATTTACAAATAAGGGGTAATTAAGTGTAGAAAAATAAATAAAAAGGTAGTTAATTGTAACAATTTTAAAATAAAGGGTGGTTAAATGCAAATTTCTCACAATCTAATGCCAATTTATCTTTCCTGATTCTGTTGGGCGTTTCCCTCATCCTTGTCAAGATTTCACCAAAAGACCAGGTCATGCTCCTTTCTGCTGCTTTTCATCCTTTCGTATCACCATTCTCCCTCCCAAATTTGAAGTCCGTCTTCTTGCAGGTTGCCGTTGAAGCCCGCAATTTCAACCTTCACTCATTCGCTTATCTGCTTCTTTCTCCTGCGCTCACAGTAGGCGCCCCTAACTTCTCAGTAGCAATTCTCTGTTACTATCCGCGTAACAGGAGGAGAAGAACAGATTGATTGTGGTATTGCAAGAATCAAATCACGTTCAGCTCCCGTTCCTACCGACGCAGTTTTGAATCTCTGAGCCTCAATTCTCTATCAAGCTCAAAGATTCATCTATTCCGGGGCTCTGAGTTTGCACTTCTGCCCTTTGTATGATTTCTGCATCTGAAACCTTCGTCCCTCTTCAATATATTAGCTTTCTGTTTCTGAAATTGTTGTTTACTAGTTGATCTCTCTGTGAAAGTCAATGTTTAATGATTTTCTTTATGCTTACGGTTTTCTTATTCAATCAACGGTTTCTCCAAAGCGGAAACTGCAAATGGTGTAAAACCCTAGAAAACCTCCAGAATCTCCGCCTTTAGCATAGCTGGGGTAACTCTTTAATTTTGTATTTATATCTTAGAAAGCACACATTTCTTTTTTAACGAATTTCAATATAGAGTGGTGTCTTTTTTTCTTGGAAGACTTGGATACTGGCTACATTGCTTCAATTTGCATACTTTTTTTTTACAGTAAATAGTTTCTTGCCTTGCTCATCTTAGCAAGTGATAAAATTAGTACTTGATTTTGCCTTTTATTCTGGGATTGGGTGAGGATTATGAACTTAGAATGAGTAAAGTCACAATGTGTGAATAGAACTGTGAAATTATCATTCATAAGTCGTAATTGTACCTGTAATGCTGTATCTTGTGTTTATTTAAAGTGTGAACAATGTTTTTTAGGGGTGCTAGTTCTAGCTGTTTTGGCCGTTGCTGTTCCTACTGGGTTAAATGCATCTTGCTGGATTGAGTTTCCCACATCCTGATACTGGAATTTTAGGTATATAATGCTCTCATCTCCTTTGGAAGTTTCTTTTCTTCTTCATATTGGATTTTGAGATTTTTTGTGCCACATATTTGCTTCAGTTATAAGTTTCTGCATAGTTATTGAGTTTATCTGTTTTTTCAAATCATCCAGGTATCAGTTAGTCATCAGAACACAATCGTGAACCATGTCTACTGTAAAAGAGGTTTGCCTCTCAGTGTTATATTCTAATGACCTTCTTAGTTTGATGGAGCTTACTTTTACATGCCTTTTATTTTCCCCAGGAACCTGAATCCAATGGCACGAGGCATATATTTGATAGATTAGTCAACGGATTAGGTGATCCTGTTGAGTTTGAACTTCCAGAACGTTTCAATAAGTGGAAACGTAAACCTTATAAATTCTTAAGGCGCAGTATCCTTGAGTTAATTTTTTCGTATTATTATGTTTGAGTAGCATTACAATTAATTGAAGTATAGATCCATTAGATGTAAAAATTGCATAGTCTTAAAGAATTTCATTTGCATTCTGTCAATTTTGTTTGGCCTTATTGTGCATTGTACTACCATAGGCACTCGTAGTCGCGTATGCATGCTGCCGTGACCTGATAAATGCATTTTCCTGATTTGCCTTAAAACTTTACAACTGTGTTGTTAAGGTAGTGAAACTACAACTGTATAACAAATCAGTATGAAGCATAAATTTAATATGGCAAGTCCTGAATCTGGTGTATTTATTCACTCCAGTGCAGGAGAACCTTGTGATTCGACTTCGGTTAGGGCGGAATAACATGTTGCCTACTGATGCTTAAATTGAACTGTTTTCATGTATTTTCCTGCAGACTCGTGCCTAACTTACTTTAAGAATGCAGCCTTTTTACCTATTTCTTTTACATCCTTTCTGCTTCATTTACTCAATCTTATGCCCTCATTACTTTTCATGGTCATAAAAAGTATTGTTCTCCCTATGTTTCACAATTTTTGGACTGGTCTACTTTGACAACGTAGACATATATCTCACCAAGAAGGTGAAGAGGCGCCATGAAGATGATGGCATCTTCTGCTCTTGCAGTCCATCGCCAGGGTCTAATTCTGTGTGTGGTAGAGATTGCCATTGTGGGTGAGTCCCATCATCATTGTTGTAATTGGTTTCCCCTTTGACCAACAAACACATCAAATTCTCTTGCAATTTTCTTTTTGATCTGATCTGGCTGGCAAGTTTCATCAGCCTTTCAAAACCTTTTCTCTGAGATGTTGCTAGAGCTGTCGCTTGTTACTTGGTATGAATGATTGATGTAAGTAATTGATGCCATATACATGGTAATTGGATGCCTTTTGTTTTCTAAATAATTTAGTCTATCTTATTTTTCTACAAATAAGTGACATGGTCTGAGTGGCAGCCTTGATCCGAGCGTCCGAACATGTAAAGTAATAAACTTTGAGCAATTTTGGATGTATGGAAGATTTTCATGAGTTCAGATGTTTCTAGGTAACAAATCAAAAGCAGAAAACATCTTGATGTGCTGTGAGAAGTTGCATTTTGCTAGTGCTCTTGCTGGTTATAATACTAAACCAGTGATCGCTGAGGAAACTAGTTCAAAGCGGGACTACCTTAAATGCTTGCAATTTGAAGTTTTTAATTGTATGACATGGAATCAACGTATTCTAGCAGCAGTAGTACATATACTTTTGAGCTGTGTACATATTCTGTATGCCCCTTTCATTATTTTAAAATCCAAGATCCAAATATTGTGCATAGTTTACAGTTGTGCCCTAATTTTGATTTATGTTACTTATTGACTGAGCTGCAAATATTTGTAATTCTGTACAAATACCAAGACATGCTTACAATAGTCTTCAATTTCCTTTGTGCAGGATGCTCCTTTCGAGTTGTTCTTCAGGGTGCAAATGTGATAGTTCCTGCTTGAACAAACCGTTTCATCTACGACCAACAAAAAAGATGAAACTCGTGCAGGTATGAATTGTTTTAAGGCTACTTTCTCTAATGAGATTCTGCTTAAAATAAGATTCTTAAATTAAGAAGGCGGGGATATGAGTATCATATTACAATGATTTGTCCTTCTGTAGCAGGAAAAAAATACTTCACTGGGTTGCAATGTGAACACATTTCTCCCTTACACAGAGTCATGGATGCATTTGGAATGCTTGTATTGTTGTTGAGTATAAGTAATTTTCCTTAGGTAACCCGGATTGTGCATCATGCATAATGTGTAGAGATACATGCATAATACTATTTGGCAACCTAGGAATTGGAAATAAGCTGAATTTTTTGACAGTAGATTTTCTCAAGGAGAGAAAAGGTAGTTTGCACAGCCAACCTGTGGGAATGTATAGTTCAGAAATGCAGAATGTAGATGCAGTTCTCTGTGGTATTGTGGTGATGGTGCTACATACAATCATAGCTGATTGAATGAGTAGTAGTTAAATGTATACTGATTACCAAAGCATTTTATAGGCCTGAGAATTTTTTTTTTTGGGAATGCAACGTGTCCTTTAAAAATGTGGTTTTCTGCTCCTGGCTTTCCGGCTTGTCTGATACTAATATGATAATTTCTTTGCCACTGGGGATGGTACAATTTGATAGATTCTTTCACCCATCTTCAATAATGTTCTGCCTCCCATTGCGCTACTGGGAATATTTCCACTTTCTATTTGTAGGAAATTTGGAAGTTGCGTTAAAAATGTTAAAGCATTAAAGCTCTTCGAAAAGTTGAATGTAAAAACCATTGGTGATATCTGATGTCAAATAAATAGATTACAGAGTCCTATTGGATGACATCTGCTACATAAAACTTTGGACACCCTTGTACTACTTGACTGTACATTCTTATTTATTCTGATTTTTCTCTTCAAACATGTACTTCATAATTATATTGTTTCTTGCAGACCGAAAAGTGCGGAGCTGGTATAGTGGCTGAAGAGGATATTAAGCGAGGAGAATTTGTCATAGAATACGTGGGAGAAGGTTCTGCTGCATGCTATTCTACTAACCTTCTACTTGATT
Organism: Fallopia convolvulus; assembly: GCA_964016875.1. NCBI lineage: Eukaryota > Viridiplantae > Streptophyta > Magnoliopsida > Caryophyllales > Polygonaceae > Fallopia > Fallopia convolvulus. The sequence continues at coordinate 48,657,708 of OZ024731.1, read as the reverse complement.
TAATTCTGTAGTGAGTGAAGTTTCATTCTTTCTACAGTTATTGATGACAAGACATGTGAAGAAAGGCTCTGGAAGATGAAACATCATGGGGAGACAAACTTCTATCTATGCGAGATTAACCGAGATATGGTTATTGATGCCACATACAAAGGAAACAAGTCAAGATATATTAATCACAGTTGTTCGCCCAATACTGAGATGCAGAAATGGTTATTACCAAGTTATCTTATCTTTTCCCCCCCTCCTGGTATACCATTTGAGGTGAATGATTATTATGTAAAATTGACTTCTACTTATGTTTTAGGAGCATTGACGGTGAAACAAGAATCGGCATTTTTGCAACCCGTGACATTAAAAGGGGAGAGTATTTGACATATGATTATCAGTAAGAGCTAATATTTGGATTGCATTCTTTTATTTTAAGCATGATTAATTATGGTTTCTTTTGCTCCATACTAGTGGAATGCTGTGAAATTAAAACATTGATCCAATTATATAATTCACTCTTATAGCCAGTCTTAACAGATTAGCAGGTTTGTACAGTTTGGTGCAGATCAAGATTGCCACTGTGGTGCTACTGGCTGTAGGAGAAAACTTGGTGTCAAAACCAACAAGATTAAGATACCTTCATCAGATGATACCCTAAAACTAGTTGCAAGCCAGGTGACACTATCCTCTCCCAATTTCAAAGCAATTCTTTCAGGAATAAATGCATGCTATGTGGAATTGTGGATATTCCCTCTTATTGGTCACACACTAGTTTTTCATGCCAAAGATACACACAAGTTATGATACTACACCACAACTATTAAGAAATTACTAGCTCTAGATAATTCCTACTTATTCACATATCTAGTATTATTTCTAAAAATGTTCTTTAAAAGTAATATCTATCCTTATCAAAATATTAGTTCTAGAATGCTCCTACTCTAAATAGTTCTCTTAGTTCTAGGTATTTTGTTATCTAGAGTATTCTTAGATATATTCTACTTTTGTTAATCTAGAGAACTCTTCTCTAGAATAATCTCTAGGATATTTTTTTTTACTTTTGTTAATCCCTAGGATATTTGTACCCTTAATCTAGAGAATTCTCTAAATAAAGCTTCCCTTTATAAATAGGGAAGTTGTAAGACATGTTCCAAATCAACACCATCTTGTTAGATCCTAACAAGTTACCTGCTATTTCTATGTTGTTAACAAATCACAATCCAACCCTTGGATTAAGTTGCAATTCTGTGAAAAGTGGCAATTTGGCTCTGAACATGTTTCCATGTTTCTTTAGCATTTTTTTAAATGAAAAGGGGATACAACAACAACAACCTAGTGTAACCCGCCTCAGGCGGGTTCCGGGGAGCCAGGATGTACACACCCTTTCCTCGATATGAAATCGGGAGAGTGTATGCCGTTAAATGAAAAGGGGATGTGAGTAGTTATTTGCTAAAGGAGTAGTTATTTGCTAACAGAGTAGTGATAACCGGTGGTTTAAATATAGCTTTGTTTTCACAGGAGGTTTTGTGTAATTTACCCCTAAGATTGTTTCAAAATTGTTCTGTTGCCAGCAGTATCTTTGCTGGTGCCAATATATTTCATTTGGTGAAGCTGACTACTTAGTCACTGTACTTAAGCCTTCTCTTAATCTCTATTGCAATTACGGCTTGATATATGAGAATAACTGTTTAGAAGCTACAGTTTGTCAAAAGTGTACATAAATGAACCATGATTTGTGGAACTGGTACTTTTAAGCTTTCAGGAGTTTGATTTTGGGTCTTGAAAAATGTCATTAACAATTAGTTTTGGGATTTGAAAAGGGAATGTTCTATGAGAGATGAATTTCTAGGCCTTATGTTGTTATACTGGATTATCTTATTGAGGATTGTATTGTGTTCATTTTCTCAAGCGATAGGGTGGTATTTAGTGAACTTTGAGCATGCGTTTGCTAGTTTTACTTTATAGTTCATGTGCGTACAAATTCATGGATGTAGTAATTCTCCCGGACCAGTGGTTATTTTCATAGTATATGTATATTTAATGGTCTGAATTTGTAATGTGTCAGTTAAGTACTAAATATGCTCGATAGTTAGCATAGTTGTTGTACATTTTCAATATCTGAAGCATTTTATGTACTATTTGGGACGTGACTAACTTTTGGATTGTTTATTGGAAAGGTTTATCAGAATGGAAGCATTCATGGAGGTAATGATGTCAATTATTTGATTTATTTTCTCTACAGTGTTTGTGCTGATTATAATATTCATATGATTTTTTTTCCTTTCCTTGTGTGGGCATGCTGTAGATCACAGAGCAACTGCGCCTAACTGCATTGGTGAACTTGTTATGATAAACCGCCGTGTCAATAAAGAGGTGCATGACACAAGGTATAATTAGCAAACAAATCTTTTTCCATTGTTAGTGTAACAAGGAACTAGCTGTTTGTGTGCTTTGACCCACTTAAGGTTGGAGTTACAAGCTGGTAGTTATTGAGCTTTTAAGGCCTTACATTCATTCAATTTTTTTGTCCTTGCTATGTTGGAACAGGATTTAATGATTGGCCTGGTTTAAATGTGTGGTGTTTTCATGAATGTGAAAACTACCGACCCTTTTGCTCATTGCTCTAAGCCTCAAATATTACAGTGGATTATTTTTTGTCCATCATGTTATCAGCTGTTAATTAAATCTTCCATTGTTGGCCATTTCAGGTCATTTGGTATTATAAGGCAATTTGATTGCATTACAAAGAAGCACTTGGTATGATTACCCCTTTTTTCATTCATATTTCAGACCCATCTCATGTTTTTTAAACTTAATTAATTAATTCACAAGAAAGGATTGCTGATGTTATTGTGCAGATCATGTTTGAAAATGGAGCCATTGAATCTCTTGACATGTCAAAAGAAGAATGGGAATTTGTGGCTTGTTAAAGTAGTTATAGGGTAAGTTCAGAGATCTCACCTAGCATATGATTTCTATTTTAATTTAGATTCAGATTTGTTACTTCCCATGCATTTGTTTTCTTGATTGATTGCAATTGTTGTCCAATGAAATCTTCAGAAAATTTGTACCCTTTTCAACGACTTGTCATATATTATGGCCTTTTCCGAATCCCCTCAATGACACAGTTGGAAAATTGAGATACTAAATAGTTTTTACTTGGGGAGACTTGCTTATATTACAAGCTTTAGGCTTGATTGCATTCTGTAGCATTAACTTGACAAATTTTCTATCAGAATAGTTCACAGACTTTTGGGGTGTTCACTAAATGCTATTTATTGTTTTATTTCAAGGTTCAGCTTTTTTTTTATTCAGTTTTTCACTTATATCCCCTGCTCACTTAGTTTCCCCTATCCTTACATGCAGTTCAAGGTTAGTGGAGAATGACAATATCAGATTACAATCTTCTTCCTCATATCTCTCACTTAAATTCATCAGTATTATTTCTTGTCCAAGCATTCTCGGGTTGAATTCCTACTCTTTATTCAACCCCGACCTTGAAGCTAAACATTGAGCTATGCAGCTCCAAGTTGAGCAGATCTCTTTGAAATCCTTTTTGAGCTCCTCGATTTTTCCTTACAGATTGGTCTGTATAATTCTATTTTTATCCATACTTTATCTTTCAAATTAAACTTAGCCTTTATAAAGGAAAACAAAATCTTTCTTGAAAATTGTTCAACACATGCTTGTATTTCAGTGGAGAAGAATGTATTGAATGAACATTTTATGGAACCTAGTTTTATTGGTATTTGGTAAGAAAAAATTGTCTGATGTACTGCTATTGGACAATGAAGGAGAAAAGTATTCAAGGTTTATACTGGGACATACTGCTGGCCTGAAATCATTGTGTGAGATGAACCAGAAATGACTATATTTGGTCGTCTGAGTTTATTTTAGATTGGGATTTACAACTGTAGAATGAATCTGGATGTTGCAACTAAATTCCACACCCTGGAGTATTAAAGGAAAGCTGTTTTCTTGTGTCATCTAGGGATTGTTGGACTAAAACATATGGAAAATTCCATCATGTTGCATCATCTTGGCATGTCAAAGCTGTAGAATGAATTTAGAGATACTTTCTGAAGCTGTTGAATGGGTTTATCTAATCTCTGTCCTGTTGAAATGTTTCCATCATGTTCATCATATTCATGACAGTGAAAGATAGCGTGCGGTTGTTCTTGGTATTAAATTCCATTTTGTATCTTGTTTTGCAGGTTTTAGCACCATGGGTTCATGTCACTTTTCTTTGCTTTGTAGTAGTCCTCTTGAAGGAACCATGTACGACGAGCTGAGATAATGAGGGGGGTCCAATAATCAAGCCAGATTAACAATCTCAAAGCAGGTTGATTTGGATGTTGTAGCTTGTTTGGATCTCCTTAATTCGTTTTCCCTTACATAATTCTTCTGTAGGAAAATTAACATGAAAAACACACCTGGAAAGATTCTCTAATTCAACTTGGCACTCACAAACTCTCTCTACCTGAAAGTGTTAGAGGTGGGCATCATTTCTACTCGATTCTTTGCTTTTACATTTGTCCTAGACCAAATCAAGATTCCACAGGAACATAGAAACTGTTTCAGATATTCTTTTTTCTTTTCCTCACGTGGATTAGTTTTCTGCCTCTTTGTTTTGCTATAAGTTATGTCACTTCCTTTCATTTGTATACCATACCATTATATTACTTGGTTAGATTGAATTGTTTTTTTTTTTTCATATCATTTTATTAATGTATAATTTTATTCGAAATCAAATCGGCTAATTGTACTGTAGTGTTGCAAATTTGCCCCTGCTAATTGGGTGAATTCAATTGTTGAAGATAACACATCCTGCAGAACATTTTTACTTGGAAACTCCAATACATATGCAGAACATACAGCTATTATACCAATTCAAGCATTCGCAGCTTCATACCAATTCTAAAACAAGCATAAGCATGAACACACGCGTACTCAATCTGTTGCTGACTCAGCATTTCCGCCTCCCAATCACTCGTGGCAACGCGCTTCGGCTTATCAACCAACGAAACCCCCGCCACCTCCTTCGCGAGCTCCTTGAGATCAGGACATGCGGACAGCCTGGCACGATCCGGCCACTTCTCTGTCACAACCTTGCTGACGTCACAATACTTCCTGCAAATGAGCCCGTGATCCCTTTTCCAGCTTGGCCACGTGGGATTCCACGTCAACGCCCACGAAAACGTACCTCATGTTGGACAGTAGTTTGGCAAGGGAGCGAGGGATGTAGTCGATGTGGGAAAGCTGGACAACGATGCATTTGTTCCAGATGCAGAGCTGGAGTGTTGCGACGTCGTTTTTGTGCTTGTTCTTTTTGTTGGGTTTCGACTCGATTACCAGCCCGATTACTACTGTCTTGGCGTTTCCGTATGCAGATGAGATCTTGCGGATCCAGTTTGTTGTTCTTGATCCGCTCGATGTCACTGTTACTTTGATGGTTTTGTCGCCACGTTCTGTGATATGCTTTAACTCCATTATTAGATATCAACTCAAAATAATATCAATTTTAAAAATAAAATAATTAACTCATGTAGAAGCTATACGTGCCTATACTTACTCAAAACTAGGATGCCATGTCCGTACGTACGCACGAGGCATATTTTCTACTTTGTGATCGAGTTGTTATCGGCATGCAAAATATTATTGCATAAATGATAAATGTTAAATACTTTGAGGAGGTCGGGGTAGAGGTCGATCCACTACATTTAGTCCGCCGGATTTGCTTTTGATTGGGCCAATTGTGTGCTTGATCAGAGGAATCAGAGGCTATGGCGGAAGCATAAAGACTATGCAGAGGAATGGAGAATGAGAGAAGATCGTGTCTCCCCTAAAATAATGATATATAAATACAAAAAAATCCATAAAACCCACATTTGAAGAGTTTTGTGATTGCTCGGGTTTGACAATCAACAACAACAAATCAAAACTCTATTGTGCTGGAATTGAAGAGCACACCAAACAAAAGATCAACCACTTGCTTGCCATCGAACGTGGAGAGCTCCCAGTTACATATCTTGGCACTCCACTTGCTAGCAGGAAAACCTTGACCACTGACTATAAACCCCTTGTGCAAAAAATCACGTCCAAAGTGAATTCATGGGCAGCCAGGAACCTTTCCTACGCTGGAAGATTGGAATTGGTAAGATCGGTGCTTTATGGTGTTGTTCAGTATTGGACTAAAGTTTTTTTGTTGCTTCAAAAGGTCATTCGAGAAATCAATGCCATAATGAGGAGCTTTCTTTGGAATGGGCACATTGGAAGCAACAGAGCTCCAATTGCATGGCAGATTGTATGTAGGCCACAGAGTGAAGGTGGATTGGGTCTCAAAGAAGTCCTTTCATGGAACTAGGCAGTTATGACAGAACTTATCTACGACTTGGTTATTGACAGACCATCCCTCTGGCATGATTGGGGTCACATAAATATTCTCCATTAAGTCCACCTCAAGTGCTACGTGGAAAGCTCTGATCACAGTCAGAGATGAGATTGTTAGGCGTCTTGAGTTGGACTCAAATGTGCCAATGCTCTTAACAACAAATGGGAAGTATGACATCAAAGGGATGTATGACACCTTGAGAGACCATGGAGGAGAACAAGAATGGAATACCTACATTTGGGGGAGAATGAATACCCAAGAAGCTCTTTCATCAGTTGGATGGTCATCCACAAAGGCGCAATTTTAAGAGATCAGCTGAAACTGATTGGCCTGGTGCAACATGATGAGTGTGTTCTATGTAATGAACACCAAGAAAACTGGGAACACCTCTGATCTGAATGCCATTTCACCAAAAGTGTCATGAACAGAGTAGTCCAGTGGGCAAAAATTGGTAGGAGATACTCAAGACTTCAAGATTGGATCGAAGCTATGCAAAAATGCAAACGTGAAAGAGGGTTTATCTTCAATATGGACAACATGCCTCACAAGTATCTTGTACTTCGTGTGGAATGCGAGGAACCGACGAGTCTTTGCCAGGATCACCATTAACCATGTGAGGAATTGCATTATTTCTAGTTGGAAAAAAACAGATAGAGAATCCAGGAGATGGATTGTGAGGATAGGCTTGGAAAATCATATCTCACCTAGGACTACCTAGGTTTTCTTTTTAATCTACCTTTTGTAACTACCTTTGAGTTAATATAATCACCCTTTATATTAAAAAAAAATCCATAAAATCCCAATTATTAAATATAAAATTCATCTCATTCTTATAATCACGCACAAGCAAAATTATCCAATGTTTTCACAATTTAGCATGAAATAATAGATTAATCTCGTTCTTTTACTTAATCTAATCTAACGACTACTATTTGTTGATACTATTGTACACTTAAGAAGTGCTCCACATGAACCTAATTCTATAAATAATATAACTAAATGTAGTATCCCATTGCTTGTAACGTTGGGCTATGCAGAAGAATCCAGTAGTTGGCGAATATTGACGGGCGAGACAACGGAGGTGTCACCGTTCATCAGACGGTCAGCAATGATGGAATTGGTCGCATCGGACGGATGATACGCATCCCAGAACACGAACTTTGACCTGTCCCCGCACACCTTCGATGGTGGTCCACATGGAATCAAGCCCCCGTGCTTCCCCGCTACGTAGCAACACGCTGAGCTTGCATTCTCAAATCCTGCTTAATTTTTGAGAAATACTAATTAATTAAATGCTTCAAAAAGTTACTCAAATTTCTATAAAAAATAAAATTGACGAACCGTAAGAAGAGTAATGGAGCACAATGTCGTTGACGATATCGTAAACGTTGGCGTATACGAACTTGGCGTCTGGAAAGTCAAGGTTGAGCTGGTCAACGAGGGCTTTGAGCTTGGCGTTGTAGGAGGTGGCGAGTTGGTTTGGGAAGGCCACGCAATTATCCCCTGCGGACGGGTGCAGATCCCTTTGGTAGGGTATGCATCCAATGGGCCCCACGTTCGCCACTACGATCTTCCTCGCCCCCATCTCGTACATCCTCTGTTACAAACAATAAAATAAAATGAATTGGGCTTAAGAAGATCGATAATGGGCCTCTCCTTCCTTGTTGACTTACTTGCAGGCCCAGCCCAATTAGAAGGAAAACAAGAATTCTTACCATGAGTTGAGGCCTAAATGTTGAGATCATGGTATCTACAAAGAGTTGAGGAGACTCGAAGCTTTGCTCGACGGTGGACACCACGGGCGTCAAGTAGTTGTTGATAAAATCATTGGATCCTATTGTCACCGAGAAGAGCGCCCTCCTCAGCAACTCTGTTGTTGCATCTTTCCCAATCATCCCCACAATTTCTTGCTTTGTATTTGCAAAGTTGTCTAGTTGCACATCCATGTCTATTCTCCCACCCTTAAACACACGTACATAATTAACACCATGACACAATTTAGATTCACACATCCTCATACATAATTAGTTATAAGCAGGGGGAATGTGTAAGGCGTGCACTTTCACAAGCCCAACAATACATATATTGATTATAAAGCCCATCACCTCTGGTTTTGATGCAAATTGTCAAAGGAAGTCCTAAGCAGAGTGCTCGGATGGGCCAAACTAGGAAGAAGAGTGGACGATATTCATGGTTGGGCTAGTGATGTGGACAGACTTGCGGGTATAAGGAGTTTTCCTTTCAACCTCTAGATTGCTAGTGTGAGCACGGTGATGTACCATGTTTGGAGGGCAAGGAACAACAAGAGAGTCATAGTGGAAGAATGCTCTAGGGTAATCATAGGACATATTAGGAATTGTATAATTGCAAAATGGACTAAACAAGATAGAGAATCTAGGAGATGCTGCCTAGAAGTTTTTGTAATTACTTTTTGTCAACTTTAAGCTTTTTGGTGTAGAATACTTACGAATAGTTTTCCGGTGTCGTGTAGGATTCCACCGGCGCCGGAAGCATAATTAACGCCTTGCAAGATGATTCTTCCGGTGGTGGTGGGGGCCAAGTAAGGAGGGGTGAACTCTTCAAGTCCAATTTGTTGGCCAATAATGTCAACGATGGTTCGGTCGTTGGTGAATCTTCCCGTTGGGCTTCCAAAATCAATGCCATTTGGGGCATAATTGGCCTTCGACAGGCTCGCAATGTAGTTGTTGTTGCCGGAATCCACCAACGAATCCCCGAAAACGAAGCTCGAAATCTGGGGTAAGCTTTGATCATCATCCTCCGAGCAAATGCAGCAACTTATTAGGATTGTGAAACACAAGTAGCAATGCCACCAAAGCTTCATCCATAAGGCCATTTTTTTTCCACCACATGAACAAGCATCACATAAAGTAATAAGGCTATATATAGAAAACTTGGATGTAAATATGGATGCACATTAATGCAACTTCAAGAAGGAAGCTAGCTAGTAATTTACTTTATTGTTTTTGGGTTGAAAGAAGGTGCGTGATTAATGCAAAGATGTTGGAATAATAAAAAAGTCTTCTCACATTTAAAGATTGAGTTTAAACAAAATTAATGTATATATATATTTTTAATGGGGTAAGGTTTAGGGTCGCCACAAGTACTATTTGGACTCGCTTAGAGCATCCATTAGAGATGAAAATTCTAGTGAAAAATGGGCAAACTACCACCTGTGGGGTTTCGAAACAGTGATCTCGGAGTACTACACCAAGGCTTAACCACAAAATTAATATATACTCCCTCCGTTCTATTCTACTTGTCCTTTTAGATTATTTTACATATATTAAGAAACTCATTGAAAATGTAAAAAATATCATTGAAAATCCAAAAATTTTCTAATGTAATCACAAACTAATTACTAACTACCCTTTATAGCCAATAGATAGAGAGAAAAAAGTCAATATGAACCCTTTTTAATATATTAATTAAATAAAAATTCTAAATGGACAAGTTTTGTTGACAAAGTTTTGAGGCTAGAAAGACAAGTAGAATAGAATGGAGGGAGTATAAAGACGGTAATTTACTCTTTCTATTGACAATTAATTTTACTATTGTCAATTAATTTTATAATAGAATTTAATTTATGTTCTCGATTAACCTAACTTATGTGTTGAATCTATTAAAGATTTAACTTCTTACCAACTTTATATACTCGTATTAGTTTAAGCAAATCTAGTCTAGTATATAAAATTGGTAACTGAATTTGTGTTGAATCTATTACACTTATGTATATGGATATATTATTTTTAGTAATTAACTTACCGGACTTTATCATGATATTCGAAAATATTAGAGAATATTTAAATTAATGCAAGCTACGTGATTTATTTTTACATAATTTAATGCAAAAAAGTGGGTGGCATATGGGTATAACTGTCAAAGGGAATTTGGGTTTATTTCTATTGGACCAACCAATGAGAGGAATTGGGACAAGCAATTATAGGGGACCGGTTCAACTGTTCAAGTTGAGACTTGAGAGCACTATTACTTGTATTAATTTCAACAGCGATGGATGTAAGATACATTGGTTGGGTACAAATTACCAAACCCAGCATTTAGGTTATTTTTCTAAAAAAAGAAGCAAACTTACCCATAGTATACTATCTACTTGCCGTTTGGAGAAAAACTTAAAACGCAAATTAACTTGTAGTGTGTATTCATGGATGAGCCCTGCTACTTTCTAAATTGAAATAAATAAATCCTATGATTTTTTTACTTAATGAACAATTAAAAACAATCTAAATATGAAACCGTTAATGTTGGATCAGTGTTAGTTTCCTAACACTGGAACAATGATTTCTCTATTCGAGTAATCGAAGTTTTGATAATGACAAACAATTGAAACTAATTCCCTATACAAGTGATCACAGGAAAGATACAGGTTTACAGGAAAAACAAGGAAAACATTCCCCGTGAAGTAACCTGAGTACGTGACAAATATCTTAAGGATAAAAAGGGCATTTCACTGTTGTCTTGGGCGGCAAGCTGAGTCCCGAGAAGAAAAGGATCCAAAAGGGTACGCTAGTCTTTTTGAACAGTTTCGTACTCCCCAAGACAAAAAGGATAAAAACGTCAAGAAAAGGATCCAAAAAGGTACGCTAAGTCATTCAAGCTCTCAAACGGAAAGCACTAGATCCATATAGAGAAAGAGAGAGCTCGAGCTGATTCAGTGAAGACGACGAACCAGATTCTGAGAAGGAAGTTCCAGATTCAAGTGATGGGGACTGCGTGAAGATCGCCATCGACTTGGAGAGTTGGTTCCGGTGCTAAAGGGAACTACACACGGAGCGAGTCAGGTTCACGTATTATACTGATTGTGTCTAGATCTAGATTCAATATGACTTAGTCGTTAGTATTGTTTGTAAGTGTGATTACGAACAATAGAGAAGTTCGTCTTTGTATTGTGTATCTTGACATCTATCAATCTAAATATAGTACGTGTTCAAAATCCTCCAAGGGAGGTTGAGGTTTACTCTCCAGCTAGTTGGCTGTAGAGGTTCCTCTATAAGAAAACGTGTCCTTGCTTTTGCGTTACAGTTTACATTTCTGTGTTGATTTATTCCGCTATGTAAGGGAACTGTCTCTGGAACAGTTCCTGATTTGTCTTACTAACAGAGATCTACGATCCTACGGTTAACGAAATTTAAGCTATTTTGTCAAACCATTTTGATTTGAATTTCTAAACAATCCTCCATTTTAAGGGTATTTATTTAGAAATTCAAATCAAGATAGTTCGGTTATATGAATTTGGATCTTTTAAGAGCCAAATCCTACTAATTTAAGGGTGAGGAACACAATAATAGACTTGAAGTTAGTCTATTTAAACCTAAAAGAGGTATCAATTGAAAAAGCCAAAACCTTAATGATATAAAGAGAAATAATCTTTTTCTTTAAGATACTAATTAAAAGAAAAGACATAAACTCAAGGTTAAATAAAGTGTAAGCCATCGTGATAAGAAATCGTGATAAGCCATCGTGAAGATCGCCATCGACTTGGAGAGTTGGTTCCGGTGCTAAAGGGAGCTACAAACGGAGCGAGTTAGGTTCACGTATTATACTGATTGTGTCTAGATCTAGATTCACTATGACTTAGTCGTTAGTATTGTTTATAAGTGTGATTACGAACAATAGAGAAGTTCGTCTTTGTATTGTGTATCCTGACATCTATCAATCTAAATATAGTACGTGTTCAAAATCCTCCAAGGGAGGTTGAGGTTTACTCTCCAGCTAGTTGGCTGTAGAGGTTCCTATATAAGGAAACGTGTCCTTGCTTTTGCGTTACAGTTTACATTTCTGTGTTGATTTATTCCGCTGCGTAAGGGAACTGTCTCTGGAACAGTTCCCGATTTGTCTTACTAGCTCAGATCTACGATCCTACAGTTAACGAAATTTAAGCTATTTTGTCAAACCATTTTGATTTGAATTTCTAAACAATCCTCCATTTTAAGGGTATTTATTTAGAAATTCAAATCAAGATAGTTCGGTTATATGAATTTGGATTTTTTAAGAGCCAAATCCTACTAATTTAAGGGTGAGGAACACAATAATAGACTTGAATTTAGTCTATTTAAACCTAAAAGAGGCATCAATTGAAAAAGCCAAAACCTAAAAGAGGCATCAATTGAAAAAGCCAAAACCTTAACGATATAAAGAGAAATAATCTTTTTCTTTAAGATACTAATTAAAAGAAAAGACATAAACTCAAGGTTAAATAAAGTGTAAGCCATCGTGGTAAGAAATCATTCTTGATTAATTTATAACTGTTACTCCCTCCGATTCATATTAAGTGACGTTTTAGAGGTTTTCACACTTATTAAGAAAATTATTAATAACCCATAAAAATATCCTTTAACCCACAAAAAACCAAGTAATTAATTAAACAATAATTTTACTTTTCTCAATTTATTGAGATAAATATGTATCAATTGGTTATTCTACTTTGGCATGCTAACCTGGAACAAGTTTCAAAGGAAGATAATTAAGTTTTACCCCAATAAGTGTGAAAAAATAATTGGAAAATAGTTGTAATTAATTGAAAAAGTAAAGTTATTAATGCCGATGACACTTAATTTGAATCAAGAAAAAATGGTAGAAAGTCACTTAATAAGAATCGGAGGGAGTATAAAATAATACGGAGTAATAACATCATTTTCCCTTAAGCCATCAGATTATAACTGTAATACTTAATAAGGGTAAATAAAGTGTAATACATAACAAAGTATTTAAAGTTGTCGCACATGGAAAATTTAAGACTAAAATTAATTAAGTATATAACCGAATGAGCTATTCCGCCCATTGTCATATGATTTTGGGTTGGAACTCATTGAACTTGTATGCTAGGTTCGTTATCGCACGACCCCTATATTATCGGCCCGTCGGACTTTATCATGATATCAGAGCAAGTTTCAATGTGGGTTCTTTTTTGGAGTCTTCGGGCTTGCCGGCTTCATGGGCCAATTAAGGTAATCCGCTCAATAAAGAAGCGATCGATCCCAATTAAAAGTGGCGGTTCGCGAGCCATGAGGAATTTATTCGAACGCCAGCCTTATGAGAGCATATTCAAGCATCCCGCCCAATAAAAGAGCGACACTAAAAAAATTAGACACGGTTCGCAAGCCTTGAGAGATTCTGTCCAAGTGACAACTGGTCCAAGTAGTTGCACTTGAGGGGACGTGTTGAAAGTTATCCCACCTGAGAAACTTAAGACTAAAATTAATTAGTATATAATCTAATGAGATACTTTATCCATTATCATATGATTTTGGGTTGGAACCTGATTGAACTTCTAATGATTTTCGTTGTTATAATCCTTAATTATTTTTCATGACATCTTTAAGTGGCTTATATCCAGCCAAATCGTGTAAATGAAGTGTAAGCCATCATGCCCCAGGTACATGAACAATTATCATTTTTCAATAGTTTGTACTACCAACACAATAGTTTGTAAACCAACACAAATGAATGAGATTTATACTTCTTCTATTACTTGATATTTGTTTATTTTAATCTAATACAGTATTTGTTTAATAATAATTTCCATTAATCATTGTCACTTTAATTTTACATGACATTTTTGGATTGGGCCAATCGTGTGAACTTCAGTTAGGCAAAGCTCCGAGCCCCCTTCAATTTGCCTTGAAACATTTGTTAGTTATAGGTTTTGTTTTCAAGTAGTTTCTTAAACGGACAATCAAGACACTTTGAGTAAACTCCCGAAGAAGTAATCTTGTGAGTAGACCCTGAAGGATAATCTCGTGGGTGTAGAACAAATGACAATCAACACAGAATGCAATAAACGTTTAAAAGCAGATCTAGCAAGAGAAATTCAAGAGCAAGAGTGAGAAATCGAAACGACAAACAAGAGAACTCGAGATCCGGAAGCAACAAACCCAGATCTAGCAAAGTGAACCTTAGATTCGAGATCAAACGCAAGCAACAACAAATACAAACCTTAGATTTGAGAGTCCGGGACCAAAGAATAGAGAAAAATCAAACCTTAGATATGTATGAGGTCTAAGGCTCTGATACCAAATTGAAATGCGAAAGAACAACAAGATCTAGAACAAACACAATCGAAGCACAAACAATTCAAATGAAGTTTTATTAAGCCTTTTGAGCCTCAATCAAAATGCCAGGATCACAAGGGGAATAAAAAAAAGGCAAAGAGAACAGAAATCACAATATGCAACCGAGAGAGATTCAAAGTGAGAAATGCACAAATCGAACTAATCAACCAACCATGAAGGTCTCCAAGGTGCACTCTTGATCTCTCTTCGCATGTTTGGATTATCAAGGGAGCTCAGGGAGTCGTCGACGTCGAGCTCAGCCCTGAGCTCAGGTAAGGAAGCCGAGTAAACGCTCGCAAATGGCAAACCCTAAGAAGCACCTCAAATGACCCAATATGTGGCACCGTGGAAAACACAAGCCTTTTATGGGACACGCATCAACCCTAGACCACCAACGACGTTGTTCAAGTAAATGAGAGAAGCTCATCAGAAATGGGCAAGGTCTCAGGTATGCCGGGATTGTGCTGTTTGACCAAATACAAACTCCTGCGGAAAATAGGCCCAATCCCATAAACCAAACTCGTACTATTTATTACATTACAAGCATAGAATTCCAAAAATTAGAAAATTACATATAAGTGATAACTACTCTACACTTTCAAAAAAAAAAGATTTAAATTTTTCCATGGAGCTCAATAGCTCATTTAGGATTTGTTGTGCCTTTCGAAATTCTATTCATTTATGTTTCTAAAGTTCTTCCTCCTATTTGACTTTTTATCTAATAAATATTTTCATTACATAATAACATTCAAAAGCCAACTAAATTTTTTATTTTTTTTGTGAGAGGCATTACCCATGACACTTAACCGGAAATCTCTGGGTATTATCTTTTAGACTTAACCGTTTAACTAGATGTACGAAGACACTAAAATAATTACTAATAAGTGAAGAATTGTAGATCTAATCTTAAATGAAAGTAGCGGAAGCAATTGAAAACAGAATCATGATGAATGATCAATGATCTATTTTTTTTGGGTAAAGTTTTGACCAACTATTTATACTAAGCTTTATTGATCTATCTATATATATTATAAAATAGAAAAATTTGGTCAATTAATGACCAAACCATCAAATGAAATAATGAGAGTCAAAAAAAAGAAAAAAAGGTCAAGAATTGGTTTTTGTTAAAATGTACATTAATAGTTTAAAAAACAAATTAATAAAAACGAGATAAGATCAAATTTATTACATTAATTTTGTCTATCCCCTCACATTCCATACTCCCTAAACACTAGATAAGATCAAATTTATCACATTAATTTTGTCTATCCCCTCACATTCCATACCCCCTAAAAAAACTAGATAAGATCAAATTTATTACATTAAATTTTTCAATAAGAAAATTATGTCATCCTTATTTATGTGTTAGTGGATGAAGTTTAGCTAATTTGAAGGATTTTTTGGAACGCAAAAGTGGGAGTAAACCAATAGATGCAAGACTTTTGTGTTTCCAAAATAAAAGGAATTACAAAATACAAGAAAAGAGCAATGAGGTAATTGATTGTTTTTTTAAAGTTTTCATTCCATTTCTTATGTTTTTTAAATTCAACGAAAAGGAACTTATTTAATTTCTTTTACCACTATATTTAGAAATTATTTTCTCGCTCCAAATGGTTCTCATGCCTAATTTCATAAGCAATTATGCATTTAATTTTAATTTCTCATGTTTTCTTGGTGTAATTTCATAGACAATGAGAGAATATGTTTATGAGAAAGAAGGATCGAAGGATCATCAAACTAAATTATTAAGGTAAAACATCATTACTTTTTATTTAAATCATGAAAGCTATTATGTTCATTTGATGTAAACATTTCTTATGTATGGTAAGATTGTTATATTTTTGGTATATTTTTTATCTAATCAAAGGTGAAATCAAAATAATATTTTTAGGATGATGGAAGAAGACAAATATTCAGAAGAAAGAAGTAACAACTAAAAAATAAATATTTTGTGTATTCTATTATAATTGAATTGCGCTTAAGAATGTATTTTTTGGATAGATATATAATAACTAAAGATTTTGTAATATTCGAAGATACAATATTGTGTTATGAATTCTAATCACGTAAAACATAAAATTAGTGTTAAACTTATATTTTCCATAAATAATTGATCATTACAAAAATAAAATATTATAAATGTAAAAAGACAATCAACAACATAATAGATACAATAAAAAAGAGAAATATAGATGCTTTTATGGTTGATTTTTTTCCGAACTTATAAACTCTTAGATAATATATAGATATTAAAAGGGATAAAAATTTGTTCTATTTGCACAAAATAAACCCGTGCGTAGCACGGGCATCACCCTAGTTACATATAAAATGAAGACGAAAAAGTTTAAATCCGAACAGTACCGTACCTAGCAGCTAGCGTGCAATTCATCAAGAAGAAGAAAAGCAAACAGCGGAAACATACCAGTCAACAGAGATCGATTGCTCACATTGCTTTGTATTAATGGCGTTTGCAGGAATTCAGCACCGACGCGTGAAATTCGTGGCCTGCAATTATTAAGCGAAGCCGTCGACGTCATGATTCGAATAACAAAATTATAATCTGATTGCACCTCTGCACAACGTAAACTTCAAAGGACTTTTTTTTGTATTTGTTCTTGGCTGATCCCTCCCACGTTTCGGGTTTGAATTTTCAACTGCATTTTTAATTGAAGCTCTCTCTATAGGAGTAGTACTCCGTATTATTTTCCGAATTATATGTAAAAGTGGGTAAGCTTGAGGTATTATTTTGAGTATACGCATGAATTATTTCACGCAATTAAATTACAAGCTATAAGAATTTTATTAAATATTTTATGTCAATGAACTTACGTTAGGGTTTTTGCAACAGCAAAATAAAATCAGGTTTTGTTTAGAATCCTACAAATACAATCATCACCCTCATCAATTAATGTAGACACACATGCCTTCGGACATTAGATCGGATGGTTAAGCCTTGGGAGAGATGATTTCCAAGGTTTTTGTGTTCGAATTCCACAAGCAGTGTGTGCCCTTGTAAGTTTTAACTTGTCGAATTTGAGAGGAGTTTTTCAACAGTATAACTGCATTTACTGCCCTTTGCAGAGATGTTAGGCACGTTCACGTGAAATTTATGTTCAGAAAGTAGAAGTGTATTACGTTTGGAATTTATGTTTAAGTAACATAACTAGTTGAACCACCGCTGATACTCATGCGATAATTTTACTAAAGCTTATATAATATTATAATATTAATATAAAATTTAAAATATTTATATATAATATTGTAATAAAATTATATAATTTATAAAAAAAAATCTTTAAAATTGTGCCTCATATTTTATCAACATATAGATAAAAAAATTATATAATTGAAGTTCGAGTCTTGTTAAAAAATTAAAAAAAATATTATACATAAAATTAATAAAAAAATATTAGATCAAGTTATTATCAATATATAGATAAAAAAATTATATATTTGGATCCCAAATCTTGTTATAAGATAAAAAAATATGCATAAAAATATCAACATATAGATCAAGTTATTATCTTAAAAAAAATTGCATATAAAGAAAGAATGATACAAGTAATTATAATATTTATTATTAAAAAATATAATTTATTTTATTTAAAAATGCCACGTGACACAATTTTCTCAACAGACATAGTTTCTGCTTTATAATGTATTAGGTAGATGTGTATTTTAAGTGGAAGTAATGTAGTAGAGTTACGTACCGGCACAGTTCAGATATCCTATTTTCGAATTTTTTCATCACTTATTTTCTTATTTTATTTGGTTGTATTAAATTTAATGTTATTTATTATGAGGTAAAATATTTTTTTATTCGACTTCAAAACAAAACGGTTAATATCGATAATATATTGGAGAATGCAGCTCAAAATATATGTTTTGGTTTGTGTTGGATCGATACACATTAGTACATGGAACTGTTTTTTAGGCAACAGAATAATATAAATATGAAAGTAAACAAGTAAAGTAAGGGGCCAGTTCGTTATAGAGGAACCCAAAATAATCAAATACTAGTGCAGACTGTGTAGGTAAACCTCTATACCTCTCTTGTAGGATTTTGAATGATGTACTTGTACTTTTGATTTGTTCCTTAGTACAACAAGAAGATTCGAACTTTTGTGTTCCTCACATGCAGTCACCAAACTCTAGTCACACGAATGAATCTTCTCAACTTTGTTCCTAAGCGAACAAACTCAACTAATACAATAAACCAGACCTTACACCTGGAGATTGACTCAGTTCCCTATCGCGTGCAAACACCTTCCTTTCCGTCCTCGAGATAGAACACTCATTGGTGACTTCTCTTAGTCTTTCTCTCTTTCTCAAATATGTTCACTCTAGGTTTCTTGTTTTGTGCTTGGAGAGAAGTGATTTATGAATCACTATTCACTTGTATTTATAGCCTAATTGCCTTGATGCCCAATTCTTATTCTTAAGAGAAAAGTCCGAAATGTCGTTGTCTTGCCCTCCAAGGATGTACTTTCTTAACATGTGACTCTTGTTCAAATTAGGTCAACTCTTGGGAATAACATCTTAGCCGTTGAAAGCTTCGACATATTCAGACACACAGATTTCACCTCTTCTTTGTCTGGACTGTGTCTCTGCTTTGTTTGTTTTGGACTAGCTCTTGAGTTCCCTTTGATGGGAACAATTCCGTGCATTGTCATTGTTCCTTTTCGATCTATAATTCTTTTGATATACATGGATAAAACACATTAGTTCCCTATGGTGTTTGTCATTATCAAAACAAATGGAGGATATCGTTGTTTTAGTGTTTTAGAATTTGAGTTCCTAACACTGTTTCAACAATTTTTCCCCTTTGTGATTACAAACCCATTTCAAAAGACAAGTATATCAATGCATGTGACAAGCAAGTGAGTATGGCAAAATTCCCTAACTGTTCCTAAAGCAATCACTATTACAATTAGAGATTTTAGTAGCGGGTTACTTTGTGGTGGTAGTTTGAAAAACGGGGAGGTTTTGGTGGTGGTTAAAGATATTGTGGCGGTTTGTTGTGGCGGTTTGTGTTATAGAGGCGATTTAAGTCGTAGTTTTAATTCCCTAGCAATCAGGGCGATTTTTTTAATAAAAGGGGCGGTTTTGATATAACGCGAGGGGAAAATAATGAAGAGGATTTTTAGCCCAATATATCATATTACGCGGGCTTTCTTTTCCACATATGCCAAAAAAATCGATACAGAGGGATAGAGAAGATTAGGGATTCCTACCAAGTCGCGATAGATAAAGAGGGCGAATTTTTTGGGATTCCTACCAAGTCAATACAAAGGGGGATATAGGAGATTAGGGATTCATACAAAGGGCGATAGAGAGAACGAAATGCTGACACGTTTCTCAAGCTTGTAGAGGAAGACGAAAAGATACAAGGACACCATTGGTGCGTTTTGAATTTTGGGAATGACCTCTTGACCTTTTTAGCTCTCTTCCCAAATATTCTTAAGCCATCATTCGCAATTTTTGGGATCTTCTTCTTCCTTCGTCTTCTTCAACTCTGAAAAACAATCTCTCTTTCCCTTTCAAGCAAAAAGCCAAAACTTCTATTTCTCCTAAACTCTCAAATGGCTCCTCCAAATTCTTCTCATACTCCTTCCTCTTTCCAACGTGACTCCAATAAACCCATTCACCCAATGCCTTGGGTTTAGGAATGGATCGAGTCTAATCCTCAATCCTTTGCCTAGACGATGCTCCAGAAGGCTGATGCCAAAACCGATCATTCTCGAAAACGACTCATGTACAAAATGATAAATCAGTATGTGAAGCCCTACCTTTGGGAATCTAGAAACCCTAAAGTTGGTCTCTCCTTCCTTGAGACTGAAATTTTGTGCAAAAACCGTCCTCCTCCCCGGGTGGTTTCGCCAACCCTAACGACACCACCTTCTTCTTCTTCTTCTTCTTCTTCTTCTTCTTCTTCTTCCTCTCTCTCTCTCTCTCTCTCTCTCTCTCTCTCTCTCTCTCTCTCTCTCCTCCAACCCAAATCTTCTAAACCCACCAACTCTCCTTCAAAACCTGTTCTAATCGTGGACAACTTTGACCCGGATCCTCCCAAATCCGAATCCAAGTCTACCAAATCTTCTTCTTCCAACCAACCCAAGAAGAAGAAAAAGAAACTCACTACCCATTTTTCCCTCGAGTCTCTCATGGGCTCAACTCGCCCGGACTCCAACAAACCTCCACCACCACCCTCTTGTCATCCCTCCACTCAAACATCCTCGCTACCTCCACCTGCCTCTAGGAACTCTAGTCCCAATGACACAATCTCCACTTCCTCCAATCCTCCTCCTCCATCCCATGGGAGCTCTAATCCTATCGACACCATCACCAATCCTCCTCCTGCTTCCATAAAACAAATCACTCCTCCCTCTTCAACAAAAGAACCCAGTCCTCCTGGTTCTCCCAACAAAGAAGTTCCCACATCTTCTCCTCCCAAGGCCAAGGTAGTTGTCGACCTAGATGACGACTTTGATGATGCCCTGCGCATCACTCGATCAGGTGGCAAGAAAGAAAGGGCTTGCTCCTAGTCCAATCTTCATGGGCACCGCTAAGGACAACGCATGACTCGCTGAGATTGAAGCCGAACTCAACGCTACCATGTTCAACATTTCGCCAACAAAGGTCTCCAGGTAAAGGCCAAGGCAAATTGGTGAAGAAGATGAATACGAAGAGGAAAAGGTCGAGGAGAGTAGGGCTGTCCAACGGGTGGGTTGACCCGTAACCCGATCCGACCCACCCGTAAATTTACGGGTTACGGGTCAAGATTTTTTCATATTACGGGTTACGGATCGGGTTACGAGTTAAGATTTTTTAGATTACGGGTTACGGGTCGGGTTGCGGGTCGACCCGTCGAGTTACGGGTCGACCCGTAATATTTAAATATATATATATATTACCATTAATAGTTTAACACATTATAAGCTTCTAATTTGGGACTTGGGCCAAAAGCCCAAAAGCCCAAAACCAATGTGAGTAACCCTAATCTCATTCTCATCAGGCGGAGACTCCGCCTCTTTCACTCCTTCCCTTTCACATTAGATTAATCTCATTCACATTACAGTAACTTGAGATCTGACTCTTCTCGATCACCACCATCTTCGAGTTCTCGTCGGTTCATCCCATCGGGAGACAGAGACGGATTTCGTTCCCTGGCCCGGTCGCCCTACGCTACTGGCTAGAGAGAAGAGATGAGTTGATCTGACCACCTCACGTTGCTGACTGCCGCGGAGCCCTCGCCAGTTGCCCCCATCGGAAAGAACGTCGCCAGTCGCCCCGCGGAGCCTTTGTCCTCGCCGTTCTCGCCGGATTTTGCAGTCTCTTCTGTTCTTTCTCGACCATTGACAGTACTCGACATGTATGAAGCTTTTGTTGGATAAATTGAGTTCATGGATACAATTAACAAAGTAATGCTGGACTAGGTTAATTATGTATAAATTTTAATTTTCTTTTTTTTAGCTTATATTTGTACTTGATAAAAAAAAATGATATGGTCGGTGAGTGACTGAGAATTGAGAATTGCATTTGCACTCAGTCAGTGCATCATCAAGGGTCATTAAAGGACTAAACGGGTCGGTTTGACCCAGTCAAACGGGTCAAACGGGTTGACCCGTGACCCAACCCGTAAACCCGCAACCCGTTTTACGGGTTACGGGTCGGGTCACGGGTCAACAATATTTTTTTTACGGGTTGCGGGTTGACCCGTTGGACAACCCTAGAGGAGAGTGACAAGGCTAAAGAAAATGTTGGTGCGGAACTAAGCACCCATGAGGATGACAACGAGGCAACGGAAGAGGCCTCTAAAGATGATGGGAACTTCGGTGGCGACGACACGACTAAAGTACTTGATACGGGTGAGCTCGCTGCTGAACATCAGGCCAGTCTAGACGCTGAGGCTAGGGAACGCCAGACTGCCCAGTTCCCATCTATTGGCAACCAACTCATTCTCTCCTACACATCGGAAAACTCTCAAAGGGCAAGGGAACCCCTTTTGATGCTTGAGAACAACCCTTCCCCGATAAAGAAAAAGAGGACTACCAAGGGGAAGAAGGGAAACAAAAAGCCCAGGATCGAGGATGCCAAAGGCAAGGAACAAAGGCACCCAAGGCCACCATCTCTGGGAAGTGTAAGCTGATTACTCCCCTTGACCTCTCTGCATCCTTCTTGACTACAAATGGGCTCGGTGAGCTTTGGGATCTCATTAAGGCCCATGGATGGGAACAGGTGTGCGACAAGCCGGCACTCGTCGACCATGACTAGATCGGACTTTTCTACAACTGCTTCGAAGTTGAAAAGGACGGAACGCAGGGAACTCTCACCCTTACCGGTGATAAGTACCTCTTCAACACAACCAACGTTTGTCACCTCCTCAATGTCCTTGTAAATGGTCTCGAGTCCCTCCCCATAAAAAATTGGGACTACTTCGACCGAGATGAGATCCTCTATCGTCTGTATGACAATCGTGTTCCCACCAGGGGCTATCCTACACACAACCTCTCCCTTCTAGTCAAATTGGCTCATCAATTCATCATCAAGGTTGTCATCCTCAGACATGAGAAGATGAACCAACTCAACATTCAAGATGCCATTCTCCTCTACTACTTTCTCTACAAAGAGACCATCAATCTGCCCATGATCATCCTTGGGCACATTGACAAATGCTTGGCCTCCCTTTCCTCTCTGATCAAGATGCTCCTCATCAAGGAAGGTATCTACGACACTTCAAAGGAAGAAGGGGAACTCGGTCAGGAACTAGACTTTACCGTGATTCAGAAGTTGTGCCATTCTGAGGCGCTAGAGGAATATGCGACAAAAACTCTCCCTTCAAGTGAGGCATCTCTTAGGAACAACCAAGTGCTTCAACATATTGTCGTCACATGTGAACGAATGTTAGTGGTCCTTATTGAGCTTCGGGAACATCTCAAGCCAAAGGCCCCATGATCTTACCCCTACAATTCCTTTACCCTCTCTTTTCCCCCATCAAATGTATTTCTTTTTTCAACTTCCGTTTTGTAAAAATTTATGCCTAAGTAATGAAATGGTACATTAGTATGATTGTGTGTTCCCTTTATCTCTCTTTGCTCTTCACTTTTCGATGATGCCAAAAGGGGGAAGGAAAAAATTTGAGAGATGTGTTGTTTTTAAGTTATCTTATTATGTTTTTGCTAAGGAGGAACTAACTGCTAAACATGCTAAGTAAGAACTACCTTGTCCACAAAAGTGGTCTTACTTGCGAAACTCATCACTCACATGCATGACTTTTTCTTAGGAACTTAGATACATCGCATGGTCTCTCATATATCGAAATACTTGTCTTTTAAGATGGTTTTGTCATCATCAAAAATGGGAAAATTGTTGGGACGGTGTTGGGAACTCGCGTTCTACAACATCTAAACAACGATCCTCTCCAGTTTTGATAATGACAAAAACCATATGTGAACTAAGATGTTATGTCTAAGTATTTCAAGGGAACTTCCGATTGAACTGACATTCTCTCAAGGGAACTCAAGAACGCAACATGACAAGACTAAATGAGAGAAATAGTTACCATCAAGGGAACTCAAGAGAGACAAGTTCCCAACACATGGGAACTCACATGTGAAGACAAGATAGCTTAGCGTGAAACACGGAAGCCTGTTCCTGACAAAGTAGATGCGCAGTGTGCAAGGGAACTGTGCAAAGATACAAGCATAGTGTGTAAGGTTTGAGTTCCTTGTTTTAGTTGATACATTGTCCTAGTACTTAAGTTGAGAAAGTTCATTAGTGTCCCAAAGTGTGGTGACTGTTGGGAGCAGAGAAGTTTGAATTTTACCTTGTAGTTGCTTAGAGAACTATCAATAAAAGAAGAAAGTCATTCAAAATCTTCCAAGCGAAGGTACGTAGAGGTTTACCGATATAACTAGTTGGTTGTAGTGGGGTTTCCTCTATCAAAGGAATTGTGTTCTATCCTACTTACTTGTGAATTTCTATGTTATTTCCGCTGGCTTGGGAACAGTCCAACATTCCCAACTCTCTACTAACATTTATGATCCAACAATAGCCAGTCAATTCAATTATACTTAACAGACAACAATAGTTAACCCTAACAATTCACTACACGCACACATGCAGGTAGTGGATTAATTACGTGCATGCTGATTTCATTTCTTCCACCAACCCGCTACCAAAACCCACGTACAAAATCAAATTATATTTCACACTCCATGCATGCCAGCTGACCGATCTACCTATCTCATATGATAGTTCTATATATATGAATATGCATGAAAGATGTCGAGGAAAGAGTGACTCAAAATTAAAATCAATAGCATGTAAATGAAGATGAATCAATCTAACTTGGCGTTCCTAGCAATGTTGTTAGCAATTGGTCTATGCACCAAGCAGCTTAATCAGACTAAAGCTCAAGCAACACGGCTTGTTTCCGCCATCGTTTTCTTTGGGGATTCGATCGTAGACGTTGGCAACAATAACTACTTGCCTACATTGTTCAAGGCAGATTACTTGCCTTATGGACGAGATTTCGACCGCCATACCCCTACCGGAAGGTTTAGCAACGGCAAACTTGCTATCGACTTTCTCGGTACGTAGCTTATTAAGCGCAATTGCACCAATCCTAGCCATTAAATTATAATTCGATGGTTCGGATTTCGTCAATTCTACACGTAGAGTTTATTCACAACTCTACAAGATCTTATTCTTGTGAAAGTCCGTGGACCATAACAGGGGGTTGTGCGTATGTAAGCCCAATACAAGCACGGTGGGATTCCATCTTAAAACCAATTCCAACTTTCAGATGTGGAAAAGGATTCTCAACACGCCCCCGGGAGGCCAGTTGACACTTGGATAAATGGGTCTAGCATCTCAATCTCTTTATAGCTAGCCTAGGGAACGAGTGGCTTATATAATAGGCATGTTCATAACTCAAATAATTAACGGGTGGTTTAGCCCAACAAGTCAGGAAACGGGCTTAGAACTAAACCGTGAACTCTGATACCATGTGAAAGTCCATGGGCCATAACAAGGGATCGTGCGTATGTAAGCCCAACACAAGTCCAATGGTGTTCCATTCTAAAACCAATTGACAATAGAAAGAGTGACTATAGTAGGCATATTTAGTCCCTAACTTTCAGATATAAAAAAGGATTCTCAACAATTCTCATTCTTAAAATCTTAATTGCCCAATATATATTCATGTCCAAGACTTGAGTTTAGTGAGTGATTGAATGATGAAAGTTCCTATATGTGATATATGCAGCTGATTTCGTTGGGTTTAACAACAGCTATCCACCGCCCTATCTGAACCCACATGTATCAAACAGACGTCTAGTCGGCGGTGTCAATTTTGCCTCAGCTGCATCTGGATATGATCATCAGACTGCCATCTTCAATGTATGCATCATTAATTCCTCTCAAAGTACTTTCCTTTACGTAACAATATATGTTGAAAGCTTGTTTAAAATCCATTGCTTTGTAGCATGCAATTTCTCTATCACAACAGTTGGAGTTTTACATAGAGTACCAACGAAGACTCACAATCGCTGTGGGTTTGGATAGCGCGAGAGCTATACGCAACGACACACTTTTCATAATCGCGGCTGGTTCTAGTGACTTCTTGCTCAACTACTACATCAATCCTGTTGTAAACATGCTCCACACTCCCTTACAATACTCTACTTACCTTGTTGATCTCTTCTCAAGATTTGTTAAGGTGCGTACGTTATATTACTTGTCGCGTTTACTTTGGTCTTAATATCTAGTATACTTAAAGTGTAAACATTAATGTTGTAGGACTTGTATCGATTAGGGGCGAGAAAAATCGGGGTAACTTCACTACCTCCAATGGGTTGCTTGCCACTAACGATAACCTTATTCGGGCTTGGCAAGCCAGGGTGTGTCGAGGAGAAAAACATTGATGCACAAGATTTTAATATGAAGATGAACGAGACGATGGATCGATTGAAGAGTCGATTGCCTGGACTTAAGATGGAATTGTTCGACGTCTACACTCCTCTCTATGATCTCGTCCAGAAACCTTCGCACCATGGTACAACAATGCTACCTAGCTACTTAATTAGTTTCATACAAAAAAGTTTGATGGAGAGATTTCTCAATGCTGATCAATGCAGGTTTTGTTGAAGCAAGAAAAGGATGTTGCGGATCGGGAAGGATTGAGACGCCATCGATCTTGTGCAACTTGATATCGATAGGAACTTGCACGAATGCGTCTGAATACGTTTTCTGGGACAGCGTTCATCCTTCGGAGAATGCTAATCGCTACATCACTAATACATTGCGATCCCAAGGCATGAGGCTCATTTTTAACTAACCCTATAGTTATTGCTAATTAACCAAAGTATAGTTGTAGAAAAAATGTTGATAGAAAATTTAAGGTTAATCAAAGAATTATGTGATCGATCTATAACGTATTGTGTTTTTGCACGGCATAAAGAACAAGTAAAAGGATGGTACGTACAAGTATATATTGAAGCTCATATTCTAAGTAAGCTTCAAGTTTATATATTTTTTAAACAACTCCATGCCAGTTTCATGAATTGAAAGTATCAAGATATGTAAAAGTAGTACTTATTTAAAATTAAATAGAATGATAGGAAGCTTGGTGGTGATCATGCAACTGATGAGGTTAAGGGTTTCTTCGATCAACCCTGATGCTTGACAACAGTGACAGGGCAACTTGCACTGTTCATAACATGGTTGCTCACGCTCCCCATCAAAACTCTGCATTATTTAACATCATCAATTTCTTTAATTAATCTATTAGATACTATATTAGTTGTGTTTCTAAATTTCTATTATTTCAATGGGCATTTTTTAATGAAAATTCCAGTCAACACCCTCTATTTAATGAAAATTACCTTTGGAGGCTGCCAAGTCCTCTGCTGCCCATAATCAAGCAGTTCAATGGGATATTATCAATTGCTTCAATCAGCTTCTCGCGAGGATCTCCCCAGTAGATCTTCATCAGTACATCAATCTATTCCCAATCATTTCAAGTTCTTAATTTGAGTTTTGTTGATCGATTGTAACACATTCATGAAAAATATAGAATTGACAGTTGGAGATATCGTATTTCAAAATCACCTGTTTCTGCTCGGCGGCGATCTTCATCATCTCAAGCATATCCTGGTCAACTTTAATGTCATATTTCTTCATCACGGACGCGTCCAGCATCTCTGCCAAACGGATCAACGCTGATTGGCGCGCGCCAGCCAAATCAACAACCAATATTGAATGAGTTTTTCTATAATGTGCCCTAAGAACATGTAATAAAAAAAATGAAAACGCTTACGTACGAGATCCAGTGGATTCCCAGAGCTGCATTTCGCCGGTTTCGTAGTTTTTTTGAGGGCGAACGGTGACAAGAATGAGGTGATCGCCTTTCCTCACCATGTTGTCGATGGTCCAAGAAAGCGATTTCTTGCTCCCTACTGAGAAATCCATGGCCACTCCTATTCTCCTTTCTGACGACATTATTCAATTGACTCTCTCGAGTACGGTCTTTCTTGCAATTGAGCAATTCTAGGTTTGGTTGCTAGCTATTGATCTCTTCTTCTTTGTTTGTACATTTATTTAATTACATGTAAATTTTGAGCATTTTTTATATTTTAAAACTAAATAAATATTACAGGAAAACATGGGAGAGAGTGGTATTGATCCGATCAAATTGAATACCGATCCCTACGCTTACGATGAATGGTCAAAACCGGAAACAACGCATTGCTTTCTTTTCATGTTTTTTTTTTCTTTCCCATTTTGTTAGGACAAAAAAAATAAAGCACCTAGAACAAACAAATTATACCAAAATTGGGCTTTGATCATGCTGAAGGTGACCATTGTGTTAAAAATAGGTGTTAAGACGGATGTCGGGATGTGTAACAAAAGGTTACCATTGTGTTAAACATTTGCATAATGCATATGCGAATTTGGTTGTTTGTCGAATGAGACCTAGGTAAACAACAGTCAAGGCCACACCACATATTTTGTTGCCTAGAAGCTGAAGCTCCTTAAACCTAGACTCCGCCTCCTCAACAAGACGAAATTCTCCGACTTTGAGGCTTCCCTCGCGTGCCAAACAAAGAACAACCTCTTGGCTGTCCAGAAGGGATCTTGGTGAGGACTTGTTTGATGACTCCCTCATCAACATGGAGAATAGAATTCAAACAGCAATCAACCGCGACCTTGCACAACGAGCCAAAACCAAATGAATCAACCTCGGTTGTGAAAGTTCTAGTTACTTCCACTCCATTATCAAACTGAAGAATAAGTCTAAATCTATCTTGTCTATTATGATAGGAGATGGAGAAATTCTTGAGAAGAGAGTTGATATTGTAGGACATATCGTGATGCACTTCTCTCATCTCATCGGCTTAGAAGGTCCTATTCACCCCCACCCCATTTTCTCCTATCTCCCGCCCAAATCCACCCATCGGCCTGAATATCCTATTCTGGGTGGGAAAGATGACCGAGTTTGAGAAGATTGATTTCACCTCGGCTGATTTGCTCATGTCTCACCGCATCACGACGGTGAGGCGGGGGCGGGTTATTCTCCAGTCTAGGGTTGCTCGTCAACCACTGGTTCTAAATGCCAAGGTCAATGGTTCCCTAGGCATTGACATGTTAGGATAGCTATGGGTTCATTTCCTAGAGTAATTAGGCTTGTAGGTCTCATAGGCACATACAAGGTCATCACAATAAAGCTAGGAGCGACTAATGTAACGGTTCGCCAACCTTAAAGAATTATATTCAATTGACCAGGCTAGAGAATTATCACTTGAGAGAGCATGTTGAGAGCCCTATAGACAGGCTTGTCAGTTTGTTGGTTGCATGAGCACATAGACAATTATCACAATAAAGGAGTGACCAATGTAGCGGTTCGCCGACCAATTTGACCAGGCTAGACAGTTATCATTTGAGAGAGCGTATTGAGAGCCCTATATTGATTAGGTGATTATAAATTGCATGAATATAAAATCTCATAGGGTACTCCTCCTTGCTACATAGTTTTGTATTGAAACCTCATTAGGTTTATATGTTGGGCACACACACGGCCCTAGCTCATCCGCCCACATGACTTTGACAAGTTTGATTCGAGTCACTTTGAGTTATGGTTCGTACCCAATAAGGTAGATCGGGTTCAATTCAGCTCACTTTGGGGTTAGATTAGGAATTGCTCAAGACATTTGGAGTTGCATATTGACACAGATCAAGTCTGATTTGACCAAAGTGCAGGTCAATTTGAGTTCTGATCACGCACAGGCCCGAGTATTTCCGGTGATATGTTGACTCAGGTCGACTTAGGATGTTTATAGATAGAATGCTTTTTATGTTAAAACCATTTTTGCACATGTTGGCATTTTCATAAATATTTGAACTATCCAACTTAGATTTCCACCAGTTTGCATAGGATACATCTTATTTATAGGATGGTTAAGAAAGATAACTCGAGAAGGCATTGAATCAAGAAAAACAATGATCAAGTTACTACAACCATATGCTTATTGATTCTCCTGGAATTGGAGTATTATAAAGCCAAGGTGAAACGACATTGTTTAGTCAATAGGGAATCCCAATTCAAGACCTTTTGGGTTGTCACCTGTTATAGATTTCTTTGCTTCTATTTATTATAGTGTTACATCAGCAAATTATTATAAAACTAACTCTTGATCATGAGCATTTTATATCAGGATGGGTTTGGATCCAGTAAAGTTTTACATAAAAATGATAGATTTTCTACACCGTCTCACAAAGAAACAAATGCTATAAAAATGTATATCAAAAAAAAATCAAATTTGGTATGGAGGGAGACTGACGATATCATAACCTGAATTCCATTTGTAACGGTTCAAATCTTATCAAATCTACCAATAGGGCTTATATAAAGCTCTACAGATCCCATTCCCTATTGGGATGGCCCAAGAATAGAGTTTGATAGAGACCAAAGAAGATTTGTTAACCACCATACCTGATTTTAAGGGTCTCAGGTGGCTCCTCTTCCATGATCCCAGAACCATCTGTGGCTAAGTACTCACAGATTGTGGTTTTACGATCACCAAGGTATGTGTGGTCTAAAAAGTTCTTCAAGGCCTCATCTCCAAGATTCTTTGCTGCCAATACACTGTATAGTTTATGTTACTAAAGTACTCATTAATTGTGGTTACACCTCCATTTAAAGTAATAATCTAGAAGAGATTATGGTACCTACCAATGGCGAAGATATGTCCGACAAGGCAAAATGTCATCCCTCCAAATTTTGTGGATGTTATATTGACCATACAGCTGATAATAGATGTCCTTGTCTCCTGCGTCATAGTAACAGTTTTTGAGAATATGATTGCATTTCGGAAGCACAATGTTCTGGTTATTGCTATCTAACCCCAAAAGATTCCCAAATTAACAGCCAATCTAGCTTTTCACTACACTTAGTGGAGATCTGTACTGGCAATGCCACTTGCCAACAAGAAGAAAATTACCTTTGCATCTGACATGGAAAAATTCTTCATCACTAGAACGCGCGCAAAGCACCTGAAGGATGAGTTATATAAGGAACTTTGTACTCTCAAAAGTAAAGCCATAAAAATGATATTTGAAATTTGCAACCCACTGCTGGATTGGTGTATGATTGCCCATCTAATGTTTCAGGAAATACCTGAAAGCAAATATAACAAGAATGAAAGATGTTAGTGGAGAGCTGAAACCTACACAGAAAATTGCACAAAAGGATGTGAGCTTACTGCCAAAAAGCGGAACTCAAGCTCCCTCTTCATAAAAGACGGGATCTGTGGTAACAAAAGCAGCAAATTCAAATTGTGACTGGTTTTTTTTTTTTTTAATTTAGAAGAAAATGTCAAGATATAGAAAAACTTTTGAGTAGCAAGCATCATCTACCTCAGATTTTTGAATTTCGAAGACTGTAACTATCAGTGTTTCACAGTCACATGGTTCTACACTGAGGCTTGATATCTCCTGGAATGTTTAAAAATCACATATCAGATATGTAAGTTCAACCGGTATGGAAGAATAGCAGAAATCAATAAGCATTAACTTTCATTCGAATAACTCTTGAGCACTCAAATGATTAAAAAATAAACCTGAATCTTTTCCACAATCTCTCACATGCAATGTTGAGGTAAACAAGGCTGAATTAGAACTCAATTCATCCTCTGTATGGAAATCAGAATTTTCAACCATCAAACAGGATAACATCTATGAGTGCAGCATAAGGCTGAGTTGGAACTCAGTTGCAACACTTATCGATTTTTAGAAGCATTTCAAGATACCTTCTCCGAGTGTAGCGTGAGCTAGAGGTACACATCAAAATTCCACTAGCATGTCACTTTTACTCTGTACCTAAATTTTATCGTTTCTTAGGGTCTTCCTTCAATTGGATAAGCATTACTTGCTTCACCAGAATGTTTCCTAATGCTTGTTTTGGTTATAGGTTTTGACACTCAATTCATCCACACAATATTATGACTATAAATGCCTCGTACCAAAAAAAAAAAAAATAGACATAATAACTATAAATCAGAAAACAAGTTTTACATTTAGAAGTCTTACAGTCCATTTAGGAGCATTTGGTAAATGGGAGGGAATGATATATTTCTTGGGAGAGTATAAGTGAATTATAATTTAGATTCATACAGTAATGATTCTTTGTATGAAAGAATCAAACACAAATTAAATTTAAAGCTAACTCTCTATTTTGACAAACATGTAAGTGTTGGGGAATAGATCATACGCTCTAATAAACCTATATGAATAAGATAACAAGTACACTAGATATACTGTAATACCAATTTAACCAGACTAATGACTGATCATTATCTTTCACTTTTGCCCTTTCCGTCCCTCAATTCCTAAGACAGTCTCACATGCCTGATTGGCTAGATTTGTAAGACCGTTCAGCTCAAGCTGTTCGTACTCATAGAACAAAGACTTCCTATTCTCTTTTTACTTTGTGAGCATATATAATCTGCTATATGGAGTTCCAGTGAGCATATATTATCTGATTAAGCTAATTGGCTAATTCTTCTGTAGTTAACTAACTAGTTGAGTTTTACTAGTTTTGCAGAGAATCTTGTCAGATGCGTTTTGTAATGAAAAACATATAACATTTGCTGATGTAGTTAACGTTGTAGTTCAGCCCTGACCATCTTTCTCTGTTTTATAATCCTCAATTCAAGTTATGATCAATGTATTTTTCTTTATTCCTAATAATCTTCAAACTTGATGCTTTGCAATGTTTTCAAATGATTCTAAGATTCATATTTACCAAAAATCAGCACCTTCGTGAAGCATAACACACAGACAAGAAAACAATCTTAGGAGCAAATAGAGAAGTGACCTTGGTTTCAGGCTTGGCAATGCCACGCTCGAAGAAGACGGGAGCCGCATGAGCGAACACTCTCCTGAACCCTCTCAATCTTGCCAGTCGGAAGTTGATCAAATCCGGAAACGTGCCCCTCGCACTCCGCTCTGCTCCCCTCAGAAATCAGACACCAGGAATGACACAGGAAGAAACAAAATCAGTTTCACAATTTCAACCTTCAATTTCTCGATAATGAAACCTCAAACTATTACCATAACTCGAATTGTAGACCCTAGTAAATTAGTCCTTGCAGCATACCTGAGAGGAGAGAGCCGAAGCCACAAATGGAGATGAATCCCTCCGGCGACAGAATCTTCTCGAAATCCGATTCCTCGCTGAGCTCTTCAGCCGTGGATTTCGGCAGACTGAAAGCTTCGCCGAGCGTTGATCGGTCATCGTAAAAAGCCATGGCCGCAGACGTCGAGGAGAACCGATCGAGGTTCGATTGAAGCCGTTGGTTCGAGGGAGCGAACGTCGTGTGATTTACGGACAGTTGATTTCGGTGGCGCGTCAGGGTGCGTCGGCGCGTGGATGAACGAGGAGAGGAAAGTGCAGCTTTTGGTAGTGGTTGGCACGCGCGAGAGTGGCGAATGATGGGAGGGGAATCAGACGAGAGAGAGTAGCCTATCATTTGACTGGGGCAAGTAGCGTTTAATCGAAGTTGAGTTGGTTGGATCACTTTGGGTTTATATTATGGATGGCTAAAGCTCAGTTCGGTTCTAGCTTTTCCCAATATCTTCGGAGCGGAATGGAGACGCTCACACTCCGCCATAGGTGTATCGGAAATGGAGACGCTAGCGTCAAAGGGTCTGTTGCTACCCCCGAAACGCTAGCGAAATTCAAAAACTGAGAATCCCAGAAAGGGGTGGTTATTGATGAAACACGAAGGGGTGGTTATTAATGAAACACGAAATGAACCGTCGCTAGAAGACAAGAAACGAGATTCTTTTAAACGATTGTTCAAACACTTGCCTTTTTATTTATTGTTTTATTACAACGAGATCGCAAGCTACAAGGTTTACAAACAAGCGAGATTTACACCTTTACCTCCTAAGAGTATTCGAGATCTCGATCTAACAATGTTCGAGATCTGCTAATAGCTACGAGATTCTACCACCTGCAGGTCACTTGATGGATTCTGGTGGCGAGGCTGAGCTTTGAGTTCGAGGGTGGTGATGAGGGTTTGCGAGATTATATAGCGAGGTCTTTAGTGTGAGCGAAAGCTCTGTGTGACTTGAAGTTTTTTTGTGAACTTCACTTGTCTATAGCGAGGTCTTTTGACGATGTTTCAACACGTCAATCTTCAACGAGCAAGATAGTTCTTGAGTTCAAGATGTTTTTCGACCCTCTTTACTCACGAGGTTCTCCTCTATTTATAGAGAATTGAAGAGTCGAGTTTTGGATATCATCTGATGTGGGACGCCCGAGATCAATGCTTCTGATTGGTCCGGAGGCGAGGCAACTGGTGATTGGCTCGAGGGAACGGCGCCAACTGAGTGGTTTAGATGGGCGGGCGTGTCAGTTGAGTCGGCAACGAGGTTTAGACCTCGTCCCTGAGTTTTCGGAAGACCTCGCTCAAAGAGGGAATTTGTTT
Source organism: Fallopia convolvulus (assembly GCA_964016875.1). NCBI lineage: Eukaryota > Viridiplantae > Streptophyta > Magnoliopsida > Caryophyllales > Polygonaceae > Fallopia > Fallopia convolvulus. Next base: position 48,623,251 of record OZ024731.1, on the reverse strand, counting down.
AATTAAAAGACGGGTATGGTTGTGGGACCCAGAATCCCCCTCGGGAGTCCCATCGGGTTTGTTTATTCTCCGTACCTCGGGCCCACTTCCTGTTTTACTATTTTGAGTACCATCAGTTATGGATCGGGTTATGGGTGGGTGGAGCACTTCCACCACCCGACCCGTGAAATAAATTGTATCACCCGACCCACCCATCACCCGCGGAACCTTTCACCCATATCTGACCCACCCGTCACCCGCTGGTGAGTCGGGTGACCCGTCACCCGGAAACTAAAATTACAATAAAATTTTATAAATCTTTAGAATTAATATAAAAAAAATAATGCAACAATATGCTTACTGAAGAGATATCCAGGATATTCTCAAACATTTTATCCGTGAAGATTCACATATGTTGACCCACAAAGTTCTATATTTTTCATTTGCTTAAGTTCCAATAGTAATCCTCAACTCCCTCTCATTAAAACAAGTTCCTAGATCATTCAGATCCCTTAGCAAAAACGTTTACATTATCATAATTGCCTTCCATTAAGGATTTAGCCTTTATAGTCCGTATAGTTTTAATATTTTTTAAAAGAAAACCCAAGTCTCAAAACTTTCTTTTAGGAAAAACAAAACATATTTTTAATATAGGATAAATTTTTACGAGTGGTAGACGGTGGGTGATGGGTCGGATTAAACGGGTGTTAAATTTCACTCATATCCGACCCGTCACCCATTTCACTCGTCACTCGACCCACCCGTAACCCGCTTCATTATGGTTTTTCACCCGTATAATTGGGTCGGGTGAAGCGGGTGGGTCGCTCACCCACAGATAATGTCCAACCCTTATCCCAAAATTCCGCTCTAGCTAGCGGGGATACGCTCCCAAACCGCTAGTGCCGAACAGACCCAAAGAGGTTATTTCTCCCAACCCCTTCTCCAGCTTCTCGAGTGTCTTGCGCTAGCGTAGCAATTATTTCCCATTATTTAGACATCCCGATACCCTCTGTCCCAAAATTTGAATCCGAAGGGTTTCTTCTTCTCCATAGATCTGTGCGCTTGCTTGGGAGATGGCGAAGGCGACGACCTATCCTAGACGAAGACGAGCGACGGCGACAAAGGTGTAACCATTCTCTGGATTCTTGTAACACCAGGTAATCACGCAACCCTTCTCTTAACAAATTCCAATACCCTCCTCTCAAAATTCGAATTTGAGGGTTCTTCTCAACAAATTTGTGTGATTACTTGCCTACCTTAGACAACGTTGATCCTAGAGACGGCGACGAAGGTGTAACTATTCTCTGGATTCTTCCAACATCATAGTCGAGGTAAACATCAAAAAAAACCTTTATCTGGATCCGATCCCAATCGCTCTCCTTTCTATCCCTAATTTGTTTGTAACCCTATTGTTTCTAGGTGAACAAATCAGTTCCATCATCTTCTCTGGCGTCGACCCGTCAGATCCTGATGTGAACCCCGTTGGGAGATTCACGAAAGGATCGATCTTTGGACTCGTAAATGGTCTTCTCTTGCGTGTTGGATAGGTTTTGAGTAAAAAACGACTAGACTTTGATGAGAAGAGAATTGAAAGGATGAGAAGGTGCTCTCTTTTGAGGGAGAACTGAGGAATATGGGATGAGAAGAGAAATTGGGGTTGACGCCTTTTAGAAGTAGTTCTGGAGAGATCTCGACAGCATAACGTTAGTTCATTCAAAGCGTAAGGAAATACAATAGAGGAGGCTCCTATTTATAGAGGAGCTCCTAGAAAACCCTAAAGAGGCGTGGGGGCTAACTAGGGTTACACATGCAAGTGGCCCAAGCCCATAAATCAAAACAATAATAGAAATAACATAAATAGAAAGGTTCGGAAAGGAAATAATACTAAATATGGTAAAAACGGATAGTGGTCACGGTGGCCTAGTCGTGAGTGTCGCGACAAGGTCGTGACAAGGGCTGGCGCGACGCGACAAGGGCGTCGGCGCGCCAGGACGAGGCAAGAACCTCAAGTCGCGACGCCGGGTTGGCCCGGCGCTGGCACGACTCGAGCGTTCGGGGCCGTGGTGCCATTGGTGAGGCGGATCACGGGACTTGGAACAAGTCCTACGGAGCCGCGGATTAGCCCAAGGGGGTCGCCACGGTCTCGTGACCCTAGGGCTACGGCAGGTACACATCAGATCCAAGGTAAACTTTGAAAACTCTAATTTCTTGGAGCTTGAATTGAATTGATGTTCACCCAAATTAGACCCTAATTTCATTAAAGAAACTCTAATTCCGACCCCGATCGATGTGTATTATTGCTTGAACTTGCTTAGTTTAGGGTAACCTAATCTAAATTAAAGGAAATATACATGCAATTGTAGAGATATATTTGAGTTGGGATGTTTACCGAATGGTTTTGTTATTTGTTCACCAATGTGCACTGAAAGAAGGGTGACTAATATCATATTCATCATGCAATTAGGATTTTAAAGCATTTTTAGCAAAGGTAGATTGATAAGCTATGGAGTTAAACAACAAAGGTAGATCGATTATCATGATGTTCAAAGATAGTTGATATTCATGCCCAATTCTCCATCCTAGTAAATAAAATGTATCAAAATTCTAAATACATTAACTATTTAGTTAGCTCTTGTGTGACTCATTTGTATAGGTTTCTTATTTAATATTGTCATTCAGTATTTGGCTAGCTTCTTTCAAGACCCTTGATAATCATTATATAATGTTATCTATTACCTGAATTGTCATGACAGTTTGCAGTTAGATTTATGCCCTGTTCGGCGTAGGTTTGTAGAGGTTTTTAAAGGTTTTTACAATTTAAAACCTCCTTAAATGAGTGTTTGACGCAACAAAGTTTCTTACTAGGTCGAGGTTTGAGGAGGTTTTTAATGAGATTTGAAAAAACAAAATTAAAACCTTGGTATAGATAGGTTTTAGGAGGTTTGTAAAAAAAAATTCACACAATATTTTTATTAATTATTTTAATTAATATGTTTTTTGGTAGTTTCGAAATAAAACCTACCTAAAACCCTTGCAATACCAAACACAAAATAAGATTTTAGGAGGTTTTAAAAAAGAAAACCTTCACCTACCCAAAAACCTTCTCAAAAACCTCCACCTCAAAAACCTTGTTTTACCGAAAAGAGCCTTACTAGTAGATAATATCTTTGATGCATGGAAAGGTTAGGATCAATGGTTTCGCAAGAATCCTTGTATAAAGAAGATGTTATATTGCCTGATTTCCCAGTTGAGTGGGGACTCCGATCATGCAATGGCACAATCACCACAACCATTGGACTTTTCTTTTGTCGAGGTTATGCCCCTTATAATCTCTATAGTTAAAAACAAATTTATTATCATCATGCCTACTCCCCTTTATGTTTTTCATCTAGGGCTTCAAGAATCAAGTGATGATGAAGAACTGATGTACCGACTTTCTTCACTACCCTGCTTCACCCGTCTCTAGCGAGTACCACTGTCATAAGCATTAGGCCGATGAAGCTAAGAGGTATTTGGAATGAGAGAGGTGTTATGTTGCGAGGTTGGAACTGCATATGTAAGGCCCGAGGCCTTAGAAGCGCTATCCCATGCCCACCCGAGGACTTCCCAAGAGGTCACCCATCCTGGTACTACTCTCGCCCTTGCATGCTTAACTTTTGAGTTCTTTGTCCTCACTCGAACTCAGTAAAGGAAGAGCTTTTGTTGACATGTGGAGCACCTCAATTCCTTATAAATTATCGGGGTGTTACAATCTCCCCCCACTTAAGCACTTGACGTCCTCGTCAAGGCCCAAGGAGCGCCATCCGGGTCGAGTGACCGCCCACTAGGCCAAGCTAACTCATAACCCAGAGTCGGCTCTGATACCATTTGTAAGGCCTGAGGTCCTAGAAGCGCTATCCCATGCCAACTCAAGGACTTCCCAGGAGGTCACCCATCCTGGTACTACTCTCGCCCTTGCATGCTTAACTTTTGAGTTCTTTCTCCTCACTCGAACTCAGAAAAGGAAGAGCTCTTGTTCACATGGGGAGCACCTGAATTCCTTATAAGTTATCGAGGTGTTACAGTATAAAACCCGAATTAAGGCCAATGGACGTTTGGTTTCAGGGTATTGAATTGAGAAATTCGTTTCGGACATTTTAGGCGTCGTTTTGAGTGCTATAAAAGCCCATTACGAAGTTCATTCCGTCACACCCATTTTCCATTTAGAAAGTTTCTTCAAAAATGCTCTCCAATTTGCCCAAATCGGCTCGAGAATAGGTTACCTCTATTTAGCGAAAAAACAGAGTAGGGCTCGGTTCTTAGGCTCTTTCTCCTTCCACACTCAACCAAAATTTTTCCATTTTATATCATTGGAAAGCCCTCTCTCTTACGGTTCCAACGCCTACTCAAACGCCTCAAACCAACGTCGAACGAGGGAGAACGAAGGCTTTGAAGTTTGCCATGTTTTGCCTCTTCCGAATTGCTGCTGCATTGAAGGCCCGTGAGCAGGTCGGGCCCGACCCGGCCCGACCGGGTTGCTCACCTTTGTAGGTATATTCGATTTTTAATTCAATTAAAAAAATTCTTTTGTTAAATTTAAATGGGTAAAAATGATTTAAATTGACTAAATGTTAGGAATTTGGTATTTTAATTATAAGTATTTAAATTAACTTGTGAATTTTTAAATGAGTATTTTTAGTATTCATGAATAAATTGGTATTTTAAAAAGGATGTTAATAAGAGGAAGAATTTCTTATGGATAAATAAGATTATTAATAATATTTTAAATATTTATAAAGTAATAAGGTTTTCCTTTAGATTACTATTAATAAATATTTATATATACATATGTTGAGGTTAATATATTATAAGGAAAAGTTTAAATTGAATGATATGAAGAATTTATAAAATTCATAACTTAGTGTCATTATATTAATAAAAAGGAAATTATTAATATAATGTTGAAAGTTTATAATTTTTTTATAAACTTAAATCCATTGTCATTCCTCGGAAAATCAACACTATCAAATGAACAAAATAAATTGACGAAAATTTATTTTGTGGTTGATTGAACAGAAATAAGTTCTTAATCGCGAGTGATCGTTTCGTAACCCATCTACATCAATTACGAGGCAAGTGGTTTGGGTTCGATTTCCATATAAAATCGTTTATGCATCACTCGTTTTATCAAGCATGTTACATATCTTGTTATATGTTTTCATGTGTTTTAAATTGTTTTATGATTATGTTGGGAAGTCTTGTATGTAATAAAAAGAATCTAGGATTTATATTGTTCTAGATTTAATGACATGTTATTTCTAGTCCTACTTAGGTTACGCTAGATGGACTGTAGGGTCGTTGCCTTGTGATATGTGTGCCTAGATGAGTAGGCTTGTATGTGCGTACTTTATGATATACGCGTTATTTCTAGTCCTACTTAGTCTAGGCTTGCAACCCAACCTTTGAGTATTTTCGTGGTGCCGTAACCCACATTCTATCTTTTGAGTATTTTCGTGGGGCCGTAACGCACATTCTGTCTTACTTAAAAAGTATGCTTAATTTCAAGTGGGACGATATTGTGATTCTTAAAATCCGTAGAGATTAAATAGGCGCCCGTTGGCGACAATTAAAATGATAGGAAGGCTAGTACAAAATGGAATGCCATCCTTACTCTCGGATTTTGTAATTCTCTGGCTCCAATCTGAACTCGCACAACACATATGCGGTGAGGTTGGTAGAAGGAAGCGTGATCAACGAGAGGTTTAATCACCCACCTGACTAAATGTGTGAAACCAAGTTCCCAACATAAGTAAATCTTTCTTTCTAAAACCGAGACTTATCCTTGGGTGACGTTCTCATTCTTTTCTTCAAATCATAGTTTTCATAGGAGGTTTGAGGTCCGAGGATGGGACCGACTTTCATTCGGTGCCCGACATCCCAACTCGTCCCTTCCTAAAAACCAAACCACCTTCCAAAACCCCATTTGCTTAGTCTGTCACAAGACTAACCGACCGTTTATTTTCCTTGCATGGTCGGCTGGTGTCCATCGCATTTCTCATCGCGACACATCAAGAGTGGAACTCTACGTCAAGGACCATGAGGAGCAAGTTTGAGGAGCAACTAGAGTGAAGGTGATTAGCTTGGAATAAGTTTTAGAAAAATTTTAGTGGTCGAGGTTTCGAGTTGTGGGACCCATCCCATTTCAACTTTGTAACAGTTCAAGTTTATTCAACTATTGTATTTGACTTCTGCATCTTTTATATTTATTTATGTCTTCCGCATTTTAAAGTTTTTGGTTAAATACTGTAATTAATGTAAGCCTTGGGTGACTTCGAGAGTTTAATCTCGTGGTCACTGTCGGTAATATCCCTGTATAAAAAGGGGGTTACAGCATATCGATGAACAAATCCAACAGATTAATGAACAAGTTCAACTTATTGATGAGTTGTCGACTTGTACATTCGAGCGTGCTATGGAGCGTCATCATGCAATACAATTGCCTCCTCATTAGAGCATGTGTAGTTGCATCCTTGCTATTATGGGATTCGTTTGTCTCCTTGCTATCATTTGATTTCCCAAAAGGCTTATGTTGGAACAATAGTATGTTGGCATTAGCTTTTTATGTTTCTATGGACTATTAGACTTACTATTAGACTTTTTTACAAGGACTAATTGCTTGTATTGATTGTTAAACTTACTACAGAGTATTAGACTTTTTTATGTTTGTTCTAACTGGAAATTACTTTGTCAAATTTTCAAATATATATATATATATATAATCCGAAGGATTGCACTGGAAAATTTTCAAGGCTATGTTTATGACTAGATTTCAGATTTGTGTTATAATGCACAAACATTCTCACCCATTTTCGTTCATGGTTTTCATATGAAACCTATTTTGACACACATCTTTAAAACTAAAAAAATTCCTTCGGAATTTACTCAAATATAAATTATATAATGCATCTTTTATTATCAATTTTTTCCTTTTAGGGAGTAGAACAATAGTTCTTCCTAAGCCTTCAATGAGGTTAGACACACCAAATATTTTTGGTAACATTGCCTTCAAAGGCCTTCAAATGTGTGAAGTATTCTTTATTTCTTAAAATAGTGTATATATGTAATTGCCTTCCTATTGAGCTTTACTTTGGATGAGTCTATAATTTCTATATAATGGAAGAAAAAGTAAGATTAAGACATTAATAATAAAAAATATTTCATATATCACACAATGATAGTTATATTATAAAGTCTTATAACTTCAAATTAGGAAAAACATAGCACAATATAAAGTAGAATTCATTGCATAGTTTTATTTATTAATGTATATAACATAGATATTTTAGAAGTCATTTCCATAATTCAAGCCTATAATATAGTCATAATTTTTCTCAAGGTTGATAAAATCAGAGACATCTAGACTAGTAATTGGAGGTACCCATACCTTCATTTTCTATGTAGTTAGTCTCATTAGCCATTTCAATATTCATTTGATCTTGATACAAATTCAACCAATGGGGAGTTATGCAGCATATTTTTGACCAATGACTAATCATGCCATATTTGTAGCGAATTTGCATTTCTATGAGGGTCCTATTTGACCTGTCTAGGCCTTTTGCTTTTCATCCCTCTTATAACCATCGTTTGCATGGTGGTTATCATGGCTTTTGTTATATCCTTGGCCATGAACATTACCACCAGAACTACCATGACCACATCCATGAGCATTATTACACCATGATTATTTCCCACATTCATTGGCATTTCCGTCTTAGGAAGTCTTATCTATAACATTTGCTTTTGGAGTTGCAATTGAGATTGTTGGCTTCACATTATGGTTTTTTCATTAAGAACTCATTGTTCCTTTCAACAACCAGCAATACTTTCAATAAATTAGAATATCGTTTAAAGTCCATCTCTCTATATTGTTGTTGTAACAACACATTAATTTGACTATTTGAGGCATGCGTAGCGGAGAAAGTTATCTTCGATATTTCTTGTTGGGTGATCATTTGGCCACATAGTCTCAAGTAAGATGTGCTCTTGTGAATAGCATTTTTGTACACAATTATGGACCGGAAGTCCTAGAACTTTAAAGTGTTCAATTCATATTGTGATTGTGTGAGCAAGACCTCATTTTGATGGTCATGTCGCTCATTCGTATATTATTTCTTCAAAGCCATTTACCTTGAGGTGAGCCAAGCTGACATCAACCCTCCATTCAAGGTATATTTTGCTTGATAAATCAAGGATTTTATTTACATGTTTTTTGGTTGAACAAACTTTTGTTTACCTTGTTCTTATTGTAATCATACTCATGGCACAAAGGTAAAAAGCATTCTTGCAATTCATATGACGAATTTAAAAATTGGGATTAGATGCCAACAGATGTAAGTAAAAACTAATATTTTGTTTGTATCATGGGATCTAAAATCATGCTTCTACTTTTGCAAAAAAAATAAAAACTTTCAAATCTAGAAAACAAAACGTGTTTTTGATGTAGAAGATCTCGAATTAGGCAATTATAGAGCGTACTCATCAAAACAATTTTAGTAAAATTTCTTGTAAAATTGAAAATTACAAGAGGTATAGTTTATACCTTGAAGATGAGCGAAGTTGACAGTGGCAGGGCCAGGATTGTCCGAAGAGGGTGGGGGTGGATCTCAAACACCCGATATTGAACAACTAATTGAACAAATCAAAAGATATATAAGATCTATCAAGTATATAAAGTACATAAAAAATTCAAGATATTTTAAGATAATAAATTAAAAAGTTCAAATTATGATTATAGGATAATTGATATCTACGAGTATCTAAATTTTAGAACGATCTAAAATAGCTTCGTTACTAAGCTTATGACTTGACCATTCATCTTTCATTGTGTTTCTCAAATCACTCTTCACATATTTCATTGCAGAAAATACTCTCTCAACACTATATGAATCATTTGAAATTGAACCTCTTTGAAAAATACCTCTCCATTTTCATTTGATTAACAATAACATATTAATTTAAATTTTTTTAAAAAATAACAAACTTTTAAACATAGTAAATAAAAATTTATCAAATCTATATATCAAAATAATAAAATCCCTAAAAAACCTATAATTAAAAACGTATTGACATCATCACCATTTACAAATTAAATTCACAATTCAAGATACATATCAATAAATTATAATAGTGCAAATTTGAAAAGAAATTAAGATTAAAAACAAATTAGTAGTTAGCTGAAAAAAGACATTAAAAATAAATTTTTAATAGTTCAAATTTTATTTTAAATATTCAACCTGCTTAGGTTAGAGACGGTTAATTAAGAGCCTAATTTCATTCCAACAAGACCAAACTAAATTAAAAGCCCAACTTATATCACATTAATACATTATCCATTATTTTCCTCAACCTTCCAAATAAGATTTCAGTAAGTAATCTCCCTCTATCAGAATCGTTTGACAGTCCGACCAACGGAGGGGCAAGACAATCTCATTCTCCAGCATCCTCCTTCCGGCACTACAGTCCGCCCCGACACTCAACCCTACTTCTTCGCCCCTGCCCTTGCTCCAGCCATGTGGTGGCTCATTAAGAAGTCCCACTCCCTCAGTCGCCGGTGGGAGCAGCTGCCCTCCCTCCGAATTAGAGATTCGTGGTGATAACATGTTATAAAATTGTGATAAGAAGAATAAAAAGGAACAAGCACAAATGGTTTTTATATTTTTCTTCATGTCGATGTCTCTTAATAAAAAGCCTTGTGTATAGAGTAATATGAGATATTATTACACATCGTACAATTGAATATGAGAATGAAAAGATAAAACAAACATTTAGGTATTAAATTCTTCAAAGTGTAATCTAAGGTGACATTCAACTTTAAGGTATTTACAACAAGAAAAAAGATTTGTTATCTAATTAAAATTGAATATTTGCGAAATATAACAAATTAATAAACAAATAAATCATTAATTAAATAAATTAAGGTGGGGCTCGAGATTTTAATTTTTCTTAGAATGCTCGATGACCCAGCATAATCGATTGGCCAACGTGTAGATGAAATTAAGCAGAGGCCAACACGTGACATAAAAGCTTCTTCTTTGAAGTTGGGTAGTCATATACTCCATCTGTCCCATAATATAAGGGACATTTCCATTTCCAACGTCCCAAAAAGTATTATCCATTTCAATTCTTTCCATATATATCAATAAAATTCTTTCTTTTTTTACCCTTATTATAACCCTAAAATACCCAAACTACCCTCTCTTTTTTACAATAACTGCCCAACTTTTATCCTCACTCTCTCCCTCTGATTAAACACTCCTTTCTTTCTCCCCATCTAACCCTAGATGCTCCTCTCTTTCTCTCCATAACAAAGAACCCTAAATTCGACGCTCCTCTCTCCAACAGAAGTTCGCCTTTCTAAATTGATCTTCGATCTCTTCTCTTCTTCCCCATCTCTAGATCTTGAGGATTTCTTGCTTCCCAAATCTAGAGTAAAAGGCTCGATCTCCATCCCTTGGCTTCTTCCCAGATTTGGATCTCGATCTCGTTTTCGATCTCCATCAATTGGATCTTGAGTTCGTCCCTCATTCTCGAGCTCCATCTGGTTTTCAATCTCGAGGTCTTGGCTTCTTCCCAGATCTAGGTCTCGAGCCTTGATTGAGCTTTGTTGAGTTTGTCGACTTCGTCCCCTGATTACAATGAGTTTGGATTTCGCCGAGCGATTGTTTTCACATGATTTTGAGGCCAACTCCAAGGACGAATCTGACCCTGACAAGTGGGTTTGATCGGAAGGAAGTTCTTGTAAATGGGCTTTAGATTGCCAATACATGCATTGTCACACTAGTCCTTACGAATCCTTGGAGACCGTTGAGTCTCCTCCTAGCGACGAGCTTCTTGATGATGGTGTTGTTGACCAACCTCCTTCAAAGTCCCCTAACGATGATGAATATGTCCCCTCTGAATTCGAGTGAATGTGCATGCTAAGTACTCTATCCCTTTTACTCTCTCTTAATTGATTGCATGTTCATTTGGATCTTTTACATGATGGTTCCTTGACTCTGTTTTGGATATGTTGATATCCTTGACCCTAAATCGCGTTTATAGAGGGGGAGAGTGACCTTTCATTCTCTGTTTGTTCCTTGAATGCACTATGCTGATCTTGCATGATTATTTTGCAATTTTTGGCCTTGCTTGCAATTATGATGCTTTTGTGACCTTACAATCTTGACCTTGCTTGGATTTACTGTATGACACTTGCTTGAATGTGTCCTTGGATCTTGCATGTTTATTGTGCAATTCTGGGGGTAATTTGTGTGACTTGAATGCTCTTTTTTGATTGGTTACTCACTTAAGTCCCATGATGTAAATGCTGATGTTGGCAATCCTAGGCTACTTCATTGCTTAATTGTGATTGGTTGTGGAGTAAATGTCTCCTTCCTTTTGCAAGAAATCAGTAGCATGTTGTTTGTTTTTGGTTGCTTGCATGACTGTTTGGAGATAAGATGTTGATGGAAATTGTTTGTTTTGAATGAAATTGCATGTTTGTCCTAATTTCTTGTGTAAATCGATGATGAAGTCTACCTGACCTGAGATGCAAACCCATGATATATGTTGACTTATGAATGTGCCATAGGAAACCCAGCCTAAATGTGACTGAATGAGGCTCACTGGTATGTTAGTGTTGTCATTAATGATTGTGATTGTGATAGTTGGGGGCTCTGAGATTATATCAATATGTAATCAATGATGCAACTTTGTAAAATACTTAGACACAACTTCATTTAATTGGACAACACTAATGTGCTTGAGCAACCAGTTTTTTAGACTGAATGAGTCATATTAGTGTGTTTGTGTTGTCAATTTGGGATTGTATCAATGATGAATGGGGACAACTTGAGGTTAATAGCAATTGTTTTTATTACATACATTAACTTTCATATCGTATGCATTTACAAAATAACTAAGCATTATTGTTTTTTGCTTCACAAAAAATTTGCTGAAAGTGCTTCAAAATAAGCCTACGAAATGTCATTGCACTTCTACTTCTTATTCTTTTGCTAATCTATGTAATCATGCTCTTCTTCACCTTAAGTTATTGCATCTTGTCCTGCATTTGATGATCCTACATGTTCTATATTGAATTGTTGTCCACCATGAACAAGGTCCCATGATGTCATGACTGCATGCATAGGTGCTTGAACTTGGCTATGTAAACTTCCTTGTCTTGCTAGTCTTTTCTTCCCAACATGTGGGATGTCATAATCATTACCTCCATTCTGTTTCATTACCTCATTCATGCAACATTGAAGAGTCATCCACACATCAGTTAGGGTCTTTGGTTCCAGCTCATAATAAGCATTATATACATCATCTAGCATGTCATCAACATCTTTTCGCATTTTTTTGTGCATTAAGGATTGAATGCTTCTAAAATAATCAAATCCAAAATGTTTAAGTCAGGACTATTAGGAGGTTGTTGGACTAAAAATGAAAGTAAGACCTTCTTGTTGATATACTTGTTGTCATTCTTCATCTTCTTGTGTGATATGAACCTTGGCATTATCTTATTGTATGAAAATGACTTGATGTTGCCCATCTTCTAGTGGCCATTTGGCCTTAATGGCTGGAACAATCTGTTGTATAACCATGTCTCTTGTCACTAATTTGTTGATTGATTTAACCAATTTGGTCACAAGTGTTCCCTTTTGCCTGTTTTAGGATGAGCTCTTTGTTGGCTCCTTGTATGCAAATGGAAAATCCTTATTTTTCCATCAAATGTACACTCTTCCTCTGCATTGAATCTCGGCCTTGCTACTGTAATTGTAAACATGACTTTTGGTATGAATTTTGATGAGTTTGCAGACCTGTATATCCCTTTCTCATTTGATCGAGATATACCCTTTGTGTCTTCTTGGTGAGATTAAACCACTTCTCATCTATGTGCACATAATCATACATTGGTTTGTACTCTGTCTTTGCTTCTGGTGTATCCCCTGGTATCATGCTAAGAATCCATTCCAATCTTGTGAACTTGTTTTCTGGTTTCAAACCTGGATGCAATGAGTTTGTGTGTGGCTTGATGACTCCTCTCTTGATCATTTTGTGAATTGTGCTTTTGGAAATTATGATGTTTCTTGATATGTTTGTGTTGGGCTTGGGCCCAAATAATTATCCATCCCAATATTTGCTAGGCTTAGCAAATGGGAACAAATTACAAGTGGGAGTGCGCAACCAAGTGAAGAGACAATGAGCTTCATTTGTGAGCAGCCACCATTTTGAGAGTCCCAATTCTTTTGAGAGTGAATTTGGAGCACAAGAGGAGGGAGAAAGGAGAAGATAGAGGAGAAAATTGGGCGAAGAACAGTTCTTTCTTGCTAAGTCCGGGATTATTCGACTCTAGCTTCGGGATCCAACAACTAGTTGTTTGTTGGTAGGTTTTCTTTCCCCTTGGAAACCTAATCTCTAGTTACAACTGTTTGCCTTCATTTAGGAGTTCTAGAGTTGATTCTCCTTTGTATTGAAGTTCTCCGGGTGTGAGATTTCAGAACTGTAACACCCCTATTTTACAACATTGGGTATTACCGCCAGTGACATCCGATTTTACCGTCCAACGTCACCCAAGGCTTTTAGAATGATATAGAATGATAAAATGCGGAATAAAATATACTCATAAATTAAAAGGTGCTCACGAAGGAGACTTTGTTCTTACAATCCCAATCACAATACCAAAAGCTTGTTCGGAAATTACAATTCATAAATCATTGTCTTTGAAACATAAATGAAAATAAACCAAAAGGAGTTTCAAACTTCGCGGAGCTTCTTGACCTTCTCTTGCTCTTCACCTTACGCCGGGTTGAACTTCCTAGGTTCTGACATAATTCGCGAGGGGCGAGAATATGTCAGGCAACATGCGAAAAAGAAGAATTAGTCTAGGAGACTAAGCAAGCGGGAACGGAACTTCCCAAGGGTATTTCGGTAATTTAATATAACAACAACGAAGTTAACAACGGGTTGTGTTTGACGGTAGGGTTTAATCATATGGGGTTTAATGGTACGAAGGAGAGCGTATCCTGAGCGGAGATAGCTCGATAGTTTGGAGAAGAACTACTAGATTGTAGGCTTCTATTAGTATTGAGAATAAAAGATGTGTTGGGAACGTTTATTAATTCATACAAGTTACAATTTCTCGCGCCCTGAGCGGACCGAGGGCCAGATCGATCATTTGAGATCGGTCCGATTTTAATATTTAAATGTGCATTGGGCACTTATCGTAACGTCTTTGCTTTAATGATTTTTAAAGGGGTGGGAATTCGGATTGCGTGATCCACCAAGGGAAACCCAGTTTCCCGGCACTTAGCTAAGGTGCGCTCATCCCTCCTTGCAATCGGAGCGGATGGGATCATGATCCCGAAAGTCGTACTTCAAACACGTAGGCACTTACGACTTAGTAGGGTTATATAGAGGCGTCGGCTATTCCGCGCCCCTCACTAGTTCGTTTGACGAGGATCTCTGAACAAGTCCATAACAACCAACCATAATCACACTAGCATAAATAGTCCTATCATATAAATAGCGAACTATACTAACAATGGTCGTTACATCTAGCAATCAATATTTCCTAGATTTATTAATTTCTTAGCACGCAAGTTGTTCCCAACGTCGAGAATTTCACGGAGACGAATTATAAAGGTCACAAGGGGAAATTCCACTTGCCTTGGTTGGGATGATAACTGACTTAACGATGAGACGGAGGTAGGGTTCGTGACTTCGAACGAGGTTCCCGACCTATCGACACGGAAATTTTACGAACGGTCTTAGATACGAAAATACTTTTAAGATTCGAATTTCTTAAGAGTACTTAGCTTAGGTGTATGGAACATTCTAAATTATTGTTATAATAATTTAGGTAGTTAAACTAAAATAATAACATTCCTCTATTATTATTTTAATTTCGTAATATCCTTTTATTCGATTTGAAATAACACTTATTGATTATTCAAAATAATTTACTTAATTTCAACAATATCCAAGGGTTATTTAAAAATTATTTTCCCTTTACGAAAATACTCTATTATAATACTTTCTTAATAAAAACCTTTTTAACTAAGGGGTCATAATAAAAGAGATAGAATAATATTAGGTTCTTTCTTAGTAATTTTCCATAAATATAAATTCTTATTTACTATATAAGGTAAGCTTTCTTAAAATAATAATATAAAATAAATATCCTTATTTATTTTATTTCGAAATTCTTTTTAATAATTCACCTATAGATACAAGATCATGGTATAAAATATTTAAACTTCTCCTTATAGTATAATTTTAGGATATTTCAAGTCACAAAAAGATTTTCTTTTCTACAATATCTTTCTAGGTGAGATAATTTTAAATACTAAGTAATATAATGTTATAAATTATATTATTGTCAATTTCCTTCATTTATAAAAGAACTTATGCCTTGTATGAATACTTTACCCTAGAGATAATTAAACTAATATTATAATAAATAATTAAAATATTTATTATAAATATTCTTATTTGGTATTCTCTACACTTAAACTCTATACTTTTATAATGGTGATATAATATGTAGAGACAAAACATAAGCTAATAAGTTTATAATATTAAATAAAAAAAGAAATACTTCTTATAAGGTCTTCTTAGTTTTAATAGCATACTTTAATAACATAAATAAAAATAAATAAATTACACAAATTAGAATTAGGGATTTTTGAGTTTACAGACTCTTGCCTGTGGGCTTCAGAAACCAGTAGAAGAGAGGGTAGAGGGGGCCGGCGGTCAGGGAGGGCGACGGCGCTGCTGGGGGAGGCGCGGTGGTCACCGGCGGTGGTGCTGGTGGTCGGAAGTGGTGGCCGACGGTCCAAGGGAGGGAGAAGAGGGACTCCTTTGGTGGGATTTTGGGTGAAGAAACTAGAATTTAGAGGCTGATTTTTGGGGAATTTGGGAGTGAAGTTGTAGAGAGGAAGAGAAGGATGAAAGGAGTGAGTTGTTGGGTGGGATTTCAACCTCTATTTATAGTGGAAGCTAGATCCAAGGCTATGGGATTTGCCCAATGGAGAAGAGGAGGGAGAAAGATGATTGGGGAGGGTTGGTAAGGGGGTAGGTGAGGAAGATGATGTCATCTAGGTGATGTAAGCAGGATAAGGTTATGGCTATGGTGGGAAAGAAGGCCAGGTTGAAGAAGAAGGGGGATAATATTTTAATGTGTTTTATTTAATAGATTTTTGAGGTTAAAAATAAAATAGGTCCTTATTTTATTCAAGGCTTTTTAAATTGCCAAAAGCCTTATGGAATATTATTTTAATTATTTAATTAATTTTATTTTACAAACATTCTCTTTTTACCTAGAGAAAAGGTTAAAAATAAAAATAGATAAATAAATAAATAATAGTAAAAAAAATATTATATTAAATTTTAAAAACTTGAAATATCTCGGATATTACAAGAACACTTGTATCCGTTTGTTGATTAGTGGAATTTTGCTCTGTTGGGCGCCAGTGAGTTTTTTCCCCTCTAGTTTGAGGGTTTTCCCACTTAAATCTTGGTGTTGATTTGTGCTTTGCTATTTGCTTATTTCTGCTTGCTTGCTTGTG
Organism: Fallopia convolvulus; assembly: GCA_964016875.1. NCBI lineage: Eukaryota > Viridiplantae > Streptophyta > Magnoliopsida > Caryophyllales > Polygonaceae > Fallopia > Fallopia convolvulus. The sequence continues at coordinate 48,606,683 of OZ024731.1, read as the reverse complement.
GTTGGTTTTAGTTCCCACATTGTTGTTGTTGGTTTGCCGGGTTGCTTGACTTTGTTGTCTTGGTTGCGTTTTCTGTTCTACAAACTATTGTTTGCTTCCGCTATGATTGTTTGTGGGATTAGGAGCTACTGATCGATCCATTTCCCCTAACATTTTGTTGCTAACTCCCTTATGCATGTCCTCTCTCCCATATTCAAAGATGTAATCGTTGTTGATGGCACATGAATTCTCTTTCTCCTTGACATGTGATAATTTTTTGACATATTGTATCTTCGATTATTCTCCCTTTGTGTCTTTGCTTTGCCCCATATCTTGTCGATGCTCTTCCTTGAAACATTGAATTCCTGTGCAACTACATTTATTGCCCCATGATGAAGCTTTCCATCTATTGCTCTCTCTAGAAGCCGTAATAAGATGTGCATTTTGTCCTGTGTGCTGAGCCGATTCCTTGTTGTTTGGTGATGAGCTGTTGGTTGTGGATCAAATGCATTCTCTGATTCCTGCTGCATTGATGACTGTAGATCTTCATTAAGGTCAAAGAGAGGAGCATCTTCTCCCATGTCCCCACTTAATCTTCTTCATTAATGTCAAGAGGATGCGCATTTAAATCAATTTCTAAAGACACGAGGAATTAGCAATGATGCTTTAGGGTTATGGAGGAATTTTAGAGGTAAATGAAGATGAAAGTGTGTATTTGTAAGCATTAAGTCTCCTTTTGTAAAATTAAGCCTCCATTATTGGAGGTAAAATTGTCCTTAATTTGGGTGTGACCGTGTGACTTTGAATGCTATATTCTGATTGGTTGTAAATTGAAGTCTCCTTTTGTATGTACTGAGTTGGCAATCCTAGGCTATTTCATTGCTTAATTGTGATTGGTTGAGCTACAAAAGAAACCTCCCCTCTCTTACAAATCAGAAACATTAATTGCTTCTTTTTTTTTCTTAAAAATTGTGCTTTAAGGTAAATGTATGTTATATTTTGGGACAAAGGGAGTATTATAAAAGCCATAATATAGATAATTTTCGATAATTTCTTATTATACAAGTAATTTAGCATATTGTTGCTTTCTCGACCATTGACCCTTGATCTTTTATAGATAAACAAAGCGCGGTTTAGTTTCAACCTTAAGTACCTGAAATGGCTAATGTTCCCCTTAATGCTTCACGCTAGGTCAGGTCACTGAAACCCAAACTGGCCCTCACATTTGAAATTATAAAGATAGTTCCATTTTTACAAGTCTGTAATTAATGGAATTTAAAGTCCTTTTCTGCACCTCCCTTTCCCACTGATATTGACTACTCGATTGTAATACTTCTACTTTGATACAAAAGAAGAAAAAGGACATCAATGTGAATGTACGTCTTCAATAGCCAATCTGACCGTATTGGTCTGATACCAAAGGTGGCTTTAACTTTGCTCATCAGCTTCGGTTTCAATTTCATCATTTACTAATTCAAAAGTACATATTTTTAACCGAGTACAAACTCCCTTTGATTCGGATGCGTTGAGTAGAACCAAAGTTTGCAAGCAATATGCACTACTTGCCTGACAAAGTTTTCTTGTAATTGAAGTTTTGAAGCTTCTCAATCAACACACTTTCTTACAAAAATAAAAGAATACATGTTATGTTTCCACGGTATAAATGATTAATTACTCACTCTCACTCTTGATCATCGATCATCATGGCCAAAAGCCTGGTCAAAATCTAGGCTTGTAAGATCACTCAAGTTCATGCCAATTGGAACCACATAAATAGGAAAAAAATGGGGGGTTTTCAAGAAATAATCATTTTCAAATTTACAATTGTGAATTCTGATGAAGATCCATGAGACTACACATCCTTATTTGTGCTTGCAACATGAAAAAATATTACTATATGAGCACATAAAGTTTCTTGAAGCTTGTTTAGACTTCAAACCCACATAAAGGTAAATTGCACAAACTTTTAATCTCTTCATGATTATTAAATATGGCATTCAAAGTCTAGCAAATTTGGCAAATATTGAAATAGTCATCCAATTGAATCAAAATCTAGCTAAGATTTATACAAGCAAGATTTCTACTCGTTTCAGTAAAAAGGATTATAGTTCTTTTACTTTTTCCAAAAGTAATAAAGGACTGTAACTCTAATACCTCAAATATATATATATCATGAGCACCCAATTGAGCAAAACATTTTTTTCTTACAATTTGCGCCACTAGTCATCCCTACCCCAAAAAAGAATGAAAGCAAAGTTCTTAGTAATTGCTTGTTTACTTGTTTAGTGACCCAAAAAAATAAATTACAAGATTAATTCCCACCTCAAAAAAAAAAAATGTTGGATTCCCTTGCCAGCCTGCCTAGTTTCACCCGTATCATCTCCATTCTCAGTAATCTGCATAAAAAAACAAAACACATCAAAGCAAAAGATTGGTACACATCTTCTTAGCATGTGACTGCACGAAATATTCCAATCTATGCTATTATTATTATTATTATTATTATTCATATAATGTGTGCATTATTTTTGGGTAAATTACACAAAAATACCCTTATTTTCTCTACACAAAACACCTTTCCCAGTAAAATCACAAGTATAAAATTAACACGGTAAGAGAGAGCTTAAAATGACCAAAATACCCCTTATCAATAAAAAAAAAAATTGAATTAGTGTAAACAATTTCTTGATCAGGCCTGAAATTTTGACATACCATCATCTCTCTTCTTGAGACCTCTTGCAAAGAGCACACAAATAATCAAGAATCCCACACCAGCTGTTCCTCCAAGAATGATAGCCACAGTTTTGCCTGTATTCTGGCCTGTCCCTACACCCATAAAAATCCCCATTCACACTTACATTCAATTCAATCTCAAACAAATCAACAAAACAAACTCCAGATATTTTCAAATTTCAAAAAAGAAAACCTAAATAATCTAATCAATAATCATTATAATAATAATACCTGATGACGAAGAAGACGATGAAGAGTAAGAGGAAGATCTGGTGGGAACACCATTAGGATAATAGCTATAGCTAAAAAAACACTTGTGCAGATAAATCTGTCCGGCAAGCGAGTTTCCGCATTCAACCTGCGCCCTCTGAACCGCCTGTTTGATACACTGACCACAATCCGTGGAGCTCAAATCGCCTTCGCACTGCCCCATGGCGTAAACCTGCTGATAAGTGGTGGCGTAGAAGCCGCCGTTGGCGGTGGCGACTCCGTTCTCCATGACCGAGAACGCCGTGTCGCGCTTCAAATCGAAGCCCGTCCCCGACGCGTCGGCTCGGGAGCAGACCTTGAACAGCATTTCCAAGCCGGAAATCTGCGTGAAGCCAGAGACTTCGTAGAGGAGGTAGCATCCCTGGAGCTGGACCCTGGCGGCGGCGACTTTTCCGGCGCAGAGCTGGTCGGCGAGCGGCGGGATCTTGCTGACGCAGTCGTAGCAGGCGCCGGCGCTGAGATCACCGCGGCACTGGAAGAGGCCGGTGACGCCGCCGGTGGTGGATTTGTAGAATTTGGATTTGGAGGATTGTTGGACGAGGGAGGAGTAGAGGTTTGAGATGGATTGCGAGTAGGAACCGGTCGGATCTGAGAGACGCTGCTTCGAGCAGCCTTTGTAGACTAGAGATGAGTAATCGTTCCCGGAATTCGCAGCGGAAGTGAAATCCAGAGTCAGGAACAAGATGAAGAGGAAGAGGAAGGCCATTTCATGAAGATTGGGAGCAGAAATTGGGGACTCAAACCCTCAGATTTTCAGATGGGAAAGAGGGATTTTGGTTTGGGGGTTTTGGAGGATGTGTGCCTTTGGTTTGTTGTCCCCCTCAAACTTTTTGTTTTTTCACCTCTTCTTGTATCAAAAACAGTGCAAAGGTGGTGTGTAGTGTGCAGTGTACAAGAGCATAAAACAAGCAGTGTTTGGGTGGGTGCGGTGAAAATTGAGGGGATTTGTGTGTGGGTTGATTTTATATAGACTGGGATGATAATAAATGTTAGTATTTTAATGGAGTTATTCCGAGTGGAAAAAGAGAGAAATATTGGTCAGATTTTATGGTAATAAAAAATTTAACAACTTTGAGGTAGGGGGAAGTGCAGGGGAATCTGATTTTGTGAGTCAGGGAGCAAATTTGCGTGATGGTTTGACCAAAGTATATTAGTTAAACCCTCCCCATATGTTATTTTCAAGGGTGATGAAAGGTCGGAAAGTACAATTTAAAATTTTAAAAAGAGTACTTTATACAAAATCAGCTTTTAAGTTTTCTATCATAACTCTAACCTAAAGCGGAGGTTAAAAAATTATTAAGCGATACATGTCACTTTTAGATTGGACCACCCCACCCCTTTTTTTAAAAATAATTTTTTATTTTTAGATATGATAAATTCTTATTCATATTTTTAGAATATAGGATAGATATGAAAATCATTATGATATTTTTTATGTTATTATACAAATTCTAGAATGTTTATTTTATTTTTCGATAGGAATCGTTAAAACTCGTACAAGGTACGGGAATACATACTAGTTTACAGGTAATTATCAGTATTTACCAATTTTTTTAAATTTTATATAAAGTAAATAACATATCCTATATTATAGTAATATACTTCGTTCATTTTATATAGCAATTGATGTTAGTTTTCACTTGACAAAAATGAAACAACCACATGGTATGCCTTAAGGAGATACAAGTATGATTCATTTTTGTTTTCAAGTAAAAATTAACAGCAATGACATAGGAAAGAAAACATTCTAAATAATCAAAAATAATCAAAAAACCTTAGGTAGAAAAAATAAATCCTTTTAAAAATAAAAAAAATATTCTAGATACAAAATTAAGATATATTTCTAAAATTGAATTCTTACTTATTCTATGCCCCAAGAACATAGGATAGAAAAATCGATAAAACTAATCAAGTTTATATACTATAGGATATGCTAATTATTTTATTAAAATTAATGTATGAATTTTACAGGTAGTTATGAACAATCTAAAAAAATTCCCTAGTATACATGTCAATCTCACATTTACTTTCATCTACATGCCCAAGCACTGTTCTAAAAATCCCTTCTAGGCCCCGTCTAGGCCCCGCCTAGGCGCTGGAAAGTCCTAACCCGCCTAGGCATCCGTCTAGGACCGCCTAGGCCACCGTTTAGGCTGTCTAGGCGCTAGGCGGTCCCTCTCCGCCCAGCATCCGCCTAGCGTTTTTTAGAACATTGTGCCCAAGTATACATGATGCCAGAAAATGCCCAAGTCCTTAAAAACAAAATTAAGTATCACTTTCTAGTTTAAGTTAGACTAGTTATACTCGTCGTGTCATTAATGATTATATGAATTTAATGCTTAATTTATTTAATAAAATATGATTTTAATTTAATATAAAAAATAAAAATAACTTATTTATTAGAAAAAATTTAAATAAAATTTTACAACTTTTATAATGTGAGACAAAGCTAAAATCATTAAGATGAGCCCATTATGATTTTGATGACTAAATGATAATTTATTTATAAGAAAATATAAATACAAATTATTTTACTTAGAATCATTCAATTTCAAAAATCTTTTATTAAAATAGATAAAAAGGCAAAAATAATATAAATTCTTATAATTTTTTAATCAAATTAAATTCTTTGAAAAAAATTTAAATAAAAAATTGAAAAATAATAAGAAAATATGAAAAAAAATGAATAAAGATTGATTTTTTAATAGAAAAATAATCTTCTATATTTACATGAATAAGCCAAAAAATAAATTTAGGAAAAAATAATATACTTTTTTATGAAAATTCAATAGCGCGGTTTCTACCCGCGGGCGCGGATCCTTTGACAACATTCTGGTGTCAACTTCGGAGGTGGTTTTGACCCACTTAGAGTTGGAGTTTGAACTTGCCGTAAAAACAGGAATTGTAGATCTTCGAGTTAGCTTTCCAATGATACCAAATTCAGCTTCATCTGATCACCGTAGCTCCCGAAATAAGCGTTACAAGAAAGTGGTGTCAAAACAACTCCAAATCAACACTTGTCTTTAAAACTCTTGCAATTATTCAAATCGTGTCTTCGGTCTTCATATTACAATTATGCTCAAAACTAACCTAAACACACTCAAATATGCCTAAAGTACAAGAGTTAACCTATACTAAACTAGAGCGTATCAATGATCATTTTTTCATAAAAATTGATCATCAGTCATTAAAACACTTATTAGATCAATAATTGTCCACTCATTTGCAAAAGAAGGCCATAAGGAAGTTGTTTGGCCTTTCTTACTCAATTTTTGTACAATAAAGGGGTGGACAATAGAGTTGCAAATGCCTTATCTCGAAAAGAAGATGTTGAAGAATCTGAGTTTAAGGCTGTTTCAGTGGTGCAACCTGTGTGGTTGAGGGAAGTGCTTCACAGTTATGATCAAGATCAAGAGGCACAAGATCTTTTGGCTGCTACTGCATTACAACCTACTGAAAAATTCAGTTTAAAGGCTGGTTTGCTCAGGTACAAGAACAGAATTTATGTTGGTGCAAATGGTGAATGTAGATCGAAGATAATTACTGTCTTGCATGAAACTCTTGTTGGGGGTCACTCAGGTGTTCAAGGTACGTATCAAAGAATCAAGAGCTTATTTTTCTGGCCTAAGATGAAGTTGATGATTGAGAATTTTGTGAAAGATTGTGACAATTGTCAAAGAAACAAAGGGGAACATGTCAAGAGTCTAGGTTTGCTGCAGCCTTTGTGTGTTCCTGATGTTGCTTGGAGTCATATTTCTTTGGATTTCATTGATGGCCTTCCAAAACACAAGGAAAAGATTCTATACTAGTGGTGGTGGACCGACTTACTAAGTATGGCCATTTTATCCCACTACAACATCCTTATTCAGCCTCATCAGTTGCTCAAGAGTTCATGAGTTTTGTTTTTAAACTTCATGGATCGCCAAGTAGCATTGTATCTGATCGAGACAAAATTTTTATCAGCCATTTTTGGAGAGAATTATTCACAGCTCTGGGCACTTCCTTACATCTCTCAACTGCCTACCATCCTTAGTCTGATGGACAAACAGAGAGAGTTAATCAATGTCTCGAAAATTATTTGAGGAGCATGACTAGTGACAAGCGTGGTAAATGTGTACATTGGTTGCCAATGGTCGAATGGTGGTATAACACCAATTACCACAGTTCATTCAAAGTCACTCCATTTCAAGCCTTATATGGTACACCTCCTCCACAGATGGGAGTGGATTCTTCTTCAATAACTACAGCTGTTGTTGGAGATTGGCTCAAGGAAAGAGAGGTTATGTTCAGTGAATTGAAGAAGAATTTGCTACAGGCTAAGGCCAAGATGAAAGTAATGGCCGCTAGGAACAGAACTGAACGAGAATTCAAGGTTGGTGATTGGGTTTTTATGAAGTTGCAGCCATATAGACAAGCATTTGCGGCTGTTAGGAAGAGTCTGAAATTATGTTCTAAATTCTATGGGCCTTATGAGATTTTGGAGAGGATTGGAAGTGTTGCTTACAGGTTGAAGTTACCTCCTCAGTCTCGAATTCATCCGGTGTTCCATATCTCACAACTTAAGAAGAAGACTGGTTATGTTCAAGTCGTTAAAAATCAATTACCAGTAGTCACACATATTGGTGAACCTGTTAAAGTCTTGTCTCAAATTCTCATCTCAGTCACGGAGTGGTTGGTATTGTGGAAGAATTTGGATGCTTCTAAGGCAACATGGGAAGCTGCAGGTCACATGATTCACCAATTTCCAACATTGTTAGAAAAACAAATTGTATCATAAGTCTTGAGACAAGACTTTTAAAAGGGGGAGGAAATGTAATAAAACAGGGTTATCTGGTTTTAGTTGAGAGTTATCCGGTTTTTGTTAAGAGCGGGTAACTAACTAACCGATTACTGTTAAGAGTGGCTGAGAGTTTGTTGTAAGCACTGATGGGCTTTATTAGCTTTGTAACTCTCTGAAGGAAGAATTATCGAAGTAATGAATTGAATTCCCAATCTATTTCTCTGATTCTCTTCTCACCTCATATTCTCTTCTCACCTCATATTCTATCTGTTGATTCCCTTCTCACCTCAAATTCTATCTGATTTTCTCATCTCTTTCTCACTTTCTGAGTCAATTAGGTCAGTTTCGTGAAAATGCAATGATAAGAAACGAGTTTAATAAATTAAAATTTTAAATTCACTTTTAATCGTGCAAGATTTTAATTTTTAAAATAAAAATAAATAAAAAATAAGGCAGTAATTTGTTAATTCCTAGGAAGTAATCAAGTTTCCGGAAATTTAACTTTCCTCATTAAACCAAATGAGACTTCCCTTTTTAGAAAAGTTTATAAAAAGACCTAATTATTTAGAGAAGAATCCCATTCGACCCAAAAAAAAAATAGAGAAGAATCCCATATCAATGCCCTTTTCATTCTTTAATTTAAAAGATAATAAGTTGTAAGGGGTCAAATTAATTTATTTTAAGGAAAGTTAATAAAATGGCCTAATTAATTAGAGATGAATCGTTGTCATCACATTTATGACAAAAAATATAAAAAGACATTCAACCACATAAAAACAATCAACCACATAAAAACAAGTTTTATTTTTTGTCATAAAAAAATGTGATGGCCTAATTAATTAATTTATTTTAAGGAAAGATAATAAGTTTTTTTGATAACAACTTTTTTATGACAAAAAATATCATCAAAGACATTCAACCACATAAAAACAATCGTCATCATTGTCATCACATTTTTTTCACCATCATCACAATTTTTTGATGGCAAAAAGTGTAATAAAATATAAAAAGTGTCATGAAAATGTCTTGATGACAACTTTTTTGTTCCAAAAAGTATCATCAAAGTCATTCAATCAAATAAAAACAATCGTCATCACACATAAAAAACAAAGTTATCATCAAATATCTATTATCACGTTTAGTTTTTTAGTGTCATCAAATATGTTATCACGTATATTATCAAGCATAGACCAAATATGTGCCATCGTAAAAAATGTCATCATAAATTATAATTTTTTCTAGTGTCATAAAATGTGTCATCACATATAATTTTTTAGTATCATCATTCAAAGTGTGATTAAATATCTGTCATCACGTACGACTTTTTCGTAAATTGTCATCACTTTTTCACAAATTGTCATCAATTGTCATCACTGTTTGATGACGGTTTGATTGTCATCAACTATCATCATAAATGTCATCTCTACTTGATGACAGTTCGATTGTTATCAATCGTCATCGTTATTTGATGACGGTTCGATTGTCATCAATTATCATCGCGACTTGATGACGGTTAGATTGATTTATTTGTCATCAAAAAGGCCTTGATGACGAACAAGTGTCATCAAAAGAACCTTAATGACAAGATTTATAATTTTCAAAATTTTATTTGTACACTGATTGAACATTTTTGTCACAAAATAGAAAGTTAATGAGCCAAACCACAATTTATCTAAAATATCGATTTTTTAAAAGTAGAGTGCGTAACAATCAATATTTTATAAAATTCAAAATTATCAAAATAAAATATATGCTTGGAGCAATTTTACCTAATAATATATTATTTAGATTCTCGTGTCCTTAATTTTTTTCGGACATCAAGATATAATTTGATAGTAATATTATGTCTAGATTTGATATTTTTTTAGGTTTTCGTAACAAACAAACCACTATATAAGTTTCCATATAATGACTTAATCGAGTGTATTATTTAAGCTCAAACTCGTATGCTCTTATATCTATAAAATATTATTAACAATCAATCTGTTAAGGATATTTTATCATATTATCTTCCTCTTACATTGTTTCTATTCTAGTCTAAGATATTTTATTTATAGTAGAATATCTTGTATTTAGGGTTAAAGATATATCTTGGAAAGCAAGTCTCTCTTTTTTTATCTATATAAATATTGATCCTCTTACATTAATAAAATCATCGGTTCACATATAATCTCTATACAAACCTCCACACCCCGTAAACATATGTTTTGAGTCTGAAGATGTAGCCTGGCCGGGACAGAAGATGGAGAGGGAGGTGGCTTTTGGTTAATAATTAAGATCTTAATCTTAATTATATTACATAAGCCACCACCTCTTCATCTCTTTCACCGCCTGATTCCGCCTTCTCCGATCGTATACATATATGACAGGAATGAAGAATTGATACAATTTAACTTAACCAATAATTAATTTGAATAAATATGACACCAAAGAATTGATACATACTTAACCAATGGTTAATTTGTTATGCAAAGATTACCTTCATCATTATACACATTAGCTAGAATTTTTGTGAAGAAAATCAGTGTTATTGTAGAACTAGTACGACTTATATTATGACACGAAAGAATAATTGATACGTACTTCACCAATAAGTTGAAATATACGTACCAAAACTAGTTTTCAATGATCTAATAAATTCATTATAAAAATTAGTTAGAGCTATAAAGCTAGTTGAAATCGTAGAACTAATTATTATAGTAGTTGAGTTTTGGAAAAATAGATTTTTTCCAAAGTGTTACCCACTAATTTTGGTAAATTCAATTATTGTTTGTTAATTTTAATTTTTTAAAAGAATTAACCAATTACAATTTAGGAAATAGGTTTGTGAAATAATTTTCAACATTGTTTGTTCAATTATTGTGTGTTCATTAGCAGTTCAGCACATATTAGTCGGACACTTAGAAAAAGATATGAACATTGTTTGGTAATGTTCAACTATTTTATTGTAAAATATAAATAATTTTATATTCCACTTGATATATAAAATAAAAATATTTGAGTATTTGAAAATTAATTATTTTTTAATAAATAAATATGGTTTGTCTTATTTTTAAAAATTATTTTAAAACTGCTAAAAATTAGTACAAAAGCTTCAAAAACTAATTTTTTACATACAAAATAGCGTTTATACGAGTTGGGGCAACTAGTTGAAAAACTCCGACTAGTTTTTGATACCTAACAAACACACTCTTAGACGTTGAAAACTAAGATTGTTGAAATAAGAAGACTAGTATGTATTTTCGTATTTTGTACGGATTTTGCTTTAACAAAATATTATAAATAAAATATTTTGAGATATATATGTCAATAATGCACAATGATCATATAAATACTTAACATATAAAATTTTGAATAAATATTTATAATCACAAAATTGTAAAAGTAGTAATGTCATTATCGTTTGAACTAAAATTATTTTTTTATCGATATTATAAAGAGATATTAGTGCCCTATGCTCCACTTTATAAATTAGTTTACAAAAATGCCTTCTTATTTCCAAAGTTGCATTAATGCCCAAAACAATATTATAAGTGTCCAAAAGTATGCCCTTTCCTTTTTCTTAGAGAAATATTAAAATAATTCATTTTTTTCAAATTTGAAAATACGGAAACTATTTTCAATTTAAAACTAAATTAAAACATTTAATTCAAAGAAAACTACCCAGTAAGATTGATATCTTTTAAGATTTTTATCTTTCTCATATCCATTATATTTCTCATTTAAAGGAAATAAAATATTTCGTAACAAATTTAATTCGTTTGCAATTTCCTTTTCCTTTTTAAGTCTGTGACAAGATCATATAGACAAACTTATGGCAATAGAATAGACAAGCATGACAGTATAAAATCTAGCCCGAGTAGACTGACGGAAATCTCAACCAACTAGTATCTTTGACTTTTCTTTTATCCTTTAATAATTGGTTATTATTGTTTCCATTAGACTAATTGGTATCTTTTAAGATATTTATCTTTCTAATATTTGTGTTATATTTCTCATTTAAAGAAAACAAAATATTTCATAACAAATCTAATTCGTTTGCAATTTCCTTTTCCTTTTTAAATCCGTGAGAGGATCATATAGATGTATGGCAGTAGAATAGGCAAGTATGACAGTATAAAATCTAGCCCGAGTAGACTTTGACGGAAATCTCAACCAACTAGTATCTATTTCATATGTTTGACATTTCATTTTTCCCTTTTTACTCCTTTTTTGCGTATATACTTTAAGATCATAACCAAACCAATAAATCGCTTAATAATATCTTTTCACATGACTTTTATTTATTTATTTTTTCAATTTTCGTTTTCTGATTTTAATTCTTTCACTTTAATAATTCATTTCTAAAAAACATTACCAATTTAAATTCAAATAATTAAACAATAAAATAATGAAAAATAAAATTGCATAAATGTCAAAAATGCATGATTTGCAATTTGTTAGAATATGGGGTACTTTTGCAAATATTTTTTGTACATGGGGTACCCTGCAAATCCGCCTTATAAATTAAATTATTAAAAAAATCTTGATATTTTAAATAATTATGAGAAAAAAAAGAACAAACATATAAGATGTATAAATTAATAATATATGTGGGGTTCAACGAATTAAAATAAGCTTGATCAAACTTAAACCAACTATAATACTTTAATAAATATGGATCATATGATTATCATGTTTAAATGCGAATTTTGCATCTCAATAAGAAAGGAAATTGATGATAAGTTTTAGATAAATGCCAAATTTTCGAAACTTTCATTATCTTAGAGAACCTTCTCAATTAAAATTATATGAATCTCGTTTAAAAAATAAAAAATTTCAAGTTCACTTTATATCATGCATGTAATAAAACAGGGTTATCCGATTTTAGTTGAGAGTTATCCGATTTTTGTTAAGAGCGGGTAACTAACTACCCGATTACTGTTAAGAGTGGCTGAGAGTTTGTTGTGAGCACTGGTGGGCTTTATTAGCTTTGTAACTCTCTGAAGGAAGAATTATCGAAGTAATGATTTGAATTCCCCATCTCTTTTTGCGATTCTCTTCTCACCTCATACTCTATCTGTTGATTCTCTTCTCACCTCAAATTCTATCTGATTTTCACATCTCTTTCTCATTTTCTGATTCAATTAGGTCAGTTTCAAGACAAATTTGGTATCAAAGCCCTCCAGATCCGACGAAAATGGCGGAAGGTACTCGTCTGAAGTCCATGGAATCACAGATTTTGCAGCTGCAACATTTTACGGAGAATACAGAACAATTTATACAAGAAACTCGGCTGAACCAGGATGGTCATCAAAAAGCATTCGAAGAACTTGGCGCTTAACAACAACGATCGTTAGAAGAATTTGGTCGAAAAACTGAGGGCCAATTCAAAGAATTGGTGGACTTGATGAGTTCGCTAAGGACGATTGTGATGGGAAGCCAATCTGTAGATACGACAGAGGGAAATCGGAATTTAGGTTCCACTCGGCTTCAACCAGATCCAGCAACACCAATAGTTGGAATTGGGGGAAAAGGACTTCTTGGTTCGGGATCCAAGTTGTTGACTGGGAGTTCCAACAAGGATACAGCAAAAGATACGACGAAGTATGGGAAATTTTCACTTCCGAATCAAGATTCTGGTGAACGGAGTTCTTCGTGGGGATCGAAGATTTGAGGTAACAGATTTTCGAAGATTGATTTCCCAAGTTTCGATGGCAACAAACCAAGAAGCTGGCTCCGAAAGTGTGAGAAGTATTTCGCAATCTTTGCAATTGAGGAAGCCCAGAGGATTGAAATTGCGCCTATGTATGTTCAAGGAAGGGCAGACGTGTGGCTTCAAGGGTTCTTGATGCAACGATCTGAAGTGACTTGGGAGGAATTCAAGGATGCCGGCTACATCAGATTTGGACAAAGACAGGGCCCTCACATTGTGGAGGAGTTCAATAAACTTGAACAGAAAGACGATCTTGAAGATTACAATGAGCAGTTTGAGGACTTGAGAGCATGCATGCTGGGGTATAATTCTCATCTTCCAGAATCTTATTTCATTTTTAGTTATGTTAGTGGTTTGAGAAATGAGATAAAAGCTTTGGTGAAATTGAGTCGTCCGACAACTTTGGTCGAGGCCTTTGAACAAGCAAAGTTGCACAACAAGGTTGTGCAAGCCATTGTTAATTTGAGCAAACCTTCATGGAAGGCTAATGTCAATACTTCTGGTGCCACTAGGAGTGTTAGTGGATATCCCAGAACCAATTTAGCAAATCCTGTGTCCAACATTGTTGTTCCTTCGATTAAACCACGAGGAACTCAAGGTTCTAATAGTTCAGAAACAAGAGAAGCTAGGAGGGTGGCTGGTTTTTGCTATAAATGTGGTGACAAGTATTATGTGGGACACAAGTGCAAGACTCAAACGTTGCATAGTTTGCTCGCTGAGCAGGTTGGAGAGATGGATCAGGAGGAATTCAGAGAAGCTGAAACTGAGGAAGAAGAATCAACTTTGGAAGGAAGAGAGTCTGCTCCAGAGGTTTATGTTCATGCCATCACTGGGAGTGGTCCTTTGAACACTGTTAAGATCAAGGGAGCAGCTAAGGGGAAGAGTTTGACCATACTAGTGGATAGTGGAGCTACTCACAGCTTCATTGATCCAAGAGTGGTTAAGAATACTTCATCTCAGTTGCAAGAGGCTTCTACTATGGAAATTTCAGTTGCAAATGGAGACAAGATGTATAGCCAGCATGTGTGCAAGAATTTTAGTTGTAGGATGCAAAACCATGAGTTTTTCTTTGACTTAAGGGTGCTCAAATTGGGAGGACGTGATTTAGTTCTTGGTGGGGACTGGTTAAGGAGATTTAGTCTGATGCTCTTTGATTTCAAGGCACTTAAAATTTCTTTCCTTAAGGAAGGCAAGCAGGTTGAATTGAGAGGGATCACAAAGGAAGCTAGTTTGAAAAGTATAAGTGGCATGAAATTGCATAAGTTGCTCAGAAAAGGGATGCCGATGCTTATCACATAGGTAGCTCAATTGTTTTCATTAAAGAAGGTTTCTACTCAGGTTCCTGAGGAAGTGAGCAGGTTGTTAGATCAGTATAAGGACGTGTTTGCTGAGCAAAAGTCATTGCCACCAGAGAGAGGCCATGAGCACTCTATTCCTCTCAAAGCTGGTGCATGACCGGTTTGTTCTCGACCATACCGGTATCCCTATTTCCAAAAAAATGAAATCGAGAAACAAGTCTAGGAGATGCTCAAGTCTGCCATAATTAGGCCAAGTCAGTCACCATTTGCTTCACTTACACTATTGGTTAAGAAAAAAGATGGTACTTGGCGTTTTTGCGTTGATTATAGGCAACTGAATAACATCACAATTAAAGATAAGTTTCCCATACCTCACATTGAGGAGTTGCTTGATGAGTTAAATGGAGCCTGCATATTTTCAAAGTTAGATTTGAGAGTTGGATACCACCAGGTCAGAGTGTGTGAAGCTGACATTCCAATGACTGCTTTCAGGACTCATAATGGGCATTATGAGTTTAAGGTTATGCCGTTTGGATTAACGAATTCTCCTCCTACTTTTCAGTCTATGATGAATGATGTGTTTGGAAATTTTTTGAGGAAGTTTGTCTTGGTGTTTTTCGATGACATACTTGTATATAGTCGATCTCGTCATCAACACATTCAGCATTTGGAAGCTGTATTGCAGGTTTTGAGGAGTAATAAGTTGTTTGCTAAGAAGTCAAAGTGTGAATTTGCTTGCCAACAAGTGGAGTATCTTGGCCACATTATTTCAGGGGCAGGAGTGGCTACTAATCCAAGAAAAGTGGAGGCTATGTCGTCATGGCCTATTCCAAAAAATGTCAAGGCCATAAGGGGATTTCTGGGTTTGACAGGGTATTATAGGAGGTTTATTAGGGGGTACGGGATGATTGCTAAGCCATTGACTGAGTTGTTGAAACGGGATGCTTTTTGTTGGTCAAATGCTGCAGATCAAGCGTTTCAGATTTTTAAAACTGCAATGACTGAAGCACCAGTGTTGAGCAGGCCGGAGTTTTCAAAGTCTTTTGTGTTAGAGACAGATGCTTGTGATAGGGGTGTTGGGGTTGTGTTGATGTAAGAGGGACGTCCTATTGCTTTCATTAGTCAGGCTATTAAGGATGAGCACAAGCATCTTTCAACTTATGAAAAAGAATTATTAGTTGTGGTTTTGGCTGTAGATAGATGGCGACATTATTTGGAGCATGATCATTTTTTCATAAAAACTGATCATCAGTCATTAAAACACTTATTAGATCAATAATTGTCCACTCATTTGCAAAAGAAGGCCATAAAGGAGTTGTTTGGCCTTTCTTACTCAATTTTGTACAAGAAAGGGGTGGACAATAGAGTTGCAAATGCCTTATCTCGAAAAGAAGATGTTGAAGAATCTGAGTTTAAGGCTGTTTCAGTGGTGCAACCTGTGTGGTTGAGGGAAGTGCTTCACAATTATGATCAAGATCAAGAGGCACAAGATCTTTTGGCTGCTACTGCATTACAATCTATTGAAAAAATCAGTTTAAAGGCTGGTTTGCTCAGGTAAAAGAACAAAATTTATGTTGGTGCAAATGGTGAATGTAGATCGAAGATAATTGCTGCCTTGCATGAAACTCTTGTTGGGGGTCACTCAGGTGTTCAGGGTACGTATCAAAGAATCAAGAGCTTATTTTTCTGGCCTAAGATGAAGTTGATGATTGAGAATTTTGTGAAAGATTGTGACAATTGTCAAAGAAACAAAGGGGAACATGTCAAGAGTCCAGGTTTGCTGCAGCCTTTGTGTGTTTGTTAGAAGATGGAAGCTTGAGTTTTGATGGTTCTAGAGTCAGTGACCCTATGTTTGCAAGTCGAGTCGGGGACTTGGCAAAGTCACTGACATTAACAGCTGGCAGAGCGATCTATTTACGAAAGGTGCGCACAGATCTTGTGCGTTTAAATTCAAGACAGTTGTGTGTTTTATTTTAGGAGAAGATCATCAAAAGAGTGTTAAAATCAAGATGAAGATAATTGAGATTCTCCTAGAATATTCGAGTATGCACACAATCGTTTATTTGGAAAGATTTGTAAAAGATTAAGTGTATATTGTTTTCCTAATCGAATGGAAAATAATATACATGAGATCTCTCTTACCTTAGTTTAAATACTCGTTTTGTTTAGGAAAATAGTAAGACTTTAGTGCTGAATTTTCATTTTGTGTGTAAGAAAGAAAGAGTGTGCTTGTGCGTGGGATTCGTACAAGTGGTGAGTCAAGAGATCTTAGGCACAACGTGAGATTGAGAGTGTGAGTGCAAAGGTAGAGCGTGGTTCAAGGGTGTGGGATTCATTTTTGTACACGGGAGAGCTTTGTAATTACTCAAGAAATCAATAGAGCGAGTCTAAGGACTCTTGAAATCCGACCAAGTGATAAACTTGGAAGGGAGTGGTTTTTCTCTAAGTAAACTAATCGAATGGAAAATAATATACATGAGATCTCTCTTACCTTAGTTTAAATACTCGTTTTGTTTAGGAAAATGGTAAGACTTTAGTGCTGAATTTTCATTTTGTGTGTAAGAAAGAAAGAGTGTGCTTGTGCGTGGGATTCGTACAAGTGGTGAGTCAAGAGATCTTAGGCACAACGTGAGATTGAGAGTGTGAGTGCAAAGGTAGAGCGTGGTTCAAGGGTGTGGGATTCATTTTTGTACACGGGAGAGCTTTGTAATTACTCAAGAAATCAATAGAGCGAGTCTAAGGACTCTTGAAATCCGACCAAGTGATAAACTTGGAAGGGAGTGGTTTTTCTCTAAGTAAACTAGTTGGTTTACGAAGAGTTTCCACTATACATCGCTTGTCAGTGACCAATTGGTAACATTTATTTTACTGCTTGATTATTCCGCTGCTTTATCACTCAAAGTCGACGACTTCGTAGGAGTCGCCGACTCGTCCCAGTACTAACGATCCTACAATTAGTATTAGAGCCAATACTCTAGATTGTGTTTTTAGTACTTTTACTGCAGAAATATGGCGTCCACCAACACCTCTGTGAATGACTCCTTCTGGAAGCCTCCAATTCTCAAAGTTGGATAGTACGATTGGTGGATTGAACAAATGAAAAGTCACATCTGCTCTCTAGACGGTCAGTTGTGGAAAGTGATTGAATTAGGTCAGGAAACCTTTCTTGGAAAGGATGGAAAGATAGTAAAAACCACTGTTGAGTACGATGATGTTGATTTCATGAAACTTGAAAAGAATGCTAGAGCAAAAAAGGTCCTTCATCATGCTCTCACCGACGGTGACCTCAAAAAGGTCATCGGGTACAAGACTGCAAAGGAAATTTGGGATGCTCTAAAAAGACTTTATCAAGGATGCGACTCTGCCCTAGCTCGGACCCTACTCAGACGGACCCGAGAAGTCCTAGACCTTGGAGACCCCCTTGGATTAGGACTTAGTATCATTTATGTATTATTTATATTATTATTTCTATTTCCGTCATTTACATTCCGTCTTTACTATTTTGGACGTGTGTTCTCTTATGCTTAAGAGACCGGCCCATTAAGCTATCATAAGGCCCATTAGGCCATTAGGGTTAGATTACAACTTTTTATTTTTAGCAGTTACTATTATTAGTATTATGGGCTTGGATGTTGGGCCTAGCATGTTGCTAACCCTAATCCAGCCCATTTAGAACTAGGG
This sequence comes from Fallopia convolvulus, assembly GCA_964016875.1. NCBI lineage: Eukaryota > Viridiplantae > Streptophyta > Magnoliopsida > Caryophyllales > Polygonaceae > Fallopia > Fallopia convolvulus. Next base: position 48,588,247 of record OZ024731.1, on the reverse strand, counting down.
TTTTGTGTGGCCTCCTCTATATAAAGGAGCCACACCCCCTCTTATTAATTACGTCCAATTTGAGTAGCCAAAGCTTGAGTCGAGAATCTCCTCCCTTTGTCCCGGGAGTAACCCCTTTCTATCCCTTTTTCCCTCGCCCTTGATTCTGCCTCGCCCAACCCTCGTTCCGACGAGCATTAGAGGCCCGCGAGTCCACTTTCGTGGTCTCGTATTTATCCGGTTACACTTGTCGGAGAAGATCCGGACGTTTCGAGCCTATATCCGCCCTTGCCGAGCGAGGGTCGCATCAAGTGGTATCAGAGCTTAGGCGGTTCGAACGGACCCTTCTCCGTCCCTTCAAAAAAAAAACGTCGACTTCTGCCCAGATTTCGGCCACAAAAAAATTTATTTCTCTGCAATTTTTTTCCATATTACTATAGGTCTTTTCGATACGAGTCCGGGCATATATTATTTGTCCAAAACGGACGTCGTTTGCCCCTCCAAAAGGCCGAAATACCAACCAGCCAGCGCGCCGGAACGCACCAGCGTGCCGAGGATCCGAGTCTGGCACAGCAACGTCGCTGCAGCAGTGTGCCGACAACGTGCCAGTACCGCGCCGAAGACGCACCAGCAGCGCGCCACACCGTGCCGGAGGATCCAGCCCGCGCATCCCCGAACCAGCAAGCCTTTTTTCGGAAACCCTAGATCTTTCCGAAGATTGTGTTGGTTGTGATTTGGGCATATCTTTTGTTATCTTATTTTATTTTATTTATTTTTGATTTTTTTCTTCCTTTTGTAAAAGATCTTGATTATAAAAGATCTTCTAGTTACTTTTATTTTTAGGATAGATTTTATTATTTTCCGTTTTTAACGGGATCTTTCGGATTGTGGAAGATCTCGTAATATTGTAAAAAAAAAAGATTGAAAAAGAAAAAAAAAACCGAGAGCCAAGCCATGTCTTGGACTTGCTCGGTCGTATGGGACGATTCGGACTCTTGGGATCGGCCTCGTCGACGAGTCAACACTCGTCCCTATAGGCCGCTTCCGAGGGACGATCCGGATTGGATTCCACCATATAGACTCCCGGAGAATCGGGCCCGCTATTACGGCGAAACTCCAAAACCCCGACGTCGATCATACGTTGAACGGGATTGGAGTCCGCCACCTCGGCGTCCGAAACCCCGATACGAAGAGCGGGATTGGAGTCCGCCGCCTCGGCGCACGCGTACCCGATACGATGAGCGGGATTTGAGTCCGCCACCTCGGCGACCACGTTCCCGATACCGCACCTCGGAGGCCCAAAGGCCTCCCCCGGCCCGCGCATCACAAGCCCCTAGCGCCGACACTCCGACCCTTTCCGAGAACCATCGGCGCACACCCTATGCCATGACCGCGGAGCAACGGATCGCGGAGCTCGAGCGCCTTCTTGCCGAGGCCAACCGAGAGGCTCAACCGTGGCCGGCACCCCACGTGCCTTCGCACACATCAAGTCCAGCGACGTCGGCGCCCATCCTTAGCGAGGTTCCAAGCGACGTGCCGAGACACGAGTCGAGTCCAGCGCCGGACGAGGTCCCTACCGAGGCCCTTGCCGAGGTCGTTACCGAGGCCCTTTCCGAGGTTCTTCCCGAGGATCCTCCCGAGGTTCTTCCCGAGGTCCTCCCTGATTCCGACGCTGACATCGAGCCCAAGCTCGCGCCTGCCCCTGTGTCGACACCATCTTTACTCGAGACTACACATGTCGATGGCAAGGCTTTGTTGAGATCGTCGCCTTCTTCCCTTTTCCGACACACGTCGAAGCGAGGACGCTTCGAAGCTAAGCGGGGGAGAATGATGCTACTCTGCCCTAGCTCGGACCCTACTCAGACGGACCCGAGAAGTCCTAGACCTTGGAGACCCCCTTGGATTAGGACTTAGTATCATTTATGTATTATTTATATTATTATTTCTATTTCCGTCATTTACATTCCGTCTTTACTATTTTGGGCGTGTGTTCTCTTATGCTTAAGAGACCGGCCCATTAAGCTATCATAAGGCCCATTAGGCCATTAGGGTTAGATTGCAACTTTCTATTTTTAGCAGTTACTATTATTAGTATTATGGGCTTGGATGTTGGGCCTAGCATGTTGCTAACCATAATCCAGCCCATTTAGAACTAGGGTTTTGTGTGGCCTCCTCTATATAAAGGAGCCACCCCCCCTCTTATTAATTACGTCCAATTTGAGTAGCCAGAGCTTGAGTCGAGAATCTCCTCCCTTTGGCACGGGCGTCACCCCTTTCTATCCCTTTTTCCCTCGCCCTTGATTCTGCCTCGCCCAACCCTCGTTCCGACGAGCATTAGAGGCCTGCGAGTCCACTTTCGTGGTCTCGTATTTATCCGGTTACACTTGTCGGAGAAGATCCGGACGTTTCGAACCTAGATCCGTCCCTTGCCGATCGAGGGTCACATCAGATAGGATCATAAGTCTCGAAAGAGAGTATGAAAATATTTTCAAGGAAAGGGTGAGTCTCTCCGTGACTACCACTCGTGGTTCCAGACTCTTGTCAACCAACTGGAATTTCTGGGAGAGAAGCTTCCTCAGTGGAAGCAAACCAACAAGTTGATCTCTGGATTGAACAAAAGTTGGGACAACATTGCTTCGTCCCTTCTCACTCAAAAAGAAACCAAGTCGCTGACCTTGGAGGACCTTGTTGGTCAACTCACTATGTATGGAGGTATTCATCAAAGAAGAGTTGAAAGACTCGAATCAGAGAAAGTAAAGAACATTGCTCTCAAGGTTGAAAGAGCCTTTGATTTTGCTCAGGGAGACGATGACACTGATGGAGTAGATGAGGATGTGGCTCTCATTTCTAAGGCTATGAAGAGACTGTGGATTCATAACAAGGCTCCCTCAAAGGCTCCTAAACCAATCAAGGAAGGGAAGGACATGAAGGATGTCATTTGCTATCAATGTCAGGGCAAAGGACACTTTGCCAAACACTGTCCTAAAAGAAAAAGTGGAGAAACAGGTAAAAGCATGATGGCAACTTGGGACATGTCCGATGATGATGATGAGATAGCAGCAGCAATAGGAAAGTGTTGCATGGCCATCGAAGATAAATCTTCCCAAGAGGTAAATGACTCTGAACTTTCAACTCTTTTGTCCAAAAAATCTAGAGAACAGTTGGTTGCTATCATTGAAAAACTTGGAACTCAGGTCACTGAGTTAAGAGAAAAGTTGGAAGATAATGAAGAAACAATCTCCAATCTCTTCGATGATAACAAACATTGGTCCTCTAAAGCAATCGAGCTTGAAAAGATTTCATCTCCTAAGTTAGTAACCTGTGAATCATGCTCAGAATCAAAGATCCAAGTCACTGACTTGCAAAAATAAGTCAATGACTTAGAAAAACAAGTCACTGACCTAGAAGGTGAAAGACTCATGCTCAAACTGGGTAGTGCTAAGTTATCTAGTGAGTTAGAAAATTTTAAAATCGAAGATGAGACAAAAGAAAGAAATGGTTGGATGAGTTTGTTGCTGAAAAGGCCCAAGAGGTCAAAAATGATTACAAAAGGAAGTTTGTGAAGGAGGTATACAAATCTGGAATTGGCTTTGTTCGTGCACCCAATACTCAGGGTACCAAGGCTGCTCCCCTCTCATCTAAAGGCAAAACCCCTATGTGTAGTGACAATGCAAGTTGTTCTACACATGTGGTGGCTAAGCCTGATAAAGGGAAGCAACAGTGGTATCCTGATCAAAAGGTGCCCAACATATGGCAAAGACAGGTCCAGAACTCGGCTCCTTCACAAATTGACTTTCAATCTCGCATCAATAACAAACCCATCTATCCGGGCTATAACAAATACGTTGCCCTAAAGTCTCATAGGACATGCTGGTACTGTGGCAAGCCTGGTCACTATCAACATGATTGTCACAAGAAGGCAAGAGATGATGAAAATGCAAGGTCACAGACTCTGAGTGCTAGTCATGACAGATCCACTGTCACTGACTGTCCTCCAGGATCTGTGTGTGCTAGTTGTGACAAATGTTGTTCTAATACTGTTTATGTTGCCAAACCCAGAGGAGTCAAACAACTCTGGGTTCGTAAGAACTAATTGTTTCAATACAACTTGAAGTGGGTGACCAGGAGCCCTGGTTCATTGATAGTGCATGCTCAACTCATATGTCGGGAGATCCCAGGGATTTCGTCTCACTTCAAGAATACAAGGGAGGTAAGATTACCTTCGGCAACAACAGTAAAGGTGGTATTTCTGGTATAGGTATAGTAAGATTTTCAGATAAGCTAACCATAGACAATGTGAATCTTGTTGATAATCTTAGTTTCAAGTTATTGAGTGTCTCTCAAATCTGTGCTAATGGAAAATATCAAGTTGTGTTTGATAAGAATGGATGTCAGGTACAAGAAATTAGTTCAGGCAAGATTCTTCTGAAAGGGATATGTGAAAACAATCTATATAAGGTGGACCCCTGTTTTGAGCCTGAAGAAAAACTGTGTCTTAGAACAGTCACAGATGTCGCCGACCTCTGGCACAAGAGATTTGGTCATGCGAGTTTTCAACTTCTCGACAAGCTACATAAGAAAGAATTGGTCAGAGGATTACCTAAGATTGTTCCAAACAAGCATGAAGTTTGTGAGACTTGTATGAGAGGTAAGCAAGTAAAGTCTTCCTTCAAATCCAAAAATGAGGTAAGTACCACTAGACCTTTAGAACTCATTCATATTGATTTATGTGGTCCCATGCGAGTCCAAAGTCGTGGAGGAAATAGTTATATCTTTGTCATTGTTGATGATTTTTCACGGTACACTTGGACTATTTTTCTGTCTTCTAAAGATCAGGTATTTGAAGAGTTTGAAGCATGGGTGAAGAGTGTTGAGAAAAAGCTTGGAGTTTCACTTGTATCATTCAGATCAGATCATGGAATAGAATTTGACAATTCTGAATTTCTATCTTTTTGCAAGAAAAATGGCATAAGTCACAATTTCTCAGCGCCAAGAACTCCTCAACAGAATGGCATTGTTGAGAGGAAAAATCGTGCCTTGGAGAACATGTCACGGACTATGCTCATTTTAAGTGGTCTTCCGAGAAATTTCTGGGGTGAAGCCATTAATGCATCATGCTATGTGATGAATCGTGCTATGCTTCGTCCACTTCTTGGAAAAACTCCATATGAGCTTCTTAGAGGAGTTAAACCCAGTGTCGCCCACCTGCGTACCTTTGGATGCAAATGCTATGTCCACAACAATGGGAAAGATAGTTTGGGAAAATTCGATCCAATGAGTGAGGTTGGGACTTTTGTAAGATACTCCCCTCATAGCAAAGCCTACAAAGTGTTTAATAAAAGGACCAGAAGAATTGAAGAAAGTGTTCATGTGGTGTTTGATGAGAACAATATGGGAGGATCAATGATTAAAGACCTCGATGATGGTGATCGAGGATACTATTTGGTTCAAGATGACTCTCTTCCAGTGTCTACTAAAGAATCAACAGTCAGTAACAACACTGGAGTTACCGACTCAAACAATACAGGGGGAAGTAGTCAAATTCAAAGTTCAAGTGATAGTGAATCTGATAATGAGAAAATACCTGATAGGAGCTCAAGCGTGGAGAACTCAGAAGAAGATTATGAGAGAACGCCTCAGACTCAAGTCGGTGACCTGACAGAGATACAGGGTCAGGAACTATCAATAGAAAAGTGCTCACCCTGTCACTAACATCCGCACTGATTTCTCAAAAGGTGTGCAAACCAGATCTTCTCTGAACAATTTCTTTGCTTTAAATGCTTTCATCTCAATGTTGGAGCCTAAGAATGTTGAACAAGCGTTGCAAGATTCGGATTGGGTTAGTGCCATGCAAGAGGAACTTCATCAGTTTGAGAGAAATAAGGTTTGGCATTTGGTCCCAAGGCCAAAAGGAAGATCTATGATTGGAACACGATAGGTGTTCAGAAATAAGCTGGATGATGAAGGAAATGTGGTCAGAAATAAAGCAAGGCTGGTAGTAAAGGGATACAATCAGTAGGAGGGCATGTACTATGATGAGACGTTTGCTCCAGTGGCTCGTCTTGAAGCTATACGGTTGCTCATTGCCTATTCTGCTCATCATGGATTCAAGCTACAACAAATGGATGTCAGGACTGCATTCTTGAATGGATATCTAAAAGAAGAAGTTTATGTTGAACAGACTCCGGGTTTTGAAGATGTCGCCCACCCGGATCACGTCTACAAATTGGACAAAGCACTCTATGGATTGAAGCAAGCCCCACGTGCTTGGTATGATCATTTGTCTCAGCTCTTGATTCAACATGGATATGTTCGAGGAAAAGTTGACAAGACTCTGTTCTTGTTAAGAGAAGGAAATCACACACTAGTTGTTCAAGTCTATATCGATGACATCATCTTTGGCTCAACAGAGTATAAGTTAGTAAAGAAGTTCGTTGACCTCATGTCTAGTGAATTTGAGATGAGTATGGTTGGCGAGCTTAAGTTCTTTTTGGGACTTGAAGTTGTTCAAAGTGAGGATGGAACACGAGTTCATCAAAAAAAGTATCTTAGAGAATGTGTTAAGAAGTTCAGACTGGAGAATGCTATACCATTTGATACTCCCATGTCGCCGACTACCTCACTTGGAAAAGATGACAAGGACCTTGAGGTCAATGCTACTATGTACAGGGGTATGATTGGATCATTGCTATATCTCACTGCAAGCAGACTGGATATTGTGTTTGGAGTCTGTCTATGTGCTAGGTTTCAAGCCGATCCAAGAGAGTCCCACTTGAAAGCTGTTAAAAGAATCATTCTCTATCTTAAGGGGACTGACAATCTGTGTTTATGGTATCCAAGAGGATTTGTTTTTGAGCTTGTCGACTACACGGATGCTGATTTTGCTGGAAACCGAGTTGATAGAAAAAGCACTTCAGGGATGGCTCAATTTCTTGGGCCTTGTCTTGTCTCATGGGGATCTAGAAAGCAAAATTATGTGGCTCTATCAACAGCAGAAGAAGAGTACATCGCTGTTGCAGCGTGTTGTTCGCAACTATTGTGGATCAAGCAACAAGTCAGTGACTATGGTGTGCAGTGTGGGTTAGTGCCCATACTATGTGACAACACTAGTGTGATCAACATTTTAAAGAATCCGGTGCAACATTCAAAGACTAAACACATTGAGATAAGGCACCGCTTTCTTCGAGATTGTGTGAAAAAAAGGCATGGTCACTATGGAATTCTGTAGAACAACTGATCAAAGAGCAGACATCTTCACAAAGGCCTTGAATCGTGAACCCTTTGAACAACTTTGCATGGAATTAGGTATGATCTCTCTTAAATGATCTATTTCCCTACATAAATTCCCTCAATGATTGGCTAGAATTGATTGCTTTACATATGCTTGGAAATCATGCTCGTATGGTATAAGTCTTAGACATACTTGATAGACATCATATTTAGGAAACCCCATGCAATTTAATTGTCAATGACTTTCACCACATTCAGTATATATGTGCAATTTGTTTTGAGCTCTTTGTTCTGGCCCAAAAGAATCAACTTGATGATCCTAACCCTCTTTATAAGCCCAAATGATAGGTTGATTCTAAAACATGTCCCTAACCTATCATGTTTGAGAGTCTCTATGAGCCCATCTTTTATTATTTTTATTAAACGGAGACTTATCATCATGATCGACAAATCTTCAAAAATAAAATTTTACTTGGTTCTCTTTGGCACTCCCTGTGCAAACCCATCACCAAGTAAGTTCTTAAAAGAGAAAGTCATGTGTGGACAAAAGTCATGGATATACGAAAATAACAAGTCTTGTGGTAGAAGTCGCCGACGTGCTCAAGGTCAGTGATTGCAATCTCTGGCGCGAGAAAAAGATCATGGCTTAACAATATCTATTTAAATTGGAAAGTGGATTTCAAAAGAGAGGAAAGAGAAGATTTTGTGATTTGACAACTTCCTTAATGATGGAAGTGGATTCCTTTATTATGCCTCAACCGTCAATCTTAAAGGTACACTCTTCTCAATCCTTTTCTCTCTCTCAACTTCTACTCTCTCTCTCTCTCTCTCTTTCGAACCCGAAAACCTCAAACCTTCATCCTTCTCTAATGACGTCTCCCTCCAACTCCGATCTTCTTGCCTCTCCCAAAACCAAAATCGACAGCCCTGAATCGGCAAAGAAGAAGATTCTCGCACTTTTCGGCGACGATTTTCTTTGAGCTCTTTTGTCCGGGGAATCGTCTTCCTCCACTGTCCTTCCAACCTCCATGGAACCCCAACCCCAAAACCTCATTCCTCCACAGAACCAAAATTCGAACCCCTCTCCTCCAAAATCAACGCCCTCATCCCTTGTTACTACTGAAAAACTCCAAAATCCCCTTCCTCAAATCGAAACCGAACCCTAACCGCTTCACCAGAGTCTAGAAAAACGCGCCAAACGGCCAACCAATGGTTCTTCCAGAAACTGGTGAATCCTCCTTACCAAAATCCCCAAACCCAGAGATTGTAGAGGAAGAGAGAGTGAAGACTCCGATTATGGGGTCAATGGATTTTGAGGAAACAAAGAATATAGTCGGGTCGTTTGGAGAATAGAAAGAAGAAGAGGCTGCTGAAAAGGAGAACCAACGGCTATCTCCTCAAGGAAAGGATGTCAATGACTCCTCTAAAGTCTTCGACATTGATGCTGATGCTGAGAATGCTGACAAGGTGGCTGACAAAGATCCTTCTCGAAAGGAACCAACAAACAACTCTGAAGAAGGTACTCCCTCTGATCCCATCTTGGTTTCTAAGAAATCAAATTATGGTGAGTCTGTTAAGAAAAATCTGGAAAAAGACCTCTTTGGAGATGACTCTGAGTTACTCAAAGATGATGAGATAGAAATGCCCCCTCCATTTCGTCCTAAGACTAGATCTACTAGTGCTAAAGCCTCGGCAGAGGCTCTTAAAGCCAAAAAGAGCAAGGGGTTGGAAACCCCTGAGGCTGCCTCAGAGGGAGGTGACTCTTCCTTCTCTGAGAAAGTCACTAAGAAGAAAAGGGGAAGATCTCCTAAGTCTGCTGTTGGGTCTAGTAAAAAGAGTAAGAAGTCAAGTGTGAGCATTGATATGTCGTCTAGTGATTTCACTAAGGATCTTTGTGGGATGAAAATTTTATGAAGGAGTTCAAATTGACCAAGGTTCTTGACTGGTTGAAAAAGCAGAAGTGGTATAAGTTAATTCAGGGGGAACATGAGTACAATCCTTTGATGGTTAAGATGTTTTATGAAACTCTGGTGATTGAAGATACATGAAATATGACCATAGGAAGGTACACCATAGACAAGAAGACGTATTCCTTCACTAGCAAGGATGTCAGTGACATTCTGGAGATTCCTCATGAAGGTTTTGCTGAGTACTACAAAGGAGGTTGGCCTGAAGGGGTTGATGACCGTGAGATCATTAAAACTGTCACTGACAGTGATGATAACTTCACTAGCCCTTATCTGGTCAACAAGATGGGAGTCGAGAAGAAGGTGATGTTCAATTACCTCATCAGCAACCTGCTGCCACGGGAACTCAAGAGGAATACTGCTTCTATTCAAGATCTGCTGGTCATGGACATGATCTTCCGAGGGAAGAAGATTAACATGTCACGTCTAATGATGCTTCACATGAAGCATGTGCTTGAAACTGTTAAGCATGCTCTTCCCTATGGATCGCTGATTGCTCTGATGATGTATGAGCATAAGGTCTATGTGGATAGCCGTGTTGCTGTCCTCAACACTAGAGTCCTCAACAAGGAGATGATCAGAAAGTTTGGTTGGAACTGGGTTGATGGTCAATCGATACTAAAGACATCTGAGGTCAGTGACAAGGGAAATCAAGAAGAAGGACAAAAATCTGCTCTGGTGAATGATGAACTGAAGGAAATAAGGGAGCATAACATGATTCTGAAGGGGATGATAGAGAAGCTACAGAATATGGTCGGCAATGCACTGTCAAAGTTGGATGCAATAGATGAGAGGCTCAATGACTTTGGAGCCTGATGTCAGTGACTGTCGTACACTCATGACCTTCTCTATCCCTTTCCTCTTTCCTTGCCACATTATTCCTCCACTTTACAAGACTTTTTAGTTCAATTTGGTTGTAACGTATTTCTGGATTGTGTGTGTTTTCATCGTACTTTTATTTTGCTATGGTGGATGACTCTCTATGAATGCTTTGATATTATGCTTTAAGTTTCCATATTTGCCTCTGTTTTTCTTTTCTAGTTTTAGCAATCTTTTTGATGATGCCAAAAGGGGGAATTAACTGGGGGAATAGATTTATAAGGGGGGGGGTCAAAATACTGAAATCATGTGGTTACTAAGCTTAGGGGAACGTTTTGTGGTTTTTGTGCTTTGCTCTATCTACTATGTTGTTTTTGTATGTTGGATAGTTTTTATCATAACAGGTTGTTTGTCACCATCAAAAAGGGGGAATTTGTTAGAAGATGGAAGCTTGAGTTTTGATGGTTTCAGAGTCAGTGACCCTATGTTTGCAAGTCGAGTCGGCGACTTGGAAAAGTCACTGACATTAATAGATGGCTGAGCGATCTATTTACGGAAGGAGCGCACAGATCTTGTGCGTTTAAATTGAAGACAGTTGTGTGTTTTATTTTAGGAGAAGATCATCAAAAGAGTGCTAAAATCAAGATGAAGATAATTGAACAATTCATACAAGAAACTCGATTGAAACAGGATGGTCATCAAAAAGCAATCGAAAAACTTGGTGCTTAACAACAATGATCGTTAGAAGAATTTGGTCGAAAAACTGAGAGCCAATTCAAAGAATTGGTGGACATGCTGGGTTCGCTAAGAACGATTGTGATGGGAAGCCAATCTGTAGATATGGAAGAGGGAAATCGGAATTTAGGTTCCACTCAGCTTCAACCAGATCCATCAACACCAATAGTTGGAATTGGGGGAAAAGGACTTCTTGTTTCGGGATCCCAGTTGTTGACTAGGAGTTCCAACAAGGATACAACAAAAGATACGACGAAGGATGGGAAATTTTCACTTCCGAACCAAGATTCTGGTGAACAGAGTTCTTCGTGGGGATCGAAATTTTGAGGTAACAGATTTCCGAAGATTGATTTCCCAAGTTTCGATGGCAACAAACCAAGATGCTGGCTCCGAAAGTGTGAGAAGTATTTCGCAATCTTTGCAATTCAGGAAGCCCACAGGATTGAAATTGCGGCTATGTATGTTCAAGGAAGGGAAGACGTGTGGCTTCAAGGGTTCTTGATGCAACGATCTGAAGTTACTTGGGAGGAATTCAAGGATGTCGTCTACGTCAGATTTGGACAAAGACAGGGCCCTCACATTGTGGAGGAGTTCAATAAACTTGAACAGAAAGACGATCTTGAAGATTACAATGAGCAGTTTGAGGACTTGAGAGCATGCATGCTAGGGTATAATTCTCATCTTCCAGAATCTTATTTCATTTCTAGTTATGTTAGTGGTTTGAGAAATGAGATAAAAGCTTTGGTGAAATTGAGTCGTTCGACAACTTTGGTCGAGGCCATTGAACAAGCAAAGTTGCACAACAAGGCTGTGCAAGCCATTGTTAAGTTGAGCAAACCTTCATGGAAGGCTAATGTCAATACTTCTGGTGCCACTAGGAGTGTTAGTGGATATCCCAGAACCAATTTAGCAAATCCTGTGTCCAACACTGTTGTTCCTTCGATTAAACCACTAGGAACTCAAGATTCTAATAGTTCAAAAACAAGAGAAGCTAGGAGGGTGGTTGGTTTTTGCTATAAATGTGGTGACAAGTATTATGTGGGACACAAGTGCAAGACTCAATCGTTACATAGTTTGCTCGCTGAGCAGGTTGGAGAGATGGATCAGGAGGAATTCAGAGAAGCTGAAACTGAGGAAGAAGAATCAGCTTTGGAAGGAGGAGAGTCTGCTCCGGAGGTTTATGTTCATGCCATCACTGGGAGTGGTCCTTTGAACATGGTTAAGATCAAGGGAGCAGCTAAGGGGAGGAGTTTGACCATACTAGTGGATAGTGGAGCTACTCACAGCTTCATTGATCCAAGAGTGGTTAAGACTACTTCATCTCAGTTGCAAGAGGCTTCTACTATGGAAATTTGAGTTGCAAATGGAGACAAGATGTATAGCCAGCATGTGTGGAAGAATTTTAGTTGGAGGATGCAAAACCATGAGTTTTTCTTTGACTTAAGGGTGCTCAAATTGGGAGGATGTGATTTAGTTCTTGGTGGGGACTGGTTAAGGAGATTTAGTCCGATGCTCTTTGATTTCAAGGCACTTAAAATTTCTTTCCTTAAGGAAGGCAAGCAGGTTGAATTGAAAGGGGTCACAGAGGAAACTAGTTTGAAAAGTATGAGTGGCCTGAGTACAGTGGAGTACAGTGGAGTCAGGATCATTCCACAGGAAGCAAGGTTGTTTGTCTATCAATCTAATAAAAATTCAAATAAAATCAAGCAAAACACTAACGAGATGCCTCGTTAACGACCTTGTCAGGATCGTTACCGAACCACCGAACACAAAAACACCAATTAACGAGCTAATAAAATTCTAACTAACACTCGGTACCGAAGCAAGTATTCAGCAACGAAGATTTATCAGAAATAATTCAATAAAAACAAATATCTAGGATAAGGGACACCACAACATAGCCAAGCATAAGAATTCATAAGAAGATAAGATCATGCCTTTAAATAGATAGAGTCATCAACTTTCATTGACTAGACAAGTAAATTAATCTATTTTCATAAACTAACTCACTCAATTGCTTGTTTTGGATCTAAAGCTTGAAACTTCCGTTTTCAAACAATATCAACCTTCAAGTTACTAACTTTCTCTTTCAATCAAGTTAAAACTCAAATTACCTCAACTCCCGTTTCGGTATTAAGCACAACAAACAATTTCAATAAAGATAAAAGGCATTCAAAACACTATCTTAATTCATCAAACATGCTCAACTATGCCGGGCTTAACCCCGACCCTAGAAAAATAGACTACTCACTACTCATGATAAACAAACTAAAAACTTCCATAAAAACAAACATTGAAACAAAAAACTCAAACTTAAATTAATAACAAAAATATCGTCTTACAGAGAATCAGAGAAAAACCAAAGCAAAACAATCACCGAACCACAAACTCGATCAACGAACCTCGGAAACCGTCGTCACCGAACCTCGTCAACGACTTCCGATCCGGCAGCCTCTCCTTCGGCCTTCCTTCTCCTCCAAAACTAGCTCTAAAACTACACTCCAAAATTCGGCTCTCCCTTTCTATGCTAGATAGAAGGGTATTTATAGAAAATCCTAAAAAACTAAAAAGGCTAAAAGATAAAAACTTTCCTAAAAAGATAGAAACAATCTCTAAAAGATAGAAATAAAATCTAGAAAGATATTAAACCCTAAAATACACATTCTAATAACCCATAAAGATTCTAAAAAGATACTCAACCGATACGGAAATAAAATAATACTCCGAAATCTTCTTCTTCGTGGCCTCGTTAACGACCCTTCACAGCCTCGTTAACGAGCCTGTGGTTATGTTTTCTTCAACACCTCCTCTCGATCTCTTGAGCTCTGACTTCTTAAATCTTGCACTTTTCCGTCCTTCACTGTGATGCTCCAAATTTAGCTCCATTTAGCTCCTTTCCTAGCTAAAACCTGCAAAATACACAAAATAGCGTAGATTCCACCCTTTTCGTAGATTTATGCAAAACTAACTAAAAACACTTAAAACTAAACCTAAACTAGACAAAATTAATTCTAATAAACAAAGAATACCTATCAAAAACTATACCAAAAATGCGAACATCAATTCCACGCGGCCATCATCCCCTTCCTCAACTCAGCAAAGTGATATCGCCCATACTTCGGTACCGGCGTTACACTCGCCCTTGTTTTTCCGAGCCAACCACTACCACCCAACTCCCTTAACTAGTTCGTTCCGCCCTCTCCCAAAACCGCTTGGCTGACTGGCCTGAGACGAACGCCCGGATCCAGTGCCCCTGCCTGTGTCGCCGCGAAAGTGAACTCGCGTTCCACCAGCGGTATATTTTTTGGCTAGTTTCCGACAAAGCGATGACACTCGCTCATAACAGACCACCCTAACTATTGAAACTAGAGAGGCGGACAAAGGGGAAGACATCTACTTACCCGCGACTGTTCGATTCGATCGGTAAGCGGTGATGACACAAACTCCGACGGCTTGCGAAAGCTCGACTGGTTTAAGATCCTACAAATGAAGGAGTAGCGGGGTTGATCGGGTACAAGAAAAGGGAACGACTCGAAAAAAAACAGAACTTCAACGTCGCCAGAGAAGATGAACATGGAAGTCGGAAGCCTTACCGGAGATCACGTTCTTTACGGGGCACAACCGAACTTAACGAACTCGTTTGAGGTTCTCGAGGGCTTAGATTTTTCTCTTCTCTTTGATGAAGATGACGACTGAAAAGATCAGGGTCCAAGCTTGGGTTTTTAACGTAATGTGGTTAGGCTAGGATATGAAGAATCCGTTCGGATAGGAATAACGAGATTAAGGATAGATTTATTTGTAACCAGAAAAGATTATTTAGTTAGGGATATATTTAGCTTTATTTATGGCTGGATTTAGAAAATGATTTGACTAATTGTTATATATAAAGGATTGTAGCAAGTTATAACCTAAACCGGGGTAAACGATTATATAAAATCATGTATACTCATTTAAAAAAAGGTCTTGCAAACTTAATTTAAAAAAATTGTGTACATTTACTAATCCATAAGCTTGCTTGGGAGAAGATTATTAAACGAAAAAACCAAGGGGGTTGGGTATTCGATCAATGCATGATATGAACCTCGCATTGGTTGGCAAGCTTGGTTGGTGGTTTATTATGGAAGAGGACGCATGTGGTCTCTTGTTTTGAAGAAAAAGATATGTGGATTGTTCTTTGGGTAATTCTTCTACGAGTTGACACATTTGGAAAGTTATCCGCTCGGGCTTAGCCGAAGTGGTGATTCAAGGGACAAGTTGGTTGCTTAGGAATAGGAATTCTATTCGTTTTTAGAAGGATGTTTGGATCCTTGATTCCCCTTTGATTGAGGTTGATGTGGGGAGCTTTGAGGAGGTCCGACTGTAGGATCTTGTTAGAGATTATTGGATTGACAGTGTTAGCTAGAATTGAAGTGTTTTGTCGCCTCTCTTCCCTACTTCTGTGTTGATGAAGATTATTGCGTGTATAGTGTTGTCGAATATTGATGACGAGGGTATGCTATGATGTAACCTCACGTGTGATAGGAATTTCTCAATTGCTTTAGGTTACAATCTGATTCAGGGGAATATTTATTGAAGCAAGATCGATGGTGTTGTGTATTAGCGTGTTTGGAATCTAAATACCCCAGGAAGAGTGCGTTGTTTTGTTTGGATGGCTTGCAAAGGTGAGGTCTTGTCCAACTTCGAGCATAGAAGTTGACATATAACAACCAATACCATGCCGAGGAGTCATATGAGCACCTTTTTCGCGATTGCGAGCATGTAAGGTTAATTTGGTTGAAAATTCATGTTAAAGATTTTTCTCTTCCGTTTTTTCAGATGTCGTCTGCCTCTTGAATTTGATGCAATTTAATGGAGACGAAAAAGATTGGGACCTTGATTAGAGCTTTGTGTTTTCCACTGCAATGTGGTGGAAATGGAAATGGCGAAATGCTAAAATTTTCAATGAGGAGGTGGTGGTGACAGATAAGGCCATTTTTATAATACAGAGGGCGAAAGAGTATGGTATGGATTCAGGTAAACTTTCATTGAATATTAGTGTTATTAGTAAGCATTTGTGGAAGATTTCTTGGTCTGCGTCGTAGGAGGTTGGATCAAAGTTATTATTGATAGAGTGGTTAAGGAAGGGAGCAATGTTGGGGTCGATGGGGTGCTTCGAGATTATCGTGGTCAATGGATTGGCGGGTTTGTTCATAATTTTGGATCTTGTTCGGTCCCGATGGAGGGGCTCTATGGTGTTCTTCATAGTCTCAAGATGGCGCGGGATGGTGATTTCGTCAAGTGATTTTGGAATTTGACTCCCAACTGATAGTTAGTTTGCTGAATTCGAGGGTGAAGAGAAGTCTTCCTCTCTATAGTCTGGTTCTCCAATGCCAAGGCTTTATTAGTAGGGATTAGATTATCCGATTCCATCATGTGTATCACGAGGCTAATTTGCTAGCGGATAACCTTGCATCTTTTGCTTTTATTTTCCGTTAGGTATACATGTATTGCTTGCCCTGCCTAAGGAGATTACTTTATTGCTCTTTGATGATATTGGGGATCGGGTTATCCCCCACTTGATTACTATTTAGCCCTTTTTTTATTTTGTTAATAAAATTTAACCTTGAGGTGACGAAAAGTGTTGCCTCTCCTTCAACCAAAAAAAAGAGGGGGCTAGTGGGAGCTATTATAGGATATAGTATACTTGGGAAATGTTTAGCTAGGGTCTCTTGATCTAGTGTTGAATTAGCTGAATATCGATCGTAGTGTTTCAAATATGGTTGTAAAATGTTCCTGACTACAAAACTTATTTCTTAAACTCCATTGTTCTCTCTTTCATGCATCGATCATCTACACTGATAATGTATCTTTCACCTATCTAGCAAACAATTTGGTTCAAATTATATCAACGTACTAAGTACATAGAGTTGGATATCCACTTTGTTCGAGAAAATGTGACTTTGGTTAGCTAGACAATTGTATTTTTTTCAAAGGGTTAGCTAGACAAGTGTATTTAAATTTTCGGGACAATTTCATTGTTAGAAAACCTAATGTTTAATTTCGGGACAATCTCAAACTGAAAAAAACATTTTTTTGTCGGTTATAAAGATATAACTTTTTGTTGGTTATCAAGATATAATTTGTTATGCTTTCGTAAGTAGTAACATATATGAATTGCTATACAATCTTTTACTTTTTATTAAACCTTGCTTATGATTTAAGCGTATTCTAATATCCCTATAAATAGCCACACCATGATGATACATTTAATTACTTCCAACTTGAGTTTGATATGTAAATCAGAAGGCTTAGCCTGGCCGGAAAAGGAGGTGGTGGGGCGGTGGCTTTTGGTTAATTAGGATCAACACCGATCTTGCATTACATAAGTCACCACCTCTATCACCTCTTCTACTGCCTGGTTCCGCCTTCTCCGATCGCATCGATACATATATATTGTTTTTTCTTATAAGAGTAACCCTAATTGTTTTTTTATAAATCAATCCCTAATATAGGTGGTTGTAGTCACAATTTTTAGAAGAAAATCAATCCTGTAGACTGGTACAACTAATTAAATACGACATGAAAGAAGAATTGGTATAGATTTAACCAATAATTAACTGAAAAACTTCGGCCAGGTCAAGTCAGTTTTTCGTTTCGGATTAAATTTTGACAGGTTTACTTGTGATGCATCCAATACAAATATTTAAAAGAAAGACGTGACGAGGATGCACATATTGATAGATGTATGGCCCGGTACAAGAGAGAACACTCTTTCAAGAAAGTATTGAGAACGCTTCTCAGTCGTCTGATCTTGAAAATTCAATTGCCAATATTGGGCATTAGCTAAATTAGGAAAAATAGAATAAACTCGTTATTGCATAATTTTATAAATGCTTGTGCATGTTGAAACCCGAAGTTATACGCCCTATAAACGGGATTTTATTAAATACTAACTCTCGGAATTTCGTACAACCAAACGGTTTTCGTACGTAGATTTTTTCTCCTCCCCATCCTCCAGTTGATTGTTTTTGTACTCTTTACAAATAAAGCATTTTGGACTTTATACCGTAAATAACGCGATCTCACTCGGGGATTAGACACGTCGAACTTTGACAAACAAGATAGTTCTTGAGTCAGAGATGTTTTTTGACCCTTTCATCATCTCATGCCTTTTCTTATATATATATATATATATATATATATATATATATATATATATATATATATATTGTTTTGTTGTTAGACCACTTTGTCGAACTCTGATGTGAGACGAGCCCAATTTTCATATGAATAAGATGATGTGGCATTTTGTTAGTGGACCATCAAGCCATTAAATTTCTTCCTTTGGAGAAAGGTTGGCTCTTATCAAGCAAGAGGTGGCACATGCAATTTTGGGTGTCTTTACGTGGAGTTTTGCATGTATGAGAATAGTGCTGGCATTGAGTGTTGTCGGCCGAACTATTTTCTTGGTCTGGGCCATGGCTATCTTGAATTTGGGCCAAGCCCTTTTACTTTTATCGGATCAAACACAAGCATAGTAAGAGTCCATGTAGATGACGTACATATACATGGTGGTGTTTGAATGGGAGCATTTTATTCATACGTAAACCCTACATGCCCACGCATTTTAGGTTGTGTACTAATTTTGTACATATATCGCTTTTGGATGCATACATATTACGCTGTATTTTAGAATTTTTGCTGCTATATTAATGACTTTGCCCTTAATTAATTAGTGGCGATTTCGCGAACCATCGGTGCCTGAAATTTATAAATGGCTATGTATTATCGTCATATGTTAATACATAATTTTCACATAGATTGTACATGGTTTTTTCAACGAGCTAGTGTTTTATGGTCTATTTTAGAGGAGTGTGTATAACTTTATGATGAATGTGGATAATTTTACAATTGAGTGTGCATAATCATGTTACTAAATGTTTACATGTAATTGAGTGTGTTGTGTGCATTACCCTATAACTAAGTGCTTGTTTGGTTAAATGTGGGAGGTAGAATTCATAGGAATTTAATTCAGAGGAATTATAATACTTGAATATGGAATTTCATGGGATTTGCTAAAATATGTTTGCTTACAATTAATTGTTCGGTATTTAAACCACCACAATTTATTTCAAATTACCTTGAGAACCATTGTCCATAAAAGATGATAATGTATCTCAAGGGTGAATAATAAATTTATAATTTAAAAAGAAAAAATAATTTAAATAAATATGGAGCAATTGGATCTTACCCACTCCCACCATGGTAATTGCAATTCCCCCATTTTGAGGAAGTGCAATTCATGTGAATATAAGTTCACGGGTTTTTTTTTTCGTAATATAAATCTAACCAAACACATATATTAAGAGCTACTTTATGAGATTTTTGAAATCGATCATGTGATTATAAAGTTTAAGAAAAACTTATGCACTTAAAAACAATATTATGCACATTCACTTATAATCATGTACATTCATCCAAGAAATCATGCACACACTCAATTACAAAATATGCATAGTCAGTTACATAATCATGCACAAAGTTCTTATCCAGAACTCAATGTTCCCATCCGTCAGGATGCTCTAGGACGCCCTCCTTGAAAGGAGTGCTTCCTAATTCTTACCTAATAAAAAAAATCTAAAAATAATTTAAGTCCTACTACTTTTCAACCCCTAGTACGGTTCCATTGTAACGAACATAAAACACAAACCTCTTTCTAATAATGTGACCCTTATTGGATGAAAATCCCTACTCCTTAAGCCCCACTGTGCCAAACAAACATTTGACCCCACTATACCATGTGAAAACCTCGACTACCTATCGCCCCAACTATACTAACATAAAGTCCCGACCCCTACTATGTGAATACCCTTACTACCTATCACCCCATTGTATACTAAGACTGTTCCATACTATGTAAAAACCCAATTGTGCTAACACAAAGTTTCGAACTCTACTCTCTATCGCCCCACTATACATAGACAATCTTTTGACCTCTACTATACGATGTCAAAACCCCTAATACCTCTCGACCCATCTAATACAAAGTCCTAACCCCTACTATGTGAAAACACGTAATACCTATCACCCCACTGTACTAAGGCAATGTATTGACCCCTATTACGTGAAAATCCAATTGTGCTACACAAACTCCCGACCATTGCCATTTGATAACCCCTACTACCTATCGCCCCCACTATACCGAGACAAACATTTGATCTCTACTATACCATGTGAAAAACCCCTACTACCTCTCGACTAAACTAACATAAAGACCCGACCCTTGCTTTGTGAAAACCCCTACTACCTATCGTCCCACTGTACTAATTAAGACAAGGCATTGACCCTTACTATGTGAAAATACCTACTACCTACCGTCCCACTATACTAAAACAAGGCATTGACGCCTACTATGTGCCTCTCGATCCCAATGCACTATTTATTTGACCCCTATTGCTATTCGACCCTTACTATGTGAAAATCCCTTCTACTTCTCCTCGACCCCAGAGTACTAATTATTTGAGCCATATTGCATTTCAACCCCTGCTACAGTTCTATTGTATAGAACATAAAACACAAAACTCTTTTTAATAATGTCACTCCTACTAGATGAAAACCCTTGCTCCCTATCACCTCCATTGTGCCTAGACAAACCTTTGACTCCTACTATACCATGTACAAACCCTACTACCTATCGCCCCAACTGTACTAACACAAAGTCCCAACCCCTACTATGTGAAAGCCCCTACTAGATCTCGATCCCAAGGAACTAAGACAAGGCATTGTCCCCTACTATATGAAAACCAGTTGTGCTAACATAAAGTTTCGACCCTATTATGTGAAAACCCCTACTACCTATTGCCCCATTGTAACCACACAAAACATTGACACTATAAGGCCCGAGGCCTTAGAAGCGCTATCTTATGCCAACTTGAGGACTTCCCAGGAGGTCACCCATCCTCGTACTACTCTCGCCCCTACACGCTTAACTTTTGAGTTCTTTGTCCTCACTCGAATCCAAAAAAAGAAGAGTTCTTGTTGACATAGGTAGCACCTCAATCCCTTATAAATTATCGGGGTGTTACAAACCCCTACTCACCACCTCTTCTACTTCTCAATCCCACAGAACTAACACAAAGCCTCGACCCCAACTATTTCAAAACCCCTTCTACTTCTCGACCCCACGGTACTAAGACAAGGCTTTGACCCCTACTATCTCGACCCCAATTTACTAACACAAAGTCCTGACCCCTACTTTTTGAAAAAAACCCTTCTACTTCTCGATCCGAGAGTACTATTTATTTGATCCATAGTGCTATACGCAATTTTTTCAAATAAAATTTGGCATGACCTAATTTTTTCGTATATTTCAAAAAAATATTATTTTAATAGTTTTAATCTGGACCATCTAATTTTTTAAGATCCAACAATTGTGAGAGAATTTCTTTTCTCTCCACAAAAAGTGTTCACTTATGATCCGTTCTCTAGATATAAATACTATTATCGAGATAAAATAATATGGAAAAATTGCTCGAAATATCTTAAAATTTTATGTTGTTGCGCAATCTACCCCGACCTTTTAGAAGTTTACAAAATAGTACAAGTTGAGAATTTATTATAAATCACTTTCGACCTTATCAATCCTACCCAATATATTTTTAGAAAAATAAAATCGAATTTTTAAAAATTAATTTCCACTTAGAATGTTTTAGAGCCAAAAAATGTCTAAAATGATTGTTTTTTAATGTTTTAATCTTGTAAGGACAAGATTTATAATTTTCAAAAATTTGTTTGTACCCAAATTGAGCATTTTTGTAGAAAATGAAAAGTTGATGGGCCAAACCGTAATTTTATCTAAATTATGGACATTTAATAAGTGAAATGCACAACAACCAACAACCTTATGTTTTGTGAAATTCAAAAATATCAAAATTAAAATGCATGCTTGGAGAAATTTTCCTAATATTGTTTACATTTAGATTCTCAAACTGATTTGTCATAACTATTATGTCTAGATTAGATTTTTTTTCCTTGAGTTTTCGTAGCAAACAATCAAACGCTATGTTTGCTTATTATTTACGCTCAACTCATATTCTCTTAGAGAGAAGATCTTCTCTCTATAATAAATATTAACAATCCTCCACACTCATAAAGATATGTTTGAGTCTGATTAAATTCAAAAGGCGTAATCTGGTCAGGGGAGACGATGGTAGCAGCAGTGGCATTTGGTTAATTAGAACATAAGCCACCACCGCTATCATCTCTTTCACTGCCTGATTCCGCCTTCTCCGATCACACACATATATATATTGGGTTTTTTTCTTACAAGAATAACCCTAATTGTTCTTTTTCGTTAAATCAATCCCTAATACAGGTGGTTTTAGTCACAATTTTTTGAAAAAAAAATCAATCTCCTTGTAGACTGGTACAACTAATTAAATATGACACGAAATAAATAATTAATTCTCGTCTTGGAAAAAATTCTCTATATCATCGACAATAATCATGTGACCTCTCTATATCATCGACAATAATCATGTGGCCTTAGGACTAATTTTGAGGTTTTATTCTACTTATGGAGTTTCGGATTGAATTTAATTTGACAAAGCTTTGACAACGAGTTTTAGTTTGTACCAAAAGATAAATCGGTTGTTCGACCAAAAAACGATAAATCGGTTGACAATCTAAGCAATTTTGAATGTTATATTAAAGAAAAAAATAGCATCACCAAAAACTCAAGAAGAATTAAAAAAAAAAGGTGTGCGGGGAGTAGGGATTTTGTCTCGTTGTACCTTGAGGAGCTGTAATTCAACCTCTTCTCGCATGCTTGATCCACCAATGTTATCCCATGTGACCTCCTCGTCTTCATTCAAGTTAATTGGTCAGGGTAAATTCCGTCTTCTACGGGAGCTAGAACTAGTGGGAGATGGGGCCTTTGATTTTCCTCAAATGCGATCCTAATAAAAAAATTAAATCAAATTGAAAGATAAATATATTAATACAATTAAATTTAAATTTAAAATTACTACATACCACAAATGCTCTTATCATCATCGCGGGCAATTTGATCAAAACTTCCCCGATTTTGCCAAATGGAGATTCGATACTGCTTGAAAATGGAAATGTGGGGAGCTTGAGAGCTTGGGGTTCTTGAAAATGGAGCGAGCGAAAGAGTGGAAGCAAAAGAGTTAGGATGGAGAGGCGAACGACGGTTGAGGTCTCATAAAAACCGGGACTCCAGTCAAACCCATGATTCTGCAAACCAGAATCACGCAGATTCCCACGCGAAAATCTGCCTTTGACCACATGTAAAAATAAAATAAAATATAGCAATGCATTTAACCGCTATTGATAATAAAGGCAGACCCCACCGTTTCAAAAGTCGGGGCGCCATAAAATTTCGTCCAGGCGTGGAATGGGGTGGTGGTTTTTGACAGTGATTAGGTTGATGGGACAACAATCCACGGACATCCTCCAATTCCCGTTCTTCTTCGGCACAAAATTGATCGTAACCGCACAAGGGCTAAGGCTCTCGCGAACGAACCCCTTGACAAATAGAGCTTGGATTTGGCTTTGCAATTCTTGAGTCTCCTTAGGTGATGCCCTATAAGCAGCTAGTTTAGGCAATGATGTGCCGGGAATGAGGTCAATCCGATGCTCGATCCCACGAATAGGTGCTAGCCCATCGGGCATGTCGTCCTTGTACTCCTGCAAGGGAGAGGAAATAAATCTAGGGAGAGATTGTTCCTTATCAATGCAAATAGATAGTAATGGATAAAGAAGGAAACAAGTATTACTCCCCTCAAGTGACTTAGTCACGTCGCGAAGGCAGCATAGCATGAGAAGCTCGAGGTACGTCCCTAGAAATAGTGGCTCGTCACTTGTCTCCATTCTGGATTTCCAAGAGGCGCCTTTTTCACCACCTGTAGCCCCTGCTTTTTAACCTCATTGGAACCCAGAAAGTAGTTGGATTCTTCCTAGAATGCCCCAGAACCAAATTTCCCTGAAACTGTGCAGTCGCGGGCCGCGTCTGAGTTGTCCATCTACGTCCGTCTAGTTTTCTTTGACTTTGCAAGGTGTTCTTGCTTCCAATCTGTTTTTGGTCGGATTTTGGTCCAGGTATTCTAGAAACGCCGATGGAATAAGATAGGAGCCCAGAAGTGGTTGTTTGGCCCTCTTTCGCCACTATCGACGCCACATTAGGATCCCTAGCCTTCGATCGCTTCCTTTCGGCTTCATCTTAAAGAGCTTCACTAGGTGTAATACTCGAGTTCATTTTCCATCCAGTCGGAAAAACGAGTTTCTTGGTCTGCAAACAATCAAGTCTTCTTAACCACCAGCGACCCGAGTTATTAATCCAGTATGGCAAATCATACATATATAGATATACATGTTCTCGTATATGATAAATTTCGTTCAAGTACAATATAATCCTATTTATGCAATCGAAAATATATCAATTCGGTAATTATATCTATCCATATCTTCCCCTATCAATTGCTAGTTAATTATATCCTTATCTAAACCATTATTTAAGTATTCAAGTATCTATCATCTGTCTAATTAAGTTAAGCCAAATCAGCTAAAATCTAACTATAAATCACGCCAACATTATCCTATCTCCCTACACCTCCTTTGATCGAAGACCCTCTTTCTGTCCAAGCTTCTGCCAGTCACCGCCACCAAGAACGCAAACCGTCGGTAAGTGGCGTCGTTTTTGCGCCGTTTTTGGTCTCGAGCTTTGCCTGTGTCGTACTCTCGCCGATCTTATTAAATTTTCTTCGACCCATGTTCTTCCTCAGATCGCTTGTTCCGTTTAAGTCGCCAATTCAGGCCGTCGATTGGTCATTCCACCTTCTTGTCGATCCGATCGTCATTCCGGTAAGTAACCGATTTGTTCCCTGTTCTTGTTTTTCCTTTGTTCCGGTTAGTTGTCGGGTAGGAAGTGGTGAGAAGAGGGTCGGAGAGTCGTCTTCGTAACCGTCCGTTGAGCCGGGATACTGGTTGCTCGCCGGTTGCTCACGCCGACAGAACTGACCGAGCGGAGTGGAGGCCAGCGAAGGTGTTGGGGGAGAGCGGACGATCGGTGGCAGGGGATTTAGGGGTTGTTGATGGGAGGCAGTGAAGGCGGGTCAGGTTGGGCGCGAACAGGGGCGGCATATTCTGCTCGTTTCCACTCTTTGTCATTGCCGCTGGTTAAGGATTGGAATTGCAGGGGGATCAAAGCAGTCGAGAAGAGATGAACCAGAGAGGCTGCAAATTCAGCCTTCTCTTTGAAGAAGAAAAGGTGGGGGGGGGGGGGGTACGTTGAAGAGTCAACAAGGGGGGCCTTGTTAATTAGTTGTTGTGTTGGTGTTTGAACATTGAATTCAATCGGTTTACGTACCGGGTTAAAACGTGGTTTGTGCCTTTTCTTGTTATTTTTAACCACGCCAATCAATTGGATAAGTGGGAGAGAGGATTTAATGGGTTGGGTTTATTTAATGGGTTTAGGACTAATTAATTGGTAGGCTAGTGTGAATTGTTACGGGTTAGTTTATCTATTTAATATTTATTTTATAAGTTCCGGTTTTTTAAATAAATTAAAGGTGACTCCTTAATCGGGTTATTTTTGGTTCGGCTCATATTTAATCTAATCTCTCACTTTATAAATTCTTTAGGAAATCGTTTCTTCTCGCGTTCTTAATTTTTGTCATCAAAGGATCCCTAGTTCGAGGTAAGTCGTTTTCGACTTGATCGGTTCTTCTCTATCATGTTAGATTGCATACCGTTATTGTAGGGTGGGTTTTGGGAACTAGTCCCGAATACCTTTTTAAATTGTTTTGAACTTCATGAATCGTTGTGTGTGTAAAATGGTTTTGAATGCATTGTATCGGCAAGATATTTTTGGAACATTTTCTCTGTGTTGGTACTATTTCCGACACGGCCTCATCGTAGCTGGCGTTGAGGAAGAGTTGGCTATGTATGACCCGTGTGACACGGAAATCGTGCCCCTTCAAAACGAAAATTACTATCTATGTGTTTTGGCAAGTGCTGCAGTGGAGGCTTAGCCGGGGTTAGAATGGGAGATTGTGAAGTGGAGTGAGAGGGCCTGCCTCTGCACTCGGCGCGGCGATGAGCGCCTTGGAAGTCGGATTGTGAAACGGAGGAAGTGCATTGTTATAAGGTTGTATTTATGAATGTGTAAGTGGCTATGTGTGACTAATTATGACTAATTTAGGTATTGGCCTTAGAGTTATGATTGTGATTGTGGACTTGGATTCTGACTTTAGAAGTGCTTTCAAAACGTCTTGCAATTTCCGTATTCTTTCTAACTTGATAGATTAGTAGCTGACCCTTCGATGAATATTTTCAGTTCCAAGTATGAATCAAGGAACCGTGCAGGAATCGAGGCCAGATGGCGAGGCGGGGCGGTGAAGAGCACGTGTCATAGTGGGATCGGTTTTACGTTAGTTTATTTATGATAGTTTCGGATGTTGATTTTATTATTGTTAAGATGGAGTTAGTATTATGTTTCGCTTATTATTATTTCAAGAATAATTCAGTATTAGTAAGTGTTGTGTCGAATTTGAATATTTATATTCTCGGGATTACATGCATAACTGTTTATTAAAGAAAAGGTTGGATGTTTTATTAAGTTTTCTCGTCGTGCCCGCGTTGCAAGATCCTAAAGTGTTGTTGATAACAAGGCACATGGAACTGACCAACGAGTGTACTCGAGGTCCAACTTTAAACTAAAACCGGTCGGTATTTTCAAAATGTTTTCACTGGGGTAGGCATCTTGCATATAGGGGGTAGGTGACACGTCGCGACTCCGCCCCATCAACCGAAGGATCTCACGTAGAATAGTAAGAAAGTATGTTAATAATAGGTTGCTTGAGTTTGACTATGGGACTTTCTGTTATAGATGGCCCCACCAACCAGAGCGGGAGTTGCTGAAGCTAGTGGAAGAGGCCGAGATAGGGGTCGTGGCAAGGGTAGAGGAGGGGCCCTTGAGGTTGCTGAGCCAGAGGTACAACATAATGTTTCTCACCAGGAGGAGGTTGCTGAGAGTCAAGATGTGGCTGATGCAGATCATCATGGGGATAGTGCATTTATCGTTGGAGGAGTTCCCCCAACTAACGGGGCACAAGTGGGAGTAGGAGTGCCACCAACAGGACTGGCCCCAGAGGTGAACGCTGCGATCCAGTTCTTGTTGTAGACCTTGATGGGGGCAGGAGCTGCACCTAATCCGAACGCAATTGCGGGACAACAAGGGACTGAGAGGAGGGCACCAGGACCAGAATCTGTTTTGGCTTCCCAGTTAGGAGCAATGCCAGATTCGCGAGGACCAGTGGTAGCTGATCGTGTGGTCGAACCGAGGAGACAGTATCGCGAGCCTCAGCCTGATAAGTGGCTCACGGACTTTAGGAAGACTGGGTGCCAAACTTTGCTGGAGCTCAAGGTTCCGACGTGGAGCAGTGGTTGAGGAGGATGAAATCTGTATTGGACTCCATTCAGGCACTGGAGGAGAGGAAGATGTCCTTGGTGCAGAGTCTGCTACAGGAGAGTGCTTTTGACTGGTGGGAGTTGTGTAGGGATCACCAGACTGAGGTGAATTTCGAGGAGTTTGAGAGGAGGATTCGAGATCAGTATTGTCCTCCGGTGGTGAGGATGGCTCGGGAGGCTGCTTTTCGGGATGTTGGACCCGAAAACATCACAATAGCTGAGACTATTCTGAAGTTTCAGCAAGAGTTGGCGGCGGTGCCGAATGCTGCCCCTACTGAGGAGTTAAAGATCGCGACCTTTCTGAAAAGGTTGCAGCCGCATTTACGTGCCTACGTGTCTGGTCTTCGACTCACGACATTGATCGATGTTCAGCGGTCTGCTTTGGCTTATGCTATGGCCACGACCCGACAGAGTCAGCTAGAGGTACATACCACGGGGAGCAAAAGGAAGAATTTATCTGCCTCGACAGAGCCTAGGAGAGACAGTCGTCCCGGCTCGTCTCAGCAGCAACGATAAATGTTTCAGTCACAGGGTCGTCAAGAGCAGCGCCGTCAGAGTCAGTCCACTGGAGGGCTGAGAGAGTACTTCAACTGTGGAAGCACTGACCATTTGAGGAGTCAGTGCCCGAAGCCAGTGAAGAGTTGTTTCACTTGTGGGAAGCCTGGCCATTTACAATAGTATTGTAATGTTGGAGCACCCTCACAGGGATCTTCACCAGGAACAGTGAGCCAGGTTCCTTGTCGTCAACCTCAACAGTTTCAACAGGCACCGAGTCAAGGCAGAGGACGCGGCACAAGAGTTAGTACTACTGGGGGAAATCATCCTCGAATGTTTGAGATGAGGAGGGCCGATGCCCTACACGCGCCGACTGCTATAGGTACGATTTGGATTCAGTCTAGACTTGTTCATATACTGTTTGATACGGGTGCTACCTATTCTTTTATTTCTTCTGCTTGCGTGGCTAGACTAGGACTGGCTTGCACTGAGGGGGTATCTTTTGTTGTGGGGCTGCCTGACGGCAATAACGTGAGCGGAAATAAGGAGATTTTACAGTACCCTATTAGAATAGGGAATAGGGATTGGTATGCGGATTTAATAGTAATGCAGTTGTCGTCGGACGATGACGTGATTCTAGGGATGGACTGGATGAGACGGTACCGAGCAGTTTTGGATGCACACAAGGGTACAATGACAGCAGATGATGGGACCAGATGTGTGTGCTAGGAGTTAGAGAAGGAGGGTCCTGATAGGCGTGAAATGGTCGTGCAAATCACGGCTATGAAAAAGAATCCTAACAATCCTAAAGACAGTAGTCTTAGGGAAGTAAGGGTCGAATCCACAGGGAGGAAATTTATCTTTTTATGTGAATTTTATGTCAATTAAAGTAAAAGAGGTTTTTAGAATTAAACTAACTATTGAGCATGCAAAAACTAGCAAAGCAAGTAAAGTTTGGGTTTTTATCAATTTAGGTAAAACACTTAGTCAACAAGAGATCCACATTCGTATGACAAGTTGATCATAGATTCACTCAATATCACATGCATATGGAATTCCAATTCCTTTTCAAAGATAATTAATAGCACAACCAGATACTATCAATCCTAACTAATTGAATAACCCTGAAACCATCAAGATTCAAATCAAAAGCAGCATTAAGAATAGGAATATAATTAGGATACAATTCTAGCATCAAACAACCAGCTTTTATACTAGAATGCAATTTAACTCTCTTCTACAATAGACTAGCACAACCAGATACTAGTACAATGTAGTTTGTTACTATGAAATAGAGAAACTCAACCAGTAATTTCTCTAGATCTAGCAATTGAGATTCAATAACAACAACCCTAGAAATTGCTGAAATCAATCACATAAACAATTCAAACAAGAGAGTAAAATAATTCCATGCAATAGATAAAGAGTAGAAATCTCACAACTGAAACTCAAAACGAAGCTTCAAACTGTCTGACTAAGCAAAGAGGCTTAGTTCTTCATGAAAAAGCTAAAAACTCTGAAAGAAAAATATGATAATAGTGTATGAATGAGAGATGCAACTCTCTAAAACCTAATATATCAAACTAGGTCTAAAAAGTCTATCCAAAAATAGATAAACTCGGAATAAAGCTGATAAAGATATGGCCAATCAAAATATAACACGTGGCAACACTCGGATCTCCTGACCGCCAAAGGCGGCGGTCGCCGCCAGCACCAGAGCACCGATCTACAAACTTCTTCGATCCAGCTTTAAAACTCCAAATTAATGCATCTTCGGGTTTTCCTCTTCCTAGCTGTAGATAGCACATAAAACACCTAAAAATACCATAAACCAATGCTAAAACTCCTCCTAAATACACAATATAATTGTGTATATCAAACTCCCCCACACTTGAATCTCACTCGTCCCTGAGTGACTCAGAAAACTATCACTCATAAAAACTATAATCCCCAGATCATCAAAATGCAAGGAAGCTTACAAAGAGGAACATAAGTATTCTCATGCAAGCACTATCCAACCTAAACAAAAAGATATAGCAAATAAGCTCGAACTACCTACCCTACTCAACATCAACATAAGTGAGCAAATCATCATCAACATCAAAGCAACATAATGCTCAACTCAAACCACCAAACAATCACCAATATCCATCAAAACATCAAACATCAGACCACCAAAAACTAACCACTAACAAGTCCATCAAAAACACCGACAAAGAGAGTGAAAGTCTCCATAAATCTACACCTTATACCTCCTAGTGAAAACCTACCCAAAACACTCCTATACTCCACTTCTTATGTCCCCTGCGCCGATAAAAGATAGTCCTAAAACACTCTTTTTTTTCACTCATTTTGCTTAGGCGCCTTTTCAGGTTTTCACCTAACACTCTCATTTCATTTTTCAATAATGGACTCACCAACTCACACCACTCTGAATCTATTTTTGCCAAGGCCTAGTGCCTGCCAGATTACCTGCTTATTACCTAGACCGCCCTTTCGGGTTTTCAGGCTATCCTAGGATTTTATTTGCCTTTTTTCAATTTTTATGGCTCTCTTTTTTTTTAATTTTTTTTACTTATTTATAGCATATCAATAGTAATATAATGTCCAACTCCCCCACACTTAGAACACAAATTGTCTTCAATGTAGTAAAGACAAGATAAAATAAAGGGGAAGTAGAGAATAATACCACTACTGATCAGATGGTGGTGGTGGATATGGTGGAAACTGCGGGTAGTCAGGATAGGATGGATAATTGGGCCACACGCCCTGGAAAAACTGAGCCTGATGCGGGGAATAACTAGTCTGCTGCTGAAAGAATTGAGACTGATCTTGATGAAACTAGTGGATCCGGTCTATAGAAGTAGATAAAGTAGACTGCTGTACAAACATCTCCTCCTGACGAACTGAAAGCCTACTCATCTGGCGCATCATATCATCCTGCCAGCTCAGACCAGTGTCAACTCCAGAAGTAACAAGAATACTCGAACCAGGAACATCCTCATGCATAACAGTATCGCCCTGTGGAACAGTCTTTGGAATAGGCTGTGAAGTAGATGGAGGAGGAGCTTGTGGAACAAAAGAAAAAGAACCAGGAGCTCTTACAGCAACTGCCAACTGTCTGAGATCAAAGTGATGATACTCAGGTCCAAATGGTAAACTATCAATGGGCAGACGAATCTTGTAAGCACTCATAGGACCAAACAGGTAATCAATATGATCCCCAGCATCAGCAATCACTGAAGCGTTCTTCAAGAACCTCTTATCATAAGTGTAACGAGCAGAAAGCCGCTCAGCTGGAGGAGGAAAAGGAATGTCCAGCAACTCAGCAATCAGAGAAATCATACCGCCTATAGCAATCTTGCCTTTCTTATCACTCCTACACTTCTTACAGCTAGATATAAATAGAGCCTTCCAGTCTTTCACCAAGGCACACTTCGGTGTCAAACTCCAAACCGCCTTCAAGTCAGGATGATTAATCTTGTTTGGTTCAAAATGACCAAACCAAGCCTTCTAAGCACCCTGTGAGCTAACCGAAGGGAAGGATGCGACCACTTATAATTTTTCTCCCCTCCTTTAGAATCAAATGGAGTAGACCCAGTGGACTGATCCCAAAATGTAAATTGCACACTCGCAGCAGTCCAATCATCCGATGCAGAAGGCTGTTTGGTAATATCAAATGCCACATCCAGATCATCATAACTCAAAACATGCGGAGAACCATCTAACCGAAATGTAATCCTAGATGCATCACGATCATCTTCAAGAGTAATGATGAACTCCCTAGTCCACTCAGGATATGTAGGAGCATTCTTGAAATAAAAATTACCTAACCATCCATGATCAAACATCCACCTATTACACTCCTCTAGGCCTAACTCTCTCATAAACGCAGGATCAAGGAATATAGTAGAAACAAACTCCTTATCATCCACATTCTTCTTCCACCCCATATAAATTTCAGATTGAGCGGATCTAGTAGCACCACGCTTACTAGTACTCATATTCGGTAATTGAAATGCTCAAAGGACCAAAAATAGAGAAGCAAAAGCCAGAAATACCCGGAAAAAGGAGAGCGGCGAGGAACGAAACTGCGGCAGCGAGCGAAATTCTTGGCGGCGGGCAAGCGGCAGTCGCCGCTATGAACTCGTTCTTGGCGGCGGTCGCTGCTATGAAACGGCGGTCGCCGCTATGAAACTTCTTCGGTTCGGACAGTAGATCTGGCGGCGAGGGCTGCTGAGATCGGTCTCGTCACTTACGTGTACCCATCGGACGACGAAGAAGAATGCTTGAGATTCCAAGTAAGGGCATTCTCCCCCTTATTGAGGCGGTCGCTGCTAACAGAGGTGAGCGAACGGCTGGGCGACGGCGAGGGAAGAAAGCAACGACGGGATCAAATTCGTCCAGATCTGTAGTGGATATGAGATTGAAACCTTTCTCCTCTCTCTCTCTCTCTCTTTTTCTTTGTAAAAACTCTCTATTTTTTCCAACACTCTATTTTTTTATGACTCCCCTCTTTCTCTCTTTCTGTTTTTCAACTCCCAGCACACTCTTTTTTCTTGATTTTTCGATTTTTTTAAAGGGAAAAGAATGAATTACCATACGGCAGGGGCGACGGTCGCCGTTATTAGGCGGCGGTCGCCGTTTGCCAATTCGTAGCTAAGCCACTTTGAGACGAATTAATGGCGGGCGCCGCTACCTAGGCAGTAGTCGCCGCCTTCTCCGTGGTGTCCTTTTATCAACCTGCAGATTAGTTCACCCAAAAAC
This sequence comes from Fallopia convolvulus, assembly GCA_964016875.1. Lineage (NCBI taxonomy): Eukaryota > Viridiplantae > Streptophyta > Magnoliopsida > Caryophyllales > Polygonaceae > Fallopia > Fallopia convolvulus. Next base: position 48,555,788 of record OZ024731.1, on the reverse strand, counting down.
AAAAGGGAAAAAATGAAATAAAAACAACTAAACTAGAAAATAAGTAAAACAAGAAAGTACCTAGGCCGGTTGCCTCCCGACAAGCGCCTTATTTAACGTTGTGGCTCGATGTAATGCCAGCTTTATTCAACCATTGATCCGGGTCAGGGAACGGTGGTGGGCGTTGCCCTGAATCATATCGAACATCAGCTTCCAATAGATGGCATTTATCTTGATGCATCCCAAGCAATGTCTTCTTACTTTCAAGGTTCCCATAGTTGGAGGGATCTGGAGGTTTCTTCAGCTCAACTACTCGTGCGTGCACAACATGGGACAAAAACTCCTTGTTGGACAAGGATAATGGTAAAGGGACTGGTCCTAATGGCTCAGATGGAAGCTTGTAGCAAGGATGTAACTGTTTAACAGTTCCATGTATGTTAGTTGATAAAGTGAAATCCAAACTAGAATTGATTGAAGATTTTATATCATCTAGATGGTTTCCAACACTAATAGGCTTAAGCACATCAACAACATAAACAGAATGAGCTTCAGATGAAGATTTAATGGCGTCGTAGATATTATGATTTACAATTTGGCCATCAAATTCCATTGTCAAAGAACCGGTACTCACATTTATTTTGGTATTAGCTGTTTTCAAGAAGGGTCTCCCTAACAGAATAGGGATTGCATGATTGTCATGTTCCATATTAAACACATAAAAATCAGCAGGAAAAGTAAGATTATCAACCATAACCAAAATATCTTCTAGCACTCCAATCAGACGCACAATGGACTTATCAGCTAGCTGAATAGAAATATTAGTTGGCTGAATAGGTTCCAATTTCATATAATCACAGAGAGAGGAAGGTATAACATTAATGGAAGCACCCAAATCTAACATATCCTGGTCAAATTTAGTATTTCCAATAGTTATAGGGATAGTGAACATACTTGGATCCCCACATTTCTTGGGTAAGTGCTTTGGAAATATAGATGAGACATGTTCGGCTACCTTCACCTTTTTCTTGCTTTTCTCGTCCTGAATCCTCTTTGTAGTGCACATCTGCTTTAAGAACTTAGCATAACGAGGAATTAACTTGATCATATCTAGCAGGGGCATGTTGACCTCAACCTTTCTGAACATCTCAAATATGTCGATGTCTTGCTTCAATGGCTTTGTACGTTTTAAAGCAGATGGAAATGGGGCAATTGGCTTCCATTCAGGGAGAACTGGAGATTTTGCTTTATCGGTGGCTTCAGCAGATAGGCGGCGGTCGCCATCAGATGGGCGGCGGTCGCCATCAGATGGGCGGCGGTCGTCGCGTTTTTCGGAAAAAACAGCCTCGGTTGGATCACCGTCACGGCGGTCGCTGCCTTCAGGGCGGCGGTCGCCGTTTTCCAAGTGGCAGTCGCCGCCTTTTATTTCTTGCCCGCCGCTTGAATTTTCAATTTTGCCGTAGCCAAGCTCGAATTTTTGGCGGCCGCTGCTATCCTGGCGGCGGTCGTCGCCCTCGTCATCGACAGATTCTTCCACTATTCCGCCTTCAAGTTGTCTCCCACTCATCAAAGTAACAGCACTGACATTACGAATATTCGGGTTGACTTCTATTTGAGAAGGAAGTTTACCCGAATCTCTTGCTTCTAGTTTGCTTACAGCTTTAGAGATTTAACTCATTTGTCGTTCCAAGTTATGAATGCTTGCTGATGTAGTATCCTGGAATTTCACTTGACTTTGAGTCAGTTGAGTCATATTATTTTGAAGAGTGAGGTAACTTTGCACCAACATCTTCATCATGACGTTCATAGAAGGAGCGGCATTGTGATTCTGTCCTTGAGGCCTTGGCACATATGGCTTAACTTGCTGAAACTGATCTTGTTGCTGCTTTGACTCAAGCTCTTTCCACCTGAAGTTTTGATGATCTTTCCAGCCAGGGTTGTAGTTGTTCGAATAGGGATCATATCTAGCATGTGGTGCTAAATCCCGGATAAAGAACTAATCCTAAACCCAAACTTCAACACACTTTCTTTTCTTACTTCAACTCCATACACACTTTTATACATTTTGTTTCTTTTTTCACTTTTTTTCTTTGCCTCTTCTTTGCCTCTTTCTTTGCTTTATGAAGACTACTAACAATTAAACTGAACTTTTTCTTTTGCTTTTCACAAACTTTTCATCTTCATCATTTTTTTCACTTTGCAACTAAGAGTTGTATTTCCTCTTTTTCCACCTTTGCTTCCAACTCCCCCATACTTAACATAACTCACACAAAACAAAAACACAACCTAAAGTCCTAAATCCCGGATGGGTCAAGCTTATTTAGCTAGGAAAATTTTGTGGAGTTATCAAAAATAGGCTTAAAGCTCAAAAGAAATGGGGTATCAAGAACATGGATCTTGTAAGGTAGAAAGGGAAATAATAGGCTTATAAAGAAACATTGCCTCAATCATTTTAATGTCATGCATTTAATCATATAAAGCAGCCTTGAAAAAGAGTCATAATGCAAGTTCTAGAGCTAGATAGTCATGGTGATACACTCAAGAATGTAGAGAACAAATATAATCATGAAAGGCGAAAAATATCTCACAAGGCTAATTTTTGCCTAGAACTTCAGAATAAATCAAATACCCAAGCTAAACACACGCTCAGTCCTATAATCAAGGTGATTAATCAATGATCATGCTCATATCATATCAACTTTAGCAAATCATGCAAATCATGGGTTAGGATCCATACTTAACTTAGAAACACAAGAGGTCTTACACAATGGGGAAATAAGAACCAAAAATGCAATATTTTTTATTTATTTTTTTAAAATTATAGTCAATGCAAAACATAAAGTAAACATGCCTAATCTAATGCAACTACATGAATGCTAAGCAAGTAATTCCCTTCCCCCATGCTTAAATCTTACATTGTCCCCAATGTAAAGTAAAAGTAAAGAGAAATAGAAAAACTCACAAACTAACAACTAATTTGGGTTAGGGAATGGTGCTGGTCATGGTGGAGGTGGCAAGGGTGGCGGAGGAGGTTCCCCAGCAACGACGCCAATTTGATAGGCGTGAAATGGTCGTGCAAATCACGGCTATGCAAAAGAGTCCTAACAATCCTAAATACTGTAGTCTTAAAGAAGTAAGGGTCGAATCCACAGGGAGGAAATTTATCTTTTTATGTGAATTTTATGTCAATTAAAGTAAAAGAGGTTTTTAGAATTAAACTAACTATTGAGCATGCAAAAACTAGCAAAGCAATTAAAGTTTGGGTTTTTATCAATTTACGAAAAACACTTAGTCAACCAGAGATCAACATTCGTATGACAAGTTGATCATAGATTCACTCAATATCGCATGCATATGGAATTCCAATTCCTTTTCAAAGATAATTAATAGCACAACCAGATACTATCAACCTAACTAATTGAATAACCCTGAAACCATCAAGATTCAATTCAAAAGGAGCATTAAGAATAGGAATATAATCAGGATGCAATTCCAGCATCAAACAACCAGCTTTTTTACTAGAATGCAATTTAACTCTCTTCTACAATAGACTAGCACAGCCAGATACTAGTACAATGTAGTTTGCTACTATGAAATAGAGAAACTCAACCAGTAATTTCTCTAGATCTAGCAATTGAGATTCAATAACAACAACCCTAGAAATTGCTGAAATCAATCACATAAATAATTCAAACAATTGAGTAAAATAAATCCATTCAATAGATAAAGAGTAGAAATCTCACAACTGAAAGTCAAAACGAAGCTTCAAATTGTCTGACTAAGCAAAGAGGCTTAGTTCTCCATGAAAAAGCTAAAAACTTTGAAAGAAAAATATGATAATAGTGTATGAATGAGAGATGCAACTCTCTAAAACCTAATATATCAAACTAGGTCTAAAAAATCTATCCAAAAATACATAAACTCGGAATAAAGCTGATAAAGATATGGCCATATGGCAACACTCAGATCTCCTGACCGCCATAGGCAGCGGTCTCCGCCAGCACCAGAGCACCGATCTACAGACTTCTTCGATCCAGCTTTAAAACTCCAAATTAATGCATCTTCGAGTCTTCCTCTTCCTAGCTGTAGATAGCACAAAAAACACCTAAAAATACCATAAACCAATTGTAAAACTCCTCTTAAATACACAATATAATTGTGTATATCAGGTCCCGGATTGGTGATTAGTATGGTAAAGGCCTCCAAGTTGCTCAGTGATGGATGTGTGGGATATTGGTGTTACGTCCTACAAGGTGACAAGGAGAGACCGCACATTCAGGACATACTAGTAGTGTGCGAATTTGAGGATGTTTTTCCCGAGGAGCTTCCAGGACTGCCTCCTCAAAGAGAAGTAGACTTTGGTATTGAGTTGGAGCCTGGAACGAGACCGATTTCGAGAGCTCCATATCGAATGGCCCCGATGGAGATGCGAGAGCTGAAGGCACAATTGGAGGAGTTATTGGAGAAGGGGTATGTACGACCGAGTGCGTCGCCATGGGGAGCTCCAGTCTTATTTGTGAAGAAGAAGGATGGTTCTCTCCGTCTGTGTATCGACTACCGGGAGTTGAATCGAGTTACCATCAAGAACAAGTATCCGTTGCCACGTATTGATGATTTGTTGTATCAGTTGCAGGGGGCTACTGTGTTCTCCAAAGTGGATTTGAGGTCGGGATACCACCAGCTAAGAATTCAAGAAGAGGATATTCCCAAGACGGCTTTCCGAACGAGATATGGGCATTATGAGTTTGTTGTGATGTCGTTCGGACTGACGAATGCACCCGTTGTATTTATGGAGTTGATGAACCGGGTGTTTATAGACTACTTGGACAGATTTGTAGTAATGTTCATCGATGACATCTTGATTTACTCTAGGAGTAAGGAGGAGCACGCCGAGCATCTCAGGTGGGTATTGGGAGTGTTGAGACAACATCGGTTGTTTGCTAAGTTGTCTAAGTGTGATTTCTGGCTGCCTGAAGTTACTTTTTTAGGTCATGTGGTGTCTGCCCAGGGAGTTATGGTGGACCCTTTGAAGATTGAGGTTGTAAAGGCTTGGGAGCCTCCGAAGAATGTGAAGGAGGTGCGGAGTTTTCTAGGATTATCAGGGTATTACAGAAGGTTTGTGGAAGGGTTTTCCCGGATAGCCCAACCACTTACCAACTTGCTTAAGAAGACCACTCGTTTTGAGTGGAATGAAGCCTGTCAGCGGAGCTTTGATGAGCTGAAGGGGATGTTGACTTCGGCTCCTATACTTGCTCTTCCTCAAGGGAACGAGGATTTTGTGATATACAGTGACGCCTCCAAGGTAGGCCTGGGATGTGTGCTGATGCAGAGGGACAAGGTGATTGCTTATGCCTCCAGACAGTTGAAACTGAACGAGCAGAATTACCCCACCAATGACTTAGAGCTGGCAGCTGTGGTACATGCTCTAAAGATTTGGCGTCATTACTTGTGCGGGAGTACTTGCAAAGTGATGACAGATCATAAGAGCCTCAAGTACATCTTCACGCAGAGGGAGTTGAATATGAGACAGGGGAGATGGCTTGAGTTACTGAAGGACTATGACCTTGAGATCCTTTACCACCCAGGGAAAGCGAATGTGGTCGTTGATGCCCTTAGCAGGAAGACGCCTCAGGAGTGTATGTTGGCTCATTTGACAATTCAGCCAGAGTTACAGAGGGAACTGATGAGCTACGGCATTGAGGTGCAGATTCAGCGTTATCAAGGCAATCTAAGAGCCCTGGAGTGTCAGCTATCCTTGCTTCAGGAAGTGAGGCAGAAGCAGGAGAGTTGCCCGATGATTCAGGATCTAAGGCAAAGATTGAGTCGTGGAGAGGCACCCGACTTTGCGGAGAGAGCAGATGGTATTTTGTGTTTGCGTGGTCGGATTTGTGTGCCTCGAGATGCAGAGTTGAGGCAGAAGATCTTGCAGGAGGCCCATGCTACACCTTACTCAATCCACCCCGGGGCGAGTAAGATGTATAATGATTTGCGACAATTTTATTGGTGGGATGGCATGAAGCCGGATGTAGCGAGATTTGTCGCTAAGTGTCAAGTCTGCCAATAGGTGAAGATCGAGCACTAGAGACCTGGAGGGATGCTTCAGTCACTCCCTATTCTAGAATGGAAGTGGGAGGACATCTCCATGGATTTTGTCACAGGTTTGAGGCTCAGCAGAGGCCATGATTCCATTTGGGTAGTGGTGGATAGACTGACAAAGACTGCTTGCTTTTTGCCTATCAGGGAGACATGCCAAGTGAGCAAGCTAGTAGAGGTGTTTATCATTCAGATAGTTAGACTACATGGAGTGCCTAAGACGATCGTATCTGATCGTGGCAGGCGTTTTACTTCCAGATATTGGCAGAAGGTACATGAGGCACTGAGGACGATATTGCATTTCATGACTGCTTACCACCCACAGTCAGATGGCCAGACAGAGAGGACGATTCAGACTTTAGAGGACATGTTGAGGTCCTGTGTGCTAGACTGGGGAGGTCAATGGTCATACCATTTGGCTTTAGTAGAGTTTGCTTATAATAACAGCTGGCACTCGTCAATTCAGATGGCTCCTTATGAGGCTTTATATGGTCGGAGATGTAGGACACCGCTGTGTTGGAATGATCCCTCAGATGTAGTAGGGGAAAGGCCACAAATGATTGAGGAGACGATCGGGAAGGTGGCCTTAATCAGAGAGAGAATGTTAGCTGCTCAGAGTCGCCAGAAGTCCTATGCAAACAAGAGGCGTAGACCGTTGGAGTTTGAGGTAGGAGCACACGTCTGGTTGAGAGTATCTCCTACCCGTGGGGTTAGAAGATTCGGGGTGAAATGGAAGCTGAGTCCCCGCTATATTGGTCCATTTGAGATTTTGGAGCGAGTGGGCGAGGTGGCCTACAGGCTAGCATTACCGCCCGTTTTAGAAGGAGTTCATCCTGTATTTCACATCTCACAATTGAGGCAGTATGTTCCGGATCCTAGTCACAGACTTAATTATGAGGAGTTGGTGGTAGAACCAGATCACACTTTCCGAGAAGAACCATTGAAGAATCTTGATCGACGAATGAAGAAGCTGCGGAACAAGGAGATTCCTTTCGTGCTGATTCAATGGTCTCGACGGGGAGTCGAGGAGGCCACTTGGGAGATGGAGTCCAGGATGAGTGAGAGTTACCCAGAGATCTACCCGGGTTTAGTAGAGGCGTTTGAGGGGAAGGTTAGTAATTAGGGTGTTATTTTCAGATTCGATGTTGCTTCGTAATTGTTGTTCGCTTTGACTTTCCTATTGGACTGTTTAAATATTTGATTGACGTGTTGCGTGCCTTGCATGGTTAGTATTGGTTAGGTTTATCTTTATCAATAAATTCTGGTTCGAGGGTTTGTGAAAACGCGGAACATATTTTCCTTCGTTATAAAAGTTTCGGGACGAAACTTTCTTAAGGGGGGGTAGTTATTTAATACCCGAGTTCGTTTTCCATCCTGTCGGAAAAACGAGTTTCTTGGTCTACAAACAATCAAGTCTTCTTAACCACCAAGCGACCCGGGTTATTAATCCGGTATGGCAAATCACACATATATAGATATATATGTTCTCGTATATGATAAATTTCGTTCAAGTACAATATAATCCTATTTATGTAACCCAAAATATATCAATTCGGTAATTATATTTATCCATATCTTCCCCTATCAATTGCTAGTTAATTATATCCTTATCTAAACCATTATTTAAGTATTCAAGTATCTATCATCTATCTAATTAAGTTAAGCCAAATCTGCTAAACTCTAACTATAAATCACGCCAGCATTATCCTATCTCCCTAAGCCTCTTTTGATCGAAGACCCTCTTTCTATCCAAGCTTCTGCCAGTCACCACCACCGAGAACGCAAACCGTCGGTAAGTGGCGTTGTTTTTGCCCCGTTTTTGGTCTCGAGCTTTGCCTGTGTCATACTCTCGCCGATCTTATTAAATTTTCTTCGACCCATGTTCTTCCTCAGATCGCTTGTTCCATTTAAGTCGCCAATTCAGGCCGTCGATTGGTCATTCCATCGTCTTGTCGATCCGATCGTCATTCCGGTAAGTAACCGATTTGTTCCCTGTTCTTGTTTTCCTCTGTTCCGGTTAGTTGTCGGGTAGGAAGTGGCGAGAGGAGGGTCGGAGAGTCGTCTTCGTGATCGTCCGTTGAGCTGAGATACTGGTTACTCGCCGGTTGCTCACGCCGACAAAACTGATCGAGCGGAGTGGAGGCCAGTGAAGGTGTTGGGGGAGAGCGGACGATCGGTGGTAGGGGTTTTAGGGCTGTTGATGGGAGACGGTGAAGGCGAATCAGGTTGGGCGTGATCGCTCGGGAATGCGAGGGTCTAGAGATACAATTTATAACCCGACCCCGTTCTAGCACGTGGTGGGTGTCGAACGCTCGGGAAATCTACTCGATTGATGTGCCTAAACACTAGAAAGCTGGAAAGGAGAACTTAAAATAAAGGAAAACAAAGAGAACAGCCGGGACCGACACAAGTGTCACGTCGGGCCCGATGTTGGCGACAAGAGGGAAGTCGGGACCGACGTAGAGCAAGTCGGGCCCGATGTATTTGGGTTTTGTCGAACTCAAAGATTGAAAGTAGATCTTGGGCTTTTGGGTTCCTTCTCTAGTAGATTAAGGCTTTTCCACCCCAATTCAAGCAATAAGTGATGATCGGAGAAGGATCGAGTGCTTTCGCCCTCGTTCCAACCACTTCTACACATCGATCTTTGGGGAAATCCCCTTCGAAGCAAGGTCTTGAGATTGACAAATGTTCACTTTCGCTACTTTGCCAATCACAAGCCTTGATTCCTTAATTTCGTAAGGAATTGTAGCTCTATGTAGAGTGGGTTCCTAGATCAAGCACTCAAGGCTTATGGAATTGGGGTTTCTAGCCCAACCTAGCTAGAGTTTTCCCCCATAACCCAAGATCAAGGAGATCTACTCCATATGGCAAACAAAGAAAGCAAACAAATCAAAAAGCAAAGCAATCAACATCATCAATCTCAAACCAAAGCCAAGTTTCATTCACAAATCAAAAGCAATCCACAAACTCCAATCAAAGGTTTCCAAATCCACAAAATCAAAACAAGGCAAAGCTAATCTATCAACCAAACCTATCAAATCTCCCTCTCCTTGGCCGATTCTCTCTCTTCTCCTTCTCCTCTCCTTCCTCCTTGCTCTCCAAGTATCCTCTTGAGAGTTTTTGAGGGTTGGTTCCTTGCTAAGTGTGGGAACCTCCTTAAATTAGAAGACAAGAGAGCCTTTATAGATGAGGGGCAAAAGTGGAAGTTTACAATTTCGTGCCTTGGAGCCCAAGCAGTCAGTGACCGACTCGGACCGACACAGAGCAACCTCGGGCCCGACTTACTGTGCAAGTCGGTCCGAGGTCGGAAATTCAACTCGGGTCCGGCGTTGGTTCCAGATCGGTCCGGACCTCGTTCCACCTTCTTCTTGTTGGCTTTTCTCTTGTTCTTCTTCATGGCTTGCTCCTCTCTTTCCCTCTTAAGCTCGGGCCTTGCTCCATGTTCCGACTCTCCTTCAAAACGATCCTTGATCCATGCCAAAACACCTACAAAACACATAAAACGCGCATAGTCTCCGAATCTCATAGAAATACGGGAACTAAGCTAAAAAGGAACAAAACACACAAGAAAAGGGGAAAAAGAAACATATTTACAAAGGAAATCATATATAAAAACACCACCAAATAAAGAGACATCAAAATACCCCATACTTAAACTTGCTTGTCCTCAAGCAATAACAATGTAAGCAAGACCGAAACATAATCTTCAAGTAAAGCCTCGTATGAAAACACATTTAAGCACAAGTGATTGATATTCAAGCAAGATTACATCATCACACATGATTAAGTGTTCCAAGGAATAGAGTCAATGCAACTAAGCCTCACTTTAGGGATATGTGAATGTGTATCACTCATCATGTGTATGGGTTTAGCAATGAACACTCAAGCTCAAAAATCATGCAAGTAAGGACTTTAATATTGAAGCTAATATCACCAATTCCTCCACCTAGAGATGCCTAATACAAAGTTCACAAAGAATTCGAACTTGGCTCAATGGAGGTCCTCAAAGAGGTTCCATTCGGCCGGGTTGTAATGGGGCTTTTGGTATTTCTCAAGGTGGGAATTATTTGGTCTTGTGGTGCTTACAATGGGGATTGAACAACCTAAACTCTCACCAACTTCACCAAAATTCCACAATCAAATTCACACTCATCCAAAAGACTTAACATTTTTCCTTTCAACCCAAAATTTCACTTAACATTCCACTTCATCTTTGCTCTTAGGCTTTTTGTTGGATTTTCCACACTTTCTACATTGGACCGACTTTCTTATGACATCGGGCCCGATGTGGTGTGTAACTCGGTCGGACCCTTTTTCTTCACTTAAGCTCTTTACCTTCATTCCACTTTCCATTTCCAACATTTTCTTTCTTTCTTTCTTTTTTTCTTTTCATTTTTGCACAACAAAGATGCACTACCCACATGATTCATAATACCATTCTTTGCCCTTAAACCAAAGAGAATCTCAACTCTTCAAATACAATCCAAACCTCTCTTCTAAAGTCCAATCCCATAAGGGTCAAGTCATATAAGGCTAGGAATAATATTTTTGAGGAGTTTCAAACAAAGGCTTAGGCTAGAACGGGGCTACAAATAAAGGATTCACTTCATGGTAGGATATGGAACATTTATGTGACTAGAAGAATAAAGTTCAAAATCAATGTGACAATGCTAGGACAAATCTCATGACGGTCTTGGAAAATAGATAAACACTGCAATAGCAAGTTTTACTAAGCATGCATGAGGTAATCACACAAGAAACATGAGGGATATGCAAATATGAACAAGCATCCCTAAAATGGCCAAAAATCAATCTCACAAGGGTCACTCATACTTAGTTGCATAAGATCTCATCCTAGAACTCACATGTTCAATAAAACAAGCAAGATATCATGATCACATCAAAAGCAACATCTTTTTAGAGGCTAAACCATCCGAAAATATGCAAAGGAATTTACATGCTCACATCATCATTAGCTTTCATTTGGCAATCTAAGATGGGAATTTCTAGTCCAAAAACTACAAAACACAAAATCTTTTTGTTGTTTTCAACACAATTTTTCAAATTTTTATGGATTTGTTTTTTTTTTTGCAAATTTTTTTTCTAAAACCAAAAAACAAAGACTCATCCATTCAAAACCAAATCAATCATCCATGTCATTCATCAAACCACAAACCAAGAAACAAACATCCCAAACACAAATTAGAAACCGAAAACCAAATATCCTCAAAATAATAAACACACACAAGCAAGTGAAATCATGAGCACACTTACCCCCACCCCATACTTAAAATTTTGATGTCCCCATCAAACAAGGAAATCAAAACTTAAAAGCAAGAGAGAAGACTGCAAAGAGCTCACAATTTCTTTATTCTTCAATGGCATGTCTAGAATCACTCGAAGGGGTTGTCACGCCTACGTCCTCTTTGGAGCCTCGCTTGCCGCTCCCTCTCGTACACTTGCTCTTGGTAGAAGTCTTGTGGTGGTGGTTGGAGTTGAGGATCCGGGCGCGTCCATTGGTCCTCACGGGAAGGAAAGTTCCCGCTCATCCATGTGTTGAAGCTATCTTGGACCCGCCACCTTTGGTCCTCCACCTCTCTAAGCTCCTCCACCTCTCGCCTAGTGTAGCCGAGGGCTCGGTTCATCTCTTCTTGGCTAGCTCGAAAAGCACCTTGTTGTTGAAGCAATTGTTGTTGTTGTTGGTACATGTATTGTTGTTGAAGATTCACTTGATAGACCTCTTGAAGAACATTCTCTTGTTGAAGTTGAAGATGGGCCATTTGGTTGGCCAAGAAGGACATGTCCACCGTTTGTTGTCGCTCGGGAAACACCATTCCCGGACCATACCATTGGGCGTAGCCTTCATAACCGCCACCTTGAGCTTGTTCTTGCCTTGAACCACTTCCCTCTCCACGCTCATAGTGCCTCGGGACCTCATCACCATAGAAGGCACCGGACCGACTTTGAGGGACGTCGGGCCCGACGCCATGTGTACCTCGGTCCGCCAATGTTGGAGCTTGGTGCGTGGCTCGGAGGTTGGCCATCAAGCCTTGGAAGCGCTCATCTTCTTCATTTTGCTCTTGATCGACATCCATGTCTTCCCCCACGTGGTGCAAACACAAAGTTATCTTGGTCGAAATCCGGTGAAGATGGAGGGGAGGTAAACCGAATGTGTTGAGGTTGTTGTCGCCGCCCCTCTCTTGCACCTTCGGGGTCACCAAATGAATGTGGCTTGCCGGCCCACACTTGGTACCAATTGTGATACCGAGAAAGATCATAGAGGTTGGGCGCCAACCGGATCGACACACCATCATAGTTCGAGTGAGGGGCCAAAGAAATCATGTAAAGCTTCTCCTAGATGATGTTGGCCTTCTTGAAATACTTCATGTTCATATACTCAACACCATTCGGAGCCGGAGAATACTTGTTAAGATCGACTCCTAGACGCACGACTAGCCTTGCTATCATCCCGCCGAAGTAGATCCAAGAGGAGCTTTGGAAGTCTCGCACCATCTTGACCCACTCCCATGCAAGGTTCATGGGCTTCTCGGTGTGGAAGAGCATCTCATGTAGCAACATAATCTCTTCCTTCATCGGCTTGCTCAACTCATGACGAGCATAGATTGCACATCCCAAAACTCGCACCATGACCCGAAAAAGAGGGCTAGCAATCTCGGTTGTGGTGGCGCCCTTTCTCATCTCGCTCTTCCCGGCCACATGCCACCACACTTGGTTCACCTTCTCGTTGTCGACGTTGGTCTCTTCTCTTGGACATGGAAACCCGAAGTAGGTAGCCAAGTCCCTAAGAGAGAGATTGTGGTCCTCATTGCCCAATTGGAAAGTGATCGCCCCTTCCTCGTCCTCCATATTATCATAAGTGCATTCAAACGTGGCCATGAATTCCGAGGTGAGGGCGGGATAGTGGGTGTTATCCCACCTTAGCATCCCATTGAGACCGATGTGGGAGTAGCACCTTGGAAGAGCTTGATCCATTTCCATCTTCCTCACGGTTTCCCAATCAAGCCATCTTGTGTGATGCTCAAGCGCCATATACCTTGCATAACTCTCAACTTGCTCATCATCCTCCAAGTAAACGTCATCCAACTTTGGCTCTTTTCTTGACTTCTTGGACTTCTTCCTCGACCTTTCCGCATGAGATGATGAAGCTCTAGTCTCCATGGTACCTACACACATCCAACCAAACAAAAGGGTCCAAGATAAACTCCATACAACTCAACAAAAGCACTCATCAACACACATCAACACATCAACACAAGGGGAACCCCATACTTAGTCTCTAAACACACATGCATCACAATCCAACATGAATCATCATGGATATCTTCTAACAATGGCTAAGCAAATGATCATACTACATCATGATTAAGCTATAGCCAACAATGAAACACATGAATCCACATGATATCACAAGAAGAGAGCAAAAGCAACATGGATCGACTTCCAATCTATGTCGGGCCCGACACATCCTCAACCTCGGTCCGACTTGATGGACCGACTTTCACAACTCGAGCCCGACTTACCTGGGCACGTCGATCTCGACCTAGTTCATGCTTCGACTCTAACCTCAAATCAACCCAAATCACTCTATCATGCACTTAAATTTCAAATTCAACCATCAAACAACCCTAATCGACGTTCTAAATGGATCCAAGCATGCATAAACAACTTTGAAGCTCAATTTCACAAATCATGCAAATCCACCATTGATGCTCAAGCTCAAACTCTCAATCAAACATGGCATTACTCAATCTATGCAATGAAAGCACAAAATCTCCAAGGAAATAGGTAGAGATCGAGTAACACATACCGGATTTGAAGAGTATTGGACTTTTAAACAAACAATCTACTTAGAACTCAAATTTTCTCAACCTAGATCGAGATGGGGGATGAAGAACGAGATTGAACTCGAAATTTCTCTTTGGAATCGGGTTAGGGAGGCCTTTTCGTGATTGGATCGAGATGAAGAAAGGAGGATGTGTGGATCGAGTATGGTGAGAGGGAGGGCCGATTTTGAGAGTGCGAGGGAGATGGGTTGTATTTTGGGGATGGTGGTTAGTATGAAGATGGTAGGTAGGTGGGGGATGGTATTTAATGGGGGAAAGGGACAAATTAGGTCAAGGGCAAAATTGGCATTCTACCTAGTCAAATCGGGTCGGACCGACGTTGTGGGACGACGTCCCTGTGTCGGGCCCGACTTACCTGGGCTCGATGTGGGGCGTTCGGGTCACCAATTTTACTCCATCCTTTTGCAACTTCTTTCTCCATATTTCCATTTATATATTTATTTATTTATTTCACCTCAAATCCTACACAACCTTGAAGAATACACAACACCAAAAATCCACAAAACACTAGATAGAGATTGGTTAGAGAAAAGCTAGGCTAAACTAAGAAAAATCAAACTAAAATTACGAAAAGAAAGCTACTAGCTCGGGTTGCCTCCCGAGAAGCGCTCGTTTAGAGTCACTAGCTTGACTTCCTAACCTCAACCTCATGGCGGGTGAAACACGGTGAATTGCTCGCCATTGTTGTGCCCATTCCCATTGCCCTCATACCCATAAAACCACCAACGATGGTCTATATAGGCATGGCTCTCCAATCTCGGGCCTCTCTCATCATACTCCTCCAACGAATGAGATTTCTCCTCCTTACTTTCTCTATCATGTTCCTCTTTTCCTACACCAAAGTTATCCAGAGAATTCCTAGGAGATTCTACGAATTCATCTTTCAAGTCACTAAGGCAAATGTAGGAGTCTCCTAAGTCATCTTTCAAATCACTTAAACAAATGTAGGAATCAAAAGTTTGGAAAGAATTGTGGTCATCACCAACATCAAAAGGATATAAGTAAGGATACTCTTCATTTTTCCTTGGGCTAGCATTGATCCTTGACTCATCTTGTTCCTCAACTTGCTCCAACAACTCCCTTGCTTGTATTTTTTTATTGAACCCTTCATCACTTCTCAACACAATGACCTCTCTAGCAACTTCCACTTCTTCTCCTTTTCTCTTGGCACTCTCTTCAAGTTTGAGGATAGCCAAGGCGTCTGGCTCATTCAAAGCCTTGTTGAAGTGAAAATGGACCTTTTCTTCACCAATCTCAAAGGAAACTTTGCCGTTTTTGACATCAAATCTTGCCCCCGCCGTAGCTAAGAATGGTCTTCCTAAGATTATTGGGACCAAGGGGTCCTCGTGCATGTCCAAGATCACAAAATCATCGGGGACAAAGTACTTTCCAACTCGCACCGGCACGTCATCCAATATTCCCTTAGCCTTGATGATGGAACCGTCGGCCATAGTTAGGGACATATCGGCCGACTCCATTTCACCTAAATTTGCCCTTCTCCAAATGCTAGCGGGCATCACCGAAACACTTGCCCCAAGTTCACATAAGGCTTGGAAGTTTTGAGACCCCACACCAATAGTGATAGCAAAACGACCGGGATCTCCTAGCTTTTGCGGTAACTCCAAGGTCCTGACCTCATCTTGCATTTCTACAATCGACCTCTTCTTGCTCAAAATCTCCTTTAAAAACTTGGCATAGGATGGCATCTCACTCAATGCATCGATGAACGGGATAGAGATGTTCAAACCTTGCAAGAGTTTGAGAAACCTCTTGAACTTGTTCTCAACAACATCTTTCGGCTTCTTTGAGGGATATGGAAGAGTTTTTGCACCTTGAATCTTGCTTGGATCAACCTCCTTGGACTTCCCCACTTCACTTGCGACATTTCCTGGTTGGACCGACTTAGGCACCACGTCGGGCCCGATGTCGTGTATCACGGTCCTGGGGCAGAGCTGAGGCAGAGTAGTCGGATCGACATCTAGGCACGTCGGGCCCGACTTACTCTCAACCTCGGTCTGGGGCAGAGGAGTCGATCTTCCTGCTGGGTCGACTTCAGGGAACGTCGGACCCGACTTGCTTGGTAAGTCGGTCCGTCTCTCTTCATTCTTCTTAGGCATGTGTGGCTCGGGTAGGTTTCGGCCACTTCTCAATCCAATTGCCTGGACTTCATTTTGATTGTTTTAAGCTCGGGGGTTCTCCTCGGGTCGGCCCGGGAGTCTCCCATTCTCTCTCGGGGCTTGAGTTGCAATTTGGGCAAATTGATTGTCGACTTGCCTCCTCCATGCACCAAACTCATTGAATTGGGTCCTCATCTCCTTGAACCCATCCCTCATCTCTTGAGCAAATGATTGTAGCTCATTGAATCCCGGTGGCCTATATCGTGGTGGTTGTGGAGCCCTTGGCTCGTTTTGGTTGAAGTTGTTGTTGTAGCCTTGAGCTTGACTGTTGTTCCACCGGCCATTACCACCATTGTTGAAGTTGCCTCTTCCACCGAAATTTCCTCGAACATAGTTTGCCTCCTCAATTCGCTCGGCCAAGCGCACTTGGCTCTCATTCGGACAAACTTGTGTAGCATGTGCAAAGGATCCACACTCCTCACAAGCTCTAGCATTTTGCTTGTAGTAGTGGACTTGCCTCTTAAGCTTGCTCACTTCACCTTCAAGGAATTGGAGCTTCATATCCTTGTCAATGTCTTCTCCCTTTGGATCATATAACTTCCCTGCACCTTCACCTTGAACTTTCACCTCTTTGCTAGCTTGACTCACCCCATACATGGCCTCATAATCGGATAGCTTGTCAAGTAGCTCCCAAGCTTGATCCGGTGTCAAGTCTATGAACCCACAATCGGTGTGGAGATTGAGCTTGTCCTTCGTTGCCGGATTGATGCCTTAGAAAAAGATGTCTTGGAGCACATATGGTTGTTGGCCATGAGTAGGACATTGGCGCAACATCTCCTTGAAACGGTCCCATGCTTCGAAGAGAGGCTCATTCGGACCTTGTTGAAAGCTTGCAATTTTCCTTCTTAGCTCGGTTGTCTTTGAGGGCGGGAAGAACTTCATCAAGAAAGCATCATAGAGTGCCTTCCAAGTTGTGATCGACCTAGGGGCTTGGCTCTCGAGCCAATGTGTGGCCTTGCCCCCAAGTGACCACTTGAACGCCTTTAGAAGCACATACTCCAACGTCTCCTCGTCGGTAGAGATCGTCTCACACATGTCCACAAAGCGTTTGACATGCTCTATGGGACACTCATGTGGACGACCCTCGAATTGATCACGCTTGATGAGGGAAATGAATTGCGTCTGGATCTCAAAATTCTTGGCAACCTCGGGAAGCACAATAGCCGGTTCGGGTACCCTCAACTCCGGATGCATGTATTGGCATGCATTCCGGGGTAGAGCATTGAGTTGAGCCTCGACCCTCATCCGTTGCTCCCGTTCTCTTCTTGCCATCGCCTCTTGATTGTCTTTCTCAAGTTGCAATCTAGCCATTTCGGCCCTAAGTCGAGCCAACTCCTCATCACCATGGAGAGCTTGATTCGCCATCCTTTTCCTTCTTCGGGCTTCTTTGAGAATACTTTCTGGATCACTCACAAACTCAAGATCAAGTGTTCCTCGGGAGGAACGAGCTCGCATACACCTACGAAACAAAGACACAAACCAAAACAAATCAAAAACAAACAAAGGGTTTGGGCTATTCCCTCACCCAAATCACTACCAAAACACAAGAAACTCATCAAATTGGCACTCAATGCACTTAGACTTCCCCGGCAACGGCGCCAATCTTTTGATCGCTCGTGTGTGCGAGGGTCTAGAGATACAATTTATAACCCGACCCCGTTGTAGCACGTGGTGGGTGTCGAACGCTCGAGAAATCTACTCGATTGATGTGCCTAAACACTAGAAAGCTGGAAAGGAGAACTTAAAACAAAGGAAAACAAAGAGAACAGGTGGGACCGACACAAGTGTCACGTCGGGCTCGATGTTGGCGACAAGAGGGAAGTCGGGACCGACGTAGAGCAAGTCGGGCCCGATGTATCTGGGTTTTGTCGAACTCAAAGATTGAAAGTAGATCTTGGGCTTTTGGGTTCCTTCTCTAGTAGATTAAGGCTTTTCCACCCCAATTCAAGCAATAAGTGATGATCGGAGTAGGATTGAGTGCTTTCGCCCTCGTTCCAACCACTTCTACACATCGATCCTTGGGGAAATCCCCTTCGAAGCAAGGTCTTGAGATTGACAAATGTTCACTTTCGCTACTTTGCCAATCACAAGCCTTGATTCCTTACTTTCGTAAGGAATTGTAGCTCTATGTAGAGTGGGTTCCTAGATCAAGCACTCAAGGGTTATGAAATTGGGGTTTCTAGCCCAACCTAGCTAGAGTTTTCCCCCATAACCCAAGATCAAGGAGATCTACTCCATATGGCAAACAAAGAAAGCAAACAAATCAAAAAGCAAAGCAATCAACATCATCAATCTCAAACCAAAGCCAAGTTTCATTCACAAATCAAAAGCAATCCACAAACTCCAATCAAAGGTTTCCAAATCCACAAAATCAAAACAAGGCAAAGCTAATCTATCAACCAAACCTATCAAATCTCCCTCTCCTTGGCCGATTCTCTCTCTTCTCCTTCTCCTCTCCTTCCTCCTTGCTCTCCAAGTATCCTCTTGAGAGTTTTTGAGGGTTGGTTCCTTGCTAAGTGTGGGAACCTCCTTAAATTAGAAGACAAGAGAGCCTTTATAGATGAGGGGCAAAAGTGGAAGTTTACAATTTCGTGCCTTGGAGCCCAAGCAGTCAGTGACCGACTCGGACCGACACGGAGCAACCTCGGGCCCGACTTACTGTGCAAGTCGGTCCGAGGTCGGAAATTCAACTCGGGTCCGGCGTTGGTTCCAGCTCGGTCCGGACCTCGTTCCACTTTCTTCTTGTTGGCTTTTCTCTTGTTCTTCTTCATGGCTTTCTCCTCTCTTTCCCTCTTAAGCTTGGGCCTTGCTCCATGTTTTGACTCTCCTTCAAAACGATCCTTGATCCATGCCAAAACACCTACAAAACACATAAAATGCGCATAGTCTCCGAATCTCATAGAAATACGGGAACTAAGCTAAAAAGGAACAAAACACACAAGAAAAGGGGAAAAAGAAACATATTTACAAAGGAAATCATATGTAAAAACACCACCAAATAAAGAGACATCAGGGCGCGAATAGGAGCGGCAAATTCTGCTCGTTTCCGCTCTCCGTCATTGCAGGGGGATTGAAGCAGTCGAGAAGAGACGAACCAGAGAGGCTGCAAATTCATCCTTCTCTTTGAAGAAGAAAAGGTGGGGGGGGGGGGGGCACGTTGAAGAGTCAAAAAGGGGGGGGGGGCTTGTTAATTAGTTGTTGTGCTGGTGTTTGAACATTGAATTCAATCGGTTTACGTACCGGATTAAAACGTGGTTTGGTCCTTTTCTTGTTATTTTTAACCGGGCCAATCAATTGAATAAGTGGGAGAGAGGATTTAATGGGTTGGGTTTATTAGGACTAATTAATTGGTAGGCTAGTGTGAATTGGTACGGGTTAGTTTATCTATTTAATATTTATTTTATAAGTTCCGGTTGTTTAAGTAAATTAAAGGTGACTCCTTAATCGGGTTATTTTTGGTTCGGCTCGTATTTAATCTAATCTCTCACTTTATAAATTCCATAGGAAATCGTTTCCGCTCGCATTCTTAATTTTTGTCATCAAAGGATCCCTAGTTCGAGGTAAGTCGTTTTCGACTTGCTCGGTTCTTCTCTATCATGTTAGATTGCATACCGTTATTGTAGGGCGGGTTTTGGGAACTAGTTCAGAATACCTTTTTAAATTGCTTTGAACTTCATGAATCGTTGTGTCTGTAAAATGGTTTTTAACGCATTGTATCGACAAGATATTTTTGGAACGTTTTCTCTGTGTTGGTACCGTTTCCGACACGGCCTCATCGTAGCTGGCGTTGAGGAAGAGTTGGCTATGTATGACCCATGTGACAGGGAAACCGTGCCCCTTCAAAATGAAAATTATTATCTATGTGTTTTGGAAAGTGCTCCAATGGATACTTAGCCGGGGTTAGAAGGGAGATTGTGAAGTGGAGTGAGAGGGCCTGCCTCTGCACTCGGCACAGCGATGAGCGCCTTGGAAGTCGGATTGTGAAATGGAGGAAGTGCATTGTTATAAGGTTGTATTTGTGAATGTGTATGTGGCTATGTGTGACTAATTATGACTAATTTAGGTATTGGCCTTAGAGTTATGATTGTGATTGTGGACTTGGATGCTGACTTTAGAAGTGCTTTCAAAACGTCTTGCAATTTCCGTATTATTTCTAACTTGATAGATTAGTAGCTGACCCTTTGGGGAATATTTTTCAGTTCCATGTATGAATCAGGGAACCGTGCAGGAACCGAGGCCAGATGGCGGGGCGGGGCGGGGCGGTGAAGAGCGCGTGTCATAGTGGGATCGGTTTTACGTTAGTTTATTTATGATAGTTTCGGATGTTGATTTTATTATTGTTAAGATGGAGTTAGTATTATGTTTCGCTTATTATTATTTCTAGAATAATTCATTATTAGTAAGTGTTGTGTCGAATTTGAATATTTATATTCTCGGGATTACATGCATAACTGTGTTTTCTAATTTTTATTAAAGAAAAGGTTGGATGTTTTATCAAGTTTTCTCGTCGTGCCCGCGTTGCAAGATCCTAAAGTGTTGTTGCCAACCCACTTACGTAGTACCTAGTAAGGTCTACTTCTAAGTAGCGCCCTTTCGGAAGTCGGGGTGTTACACTAGGAGACATGGGTAAGAGTGTCACACGTTTACCATGGAAGTTGAACGTTCAAAAAACTATCGTGAATCACATGACGATCAAACTACCATGGACACCCAAGAAGGAGATGGGTGGTGTCTATGTTCGTGACATCAAAAAGAATGCAATCCTTTTAAAACTAATTGAAAAATATATTAGTACTTGGATTTTAATCCAATAGTCGCCTTCATTCGCAATTCAAGCAAGCTTGAAGGGCGCATGATGCGGTGCATTGGCAACTTGAAATGATCAACTACCTTCTTTGACAAGAAGTTCCGACAACTTCCTGAGTTGATGATCACACTAAGTGACACATTTTTTACCAAGAAATAGGTGCGAAAACTTTGCTCCCGTTGATCGGTCTTGACGACCTCCTTGACGCTCAAGGCATGTCGTGTGACCGACGTCAACTTGGAGGCACCGGTGGTGTCAGATGGCGTGTAATACTCATGTTCTTCACCGACGTTGTCCTCCTCCACCTTAGTTTCGACCTCATCTAAGCTCTCATATGAAGTGGTTAAGCCGAAAATAAGACCCTTTTGTTGTTAGGGAAATCACGCTTGAAATGGATATGCCCATTGTTTGAGCCAAAATTTACCAAAGGTAGAACCTTGGCTTAGATCGGGCCTTGATCGAATGAACACAGAAAAATATGAACGAGAATGTGTTTTATTGATGTAGAAATCAGAAGAAATAGTGTGAATCAAGCGTCTGAATTGTGTCCTTTCCCCTAAGGGTTACATTGGCTTATATAGCCCCTTTTAGGGCATATCTTATCTTAAGTAAAGATATAATCTTATCTCTAACTAACAAATCTATGCTTATCTCCATCTTATGATGAATACAATCTGGAGAAAAATCTATCTTGTAACAAACATATCTCGGACTCTCTCTCCTCCAACCGACTTAGTTGATCTCGAAAATCTTTCGTAACTCTGTATGCGTTGGAGATTCTCTGTCTATGGCGCAACGCTTCGTCACCTAAAATTTGGGTCTAACAATACCCCTAAATGTAATTTCAAAATTTAAATTCAAATTTCGAAAATTGCATTTAAGCTTGATTAGACGTTTCGGAGATCACCTTGGAAGACGGGATCTGCTCCTGCCGCTTCTATTTAATGACCCAAGAGACTATTTTGTGCTTCTCATCATTTTCTAACCCAACGCTTCCTTTCCTTCTCAATTCCTGCTTTCGCCTTCTCAGGTAATACTTCTTCTTCCTCATCTCTAGCTTTTTCCTACTTCAACCTCCATGGCCAGAGCTTCGACTTTTGTTTCTTCTTCGTCCCTGGGTCCCCAAGATCTTCACCGTTGTGATATGACGTCGGAGGAGATCGCCGATTGGATCTCCTTCGGTGGCTTTCCGGTAGGGACCCGTTTCCATGCCCCGATTGTCGAATTCATTGATTGGGTTCGGCCAGGGTGGATCTGCTTTCTTGACTACCCCTTCTCTTTAGGTTTAAAATTCCCTTTCTCCCCTTTCATTCGGAAATTCATCCAAACCCTAAAGGTTTGTCCATGCCAAATCCTTCCGACCACTTGGCGCACCCTTGCCCGAATCGATGAGCTTGCCACAGAGAGGGGTTTGGAGATGACCATGGGAGAACTTCTCTTGGGATATAAAATCGTTCCTCAGAGGGCTGGTCGCATCACTTTGCATGCCAGGGACACAAAAAACCCTCTTATTCCCAAACTGAAAATTTCGTCTCGGAGCTGGCAATCCCGATTCTTCTTCATCGAAAAAGCGTCCTTAGGCGATATTGTTGACGAAGTGAAAGACATCTTTTGAGATGAATGGAACACATCTCGTACGACGATCTGATCTTCTTTATTAACTTTTTTCTTTGCATATTCTTGTCTTCCTGTTTTCATGTTTGCCCTTTCTTGTGCAGTGTCGGTGGGAATCAACTCCAAGAGCACAGATACGGGTGTGTGTCGACGCTTGCTAAAGATCAAGCATGAAAAGCGAAATCCTAGGAAGATCTATCCTGACCCAGTGGGAAGTGGCGAAAACGAAGAATCCCCAGGATCTGACGGAGACAAAAGTGAAACAGAAGTCACTCCCTTGTCCTCTAACGTGATGAGTTCTTCCAAGAAGAAATCAGGTTGGTTGCTCCTTCTTCTAATTTTCATGTGTTTGATTTCTTCAAAATTACTTTTAAATCCATGTCTTCTTTTCTCAATGCGACCCAAAAAACTACTCTCCAGGCGCTGTCATGGATACCTCTGCCGCAGCAATGGTTCGTCGGCTGAGATCCGATGGGGTCAGACTTCCCTTGTCTCCTCCTCCCAGCTTCGAGACCAAAAAGTCTCTCTCATTGAAGCGAAAAAGGGTCGACGATTCTCCAACCTCTCATGTTGCCAAGAAAGCGGAGCCAAAAGATCTCCTCAGCACTTTTGGGGACACCTTGCTCCCGAACGTGAAGATGGACTTTCAAGCCCTCACCCCTGACGTTGCATTCATCCACGTGGGTGCGACGCTAAGAGTGGTAAGCTTGCTCAATCGAGCCTTTTGATATTCGCTATCATTTCTTCGGCATTTCTTTAACGCTTTTCTGCCTTTTTCCTGACCGATTTAATTTCGTAGGCCTTCCAGGAACTGATGGCCACTAACGTCCGTTGCCAGGAGGAAATGAAGATGTTGGAGCAAAAAGAGAAACATGCAAGGGATCTGGCTGCTTCGTTGGACAAGAAGGTGAGCCAGCTTCAATCGTCGGTGGAGAATCTTCAAGCTAAAAAGGCATCACTTGAAGCGAAGGCTTCGGAGGCGGAGAAGGAGATCGAAGGTTTTTCCCAGGTGGTGGTAAACGTGGCAACATATTACACGATGAAATCTCAAGTGGAGCTGTTGCAGGACTTCGCTGATGGGAAGAGTGCCAAATGGGACTTGAAGACGCAGCTAGAGGTCTTGGAGGAATACTACCCCGCTGACCATCCCCCTCCTGGCAAAGAATACCTGGTGGCTGAAGACCAGGAGGACGACGTGAGTTCCCCGATTAAGGAAAAATGTCAAGACTATGATGATGGGGGCCCGTCCAACAAGGAAGGTGATGGTGAGAAGGACATGGACAAGGAGGAACGATCGACCCCAGCTGGCGGACAGTAAGCTCCCGATGTGCCTCTCTTCGACCTCTTTAGAAGTACTCTTTTTTTTTGTTTTTGCCGGATAATTGTCAGGATATTTTGGTAACCTTATGGCCTGGGGCCAAAAACTCATATGGCGTCTGGTTTTGAATGGTTTTGACGCCCTGTGAATGGCGCGGTATAATCTTTATTTGCTTGCATGTATTTGAAATTTCGCGTAGTATATTAGCGTAAGGAGATTCTTGGAGAATCTCCATGAATGTTTTGCCCGCAAGTGGGGTTCGCGTTATGTTTTAGCGCTTTTAGGAGGTGTTTTAGTGCTCCTCTCGTTAGCGACTTACCGTGAGTCCTGCGTTAGGATCACGTTTTGCGCGTTGAGTGTTTTGGTTTTCTACAAAGGATCCGTGCGTAGTTTGTTACGATTAGGTTGCCTTTGGCCACTGCCAAGGGCGTTCTTGGGCAGTGGATCCTTAAATTAGGATGTAGTGTCATCGCGGCGTCCCGCGCATATGGCCTGGGTTAGATGCTATAGCTTTCCCCTTACCGTACTAATCGGATGTTTCGTTAAATCGGAATTAGATAGGGGGTAACCAACTTATGGGTTACTTCGTCGACGTTTGTATGCGTGACGACTTCGCCATTTCTAGACGGTATTACCATGTGTCATAACAGTGGTATTGTGTATTTAACGCGTTTCATGTCGTATGATTAGCGGGTGGGTAACCATCTTATGGGTTACTTCATCAACGCTTGATGACTTCGTCGTTTTCAGACGGTATAACCATGTGTGATAACAGTGGGTTTTTTTTTGCGTTCGGCGCGTTTCATGTTGTATGCAATGTTGATTGGCGCAAGTTTGCGTTTATGAGCAATAGGAGAATATTAGAGAATATTTTCTCGCAAATTATTATGTAAAAAATGTGTAAAAACATGATTGATGAGATGAGAGTTTCGAAATTGCGTTTGACAATGTGAGCAAGTGCTCAGAGTCGTTTTATTCGAAAAATCCAAATATGGCCTAAAGATTCTCTAAGCTAGAGCTAAGAAATATCCAAGAATAAATCATGATAATGAAGTAGTTAGAAGTAATACTTTTTTAGGTGGGTTGCGTTCCAGCTTCGTGGCACCGCTGTTCCGTCTTTAGATTCTAGCTGGTAAGCTCCGTTTCCTGTGACTTTGGTGATCTTGTATGGCCCTTCCCAAGCGGGTGCCAACTTGCCAGCGTTTGCTTCTGTAGTATTCTGGAAAACCTTCCGCAATACCCAGTCTCCAAGCTGAAAACTCTTCACACGAATGTTTTTATTGTAGCTCCTAGCTACCTGTTGTTGGTACCTTGTGATCCGAGCGTGGGGAGCCTCTCTGAGCTCCTGGATAGTGTCCAGGTCTGCTTCCAACTCTCGTCTGTTGCTTTCCGAGGTAGCGAGCCCATACCTTGCGGTTGGGACTAGGATTTCGGCTGGGATAACAGCTTCGCAGCCGTGTACCAGTGAAAATGGAGTCTGTCCGGTGGCCCCTTTCGGGGTGGGGCGATCGGCCCAGAGTACATAGGGTAATTCCTCAGCCCACTTCCCTTTGGATTTGATCAGCCGCTTCTTTAGGTTATTGATGATTACCTTGTTGCTAGCTTCGGCCTGTCCATTGGCTTGCGGGTATCTAGGAGTGGACATGACTAGATCAATGTTCCATTGCTTGCAGAAATCACGCATCTTCTTGCTTATGAATTGTGACCCGTTGTCGCAAGTAATCTCTGCGGGGACCCCAAACCTCCTCAAGATGTTGCGCTGGATGAATGATATTACTTGCTTATCTTTGATCTCTTGAAAGGCTTCAGCTTCGATCCATTTAGAAAAGTAATCTGTCATGGCGAGGAAAAACACCTTTTGCCTTGTAGATGGGGGTAACTTGCCAACGATGTCCATGCCCCACCGCATGAATGGCCAAGGAGTGATGGATGGATGGAGAATCTCTGGTGGCTGATGCGGGACTGGTGCGTGCCGCTGGAATGCCTCACATGCTTGGGCATACTTGATGGCATCTTGGCGAACGGTTGGCCAATACCACCCCCGCCTTAAGATTTTGTTAGCGAGACTGCGACCCCCGGTATGATTACCACAATCTCCGCTGTGCACATCACGCATGATCTCTTCGGCCTCCTCCTTTTCTACGCACCGTTGTAAGAATCCTGTTGCAGACTTGTGGAAGAGGACCCCTTTTAAGATGGTGAACCGCATTGCCTTTGATTTTAAGGCTTTAGCTTCTATCTTGTCCTTGGGTGCTTCGCCGCGAAGGAACCAATCGAGGTACGGCTTGGTCCAGTGGTCGTCCGAATTGACCCCTAGACTGGTGGATGTTTGGAGATTATCTGGGGCGAGCTGCTCTGGCGGTGGTTCGGCAGCCTGTGCCATCGATGTTTCTGTTATAGCCGACTGTAATAAGTGGACTAATGGTATATTGTCATAATCCTTGGGGTCTAGGGTAGAGCCTAGACCGGCTAGGGCATCGGCCGATGCATTTTGATCTCGAGGAACTTATTCGAATTGTATTTGCTCGAAGTTCTCGGATAGTGTTTTAACCACATTAAGGTAACTGGCCATCCTATCATCCTTGGCGTCGAAGATGCCCAGGATCTGATTGATGATGAGTAAGGAGTCGGCGCGTACTCTGATCTTCTTGATGGACAAATCTTTAGCCAATTCCAGCCCAAAGATGAGAGCTTCATATTCCGACTCATTGTTGGTGGCTTCAAAATTGCATCTAACCGCTTGAGCTATTGTTTCCCCCTTTGCCGACTGTAGCACGACATCGAGCCCTGCTCCTCTCGCGTTTGAGGCTCCATCGGTGTTTAGGATCCATTCTTCTTCAGGTTCGTCGAGGGATGACATCAAGACCTCGTCTTTAGCGCTTTCTTCAAGAGTCAGGGTGAAGTCGGCAACGAAGTCGGCCAGTACCTGTGACTTGATTGCTTTTCGAGGTTCATATCTGACGTCATACCCGCTTAGGTGAATTGCCCACTTTGCCATTCTCCCTGAAAATTCTGGTTTTTGCATGATCTGTCGGAGGGGGTAATTTGTCAGGACGACGATAGTGTGCGACTCAAAGTATGGTCGGAGTTTATTCGAGCACATCACGACCACCAGGACTAGTTTTTCTATTGGAGAGTAGCGCGTTTCAGCGGACACCATCGTTCGGCTCACGAAATAAACCGGAACTTGTTGGCCGTCTTCTTCTTTGACCAGGACTCCGCTTAGTGCACGATCTGATACAGCTAAGTATAGGTGTAGCACCTCCCCCGGAGTTGGTTTAGCCAGTAATAGGGGATTGGCGAAGTAGCCCTTCAGCTCTTGGAAGGCGGCTTCGTGTCTTTCTGTCCACTGGAAGCTCTTGTTCTTCTTTATTACCTCGTAAATAGTCGGCACTTATCCGAGGACTTGGAGATAAAACGGTTCAACGCAGCTATCATGCCGGTTAGCTTCTGCACGTCTTTTATGCTTCGTGGAGATTTCAGGGAAGCAATTGCCCGCACTTGATTTGGGCTGGCCTCAATCCCTCGCTTGGTCACCACGTGTCCCAAGAAAGTCCTAGATTGTACTCCAAAAATGCACTTTTGGGGATTCAGTTTCATGTTGTATTCCTCGAGGACTTTGAATGCTTCTTCTAAGTGCCCCTTATGTAAGGATGCGCTTGTGCTTTTTACCACCATATCGTCGATGTATACCTCCATTGTTTTGCCAATGTGGTCGCGAAACATCCGGTTGACTAATCTTTGGTAAGTAGCTCCGGTGTTTCTCAAGCCGAAGGGCATTACACGGTAGCAATATGTTCCCTGCCCTGTGATGAAGGAAGTCTTCTCTTGATCTGCCGGCTCCATCTGGATCTGGTGATAACCGCTGAATGCATCCATGAAGGTAAGTACCTCGTGACCTGCGGTTGCGTCCACCATCGAGTCTATGTGGGGGAGAGGGAAAGAATCCTTGGGGCAGGCTTTGTTGAGGTCGGTGAAATCCACGCAAACCCTCCACTTCCCGTTCTTCTTGGGCACCACGACTATGTTAGCCAGCCAATCGGGGTACTTCACTTCTCTGATCTTCCCGGTGTCTAGTAATTTTTTGACCTCTTCATCGACCGCTTGTATTCGCTCTGGGGCGAACTTTCGTCTCTTTTGCCTGACTGGAGGGTGTTCAGGATCAACGTTGAGTTTGTGTGTGATGATGGAAGGGTCTATTCCAGTCATGTCTTCATGACTCCAAGTGAAGCAGCCCTTGTGATTCTTCAGGAATGTTATCAATTCTTCTCTGACTGATGGTTCCAGATTTTCTCCGATCTTGACGACCTTCCCTTCTTCTAAGGTCACCTCCTCCGCTTTTTCTCCGTCTTCAATTCGCTCTGGCGGAGGGGTGACGTTCTGTAATTGCTATGCTTCAGGTCTCAGAGTTGTCGGCTTGAGGGCTGCCTTGTAACACTCCCTAGCCAACCTCTGATCCACGCAAATTTCGTCTATTCCCCATGGCGTTGGAAATTTCACCGTTTGGTGGTAGGTGGATGCCACGGCTTTCATGTCGTGTAACCAAGGGCGTCCCAGGATTACGTTATAGCATGATGGGCAGTCCATCACAAGAAAGTTGACCTGCATATTTACGCCTCTTGCGAAGGTTGGGATGGCGATGTCGCCCACGGTGTGTTTGACTTCGCTGCTGAATCCAACTAGAGGCACAGGGTGCTTATGGATGTCATTTTTGGATAAATCCATCCCCTTTAAGGCAGTCAGAGTCATGAGATTCGTGGAGCTTCCTGTATCAATCAATACTCTTTTCATCAGCACGTTTCCAATATGCAAGGATATTACCAGACCATCGTGATGTGGCTCGGAGGTGTTCTCTGCATCGGTGTCGTCAAACACGATAGCTGGTCCTGGAGATTCTCTGGCGATGCCTTGACGATTGAGTTCGATTAAAGCTGCTTTCCCTTGCGTGATGTTTTGCTGCTGAGTACGATAGTCCGCAGAAGCTTGACCCTCCGGATATCACGTTGACCACTTTGTCAGGCGTTGGAGGATTTCGTCTTTCTTGGTGCTCGGCTTGAGAATTCTCCAGCAAATCTTTGGGTACTCGAGCATCCGAAGCTACATCTTTTATTCGTCCTTCCGCGACTAGGCGGGCTAATTCTCTTCGGAGCATATGGCAATCCCGCGTCCAGTGTCCGTGATACTCGTGATAACCGCACCACTTAGACGTGTCCCCACCCGGGTGGGGAGTTCTGTCTTTTCTTGGCCACCTTACGAGTTCTCCTTGTTTTGCCATGTTTCGGAGCAGTTTTTCCGTAGATATGTTGAGTTTGAAAGAGTCGAGTGAGGGCGGCATGGGTTCTCGCTCCTTGTCGTTCGCCCATCGTGCCTTGGTCACGTTGACCTGCCCTGAAGTAGGGCGCGAGTAAGGATGGGCACGACGGTCTTTCCTCTGATCTGTTGAACCTTGCCGGCTGTCAACGGGTCCTCTTCTCTCGGTTTTCTCCGTCTTTGAAGATCTCTTCCGCAGGCTCCTATCTTCTTCCATCCGGACGTGTGCCAAAGCCCTGGCTTGCACTTCTTCGAACGTAGCACAAGGGTGCTTAGTTAGTTCCTTATATAGGCCTCCATCGGGGGTGACCCCTTGCCTGAATGCCTCTACTGCGGTCGTCACGTCGCAAGATAGGATGGAGATCTTCTCGCGATTGAAACGATCCAAGAATTCTCTAGTAGTTTCTTGGTGCCGTTGACGGATCCGGTAGAGATCGCTGGATTGCTTCTCGAACTTGCAGCTGCTCGCGAATTAGGACCGAAAAGTGTCAGAGAGATCTGCGAAGGACCTAATGCTCCCACGTGGGAGGTTGATGAACCAGGTTAGGGCTGGCCCCGTTAAGGTCGTGCCAAATCCCTTGCACATCATTGCCTCTTTTGAATGGGATGGGACCGCGCTCGTCATCATCTTCTGTTTGTATACGGCCACATGTTCATTTGGGTCTGTACTCCCGTTCTACGTGGGCATGTTAGGCACGGAGAACTTTTTCGGAATCTCTACTTGGGCGATTCGACGATAAAATGGAGATTCGTCAAACCCGTCGGGTGCTTCAGGCTCCAAAGGTTGGAAACCTCGGCTTCCCCTACGGAGTTGGTCAGCGATGACGCTTATTTGTTCAGTCACCTTTCTTCGGATGGCTGCGTCTAAATCGATTGGCTCGCGTTGTTCTCGATCTTCCCCATCGATGTCGTCGTCTTCAATCCAGACTTCCTGAGACGGTGATCGGCGTTGGTTAGCCGCGGATCGGAGATTGACTGGAGGATTATTGTCGTGGAAGACTTCTTCACGGTGGACTCGGCCCATGAGTTCTGGAGTTACGTCTTGTTGTGCGGGTGCCTTGTCTCGAGAGCCCGGGTCTATACCCCTTCCGGAAGTTCCTTCTCCAGCGTTGAAATCTATCCTCCTGACGATTCCGTCAGTGCGCCTATCGACGCGGAGAGAACGGCGCCTCGTAGCCAAGACCTCGTACTGTTGTTTGAGTTGGCTATTTTTGGCAGTAAGGCGTTCTACATGAGCATCGTAAAAGCTTTTTTGGTCGCTCAATGCCTTTTGGAGGAACTCCATACGTTGCCTGAGGTCCGTCATCTCCTCCTCTTGAGACCGACCGCCTTGATTCTCAAGGTTTTCTTCATCACCGGTGATCGGGGTTTTAGGGATTCCTTCTCCATTTCCAGACATCGTGTTCCTTGATCCGGAAGGAAGTAGAATGGTGATTCTTCTGATGGTTGTATCGATCACGGCCCCACGGTGGGCGCCAAATTGTTTGAGCCAAAATTTACCAAAGGTAGAACCTTGGCTTAGATCGGGCCTTGATCGAATGAACTCAGAAAAATATGAACGAGAATGTGTTTTATTGATGTAGAAATTAGAAGAAATAGTGTGAATCAAGCGTCTGAATTGTGTCTTTTCCCCTAAGGGTGACATTGGCTTATGTAGCCCCTTTTAGGGCATATCTTATCTTAAGTAAAGATATAATCTTATCTCTAACTAACAGATCTATGCTTATCTCCATCTTATGATGAATACAATCTGGAGAAAAATCTATCTTGTAACAAACATATCTTGGACCCTCTCTCCTCCAACCGACTTAGTTGATCTCGTAAATCTTCCGTAACTCTGTATGCGTTGGAGATTCTCTGTCTATGGCGCAACGCTTCGTCACCTAAAATCTGGGTCTAACACCCATCACATTTAAAGCACTTGACACCGCCTGCCCTTTCTTGTGGGGTAGCACCCACCACATTTAAAAGACCTATTCAGCTTATCAATATCCTTGCACAAACTAGAAGGAAGGAGAGAAGAAGACATCGAGAGACAATGATCGACGTCAACACCGAATTAATGAGCGCAACCCTTCCAGCAAAACTCAAAGTCCAATCTTTCCAACCCATAAGCTTGACATTAAATTTGTATAAAAGGTTGGAGAATGTTTCCTTATTAATTTGTTTGTTCAAAATCGGCATGCCGAGATAGTTCCCCAAGTTTTCGTCACCGCATAGCTGCTTTCTGCCTTGATCTCTCGAAGAATATTAGCATGGACATTTGGAGACACAAAAATCTTGGATTTCAAGGCACTAACATGCTGACCTGACACCTTGCAAAACATGTCCAACAAGGACTGATTTTCACTTGAACTGATGTTGGGGAAGCTAACACACATAGGCGGTAGATTCAAAACAGTAGCAGCATCCTCTTCAAAGAGATCTTGAAAAAAGTCAATGACAAAATTCTTAAGTTCAGTAGCGATGTCAATCCATCTCCCTTGATTATCTCTAAGACCCTCCACAAGATTATGCTTTCGTCTAATAATAGTTGACATATGAATGAAAGAGGTTTTTCTATCTCCGAGGTTTAGCCATTGTTCCCTCGACTTTTGAACCCACAAAATCTCCTCTTGTTATAGGACGGAGTCCAACTCTCCACGAATCTCGGTCTCGATTGGCATGAATCAAAGCAGTCGTCTCTCTCCTACTAATCTGAGTCTGAATATAGTCGAGTCTATCCATGAGAGCCATCATATTTTGGTGAATACAACCAAACGTTTTTATTCCAAATGATGAACTCACGTCTAAGCATGGTAAAAGCTTTCGGTGGATCAATCTCGTGGCGCCAGCTATCCCTAACCTTTTCAAAAAAAAATTGGGTGGGAGAACCAAACAGCTTCAAATCTAAAGGGTCTTCTCTTACGATTGGAAGTATCAGGGGAATCAAATGTAAGAAGAAGCGGGAAATGATACGACAAAAATTTAGGAAGATGGCGAACACGGACCTCCGACCATCTTAACCTCCCCTCAATATTGAACAAAACTCGGTCCAGTCTCTTATAGATTGTTGACGTACTAGTGATTTTTTTTACTCCAAGTAAATTGTTGCCCCCATAAACTCAAGGTCCACTAGGCCAAGTTTGCTATATAACTGATTGAAAATGCCAAAATCAACATGGAGGCCACCTGAACCGCTAGTGATTGTTAATCCCTTGATCAAAGAAATTGGCATGGATGAAATTGTTATGCTTCACCACTATATGAAATTGAACTCTTTCCTCTTTCTATAAAAGTTAGACCCTGCCTGCAAAACCCATAAGCAACCTGCCAAAAATAATTTTGGATCTATCCCCGGACACCCTTGTTTCGAACAAAGCCAAAATATCAATCTTATTGTTTTTACACATGTAGCGAATGGCACATCGGGACCCAGTTTTTCATGCACCAAAACAATTCGTTATTAGAGAATTCATCACGGGGAAAACAAATAAAGAAAGAAAGCATTAGCAATCACGATCCGAATGGTCGGAAATCGAATCCATCATAGATATATCTCCCTAGTTCCCAATGATTGGTTGCTCTTGATGTTGTGTTGATTCCATCCAGAACAAGGGGTTCATAGTCATTGTCGCTTGATTAGGAACATCATGTGGCATCGTTGACTCAATATTCTCCTCATGACCTATGTTCTGAATTGGTGGTAGAGGTGCGTGTTTTTGAATAGAAACATCGAAATCAAAAGCATCCAAGATATCCTCTGAAGGTCGCCCTTTTAGCACTATCACCAAGCGCCGACCCTTGGGGTAAAACAGAATATTTGGACTCTCCAAATTACAAGTTTGTTCAATTGATCTCTGCCTAGTGCCTTTGTTCGATTTTTTATTTCCTTGGGCTTTTTGTTGGTTAAGCCCACTATCTTTGCTAGCCTTGAACACAATTAAAGATAAATTCTTGGGTGCTAAATTTACATGCACTAACTGGGCCTTATGGCCAATTTTTTACCAGCTCCTATACTCTCAACGGTTTTCTCCGGGTTGACTTTTTTTTGCGCCTCTTGCTTCTTACTCTTAACGTTCTTTTTGTCTCAATATTTTGATTTGTATTCTTTCCTTGTTTAACTGGCCCATCACCTTTGAGATTTTCGTTTCCCATATTATCTTCTTTTATTTCCTCCTCGTTTACCAATAGCGCTTTGAACTCATTTATTTTCGGGAATAATTTCCCTTTTCATTTCTTGTTTCTGGAAGATCCATCTCTTCGAGGAACTTTACATGGTTGCTCCTTAGAATCCGAGCCATTCTTAGCGTTTCCTTTTGCGGGATGAAATTTCCTTTCCGGAATCATCCATTCTCCGTAGAACCCTTTGCCTATTCTAACTTCTTCATGGGATGTGATCGGTGTCCTAGTAGCCGTATTCGTCAAAGGGTTCTCCGGTACCGAGTTGATCGATGTCGAAGGACTCATATCCTTGTCTTTTTTATCATCTTTTTCATTTGGCATCAACGAGCTTGGTCGGAAAGGACAATTAAGCTTCAAGTGCCCAAACCTCCCGTAGCCATAACATATGGTTGGTCACCCTTCATATTCCACGAGGTATCATTCGCCATTAATTCGAATTGTCCCTTTGAGGGGGCGTTCCAAGTTGATTTCCACACATATGCGGGCGAATTCCCCCTATTCGTATACAAAGTTATTACGAGATGTATTTAATTAGGATAGTATTTTTGGTATATTTTATATGGTATTTATGTATAGATAAATCCAAAAATCCTTAGGGCCCAAGCAGTGACGGACGCAGAACATATTTAAAGGAGGGGCACAATTTCTCCTATGAAGTTAATAATTCAGGAATTATCGACTAGTTTAGTTAGTCAATATTCTTAAATATGAAAAATTTATACTTATTTAATAATAAAATATTATTTTATTGAGGAAAGTATTAAAATGTGAATTGAACCTTGGTGGATTGCATATAAAGTTGAGTAATAAACCATTTTAACTAGTTAATTTTCATGTTTTTAATACAATTTATTTTAAATTTATCCATATTCAAATCTAAAATTTAAATACATATTATTAACGGAAATTCCACATGGTAACCCTAAGGTATGACATTATTCATGAGGTGTACTAAAATTTGACATAATTTATGAGGTAACCTTGAAGTATAGCCAAAATTCACAAAATAACCATGTGGTTCAAATTAAATTTCTCACATAACCAAAAAGTTAAAATTTAAATTAATTATTAATTTTAAATTTCTTTAATAAAACTAAAAAATGTAAAATTTAAAAACTAATAGAACTAAAAATTTAAAAATTTAAAAAATTTAAAAATAAAATAAAAATAAAAATTTTTAAAAAGTTAAAAAGTTTTAAAAAATAAAAAATTTTAAAATTTTTAAAACAATAAAAACTTTAAAAATTAAAAAGTATAAAAAAAATAAAATTATAAAAAAAATTAAACATTTAAAAATTGAAAATTTGGAAAAAAAAAACGAAAATAAAAAAAAACAAAGAACTAAAATATCAAAATTAAAAAATTAAAAATTAAAAAACGAAAAACAAATCTTAAAATTTAAAGGATCGAAATTTATATTATTTACAAATTTGTATTATTTTTATTTAAAAATTATTAACGAAATAAATTGACTACAATTAATGAAAATTTAAAGTTTGAATTACTTGTATTTTGAAGATTTTCTTTTTAAAATTAAATTATTTGATCCTTATTTATTAAATAATAAATAATTAAATTATTTGATAAATTTTTCTAAAAAACATCTTAACTTTGATAAATGAGAAAAAAATTATTTTGATAGCTTTTTAGTTGATTAATTTATACATAAAAATATAGTATTAAATGTTGGAATAAATTAAATAAAATAATTATTTGATATTAAAGTAGTGAATATGATTATATTTTAAGATTTTTACAAAAATCAATGTTTTATAAACAAAATGAATGATATTTGTTAATTTTAACCTTTTTGTACATTTGATGAATTTCATACAAATCTAAAAGTTATTATGCAAATTTTATATGAACCTTAGGGTTACCGTGTGAATTATGTCAAACTTTAGTACACCTCACGAATAACGTCAAACCTCAAGGTTACCACGCGAAATTGTTTGTAGTGGTGTCGACAACACACCCTTCACGGTTAGAGGCTAATTCACCTGCCCTTTGGCATTCCCGTTTTGGACATCCGTATTTGTATGTTCTTAAGCATTTACATAATATTAAAATAAATGGTACCCATGACCCGTGTGATAGTTGTCATAGGGCGAAACAAACTCGTTCTTCGTTTCCTATAAGTAACTCCCATGCCTTACATAATTTTATTTAGTACATTGTGATGTTTGGGGTCCTTATCCCCGTCTGCTTCTGGTGCTCGTTATTTTCTAACCCTAGTTGATAATTGTTCTAGGGGTGTTTGGATATCGTTGATGAAAAATAAATCTGAGGTTGCTTCTCTTATTTAGAATTTTTGTTCTATGGTTTCTCGTCAATTTGAGAAAAATATTAAGAAATTTAGGAGTGACAACGAGACTGGGTTTATTTGCTTGCGTTATTATTTTGATACAAATGGAATTATTTTTGAAACTTCTTGTGTTGGAACACCCCAACAAAATAATAGAGTTGAACATAAACATCTCCATATTTTGAATGTTGCACGAGCAATCCGTTTTCATGCAAACCTTCCTTTACACTTTTATGGTGATTGTGTGCTTGTTGCGGGTCATTTAATTAATCAGACTCCTACTCCTCTTCTTGAAAATAAAACCACCTATAAAATTTTGTATGGTCAACCCCCAATTTTTCACATTTACGTACAATTGGATGTCTTTGCTATGCATCAGTCATTCCACGATCGTCAAATAAATTTGCACCTCGTGTTAGAAAATGTGTCATTATTGGTTATCCAAAAGGTCAAAAAGGTTGGCAAGTTATTGATTTTGAAACTAAAGAGCGATTTGTTTCGTCTGATGTCATTCTCTATGAAATACATTTTCCGTATAAGGTCGCACCACCATACCCATGTCCGACCAATCCTGAATCTGAATTAATGCATGCCTCTGTTTTAGATTAATTACCTAGTCATGTAGCCCCAACGCAAACAGATGATAGGGGAGTGGGGTTCAATCTCCTCCCGTGCCCAATCAAGTGTCAAACCCGAACTCCACAGATGCCTATTCGCTGACAATTGACAGGGGGAGTGGGGTTCAATATCCTCATGTCTCTGTTCAATACAATTTTTTTATCGAGCTCCTCAAATGACCATTCGCATATGGTCGATAGGGGGAGTGGGGGTTCAATCTCCTCCTGTTGTCGTCCAAGACAATATTCGTCGTTCTACCTGTGAACGTATCCCTTCCATGAAGTTACGTGATTTTGTTTATCACACTGTGCAGAGATCCAAGGCTTCAGCGTCTCTTTCACCATCTCCATCGACTTGATCAGGTACCCCTATCCCATAGCTAATTTTGTCTCTTATGATCGGTTTTCGCCTAGACATCTTGCTTTTATTGTTGTTGTCCAGTCTACTACAGAGCCATCTACCTTTATTGAAGTTGTTCGTAGTCCTCATTAGAGAGAGGCTATGAAAGCTGAGATTGATGCCCTTGAGCATAATGGTACTTGGACATTGTCTATGCTTCCTAACGGGAAGAAGCCTATTGGTTGTAAGTGGGTTTTTAAGGTCAAGAATAAGGCCGATGGATCTATTGAGCGCTACAAAGCTCGCTTGGTTGTGCTAGGCAACTATCAAAAAGTGGGCATTGATTATTATGAGACATTTGCTCCTGTCGCTAAGATGGTCTCTGTTTGTACTTTTTTGGTTGTTATTGTTGCCTGCGATTGGGAGCTTCATCAGATGGATGTTCATAAAGCATTTTTGCATGGTGATTTGGATGAGGAGGGGAACATGAAGCCACCTCCGGGTTTTTTTGGCTCGACGACAGGACAATTTTGTCGCCTGGATCGATCTCTCTATGGTCTTCGTCAGGCGCCCCGCGCCTCGAAATTGGTTTGCCAAATTGGCCTCTGATCTACGTAAGTTAGGATTTGTTCAATCTTGGGCAGATTATTCGCTCTTCTCGTATGCTTGGCCCAATGTGTGTTTACATGTATTGATATATGTCGATGACTTAATTATTGCTTGGAATGATTCTGTTGCTATTGCTAAGTTCAAAGGACAACTCAGTTCTTGCTTTCATATGAAGGACTTGGGTCCTTTGAAATATTTCTTAGGCATTGAGATTGCTCGTTCTTCTGAGGGTTTATTTCTCTGTCAGCGGAAGTATGCTCTAGATATTTTGACTTAGGTTGGTTTACTTGCTGGCAAGCCTTGTGATTTTCCTATGGAGCAAAATCACAAGCTTGCCCTCTCTTAGGCTCCTTTATTTGATGCTTATGAACGATACAAGAGATTGATTGGTCGTCTCATTTATCTTACCATTACTAGGCTAGAGATTTGTTATGCGGTTTATACTTTGGCTCAGTTTATGCAGAATCCGACTCTTGATCATTGCTATGCTGCCATGCGTGTACTGCGTTATCTAAAGAGTCATCCAGGCTAAGGGATTCTTCTTTCTAGGTCTTCTAGCTTGGAATTGACTGCTTTTTGTGATTCCGATTATGTGACATGTCCTCTTACTCGTCGTTCCATCACAGGATATTATGTTCAACTTGGTTCTTCACCTATTTCTCGGCATACCAAGAAGCAGAAGATCGTGTCTCGTTCTTTAGCTGAGGCACAATACAGGGTAATGGTTGCCGCTTGTTGTGAGTTATTATGGTTGAGATCACTTTTGTTGTCTTTTGAGATTCGCCTTACGACACCTATGAGATTGTTTTGTGTTAGTCAAGTTGCTTTGCATATTGCTGCAAATCCAGTTTTCCATGATTGGACAAAACACATTGAGGTTGACTGTCATTTTATCAGGGAT
Source organism: Fallopia convolvulus (assembly GCA_964016875.1). Lineage (NCBI taxonomy): Eukaryota > Viridiplantae > Streptophyta > Magnoliopsida > Caryophyllales > Polygonaceae > Fallopia > Fallopia convolvulus. Next base: position 48,517,692 of record OZ024731.1, on the reverse strand, counting down.
TTTCTGTTATCTGGGGTTGTACAGACTACTTATATTCGCACTTATTCTCAGCCAGCTGACTTTTTACCAAGGCGCTTGGTGCACAACAATTTCGGTTTCTGATTAGCAAGTTGGGCATTCGAGATCTTCATTTGCCAACTTGAGGGGGAGTATTACGATATGTATTTAATTAGGATAGTATTTTTGGTATATTTTATATGGTATTTATGTATAGATAAAATCCCAAAACCCTTGGGGTCCAAGTCATATAACCCTAGTGTATTTAAACTCTCTTTGTGAATTTTTAGTATAAGACCTTTTCCTCGTAGAAAGTGACGGGTAAGTAAGAAATACGGATCCAGGTAGGTGTAGTTTTGATCAGGTCTGACGTTTGTAGGTTGGGAGCCCAACTACGAACCATCATGCATCTCCCAAACGCCGTCCATGGACCATACGTCCGCGCCATATCATATTCTTCTTCGCCTTCAAATCTCACAAGGAAGCAACAATGAGTAAGATCGAGGATATGTAAACGATACTCGGTCCGCCACAGTTCCCTAATCTTTCTTTTCATGATTTGTAACGCAACTTGTTAACCGAGGACTTTCACCACCACCGACCGTTGCCAAACAGATATGAGGGCGTCTATCACATCCTCAACAATTGAGATTGTTGGATCATCATCTTCACCGTACCATCCGTAAAGTCTATTAAAAATTTTTCATCAGAGAAATCCTCATCAAGATAGGTCGTCTAAGTCGTTGCATTGTCGGGAACAACTACTTCCTTCCAAGAAACTTTCGGGTCCGGGGAATTCAGAGAGTCATTATTTGGTCGGAGGCATCGACTTACATTTCATTAGTAACTTGGTTGTTCGCCGACGCCGGCTAAGGAACGCTTGTTATCACTGACATAGAGAGCGTTTATTCTCTTTATACTTTTTGGTTTTTTTTTTTTACTAACCCCTTTTTCCCATGTGACAAAAAAAGAGCAAATTAAATAATAAATACTAATTCTGTTTAATGAAAAATATTAATAAATATAAATACTGGACAGAAAACCCAGTGCCGCCTCTCGTTCTCCTCGGTTCCCTTTTGTTCTTTCTTTTTCTGTCACCCAAATCTCCCTCTGTTTCGCTTCCCTTTCCCCTCTGTTCAATTTCTAGATTAGGGTTTGAAATTGATATAGATCTTGTTACCACACACATCAATAGCGGGGTGCGAAGCGCATCGTTGGGGTTTATTTTCCTCTTTTGGATTTCAATTTGATGTATTCATTGAAGGAGAAGGTGACTGAGAAAATATCATGCCTCCTCGCCGATTCGCCATCCTCCCCTCGCGAACCTCCTGAGGTGAGATTTATGGTATTTCCATCTACAATTTAGAAAGGAAGTGTGAAATTCCATCTCCAGCTTGAAGTTTCTGCCGGTTTTTCGATTGGCAATGTGATTTTCCTTGCATTTATATGAATATTTCCTTTTCGTGGGTTTCCTGACCAGATCTAAGCAACACCGCTCTTGCCATTATGCAAAATTTTAGTTGGAGAGCTAGATTTGGTTGATGGCCCCTTTTCTAAGTTGTGGTTTTTGAGTTTTGTGTTCTTCTATATCCTTCTTTGGTTTTTGTGCTAAATCAGATAATCGTTGATTTAGGTTTACAATGTTTACATCTTTGCTTTCCCTTGGGGGTTTTGTTCTCTTCTGCTCTGTGGTTATTTGCTTTAATTAGTCTCATGTGGCTTGCAATAGGTCGTTTTAGCCTTGATCAACAATGCGGCTGACGTATTAGTTACCCATTTGTAGCTTGTATAGGTTAGGCCTACGAAGATATTTGTTTGCTAGTACGTTTTGCCGATTCCCGTTAGATTCCTTGAGTTTTGATGGGTGCGAACATCAATGCGATGTGTTTATCTCTGTTCCGGTTGCTTTGACACTAATGATCCAACAATTCCACTTTTGTTAGCCTTGATGATGGAACATGCATATGGTTATAATCTTGTACTGCATCTGATGTGTAGGGAATGGTTGGTAATTGTGAGATTAGAACTTAGAAGCCGTAAAATTTGAGTTTAGTTTTTTGGGTGGTTGTACTTGGTAGTGAAGAAAGATGCCTACATATGCAAATAGTCATTAAGCTTACAAAATCCTACATCTAAAAAAAAACTGAACAAAATAACTAGCGATTGCATAGCAGAACCCTATTCCTCGTTTCTATTACATGCAGTATGTTACTTCGTAGATCTATTGACATTTCCCATCATGTGCATCATCGATAATGTTAATAATGCCCCAACTGAAAATATTTGGTAGGTTATACCTCCCAATTGACTGTAATGGTGAGGTGATACAATATGGGGTCAAAAAGCCAAAATAAGTGGAGTTTATAAAATTGATGGGTTCTATTGTATATCATGTCATCGTAGACCTGTTCCATTTGTAGTTTAAGGGAAGATGATGGCTGAAAGACTTAGTTGAAATGATGTAGTTAGTAGTAACTTACAGAGGGGGGAGGGGTCTTAGAGCTTTTCCTTTTGGGGTTTTATGGAGGATAATGGGCTGAAAACATAGCTAGCACGGGTTAGTAACTTAGTAATGTTTGGCTTATAAATTGTAACAGAGGCCACACATGTAAGGTGTCTGGTGGGCTCAAAGGGTAATCTTTAGGTGTGGTGAAGATCAGTGTTTAAAAAGGCAAGGCGACACCCTAGGCGATGGACCATCCAGATCGCCTAGGCGCGCCTCTAAGGCGAAGGCGCTCGCCTTATACATAAATTTTCGGTAAATTATAAATATAAACAAAATAATGTCAAGTAAGATATAAAAGCATATTTTTAAAGAAAAAAACCCAAGTTTTTATTAAATTTAAAGTTCTAAATGAAGGTCAAGATCAATATCCCCTATGTATTGCAGCAGCAGGAGCTCCAAGTCTCAAACGTCCAACAACAAGACAATAAATGAAGTATTGGACAATGGAAAAAGATAGAGGAGAGGAGTTGTGTAAGGAGAAAAAGATACACGTATGATTATATAGTTAGATAAAAGGATATTGAGATCTTTTTTTTTTTTTGAAAAGAAAGGATACTGAGATCTTTGAAAATAAATAATTGCATATAAAAAAATATCACAATAACTTTAATTTGGGAAAATAAAAAGATATTAATATATATTGATAAGATATATAGTTGATTTGTTGAGATTCTATCCTTTTTTTATATTATCAACATTATTTTTCAAGCAAATCAGGATCAGGCGCATTGCCTGTCGCCTAGGCTCGCCTGGCTGCCTTTGTGCGCCTGAGCCGCCTAGGGGCCGCCTTATGCAGGCGGCCTCGCCCTGCCTGATGCAGGCGCTGGCATGACCCAGGCGCGCCTTTTCAAACACTGGTGAAGATACCAATATACCATTGCTTTGAGTAAGGAGATTATAACACCCAGGGGTTTGTTGGTGTTACCACTATTACGTATTAACGATGAGATTACATGGGCGCCGTGGAGGAAATGAGGAATGCTTATTTATTGGGGTGGCATATACCATAAGATGAATCTGGGCGTTTTTTACCAGAAGTGCCAGACAATGGGAAGATGTTGGTGGGTGTACTTGGTTGTATGATTCAAGTGGAGTTTTGTGTGGTTAAGTGTTGTAATGCAGTTGAAGTTTAAAAAAGGATAATTCACTTTGTTTTGCCTCTCACGTGAAGGAATCTGTTAATTGCTAGTTTACACTTTACACGACAGGCTGTGTTAATCAGACATGCAATTAGACATCATTTGATGTACTATGTTTTTGGTCGCTCCCCCTTCGCGTTAAGCCAGGGGTGCCCCCATCCTGACCCCCCAGATTTCCTGTAAGCGAAGCCCATTGGGTCAATGTTGTTGTTGTTACATGTTGCTACATAGGGCTCCTTTTACTATGTTTAAATTTACATGTTGCTACATAGGGCTCCTTTTATCAACACTTTTTTTTTTCATATACCAATACTCTTACATGAAAGTATTTCTCACTGTAAGATGGGTGCTTTAGTGCTATACCTCAAATTCTTGAGGTAAAGTGAAGCTCGTTTTTATCCGAAAGGCTCCACCCAAAAAGTGTTCATCTCTTATGTATGGATACTTTTGACATTTTCCTTCTGATTTAGGTTATTTCGCAATCTAGAGGCAGGAATACTTTGTCATCAATTTTCTCATACGTACTTCCTTCTGCAAGCTTCAGTGGAAAGAATTTGGACAAGAGTCAAGGGGAGTTAAAACTTGTACAATCTCCTTCTAGCCGGGGGAATAAATATACATCCCTGCAGAATGAGTTCTTACCTTGTCATGCAGAACAAGCTCCATTTGAAGATAAAAAAGGACAAGATTCTCGAGAAGAATATGAAGCCTCTTACTCTAAAAGACCCATCAATGCATCAGAGATGTTTGAAGATGCAGTTAAGCCACAAAACAACCTGAAGCTCATTCCGAATCTCACTGAGGAATCTACATTTATTTCATTAGAATTATATGAATTCTTGGAGTCATCCCTTCCTAATATTGTGAAAGGTTGTCAATGGGTGTTACTGTACAGGTAAATCTTTTCATTTGAAAGTTGTTGAAGTTACTTCTTAAGTCCTAATCTTTACTTAGGTTTGTTTCTTTTGACTGAAGGGCAGTACCTTGAAACATGGCATATCACTTCGTACACTTATACGTAATAGCGCTGATCTTAATGGTCCTTGTTTATTGGTATGTTGAAATAATGTTTAGCCTTATGATTTCGTTGAAACTGTTATTTCCAAGAGAATGTGTTGAACTGAATAGCTGAATGTGGTTTTCACGTCTTTTAGATTGCAGGTGATATGAAAGGGGCTATCTTTGGTGGGCTGATTGATGGCCCTATTAAACCGTCTGCAAAGAGGAAATACCAAGTGAGTTAGTTGACCTGCTGCAACGCCCTTCTTTAAAAAGCATCATTATAGCCAATATTTAGTGGCTTGGTCAAATTTAATATTGTTTACTTCATCAGGGATCAATACAGACTTTTGTCTTCACCACCATCTATGGTCAACCAAGAATTTTTAGGCCTACTGGTAAACTGTTTTGTCTTGCATTTGCTAAGGTTTTTTTTGGTGTACTTCAGCTAAGGTAATTTTAATATTTTCTAATTAATGAAAGCATGTTGACATGGTTCAAGCATAAACCTAATGAAAATATTTGCATATTTTGTACACAAGGCAAGGCATTGGGGGAGGGGATGTTCATATGGAATTGATCTAGAAGATCATTAGTTAGGTACAATCTCCTGTGAAGAGAACATGAAATTTCCACCTTTATTTGGGAGGTGGAAATTTCCACCTTTATTAGTTAGGTACAATCTCTTGTGAAGAGAACTGAAAAGTTCTTTATTGTTTCTTTTTGTGTAAACTCTAGTTTAATCAATTTTTATTAGGCTTAGTTGAACCCAAGTCGACTAGTAAAAGTCCTGAATTTTGAAATCTTATCAAAGTACTTTATCCATACACAGCCCCTGCTTAACCAAATTTAAAGTTATTTTCAAGATTAAACTACACACGTTAGTGACACGAAACAATCCAAACCCAAAATACAACTGAAATAATTCTGTTCATCTCAGTTGGATGATATTATGATACTAATAGGTAAACCTCTTATTATTGAAGGTGTCAACCGTTACTACTACATGTGTTTGAATGACCTATTAGCTTTTGGTGGGGGAGGCAAGTTTGCATTATCTATGGAAGAAGATCTGTAAGTTTATATATTCAGTCATTTTCTTGTGCTTGAAACTTTTCCTGCGAGCATCTATTTAATTTACATTGTCTTTGAAAAGCTTAAATGGAAGCAGTGGACCTTGCGAAACCTTTGGGAATGAATGCTTAGCCAATGATTCAGACTTTGAATTGAAAAACGTCGAGGTATTCCTATCACATCTGGGTTCTTGATACTGAACTTTTCCTATATGTTAAGTCTTGGTTTGATATTCTCCCTTGTCAAATGAGAGATGATTGTGATAAGGTTATAAAGATTTGGTGTGATGAAGAGAGAAAAAAAAAAGTTAATAAGGTCCACAAGTTGAAATGTTGGTAGTAAACATTTGACAAAAGTAATTGCATCTGTTATGGGATGTTTGTTGATAATTGGAAGAGTTCTTGGACATTCTTATCTTTGAATTGCAAATATGCTTGGTTGTAACAAGTAACATAGTAGTAATTCATGGCTTTAATTATGTGGATGATGCTGTTTTCCTTATTTCTATTTACATTAAAATTCTGATTCCATTCTTTTCTTCTTTGTACAGCTTTGGGGATTTACGCATCTGTCACGATACCTTTGATGACGCAGATCCATGATGCATGATCTTTGTGTACTTTGTTGTTGATGCTCTGTTGTAACATCATCTTTATGTAATCTTATCAAATGATTTGTCTTCATATTAGTATAAGCCTGCTTCGTATCAAAAAAAAAGAAAAAAACCTCCCAAAATTCATTCATTTTACTTGTTAGATTTGCTTGGGGGTAATTAAGTGTAATATCATTTATGCTTTTAATGAATGTGGCTCAAGTTAAATACTGTTATGATCAGCTTATGCTTTATGACTGAGTCTTACAATTTGTTGAATCCTCGACCCGAGTAATCCTTATGCCTCTTCCAGTCCGCCGTGACTCCTCATCAGTTAGCCCGGAATTATAACTATCCCGTAATCATTCGGTTTATGTGAGTAACTTAGTATAATTTTAGTTTGATAAGGTACTTAAGATGTTCTTATGATCAGTTTATTGGTATTTCTAACCTATGTTTTAATAAAATAAGATAAGCATGTTAAGCCAAATTATTATCTTTTTAAGTAAACTTGAATCCAAACATAGTAATTTACATAGTAATTTGACGGTCCAAAAGGTGCTTACGCTCACCTTAGGCGCTCCACCGCACGCTGTCATGGGTCATCGTGGAGGAAGTAAATCGCGGAATATACGAAGCAATGGCCAGGAATCGAACCCGAGACCTTACAGTCCCGTTGGGAAGCATCCAGTTGCGGGATACGGTGTCGTTTCGGCTTTTGTGGAATGGTGAGCTCGGCTTTTGTGGAATGGTGAGCTCGAAATTTACCACCAACTTTATTTTATTTCTTAAATAAAAAGTCGGCCAAACCTTCGACCCCCTGGGCCCTCCCTCCCCCAAAAGTAAACCGAAAAGTATTTTTATTACAAAAAAAGTAACCCAAAATTTTAAAAAACTGAGTGGGACCTTGAGCTTCGGAGAGGAAGACCAGAACGTGCAAAAATGGAAGCGGGTGCAACTCCTCAACCCATCCCAACGCCACAAACGCAATCGCCATTTCTTTCAACTTCTCGCTTTCCTTCTTTTATTTTCTTACCAAATCCAACTCCCGTTATATTTTCTTCTCTCTGATTCATCATACTTTGCCCTAGATTTCGCAAATACTTCAAGGTTGGTCCGTTTCCCTACTACTTACATTTCATAATTTTACTATCCTTCTTTCTTTTGATGATCATCTCTGAATGTATATGGATTCTGTTTGAATTTTACGCATCTGAGTACGGAACTTTGGTATGATCATTTGCCGAAGCTGAATTGTCTTGATTTGAAACCAAGCGAGCCTTCGAATGGCATAATTCACAACTATCACGCGATTTTGTTCTTAAATAATTGTAAATCATTGCGCAATTGTTTAATCATCTTTGTAGATCTTGATCTATTATCAAAAGATTTCGTCGTGTTGAAAATAGTTTCTCTAGAAAATCTTTAATGTACTCTTCCAGAAACATTCCGCTATATTACGCATATCTGTCGCATTGGCTGATGCTGTATGTTTGTTGTTTATTTTGTTGATTCGCCAACTGAAAATTTCTTAATGGTTTGGGTGATTGACTTTTGCAATTTTGTGTGATCAGGTTGCTTTTAACTTGAATCGTTGTAGAGAAAAGCATGGGTCCGGAACTCGTGGAAATTCAACCTCAAATATTGAGGTTCACATGTATGTGTGATCTAAAATCTTTCTATTTGCAATATCCCTTTTGCATTTCTAGTTCTAAACTTTGTAATGGGAACTCTTGACTGGAATATGCCTTCTTTTCTTTCTTTGTGTTTTTTGGTGTAAAGCTGCTGTGTAGTTGCTTTTCATATACTGCATTTCTTTTTCTTTCCCTTTTCCGCTTTTCAACTTTTTAATTTTGATTCCTTAATGTAGAGGGAAAATGTTCAAGCAGTGTAGCCACAGATATGACAACCTTTAATCTTAAACATCTTATGTGCATTTTCATATTGTTCACTGACATAGAAGAGGATAAATATATGCTTGTAAGACATGCGGGTTCTAGGGGAAAGCTGAGTTATATGTTCATTTTGGATGACAGTGGAGGATTTTTGTGCTTTTTTGCAAACATACAGAATAAGGAGAGCTGAGACTGTCTATTTAAGATCCATAGTCTAGTATAACTACAAGTCACTCTTATCCTTAATGTGTGGTTTTTTTTTTCATCCAGTTGAATTGAAGAAACAGAGTTCATGCACAATTCAGCTTACCAATAAAACTGAGCAATTTGTTGCTTTCAAGGTGGAGTTTCTTTTCACTTTATCACACTATATATATTCGTCAGCTATGTAATAAAAGACCCTTTTATCCTGTATGTGCTACAAAATTGGGTGAGCATTGCTAAGAGAGAACGAACCATGTTTACAACAATAACTACATTTTTTATTTGTACCTGTCCTGAGCGTAATCTAGATTGTAGTCTTCTTTTCTCTCCCACTATTATATAGTTTTTGTTCATGTGCTGCATTCAGTCAGGTGAATTCGGCCAATGATAAATGTACAGGTTGATTTCACATGGTCCTACTTTCTTGTCTGCATTGTTGTTATATAAAAACTTAAAATTTATACCTGCACTTAAGTTTAATTTCTTACTGTTAATTTAGAATGGTGTCCTGTATCACTTAAGGGGCTCGTGTGCCATTTTCTTAATTTTAAGGTTTGACTGGAAAAGAAAATGCAATTTCTTATGACCTATGCCATGGTATTCTCATATAGATAATTGTCCTAAGTTAAGTTTTATTGCAGGTCAAGACAACATCCCCAAAGAAGTACTGTGTGAAACCTAATGTAGGTGTAATCAAGCCGAGGGGGAAATCTGATTTTACAGGTATCTACATACAATAAACCACTACATGTTATTATGCATTAAACCACCTCCCCCCAATAGAGTTGGTGGTTGAATATAATTTTCAGGTGCCTGGGTGCCAGGAATTTTGGTGCTTGCATTTTCGCTTTCCTGGCAGATCCATTATTCATCATATCCTTCTTTCATATATATAATACTCTTTTATTCACTTTAATTATGTTGGTGTAAGGTGTAGAATATGAAACTAATGAATAAATGGATTGCTAGAGTCACTAATTAACCAGAATATTTGAATTGTCATATCCCATACAACTCAAAATCAGCTCTCTTTTTGTGGCTACTTATTGGCTATTTGGCTGGAATAGGGAAAAAATTTATGTCTGAATATTTTGATCTGAAGTTTAAGCTTTGAAGGTCTTAATAAGGTAAGATCTAAAAAATTTAATGAAAAACAAGCTTAGAATGTTTTTTCTGAGGTTACAAGACAAATACAAGAAACCTCTACCATGTTTTTTTTTTTCTGACTTGCTGCCAGATGTAGAAAACTTATGGCGTGAAATGGTGTTTTGTATTTCAAATCTAAGAATGCCTTATTTCTCTATTTCTATCTATACTGTCTGTTCCACATGGTAGTTTTTATTTTCTATACTTTTTCACCTCTCTGCATCATAAAGCTCATTTTCTGGCTATTATTTTATCACAGTGATCATGCAGGCACAAAACTCGGCTCCCCCAGATTTGCTATGCAAGGATAAGTTTCTTGTTCAGAGTACAATTGTTGCATTTGGATTAACAGAAGAGAACATTACATCAGATATGGTAAGACATACTGTGCATTTTTTGTTGCAGAAATATGGAAGAGGGCTTACTTATCGTTTACATTGTGCAGTTTGTTAAAGATCCCAGTAAACATATACATGAGAAAAAGCTAAAGGTGATCCTTGTGAACCCTCCAATCTCTACTGAGCCTCCTCTTGTGCTGCCGGTTAATGTTGTACAAAAACAAGATTACTTGTCTGATACTTCTACTCAAAAGGATAAAACACCCGGCGGGCATGAAAACCTCGTTTCATCTCATAAGGTGAATTTGACTTCTTAAATACATAGTAATTTTTCTTAAATACATAGTAATTTGTTTATATGTTTATAAGTTTAGTTGGGTTGATTCCCCAAAACATATACTGCTGAATTTATATCCCAGTTAGATTATCTCCTTAACCAGTTTCAGCATTAATGATCAAGATTGAAGAATGCTTGGATTATTGATTCCTTATTGTTTGTTCTCTCTTTCTGGAAACAATGAAGGACGTGGAAGGAGTTCAACCTGCAAAGTATATAGAAGAAATTAGATTGACCAAAGATGCAGAAACCAAACACGATGAAGATACAGAAGAGCTGAGGACGGCTAAACATGTTGATTCCAGAGAGTATGGAAAGGCATTTGAGGACAAGATACTGCCTGCTGACACAGATTCAAAATTTGGAAAGGAAGTTGACGACCTGTCACTGAAGCTATATGATTTGGGATCTAAGTTAGCTGAGGTGAGCCTTTCCTCTTGTGAATACAACTTTATAGGCATCATACTTGAGGTGTCTTAGGCCTAAAATCTCTAGTTTATAGAGACATGCATTCTTATTCCTTCTGTTTGCTTATATTGGTCTGTGATATCTAATTTCATTTCACGAATATTCTATACTAGACCGTTTGACAAAAATATTAATTATAATCTTTCTATAGGCTGAGAAAGCTGTTTCACAGCTTACAGAGGAGCAAAGCCGAGTCATGCTTGAGAAGGAAATGCTTGAGCATGAGCTGGTAACTTCTCTCTCCCTTCCTCCAACTCCTATATCTTGCCTGCATAGAGAACTATGTGTGTAAGATTTTCTTGCAAATTTTTTCATGATAAATTTGTATGGGGGTTGTTCTTGTGCAGGAATTGGCAAGGAGTAAAAGCATTATAAAAAGGGTTTATATGGGCTACCCGTTGCTCTATGTATGGATGGTTGGAATCTGCAGTCTGACTTTTGGATTTCTTGTGCATCATCAGTAAGTATAGTGTGGCTTTCGGAGTTCTCACAATTTAACCTGGAACAGGTTTGGTCATTATTACATCATAGTATTTTTGTCTGCTCAACGTAGGGTGGAAATTTGTATATGTTACTGAGAAACCTCACCTAAAGTGTTCCATTCTTCTAGCAATATGTGATTTTTCCATGATGTTCACTTTGTTCTACATTGCTTGATTGCATGATGTTCATTTGTAAATATGTTGAGAATTGTCAGCCTATGATTTCACTTTTGGAGCAAGTTCTTGTTGTTTTGGGTCAGTCTATAAAGAGGTAAAGAAAAAAGGTTTCTAAAAGATCCTAAGATTGAGATGTGTGATGCCCTTAAGGTATACTTATTTTCCCTCTTTTTCCATAGAGTACTCCTGAATGAGAATATGAGATGGAATGAAAGTATCATGCCATTTTATTACAAGTGATGGTAGGACCTAGAATTGAATACGTGGGGTGAGTTTGACATATCATGTGAATTGTGCAGCTTTTACGAGTTCAATGCTTGGGTTTATTGGCTTTGCACATAATTTTGTACTGTAATTGTACATTGTTACCCTACGGAATTTGTTTAATTTGTTTGTTTTGGTGTGATGGGCACTTGCCTATAAGAATCGAAACAAAGACCTCGAAATATTACTCTAAAAGCTTTAACTATTTTACTAGACGTCAAAGACGGTTTAATTTGTTACCATACGTTAAAAATGATTTGTTTCATTTTATAAAATTATGTTTTGGATGTCAGATGTGCACATGGCGTGAGGGCGACATGGCAGCTTCAAATAATGTACACACGAGTGACTGAAAATGATCTTTTAATAGCTACAATAATTAGGACGCATCTTTTCATAATAGTTAGTTAGGAATGGGTAGCCCCTCGTTAAAGTCTCGTTGCTGCTCAAAGAAAATTTCACTGCAGTGATAATTGCTTTTTTTTTTTTTTTTGGTCATCAAACCATTCAAACGGGGCAAGCCCCTGCTAGCAAGTCAATAATACAACTTGGAGAGAGTTGGAGCCTTGGAGGTGCTAAAACTCAGTAAAAGGCATAGGGTATGTTCGGTGTACCCCATATTATTTTATATAAGAGATTATTTTAAATGATGGGTTAATGATGTTGGGATTTTAGAGCCTGATTCAAGATTAGACGATTAGAGAAGAAAAAGCGGAACAAGAGGAAAAGCGCGGGGAAGGTCCTTAAAGCGCGGGTGCGCTTTTGGAGGGGCAGGTCGTGCAATCTCGACAGTAGCCAAAAGCGCGGGGTACACAGGAATTATGCGGCCGCGTAATTTGGGTGTCAAGCCGCGCAATTGGGCGCATACGCGTGGTCGAGTTTTCTTGCTTGGCAAGTTTGGCGAGATCTTTTAGGATAGATCACGGCTTATTATTTTAGGAGAAATAATATTTTGTATCTATCTTTAAGGCCTAGAATTCTCTATTTAAACCCAACTAAGATTATTGTAATTGGTGTAGTAGGTTAAGCATTGTGCTGAAAACCAGAGAGCAGAGAGGGGGAAAAATCAGAGCGCTAGAGAGATTAGGTTAGACTGACATGTCTTGTAATCCTTGTTTTTAATTAGTCTAGTTTTATGTGTCTTTCTTAGTTTGTTTAGTTTGGTTTTAGTAGGTTTTAGAGTTAGTTTTGTATGTTTTTGGATGAGTTTGTATATTTTGTGAAAAGTATAAAACTACTTCGTTTTGTGTCTTTTTGTAGGGTTTTAAGCGGGAAGGAGCGCTTTTTGAGCTGAGTTAAGGTCTTGTGGTGGAGGATGGAAAGCATGGAAGATAAGGAAGAAGATTGCATGGGAAAATCAAGTTAGAGTCCAAGTTAAAGTCGAAGAGAAGTTCAAGAAAAGCCAAAACAAAGGCTCGTTAACGATCTTGTGAAGGTCGTTAACAAGGCTGGAAGATAGAATTTTTGAAGGGAATCAGCAATTTCTATCGACCCTGTGCGGGTCGTTAACGAGGGTCCCGTGTCGGTAGAGGCGTAGCCGACTTTTGGTTGTTATATCTTTTATCTTGTTATCTTTTAAGTAGGGTAAGTTTTGTTCTTATAGCCTTTTTAATAGATAGATTCTTAGTATAAATACCCTTGTTCTAAGCCTAGGCAAGGGGGTGTCGTATTAGTTTTAGGAGAAGTCGAGTTGAGTAAGAGAGAGAGTCGAACTGAAGTCGATCGAGAGAGAGAGAGTTTGGGTAGGTGATCATGTCTTGCTCGATGTTTTTAGTGTTTTCGGATTCCACGAAGTTTGTAAGACAATATTTTCTTTTCAATTTCAAGTAAGTTTAGTTTTTGCTTTTCAATGTCTTCTTTGATTAAAGTTGTTTGCTTTATTTCAATGAATAGTGAGTAGTCTTCTTATCTAGGGTCGGGGTTGACACCCGACATAGTTGTGCATGTTTGAATGAATGTGTTGAGTTTTGATTGCCTTTTATCCTTTTGAATTGCTTGTTGTGCTTATGCTTAGACGATGGTCAAAGTCATTTGAGTTTTCAATTTGTTCGAAAGAGAAAGTTGTAAACTTGAATGTTGATATTGTTCGATAATGAAAGTTTCGAGCTTTGGATTCAAAACGAGTAATAAAGTGAATTGATTTATGAAAATTGATTGATTTTCTTGTTAGTCATCGAAAGTTGATGAATTTATCTTTAAAGGCATGATCTTTATCTTCATATGAGTTTTTATGCATAGCTATGTCGTGGTAACCCTTGTCCTAGGTCTTTTATTTCATTGATTTTGTTAGTTTTGCTCTCGTTTTCACTCATTACCGAGGTTCTTTGGCTCGGTACCGAACCTGCGTTTGAGTCGTTAATTATTCTGTGTTCGTACTTTTCCAGGTTCGTTAACGACCCTGACAAGGTCGTTAACGAGTTTGGTCGTAGTTGTTTTCGCCTGTTTTGCTTTGTTCTCTTATTTTGGTAGTTGATAGACAAACAAACGTGCTTCCCGTGGACGATCCTGACTCTGATATACTCAGCGGGGTCTTGACTAAAAATTTATTTGTTGTTAAGTATATCCATCTCAACAATATCCCTAGCTAGCTTGGTAGTGCCCCCAGACGTAGTCATTCTGACGAATTGGGTCAACAAATTTCTTGTGTTCTTGTTATTGTTTGTTTCTAATTTCTCTTGTGGATCAGTGTTGCCGACTTGCCGCTATTGTTCCTAGTAGGTGATCGTATTTCTCAACAAATGTTTCTTGAGAGACAGAATAATCTAGAACAAGAAAAAAAAAAGATTGTAATAGCTTATTTAAGATAATGTGCTATAAACGAACACAATCATAGTTGAGTAATATTTAAGGACGGATTAGCTAAAGCATCAACTACATGGTTGGATTCAGAACATGGCCAATTTGGACTTCCAAATTTTCACCAGCAATTAGGCGCTTACATTGATTGATAAGAAAGAAACCCGGATGTGTCCCCAACGACTCAGCGGCATTAAGGAGGTTGACCGCTGCTAATAAATCCGATTCAATCGGTAGCTGTTGAGTACCCTGCCTCGTTGCCATTTGAAGACCATTGCTTGATTCGTTGTATTGAGAGGTTTGAGGGCTAATGGACATGTTTTTATAATATGTGAACGTTATTTTGCGCGTACGCGCACACACATATTACATATATATAATGTTTTGAGATAGATTTAGCTCTAACATGGGAAAGAATAAAGTGGATCTAGAACAAACAGAATCGAAGTACAAACAACTCAAACAAAAGATTTTATTAAGTTTTTGAGCCTCAATAAGAATGTCAAGATCACAAGGGGAATCAAAGAGGGGAAAGAGAATAGAAATCAAAATACGCAATCGAGAGAGAGAGAGAGAGAGAGAGAGAGAGAGAGAGAGATTCAAAGTGAGATATGCACAAATCGAACTAATCGACCAACCACGAATGTCTCCAAGGTGCACTCTCAATCTCTCTTCCCAAATTTGGATTCAGAGGGAGCTTAGGGAGTCGCCGACGACTAGCTCATGTAAGGAAGTCGAGGAGATCGCTCTCAAGAGGCAAACCTTAGGAAGCTTAAGACTGAATCCAACAAGCGGCAAAGGATGAGAAGAAGAGCTTAAGTATGGCTCGTCTCCAACCCTAAACCACAACAACGTCATGAGAGTAAGTGAGGGGAAGAGGATCGGGCTCACAACGGGTGTGCAAGTTATTGGGCCATTCGGCCTAGTAAATCACTCATGCGTTTAAGCCCAAAACCACTAACACACACATACACATTATTACATTACAAGCCCAATGTAAAGCCCGAGGCCTTAGAAGCGCTATCCCATGTCAACCCGAGGACTTCCCAACAGGTCACCCATCCTGGTACTACTCTCGCCCTTGCACGCTTAACTTTAGAGTTCTTTGTCCTCACTCGAACCCTGAAAAGGAAGAGCTCTTGTTGACATGGGGAACACCTCAATTCCTTATAAATTATTGGGGTGTTACAATCTCCCCCACTTAAACACTTGACGTCCTCGTCAAAACCCAAGCACCGCCCTTTGGGTCGAGTGACTACCCACCGGGCCAAACCAACTTGTAACCCAGAGTCGGCTCTGATACCATTTGTAAAGCCCGAAGCCTTAGAAGTGCTATCCCATGCTAACCCGATGACTTCCCAACAGCTCACCCATCTTGGTACTACTCTCGCCATTGAACGCTTAACTTTGGAGTTCTTTGTCCTCACTCAAACTCTGAAAAGGAAGAGCTCTTGTTGACATGGGGAGCACCTCAATTCCTAATAAATTATCGGGGTGTTACACCCAAATCAAAACTTAGGAAATTACATATAATATGAAATCTACTCTACAATTTGCCCTCCTAATTTCTAAATTACATCAAAAGTAAAACATGTTCCTTGTTTGCATTGATATTGGTCTTACAACCTTTCTATCAGTGGCACATTCACCATCATCAACACTATTATGCCTCGATCACATGTAGGAAATCCCTACAAAAGTTAAACTTATCAATTGTGACAATTTTGGTGCCAAAATCTGCATGATTTTTCTTACCATCTATCTTTTTAACAAGAATGATTTTCTTATCTACTTTTTGCCTGATGAAGTGGTACCTCACATCAATATTTTTGGTCCTTTCATGATGCATAAGATCTTTGCACAAATAGCACTCTGACATGTCATTTTATGATTGTATTCATGAATTCCGAAGATGCATACGAATACTTACGCATATTCATTGAATCAGTTACCTATATAAATAATTGTAATACATTATATACATTATTATAATGTGTTTTATGCATGCTTTTTTATTGATTGTATTCATGAATTCCGAATGTGCTTACGAATGAATACCTTTGAAATACATTAATACAATCAATAAAACAACATGTATATAATGTATTGTAATCATTTATATACAATAAAAAAGCATGCAAATAACGTATTATAGTTATGTATATATGTAACTGATTTTTCAGTTCCTTATAATAACGAGATTTTATAAACCTTCTCTCCCCTATAATTTCAAGATTAAATCTAGTCTGTTTATTATATTTAAATCAAATGCTCTAAATTATTTCACTCGATATTACTATTAGAGCATATGTATTGGTTGCCCAAAAACTTTTGTTCATCAACTTAAAATATATATTTTTTAAAATTATTTAATTGAAAAAAATATATAAAGTAACTTGACACTTGTCAAGTTATCATGCTATGACCAAAATAAATTTTGAATATCAAAACAATAGCCAAAAATTTCTCTCTTTTCATATTTTACTAGTTTTCTGTCTTAATGATCAAGAATTGGATAACTATTGCGGATGCTCTAAGAGTGGCCTTATTAAAACTAACCCAAAATACCAAATTATATTAAATTTGAGTAGTATTCGTCGGTAGCTTAACAATTTTAACTAGTTAAATTTAAAATCATGATTAATTAATCGCTAGTGCTTAGCAGCCTTACGAATTAACAACTAATTATGAGTAATTATGAGGTTAGTGCGGGCCTATATGGGAGATTAAAAAGCGGGTTGAAAATGAAGGAAATCATTCTTACTTGGCACGCAGTTGACTGGAAACCAAACCGTGGACCAATGGGGCCATCATATTTAATACGACATTCTTTCTTCATGAATCTGGCCCCAAGACCCAAGTTAGCATTCACCCACATACACGAAACAAAACAAATATTTTCAAAAACTTCACCCCAAAAGAATACTTTTTGAAATTCGCATTTATTTATTTTAATATATTTCCTTTCTTTCTGAACGTTTTAAAAATCATTTCCTCATCCTACCAAAAAAACAAATCATTACAAACCGGGTGTGTTAGGGTTTAAAAAGCCATTTTATTGGATTGAGATATTATAAAGGGTTTTAATTTGTTTTAAAATTTCATTAATTATTTGTCTAGATGTCATATTCAATGGGTTGGCATATTAAACCCAATATCTTAACTGTGAAATATATAGATATAAATTTTGTTTAATATAATTATTTTCTATAAATGAATTGATTTGAAAGTAGTTACCTCACAAATAAGTTAAATCTACAGTTTTACCATCTCTCAAAACCCCTATCTTAATTACCAAATTCCATGACAAACGTTAATTTTACAAAAATTAACCCAATCCAACAAGTAAATAAATTCTTGTGGTATATTAATATAACTACATGCCTTTGTATGTAAAAGGCTAAAAGAACCCTTCAGTCCTTCACACTCTACGGAAATCTCGCCCTTGTTGTCTTCTTAAACCTCAGTTTCTGGTCCCTGGTAAGTTGTACCAACCATAACCAGATTGCATTTCGAATTTTCATTTTTGTTTTGTTCTTTACAACAAAAAAGATTTTATTTTACTGAAAAAGAAGAAGCCTTTTTACTAGTGTTCATCCTTCTTCATTTTGAGACCTCCATGGCAGGATACAGCGAAGAGAAATGGAAATGGGGGCGTTTGGTTTAGCATCGGATTCTTTCTTGTTATAATCAGTGGATGAACAGGAGAAAGGAGGAGACAGCCATGGGAAAGAAAATTGGTGACTTTTTGTGGGCTAGGTCAATGTTTTTTCTTCACGAACAGGTAAGTTGGGTGAACCATCGTTAATGTTACCCTTTTTTCTCTCGTTTTCTCGTGTCTACTATTCAAAACGTGAGATTCGGCTTTTAGTTTAATTTTTCGCTTCTGCTACCATTTTTTGTTGAAGTGATCATCAAAATTGCTGCTCAATTCTTCTGGGTATGCTCCCTCTCTTGTGTTTTAATATCACAATTCACAATTGCTGCTCAATTCTCTGTGCATTCATGATTTTGTTTCTTCGCCATATGGGTTGCGCATATTGATAGCAGAAAATTTCATTGACGATTTGGCGGCATCGGTGGTTTTGTATTTCCGCACTTCATTTAGGCAATGGTAATTCCAATTTTGTGTGGGAATTTGAAGTGATTATTCTTCGATGTTCTTGAAATTTACGATGATAATGGTATATACTGGCTCATCCTCTGTGCCAATTATTCTGATTTTGGTTAAATGGAGCAAGTATCTGAGCTGACATTATATTATGCATATCTGGGTTTAGCTAACTGATGGGATTCTTCTAGTTTTAGTGCTGGTTTAATTTCTGATGATTTGCTTTTTGTCTTGGCTTCTTTGGATGGGTAAAAGAGTGATGCTTAGGAGCTGGATGAAAGGGCAAGGAGTTAGATTCAGAAAGATGATGAAGTGCATTTTCTTAGGGAAGCAGATAAGGGCAGATGAAGCGGCGGATTCTTCGGAGTCTTTGGCCACCCGCGATTACTCGGCTGGTGGTTTTTCATCCCGGATTGCTGCTGGTGATAATGAGACAAAGACCAATGTGAGCAATATTGAAGAAGCTGAGTCGTCTCTTCGTGAGAGTGGATACCTCAATTATGAGGTCAGTTCCTTTTGATGCCTTCCTGTTGTGTGCTTGTAAATGTTCTGCAAGGAATCTAAAGATTGTTTTATCAGTAGATGTTGTAGCTTGAATTGGAATGGATGTAAATCTTGTCGAGGTTTATTTTGCAACCATTTACTATGCCCTATATTTATCTATCCTAAAATCATGTTTGTTGCCGGTAATAAACGCTCCATTCAAGGTATGTTAACATTTTATATAGAAAATACGCGAGTCTTATTAAAGTTGGAATTGACTTTGTTGTGTCGTGACGTGTGTTTTAGGAAGCAAGAGCTTTGTTAGGAAGGCTTGAGTATCAGAAAGGAAACATGGAAGCTGCTTTTCGTGTATTTGAAGGAATCGATGTTGCTGCTGTGATGCCAAACATGAAGATCACATTAGCGAGACGTTGTGAATTATACAGACACTCTCAGAGTGATGCTGCTCCACAGATGTCCATGCATGCTGTTACTCTTCTGCTTGAAGCAATCTTTCTCAAAGCAAAGTCACTGGAGTCTCTTGGAAGGATGGAAGGTAATTTTACGTAAACGGTTTGTTAGAACCCTAGAAATGAAAGCAAATCTGAAAGCAAGCCCCTCTTGCTAATTTTGGTGATTCCTCACAATCAATCAGAGGTCTGAATAACTACAAGTTCTGCGCATCCTTTTGTAATGGATAAACAACATGGAGGAAGTGGAAAAATGGGAAAGACCCTAAAAAGTAGGAATTGGAATATGGGAAATCAACTAAACTAGCTTGAAAATAGAACAAGAAAGATAATAATTTGAAGTAATAAAATGTATATTTGGGTTTGTATCGCCGTTTTTGGAGCGACTTTCATAACTAAGCAATCAGATACATATATTAAAGTGCTATGTAGTATTGTTACAAGAGCTCATTTCATTCTGGATATGTTTGCAGAAGCTGCTGTATCATGCCAGCTGATTCTGGACACTGTTGAATCTGCAATACCAGATGGCTTACCTGAAAAGTTTGCTAACCATTGTAAGTTGCAAGAGACTTTGAACAATGCAGCTGAGTTGCTCCCTGAGTTGCAAAAACTTGCTGGCTTTCCTAACCAAGCTATTCTATCATACCGCCGTGCGCTTCTTTACAATTGGAATCTTGAACTGGAAACCAAATCAAGAATAGAAAAAGAGTTTGCAGTTTTTCTTTTATACAGCGGTTATGATGCAAACCCTCCAACTCTACGTTTCCAAATGGAAGGATCTTTCATCCCTAGAAATAATATAGAAGAGGCAATCCTTCTTCTGTTAATCTTGCTGAGGAAGTTTTCCCAGAGAAAGATCAAATGGGATTCGACAATTTTGGATCATTTGACTTTTGCTTTATCTATTTCTGGAGACTTACAATCACTGGTTTCACAGATGGAAGAGTTGTCTCCTGAGATCATAACGAGGAAAGAGAGAAGTCTTACAATGGCCCTTTGTCTTCATGGTCAAGGCAAGGATTCAGCTGCCATGAACTTGTTAAGGAATCTTTTAGATGACAGAGAAAATCTAAATTGCACTGAAGAGGTATTGCTTGCTTCAAAGATCAGTAGTCCTACACAAGCTGTTGACTATGCTAACCAAGCCGTTACAAAACTCCAAGGAAAATGTGAAAATCTATTAAGTACCGCCTTCTGCCATCTGGGGATTTCACTCTCATCGCAGTCTAGATCAGTTGATTCTCAGTCTAGGAGGATTTTGATGCAATCGGATTCTCTTGAGGCATTAGAAGTTGCAAAAGAGTTGGAGAAAGGAAGGGATTCGAGTGTAATTTACCATCTTGCCCTTGAAAATGCCGAGCAGAGGAAATTGGATGCTGCACTGTATTATGCAAAAGAGCTTTTGAAGATTGAAGCCGGATCTGGGATCAGAGGGTGGATTCTTCTGGTTAGAATATTGTCAGCTCAGAAGCGGTATGTTGATGCAGAGACTATACTTAATGCTGCTCTTGAACAGACTGGGAAGTGGGATCAAGCTGAACTTTTGAGGACAAAGGCTAAGCTTCATATCACCCGGGATCAGATGAAGAATGCTATACAAACTTATACACATGTTCTGGCTGTTCTTCAAGTCAGGAAAAAGGGATATGGTGTTTCTGAAAAGCTTTTAAAGGTAAGACAGGTATTACATATAGGAAGGCTGTGCATGTTTGTGATTATAGCCGTCATGATAAAACTGGAATGTATATCTTGTAAAGGTTTCCTTCCTTTTTCATTAACAAAAAAAAGCCATTCTTTTTTGACTTTTAAACATTACGGAAGTTAGGTCGAGTTTAGATTTCCCACTTAATACATTATATTGCATTAATGCAATATAATGTATTAAGTGCGGCATTCCTAACGCACCCTTAACCTTACTTTTGAGATTTAATGCAATATAACATTGTCTTAACCTTATTTATGAGGTTATTATCCTCAATTGGGGTAAGGTTGTCATGGTATTATTTGATTTTTGTCTTGAATTTTCTTTGGCAGACGAGTAGGGAGCGTGATAGGTTTCTTGAGATGGAAACATGGCAGGATCTTGCAAATGTGTATACAAGATTATCGCAATGGAGAGATGCAGAGGTCTGCCTATCAAAATCTCAGGCTCTGTTCCCTTATTCTGCTTCCAGATGGCATTCATTAGGTACTTATGCCGAGTATCATTTTTCTCTGTCATTTTATAATTTAGATACCTAGAAATTGTCTGTACCATTTAGAATCTTAGTCAGCCTCTGTGTGTTGTCCTATTAATATAACAATTACTTAAATTTCCCCTTTTTCGCCAATTATATTCTCCTTCTGTAATATGGATTAAATGCAAACGTGTCCACCAATTCATCAAACCAAGGAAAATAGGAAAAGATACACATAAATCTGCTAATTACTTACAGAAGAATCTATACATATCAATCATTTGATTATTGCATAAGAAAATGATCCCATCCATTTACAAGTATTTATATCGCTGTGGATTATTTTTTGTCAGGTCTGCTGAATCAAGCAAAGGGACTAGAAAAAGAAGCCATGGAATCATTCTGGAGAGCACTAGACAATGATCCCACCTATGTGCCAAGCTTGGTCTCCATGGCCAAGTCTCTAATGGAGCTTGGTGGAAGCCAGGCTCTAGCATCTGCAAGAAGCTTTCTTAGAGAAGCAATTCGTCTTGAAAGGACAAACGCTTCAGCATGGTACAACCTCGGTTTGATCTACAAGTCTGAGCCAGGGACGTCGCCGGCTGATTCTATGGAATGTTTTGAGGCTGCTTTGTTTCTTCAGGAAACAGATCCTGTTGAACCCTTCAGACTAGGTTCATAACATTTCTTGCTCAACTTTTTTTATTTTATTCCGTTCCTCAGCCCCTCTCTCTTTCTTGAATGTTAATAACACATGATATTTTCTGGGATTTTTTTTAATGTTTGGATAGATGAAAAGTGAAGAGAACCAACAGAAATAGATATTGCAGGAGGACATAGGAAGTCTGACATAGCAAAGTTGATAGTAATAATAGTAGTCCAACAAGGGCATTATTGGAATGTTTTGAATCACCCGGATATATGAATATCCATGCTTATTTTGGTGAACTGTGTAGACTGGTGGTAATGGTGATTCAATTTTTCTGCACAACCTGGTAATGGTAGCTGTGCATATTACATTGTCAAACAAGTTTGGCATTTTGAATTTTCCTAAGCTTTGATCATCATCTGGTAATATTTACTGTTAATGTTTTTTAAGCTGAAAAATTTAGTCTTTTTTGAAGTTCATATGATAGTTGTATTTATTTTGGCAACTTTGTGACAAGTGTGAACATGCATGCGGTTTTGCAAGTGCACACGTACAGCTGCAATGTTGGTCCCGTGCAGTAGAAGAATCAGCTCCATGCATATATTATGCATGGGGGTCGTCGCATAGATTTGTGATTTTGTGGCATAGCAAATTAGCAATCAAACTTTGTTCGAGAATGGGCAATTTGGTTCTCTATCATTGCATGCGTGCCCAATGGGCTCTTAAATCTCCAGCCCATCACCATTATATATACTTCGTTTTTATTAAAAATGTGTGAATATATTTTAATTTACACGTGCATCGTTTTCATTTCAAAATATGGGCGCCTGTTTTTACCAAATCCCTTCCCATATATAGTCCTTGGATTTTTCTAATGTGTGCCCATGGGCACATAATAATATTTCTAATCATGGTAAATTTGGATATTGTTTGTTGGTTTTGATTTTTTTTTAAAGGGTTTATTAATTCCAATTTAGGGAATAGTTTTGAAATAGTTTCCCAAATTAACAATTTTATTGTGTGTCCATGGGCACACATTAGACGAACCGATAGTCCTTTACTCCTTTCTTCTTTTTTGAAAGAAACACCGAGTAGTCCGCACAAGGATGAAATTCCTTCCCCCAAAGATTCCACCCACTCTGCTCATTCTCTCTCTTTGAATGTCCGCCCACGGTGACCAACCCATGACGGAAATAGTGGGGAACAAGGCGGCAACCGGCGATCCACCAGACCCGCTCCCGTCCTTTAAAGACAAACTGACATTAGGTCTCCCTTCACAACAGAGAGCGGCAGTCACCAGTGACATGCTCATGGAAAAAATCAAGATAGACTACCCTCACGGAGACAAGGGACTCCCGGCTATCACGATTGCTCAGGAGGTCATTGATTCACTTGCAGCTGCTTGGAGCACATCAATCATAATCAAGCTCATGGGCCGACCAATCGCCTACCAGATCCTGGAGAGGAAGTTAAAGGAAATGTGGAAGCCGGTAGGGAAAATGGTGATCATGGATCTTGCAAACAACTACTCCGTCGTAAGATTCGAAATGGAACACGACTTCTGGGGAGCCATGACAGGAGGACCATGGAGCATATTCGGCCAGTGTCTCATGGTGAGAAAGTGGGACCCCCTGTTCAACCCCAACAAGGACGAAATCAAGACGGTGTGCACCTGGATACGTCTATCAAACCTGCCGGTTATGTTTTATGATGAGAGGGTGTTGTACCGCATCGCAAGTAGCGTAGGTCGCCCGTTGAAGGTTGATCAAAACACGCTATATGCAACAAGGGGGAAATTCGCCCGCGTCTGCGTGGAGCTGGACCTCAGCAAGCCCCTCTTGGGTGCAATACTCATCAATGGTGAAACAACGCTTGTGGAATATGAGGGATTGAGGGAAATTTGCATAAGATGTGGAAAGTACGGTCACATGATCGGTAATTGCCCGCTGGAGAAGAAAGCGAATGGGGAGAGCAAGGCAGCCACACAAACAAAGGAAGGGGGGGAAGGAAACCCAGTGATGGAAAGTAACACTAGCACCGAGAAAGACAACCAGGTGAGGGCGGCGGAGGAAAACACGCCGGAGCCGGAGATGAAGTACGGCGAATGGATGATCGTGAAACCGCCAACTCGGAAATCGAAACAAACCAGAAAAGAGGGTCCCACAAACAGAGAACAAGGACAGAATGCCCGTCAAGTCAACAGATTCTCAATCTTGGAAGATGGGAATCCAACGACAGCCACGATACACGACAGAAGGGAAACAGAGGAGGCGTCAAAAGTGTTAGCAGGAAATAAGGTTGACAAGGCCGGAAAGGAGAAACAGGGGGTTCCCCAGGTGACTACTTTGGAGACCAAGACAAATCTCACTTTTCAGCTTGGCAGCACCTCAACGGCTGCGAAAAGAAACAGGGCAAGAAGAGGAGCCAGGGGTGTCAGGGGAAAGTTGATCAACTCTCGAGTGGACCTACGGAAGGACTGGGTATCCCTAGTGGGCCGGTGAAGAGACAAAGGCCCAATAATGAACAAGCCCAGAAGAATACAAAACACCAACTCCCTGAGAGAAGTGGGTCAAGGATCTGTAAAGTGGGGAGCAAACCTAAAGAAGGGGAGCCTGGCCCAACAACAACACTGACTCAGATGGAGGCGGAGGAAAGTGAGTTACCTCAAGAGCACATCACGACAGGTCAGCCGGAGAAGGCCACTACAACGAACTCGCCATCACTGGAGGACAGGGGCAAAGGTGTCGTAAACGACACCGAAATGTTGGAGGATGATGGCGCTCCGGAGAGCGACAACACCCTATAGTGGGTGTAATGGTGACCACCCTCCCACCTTAGTGTTTTTTTATGAAGTGCATGATTTGGAATGTCCAAGGAGCCGGAGGAAGAGGGTTTCGGCGCGCGTGTCGTTATCTTCTCAGACACAATCGGGTAGACATATTAGCAATTACAGAACCACGAATTTCAGGGGAGCAAGTTGATGAAGTGTGCAGCAAACTCCCTTTCAATAAAAACGTTAGAGTGGAAGCCACAGGCTTTAAGGGAGGTATATGGATTTGCTGGAATGAAGAGTCAATAAACCTGGAGGTCATTATGCTCCATAAGAACTTCATTCACACCCGGGTAACAATGGAGTCGGTGACAACCCATCTAGTAGTGGTCTATGCTCCGCCAAACCCAATGGACAGGAAGCCCTTTTGGCGGGATTTGGAGACAGAGATGAGAAGAATTCGGGGTCCCCTCTTTATACGAGGGGACTTTAATTGTATCTTAAACCTGAACGAGAGGCTTGGTGGGACAGGTGGCTTATCAGAGGACTCCGGAGAGTTTGCAGAATGGGTGGGAAAACTTGAGCTCATCGACATGGGTTGTGTTGGATCACGATTTACCTAGCGAAGAGGAAACTCGATGAACACCTGGGTAACTAAAAGACTTGACCGCTTCTTCACCAACATTCAAGGCAGAGTCACCTGGGGTGATGCAGCAGTGAAACACCTCCCAGCTATTTCTTCCGACCATAACCCACTCCTGCTCTCTCTCGATGGGTTTGAGGAGTGTGATAGCCGGAGGAGACCCTTCCGTTTCGAAGCAGCCTGGACCAGTCACCCGCAATTCCAAGATTTCATCAGAGACCACTGGAGGAGTTCACATGACATGAGCACCGCCTTAGATATACTCAAAACAGAACTCCTCCAATGGAACAGGGCGGTTTTCGGCAATATCCACAAGCGAAAGCGAACCCTCATATCCCAACTGAGTAAGGTCCAACGAGAGCTGGAGCAAGGGGCCTCAAACATACTATTGGGACGGGAATCAGAGATCAAAACTGAGCTAGACAGAGTACTACAACAAGAAGAGACCCTTTGGTTTCAAAAGTCGAGACAAAGCTGGATCACGATGGGGGATAGAAATATGAAATTCTTTCACGTCAGCACCATCATAAGAAGAAGACGAAACAAGATTACAGCTTTAAAGAATGAAGATGGGGGGTGGATTGTAAATCAAAATGAGCTTGAAAATTTAGCACTTACTTACTTCTCCAATTTGTACTCTTTGCAGGTTTTTGAGAGGGGTTTCACACCACTAGAAGAGAGGGGTTTTCCAAGACTGTCGCAAGTTGAAATGGGAGCGCTAAATAGCCCGCTGAACATGGAGGAAATCAAGAAAGCGCTCAACCAAATGGCTTCCTACAAAGCCCCGGGTATTGACGGGTTCCAACCGATCTTCTACAAGATATGTTGGGCGACCGTATGCAACTCTGTCCAACGCTTTGTTAGTGACTTTATGAGCTCAGGAAAACTGCCTCCAGGAGCCAATGACACTCTTATATCACTAGTTAACAAGGTCGAGAACCCAGAGACGATCAAGCAATTCCGCCCGATAAGCCTATGTAATGTGAGCTACAAAATCGTCACAAAGGTGCTAGCTAATCGACTACAACCCCTCATGCCCAAACTTGTGGGCCCCACTCAGAACAGTTTTGTGCCGGGGCGCTCCATCTCAGATAACATCATCCTCCTTCAAGAAACCGTCCACTCGATGCAAACTAAAAGAGGAGGTAAGAAATGGATGCTCCTCAAATTGGACCTCAAGAAGGCGTACGATCAGGTCAAGTGGGAGTTCATCCTTGAGACACTTAAGGAGGTCAATTTGCCTAGCAACTGGATTGAATGGTTGATGGAGTGCATCACGACCCCCTCCATGCGCCTTCTTTGGAACGGAGAAGTCACAAGAGAGTTCCTCCCGGAAAGAGGTATTCGACAAGGCGACCCCATCTCCCCATATATCTTTGTCCTAAGTATGGAGAAGCTGAGCCACATTATTCATGAGGAAGTGGAGAAGGGAAATTGGAAACCCATCTTCCTTTGTCGAGGAGCTCCGCCCGGAAAGAGGTATTCGCATCTCTTTTTCGCAGATGACGTGATCATCATGGCGGAGGCCTCAATTGGGCAAATGAAGTTAGTCATGGAATGTCTCAACAAGTTCTGCGCCTCTTCAGGACATAAATTCAGCACCGAAAAGTCAAAGCTATATGTCTCGGCCAACGTATCTAGAGACTTGGTCCACAATCTAGAAAGAGTGAGTGGCTTCAATGTTACAAGGAACCTGGAGACGTACTTGGGTATGCCTGTCCATCATGGACCTGTCTCAAAGGAAATGTTTGCAAACCTCCTCATTAAAGAACAAGCGAGACTCGCGGGCTGGAAAAGAAAGACTCTTAGCTTCGCGGGGAGAGTAACCCTCTCGAAATCCGTCCTCTCATCGTTGCCGTACTACGCAATGAACACAATCAAGCTCCCAAGCTTGGTGTGGGCTGAGATGGACCAAATTAATAGGTCCTTCATATGGGGAGACGAGGAGGGCCGCAGGAGAATCCATCTAGTATCATGGGACGAAATATGTTGGCCAAAATCAAAGGGAGGATTGGGGATCCGTTCGGCGAAAGAGATGAATATGGCGGTCCTGGGTAAGCTTGGCTGGAAATTATTGAACAGAGAAGGAGGCATCTGGGGAGGCCTTTTGGAGGCTAAATATGGCCTAGAGATCGAAGGGGGCAATATCCGTCAATCCCGAGCCCGACGCCCATCGCCCACATGGAGAAGCATAGGCTGGAGCATGGAACACGTGCTATGTAAGGGTGTGAAATGGAACCTCGGGGACGGTCGACGTATCCGATTTTGGTAAGATTCCTGGTTGTGCAATGAACCACTTGTATCACTAAGCAACAACACTATCAACCCAGATCAGCGTTCAAAGCTTGTACGTGAGTATTGGATACCGGGTTGTGGCTGGGATTGGAATCAAATATCGGGCCTCCTCCCCATCACACCGCTCTTGAAGTTGGCAACAGTCGGTGTGGATGAAAATAGGTCTTATGCGGATACTCTAACCTGGGCACCATCGGCGTCAGGGAACTATACAGTCTCGTCAGCATATGAACTTGTGAAAAAAACCCCAACCATTGAACCATACCAAGAAAGAATCTTCAGGTTAATTTGGAAACTCAAAGTCCCGGAACGAATCAAACACTTCCTATGGCTGGTCGTGAAAGGACGCATACTCACAAATGCCGAGAGATATAGGAGGCACATGGCAAATAGCGCAATCTGTCATAAATGCAACGCCAGTGAGGAAACACTCCTCCATCTCTTTCGGGACTGCGGAACCGCCTCAGAGATATGGAAAGAAATTGTCCCCCATAACAGAATCCAGGAGTTCTTCAGCGTGGAAATTGGAGAATGGGCTGAACGGAATCTGAACAACGGGTTTGCCCTTCCTCAAGGGAAAGATGGAGCATCGATGTTTGCAACGGCCGTCTGGTGGATTTGGAAGGAAAGAAATAACATTTTCTTTGGAGGTAGGCCCTCGTTGAGCAATGCAACGGACTTCATAATCACCCAGGCCGGTGACTACCGGGCTGCGTGGGAGAGGAACAATGGTCAAAAAGATGGAAGGGAGAGGGAGGAGATCCTCATCCGATGCCAAAGGCCTGACCCGGGATGGCACAAGGTCAACACGGATGGATCGGTAACGGGGAGCCACGGCTTGGCTACAGCAGCAGGGGTACTACGAGATGAGGATGGGAGATGGGTGCAGGGCTTTGTGCGCAACCTAGGGGCCTGCACCGTGCCAGGAGCAGAACTTTGGGGCGCGCTCCATGGCCTGGAACTAGCGTGGGAGAAGGGTTGTAGCCAAGTGATCCTTGAATCCGACTCCAAGTTGATCATCCAGTTAATTAATTCACAAATTCCTAAACAGCACCCGCTCGCTAGCCTGGTACACAGGTGTCAAGGCTTTTTCGGTAGGAATTGGGTAGTCAAATTTCGACACACCTATAGAGAAGCTAATAGAGTGGCTGATCGCCTTGCCGCGCAGGCCCATGGCTTTCCCTTGGGATTTCATCTGCTATCAGAGCCTCCTGATTCTATTGAGGAATTGCTATGTAATGACATTTCAGGGGTAGCACTACCCCGTGTAATTTCGTTTTTCAATTAATTTACTGCTGGGAACCTCCCACTTGACCAAAAAAAAAGGATGAAATTTATATAATAAAATATGTACATGACAACCTTTCTTTATGTTAGCTTTTGGTCATCAAACATAGACCCAGCACGACCCATTTGTTTATCGGCCCAACAACTCTCTCTAGTCTCTACTTTATGGAGTATAATCATAACCCACCCACTCCACTCAACAGTCAACACAACATACGTGTCTGAGTTGCTCTCTGTAGCTAGCTGCTCTCTCCCGCACCTTCACTGATGGCGGAAGACAAGGTTAGCGTGGTTCGCTCTCTGCAAGAAGTCAAAGAGAACTCCGGCAAAACCTACTCTCAGCTTGCAGAGGAGACCGGCCTCACCAACGTCTACGTCGCGCAGCTACTCCGTCGCCAGGCTCAGCTTAAGCCCGATACCGCCCCCAAGCTGCAAGCTGCTCTCCCCGGACTCCACGATTCCCTCATCGCTCAGATGATGAAGCCTCCTTTGAGGTCTTACGATCCTAATTTGATCCAAGACCCTACTGTTTACAGGTTCCGTAGCTCGCACGCCTTTTAGTTCAATTGATTTCCCGATTTTGATATTTGTCTCTTGTTATCGTTTTTCCCCCCAAATCGGAATATGAACTCACTTTCAGACATGTCTGTAGCGGGAAGAAGTTAAAATAAAGGATTTAAAAATGTGTCAATTTATTTTATTGGAGGAATAACTGGAGTTAGAAGGTGTGCAATTGGTAATTTTGAATGTCTGGAATCATGTCAGTGCAACTCTATTCGATCAGTCAATTTCGACTAATCTTGGTTTTGTGTTGGCACTTGGCAATGGTCATTGATGTAATTTGTACTGAATATAGTTAATGTTAATCTTTCTGACATTTCGATGTCCTGTGAATATCATTCCTCATGTTCATTGGCTTTTATACAGAGCCTTTGAGATGGATTTAGTCCCTATTGGTGCATTCTAACTAAATTCAATTATTATTGTCACATAGTTGAATTTCAGTTTTTCTTGGGTCTATCGGGCGTACCCCCTACCCCCATCTTGACCCCCAGATTCCTCTGTAGCGGAGCCTCACTGAGTTAATGATGATGATGATGTTTTTCTTTGAAGTGTTCTAACGCATTCATGATGCAGATTAAATGAGGCGGTCATGCATTTTGGAGAAAGCATCAAAGAGATCATCAATGAAGATTTTGGTGATGGGATGTATGGCTCTCATCATTCTTTCTACTTATTTTCTTTGACTTATGGTCCTTTGTGCTTTGATGAAAGTGGTCTACTTCTTTGTGCTTTAATGAAAGTGATCTACTTGGTTAGTTGATTTAGCCTTTTAGGTTGCTTGCTATAATCACTTTCTCATTGTCTACTCCTTTTACCACCCTTCTTTAAAATGAGTTTTGCAGCAATGATTGATATATTCTTTTCATTCATATTCAAATATGAATGTGTGATCCATCCATGGCTTGATAGGCAATCATGTATTACTTTATACTTCGGCTGCATACTTTTTGTTTGAAGTTTTGAAAGCCGCTCTAAATGAGCTTGCAGTGGGCATTTTTTAAGCCTTAGGTACATCTCTCTTAATAAAACAAGAATACTTTTAGCTATTTACATTTGACAATAGATGATTAAAACTTGTGATTTTGATTGTACGAAAATGATAATAGATCTGATTTGTTGAACTTTCTAAGCGGTTGTTTGGATGAAATACCCCTACATCAGTTTTTTTTTTGAAGCTGTCCTTTATAATATGATGATACATGGATGTTCATCAGTATTATTCCCATTTTACCACTAATTTTGTGGAAATCCAACTTTCCTCAAGCTTCAAAATTAGATTGCTGTTTCTGAGAAACTTTATTGTTGCCCCAAGAACATTAAATAAATAAATTACATTCCTTCAACATATACTTCTATCTTTGGTCAGTGTTTTTTCAATTCTATCAAAGAATCATGTACACCAGTCATTTGTTTGCTAATTGTAGTGTTGTTGTGGTCTATTGTCTTCACATTTTTCAGTGACGCTTGCGACCCTATCAGACCTAATTGGCTGTCCCATTGGAAAATACTCTTAAAAACCTGTTGCTTGAGTTTGCTAGTTTGTCATTGGCTTGACGTTTTACTAAATTCACAGTTTCATTCTGGTTTTGCTTCAGAAAATGTATAATTTGATCTGATTTTGATGTCATTTTGCCTCTCTGCTGATGCATTTTTGTTACTTGGCTCAGAATGTCAGCTATAGATTTCTACTGCTCTGTTGACAAAATCAAAGGTGTTGATGGTAAGGACCGTGTGGTCGTCACATTAGATGGCAAGTATTTACCTCACACTGAGCAGGTCAGTTGTCAGTAACTGTATCAGCAATGTATTATATTATATCTGCAGTATATGCAAGTGCTAATTGTTACTGTTTTAATAGCAGAAAGCTGAGCATATGGTTTCAACATCGAAGCTACGCGGCGATTAATTCAGCCTGTATGAGTGTATGATGATGGTTCATGATGTCTTTTGGCTATGTATAGTCAATTGTATGTTGTAAGCACAAGGAATAAGGAGGGAGGAACCCTTCTGTTGAAAATAATGAAACTGTATAATTGTAAACATTGACTATTGTTCAATTTTTCTACAGCGCTTGCCTTTTTTTTAATTCTCCTACTGCTGGAGCCAAGTGTTACTTGTTAGTAGACCTGTCAAATGGGCCGGGGTCGGGTCAAAACGGGTCTCGAGTCGTCGGGTCATTAAATTCACGGGTTTATATGAACCGGATTAGTACGGGTTCGGTTGATCCAACGGGTCATGATCGTCAATGTTGTTAACTTTATTTTTATGTTTATTAAAATAATTAATATTATATTATATATAATATTATTTAATAATAAATAAATAATAATTTTATAAAAAATTTATAATAAAATATTTAATTTTGTTTAAAATAATACTTTGTCGGGTTTGTCGGGTAAACTCAACGGATTGGTGACCAAACCCAGCTTTTTCCGGGTCGATTGGGTTCGGATTACTCTTGACCCATTGATTTCCGGGCCGGGTCGATTGAGAAGCTTCCTCAGTGGAAGCAAACCAACAAGTTGATCTCTGGATTGAACAAAAGTTGGGACAACATTGCTTCGTCCCTTCTCACTCAAAAGGAAACCAAGTCGCTGACCTTGGAGGACCTTGTTGGTCAACTCACCATGTTTGGAGGCATTCAGCAAAGAAGAGTTGAAAGACTCGAATCTGAGAAAGTGAAGAACATTGCTCTCAAGGTTGAAAGAGCCTTTGATTTGGCTCAGGGTGACGATGACACTGATGGAGTAGATGAGGATGTGGCTCTCATCTCTAAGGCTATAAAGAGACTATGGAATCGTAACAAGACTTCCTCGAAGGCTCCTGAATCAATCAAGGAAGGAAAGGACATGAAGGATGTCATTTGCTATCAATGTCAAGGCAAAGGACACTTTGCTAAACACTGTCCTAAAAGAAAAAGTGGAGAAACAGGTAAAAGTATGATGGCAACTTGGGACATGTCCGATGATGATGATGAGATAGCACCAGCAATAGGAAAGTGTTGCATGGCCATCGAAGACAAATCTCCCCAAGAGGTAAATGACTCTGAACTTTCTTCTCTTTTGTCAAAAAAATCTAGAGAGCAGTTGCTTGCTATCATTGAAAAGCTTGGAACTCAGGTAACTGAGTTAAGAGAAAAGTTGGAAGATAATGAAGAAACTATCTCCAATCTCTTCGATGATAACAAACACTGGTCCTCTAAAGCAATTGAACTTGAAAAGAATTCATCTCCTAAGTCAGTAACCTGTGAGTCATACTCAGAATCAAAGATCCAAGTCACTGACTTGCAAAAACAAGTCAATGACTTAGAAAAACAAGTCACTGACCTAGAAGGTGAAAGACTCATGCTCAGACTGGGCAATGCTAAGTTATCTAGTGAGTTCGAAAATTTTAAAATCGAAGATGAGACCAAAAGAAAGAAATGGTTGGATGAGTTTGTTGCTGAAAAGGCCTAAGAGGTCAGAAATGACTATTGTTGATAGGGTTTCTTGGCCAACAAATAAATTTGTAAGTCAAGACCTCGCTGAGTATAGCGAAGTCAGGATCGTTCCACAGGAAGCAAGGTTGTTCGTCTATCAATCTACCAAAAAGCAAATAAAAACAAATAAAAACACTCACGAGCAGCCTCGTTAACGACGTTGTCAGGGTCATTAACGAACCACCAAACACAAAACACTTCAAATAACAACCTAATTAAAATCTAATTAAGATTCGATACCGAGGCAAGTACTCAACAACGAAAATTCACCAGAAATAATTCAAATAAAACAAAGATCTAGGACTAGGGACACCACAACATAGCCAAGCATAAAAACTCGTAAGAAGAAAAGATCATGCCTTTAAACATATTGAGTCATCAACTTTCGTTGACTTAGCAAGTAAATTAACAAACTTTCGCATCCTAATTCACTTAATTGCTTGTTTTGGATCTAAAGCTTGAAACTTTCGTTTTCAAACAATATCAACCTTCAAGTTAATAACTACCTCTTTCAATTAAGTTAAAAACTCAAATTACCTCCACTTTCGTATTGGTATAAGCACAACAAACAATTCTAAGTTAAAGATAAAAGGCATTCACAACTCAATCTTACTCATCAAACATGCTCAACTATGCCGGACTTAACCCCGATCCTAGAAAAGGAAACTACTCACTAATCATAACTAAGAAACTAAAAACTTCAATCAAAAGAAACATCAAAACAAAACTCAAACTCGAATTAATAAGAAATATATCGTCTTACAGAGATTTAGAAGAAACCGAAAAACATAAAAATACCGAACCACAATCACGACCAACGACCCCGGTGACTGTCGTCTACCGAGCCTCGGCAGTCCTTCTCCGATCCGACTTTCTCTCTCTCGGCCCTTCGAAAATCTTCTCCTCAAAATTCTCTCTAAAAAGCCTCTAAAAACTTCCCTCTTCTATGCTAGATAGAAGAGTATTTATACTAAAAAGCTAAAAACTAAAAAGGCTAAAAGATATAAACTTTCCTAAAAAAGATAGAAACAATCCCTAAAAGATAGAAATAAAATCTAAAAAGATATTAAGACCTAAAATACATATTCTCACAACCCCAAAAGATTCTAAAAAGATACTCAACCGACACGGAAATAAATTCCCGCTCAAGATCGGTGAATTATAAAATAATACTCCAAATCTTCTCCTTCGTGGCCTCGTTAACGAGCCCTCACAGCCTCGTTAACGAGCCTGGGCTTTGTTTTCTTCCACACTTCCTCTTGTGATCTCGAGTTTTGACTTCTTAAATCTTGCACTCCTCCGTCTCTCGCTGTAATGCTCCAAATTCAACTCCATTCAGCTCCTTTCCTCGCTAAAACCTACAAAATTCACAAAATAGCGTAGATTCCACTCTTTTCACAGAAATATGCTAAACTATCTAAAAACACTCAAAACTAAACCTAAACTAAACAAAATTAAACCTAATAAGCAAAGAAAACCTACTAAAAACTATACTAAAAATGCGAACATCAAAATACCCCATACTTAGACTTGCTTGTCCTCAAGCAATAAACAAGACACTAACCAAAACCAAAACAAATCATGCTCATCAAGACATAGCCATATTCTAAAAAGCAACATCTACATATAAGAAAATTATAGCAAAACTATTAACATCCTCACACATATATGCACTTAAATTGACATAAAATAATACAATCCAACCTCTCAAGGGATATAATGTGTTTCACTCAACTCTCATGTATTTAGGCTTATAATTCAATCTCTCAACTCATCTTATATACAAAAACTCATAGAAATTGGAACTTATATCACCAATACTCTCCACCCAAGATTTGTCAAAACAAGCAAAGAATCATCAAGAGAACTTAGGGGGCTCAATGAAAAACTTCATAGAAGTTTCCATTCGGCCGGGTTGTAATGGGGCTTGGTAATAACAATAGGGCATGGAAAATATTTTGGCCATGTGGTTCTAATAATATCCGGGAATCAAAAGACTCCTAAAAACTCACATCTCACCAAAACTTTGATAAAACAACATACCAAACTCACTCTTCTTTATGCACACTCATTTTCACTCACCCTTTATCATCCTAGAAAGTCTCATAACAAAATAAAAGAATCTCTGATATTATCTTTAAACACAAATGCACTTCAACTCTTTACTTCTTTTTTATCATTCTCCTTCCCCTTTTTTCTTGTTTCTCTCTTTACTTCTCTTTTTTTTTTACTCGTTGCCTCGTTAACGAGCCCACATCAGGGTCGTTAACGATCTACCGTACACTTCCTCTTCCTCTTTTCACTATATCCATCAAAAACTTTATTGTGTGCATTTTTTTTCTTATCAAAAGACCTTTCTTACATGTAATAACAAGAGACTTCCAATCTACCCTTCCCAAATACCCTTCAATTCAAGCAAATAATAGCAACTCTTCTCTTTTTAACAAAACACAAAACTTACCTCTCCAATCTAAGTCCTAATTCCCGGATAGGGTCAAGCTTATCTCGGCTAGGGAATAATTTTTGTGGAGCTAAAAACAAAAGTTTCAGGCTAGAATTGGTTATCAAAAAGAAGGAATAATGTGTAGGTAGATAGGGAATAATAGGGCTTATGAAAATAAATTCTCCATCATATGATCTTCACAAGTAATGAACTAAAAATCTTATAAGGGTCTCAAGAAATAGATAACCATCACAATTCCAAGAGATAATATGCATAAAGAGAGTAAATCACACAAGAAAAGAAGAGGGATAAATCTTATAAGGGTCTCAAGAAATAGATAACCATCACAATTCCAAGAGATAATATGCATAAAGAGAGTAAATCACACAAGAAAAGAAGAGGGATTTATGAATGTTCTCCCTATAAGGCCAAAAATAACTCACAAGGTAAATTTTGTTGGATTGCATCATCTATGCTATAAAGTATATGTGCTCAATTTCATCAAATGCTATTCTTTTCTAAAAACAATAATTTCAAGTTGAGAATCCGGCTATACTTTTAAAGACATGCTTGCAAGGAATAATATGATTAAGCTAGTGATTGCTATCATAGAACTTAAGAAGGGATATCTATCAATTCTAAAACTCTTTTTGGATTTTTCGAAATTTTTTCAATTTTTTTTTTCGATTTGCAACTTAAAGAAATAAAAACTACATAGAACACATAAACACCTAGGACATAAGTTTTCTACTTTTTCCCACCCCATACTTAAAATTACAAGGCGGAACTTTAGGCCACCCATGGGGAAATGCGCCGGGTGGTAACTCATATCACGGGTGGAAACTTTGCGCAAGCAGCCACCCTTGAAAGAGTGCGTAATAGCTGTGTCCCCACTGTAAGGAAAATAAGAAGAAGAGGGAAAAGAAATAGAAAAGAAAACAAAAAATTAAAAAGAAAAAGAAAGACATAAAACTTACAAAAGTGGAAACAAGGAAAAGAAACTTCATCTTGAGCTGAATCAACGGTTCGATGGAGGAAAGTAGTGCTCAAAGTTCCCCATGAAGTCGTACATCGTCCTCCAACGCTCAACGTCCTCCGCCTCTCTCTGATGCTGCCTCTCATCCTCCATCGACATGTGAGCGGAATAGACAGTTTCCCATCTATCCATCCTCCTATGAATGTGATCCTGCTGGAGGTGAAGCTGCTGCATCCGTGCAGAAAGATCCTCGGCCCATGGTGGTGGTATACTCGATCCTGCGTACTCGGGCTAAGGAGGTGGTGGGTAGTGAGGCTGGAAATGGTCTTGATACATCACCGGGTTGTAAGGCTTGAGTCCATAAGCAGGAGGGTCGACAGGAGCTGGTGGTGGATCGACAGGAGCTCTCGGCACCTCGTTAACGAAGCTGGGTGCCTCGTTAACAGGGTTGGGGTGGGGCTGGAAGTGGTCGTTAACGAGCCTGGTGGGCTCGTTAACGAAGATGTTGCCTCCTAAAACCTCCGTGTCGATGTCTTCTTCCTCGAAATTGAGCTCCTCAGTGCCGCCCTCGGTGTCGGCTGCTTCGGTGTCGTTGCCTACTACCTCGGTGTCCTCTTCTTCATCTTCTTCTTCATATTCATCCACGTCGTCCCGCTCAAACCGGGTTTCACATGGCCTAAGCGAAATCTCGTCCTCCGGTTTTGGCTCCAATGGGTAGGGATGTCCCGTGCACGCCTCGTACCAATTCGGTACGTAGAGAAACTTGTACATGTCGAGGGTGGGTGTAACTACTCGATCTTGAACCTTCACCTTGTATCCTCCCTCGGCTTGCACGAAAATCCCGGAACTATACCAATAATTTTTGTTGAGGAGTTGGGCGTGAGCCGGTGTGTAGCGGGTGAGATCGACTCCAAGATTCTTAGCCAAGAGGCTAACCAAATTTCCACACCACACCTCCTTGGACTTGGTAGATTTCCCGAGGTAGTAGAGCCATTCATACCCCAAATTCAAGGGGTCGGGCTCCTCAAAGAGGATGGTGCGGAAGCAAGCAACCTCCGTCCTTGTAGGCCGGTTCAACTCTTTCTTCGGCCAAAATGTTGCGGCGAGGACTCTCAGAATAATCCGGAAGATGGGGTTGACTATGTTTGCCCCGGATAGCGCCGCAGTAGAGGATTGAACCTCCCCGGTGATGTAGCTCCAAGTGCGGGTCACTCGGTAGTCCTTCAAACTATAATCTCTATACGGGTTTGGGAGCTCCAAGATTGCGTTGAACTCCTCCATTGTGAAGTCACGGTTCTCGTTACCGAGCCGGAACCGAATTCGTCCCGCCGAGGGCTTCGACGAGAAGTTGGTCTCCAAAGTGGCCAAGAACTCGGATGTGAGGGCCGGGTAGTGTGGCAAGTTCTCTTGCTTCAAAAGGTGGGCGGCCCCAAGGATGATGAAAGCGTCCTTGACATCCGTGTAGATTCCCGTGGTGACAGCGCTAGACTTCGAGAACCATCGGGTGTAATGGTCCTTCTC
This sequence comes from Fallopia convolvulus, assembly GCA_964016875.1. NCBI lineage: Eukaryota > Viridiplantae > Streptophyta > Magnoliopsida > Caryophyllales > Polygonaceae > Fallopia > Fallopia convolvulus. The sequence continues at coordinate 48,479,408 of OZ024731.1, read as the reverse complement.
CAGAAAATCACGGTAGCGCCGTTCTTGGCTCTGACTGCTCAAAATCACATCATCCACTCGGGGTGGAGATGGAGACCTATGGTTCCTCCTCTTCTTCTGAGCTCGGGTAGCGAGTCTGCTCGAACTTGCCATGGATCCTACAAAATAATCAAGAATTTTCCAAGATAAGATCCACTCAAAAATAGATAGGTACGAGACCCCATACTTGGTCTCAAAATTAACCTCGGAATTATTCGTAAACTACCCAATTGGGTCGTTCACGATTCTGGGCTCGGATTGGTCGATGAAGAATTGCAGGGTAATTAACGAGCCTGGGTGGGTCGTTAACGAGCCGCCGAGAGCAAAACCAGAATTTTCCGATTTAAATCTACCTTAAATTCAGCACAAATCAAGCATGCAATCTTCTATATTTTTCCACATATCCCTCATCGGGTATAAGCACCCCATACTTACTCAATTACCCATCCCGATCATGCTGAAATTACCCGAAATTTTGACATGCCAAGATTGAACTTTATATCTAGAACAAAAAAAATTCATGCTTTCCTAACTAGAGGATTGAAATAGATAATCTAACATGAATAATCTTTCCTAAGACATGAACAACTAAGCACAATCAAGAATTTTTATGGACAAAATCAAGCATGCAAATCGACCTTTCTAAGAACACGATTCAAGATACGAAATTTCGACACTATAGAAAAATCAATCATGCAATTCCGAGCAAGGGCTTAGAAATCATACCGGAGAATCGAAAAAATTGAAGAACAAGGGTCGGAATCGGGGTAGTTAACGAGCTTGGCCTCGTCGGTGAACGGTTTCCGAGCTCCGGTAACGACGTCGTCTTCGGTGGTCGGTGGAGTGAGGGATTCCGACTCGGTGGGAGAGGAGGGAGGGGGATTGAGAGCTTTTTGGGTTTGAGGGAGTGTGAATTTGAGAGGGTTGTGGTAGATTTAGGGAAGGGGTAAAAGGGGTTTATATAGGAGGGGAAAGGGTAGAAGGGGGGGGGGGGAGGCGGCTAGGGTAAAAAAAAGATAGATTAGGTTAGAATTCTTACCTGCCCCGTATCTTGACGAGTCGGGTCTTTGGACCGGGTCGTTAACGAGCCGTCGTGGCCTCTTTTGAGTGGTTTTCGATCCCTTTCTCCTAAAAACTTATTAGCTCAAAAATTCTAATTTCTATCCTAACTAAAACTAAAAAGAAAAACAAAAGAAAGCTAAGAAATAATCTAAAAAAGAAAAATAAAAGAAAAATAAAAGAAAAGCTAAACCTATTCTAAAAAGCGGGTTGCCTCCCGTAAGCACTATGTTTAACGTCATTAGCCCGATGAGCTCCCTTGCTAGTCTCATGGTGGTTCATGTATATCCATGTTGGGGTCTTGAGGTACCCTTCTTGTAGCCTTACAGCCTCTGTGTGCTTGAGTTGCTAAATTAGGCCCCGTTTCTTCTATTAGTACGCTTGATATCCCTGGGTTGTCAGTATAGTCCGAAAGCCAAGGTGGTTTGGACTTTTCTGTAATACCTATAGTAGGGGCTTGGTTAAACTCTTGCACGTGGGACTCAGTGATCGGCAGATGTGACTCGGTAGGGACTGTTGTGTCGAGTTCAGGTTGAGTCACCTCTATTTGTGCCACTCCAATTGGGTCGTTGGCTTTTTGATCCAAGTTGAATTCCACCCGTTCTTCTCCTATATCAAAAGTGAGGAGTCGCTTTCGCACATCATCTCTAGCTCCTGCTATGGCTAAGAATGGTCGCCCGAGAATTAGGGGTACATGAGGATCTTCAGGCATATCTAGGACGATAAAATCATTTGGTATAAAGAATTTCCCGACTTGAATAGGATAGTCGTCCACCACTCCTGTGGCTTTGACACTTGACCCGTCTTCCATGTACAGATTCATGTCTACTGGCTCTAGTGGTCCCATATTAGCTTTAGACCAGATTGAGAGCGGAACGAGACTAGCACTGGCACCAAGATCGCATAAAGCTTTGAACTTGTGGTTGCCTATGCCGATTGTGATTGCAAACCTCCCTGGATCTCCTAGCTTTTCTGGTAAAGCTATCGATCTGACTTCATCCTGCAGCTCTGTAATAGACCTTTTCCTGCTAAGAATATCTTTCAAAATTTTGTGTAAGCCGACATTTCGCTTAGGGCCTCAGCGAATGGGATGGAAATATTAATGCCCTGAAGAATCTTAACGAAATGCTTGAACTTACTCTCAGTAGAGTCCAGAGATTTCTTAGTGGGAAATGGAAGAGATTTCACCATTCTCGGAACCAAGTTAGGCTCGAGGGGTGAGAGTACCGGGTCGACACTAGGGTCGGTTGATGTCCTCGGCGGGTCGTTACCGACCCTAATGGGGTCGTTAACTACCCTGGAATAGAGAGGAAGGCTCGATTCAGTAGACTTACCTGGGTTAGGGTCGTTAGGGACCCTCGGAACCTCGTCATCCTTATTTGTAGGCTCGGTATGTGCTCTCGCTGGCTCATTAACGAGCTGGTTGGCGAGGTCTTGTTCCTCCTTCTCTTCAGCTTGAGTTCTCTCCGGTAGTGTCTTCCCACTCCTGAGGTGTACTGCTGCTATTTGGCCTCTAGGGTTCTCCTCGGGGCGGCCCGGGAGTTGCCCTTGTGGTCTTGGAATCCGTGCAGCTAGGTCCCCTAGTTGGGAATCAACACTCCTCTTCCAAATATCGAACTCTCCCCATCTTTTATCTTGTCGGTTCAGTTTGGCTTGAACGTCATCAACTTTGTTGTTCACTCCGTTGATGCTCTCCTTTATCTCCTGAACCCATGATGGCGTCTCCTGATGGCCTGGAGGTCGATATGGTGCAGGTCGTCTATCTGGTGGGGGCCCTGCGTAGTTTTGACTTGTATTCTGATTGCCCCATGGTTGATAGTTATTCGACCTGTCATTATAATTAGGCTGGTTCCTGTATGGTCCTTAACGAGCCTGGGTGGGTCGTTAACGAGCCGCCGAGAGCAAGACCATTAATTTCCGAAATTAAATCTACCTCTAATTCAGCACAAATCAAGCATGCGACCTTCTATTATTCTCCACAATTCCCTCATTGGTTAAAAGCACCCATCCCGAACATGCTACAAATTTCCCGGAATTTTGACATGCGAAGTTCAAACTTTTAGATCTAGAACAAGAAAAATTCATGCTTTTTTAACTAAAGGGTTACAATAGCTAATCTATCATGAATAATCCTTCCTAAAACATGAACAACTAAGCACAATCAAGAATTTTAGAACGGAATTTAGGCATGCTCATCGATCTCCCTAAAAATCATGATTCAAGATATGAAATTTAACCCTATAGATAATTAATCATGCAAGTTCAAGCAAGGGTTTAGAAATCATACCGGAGAACCGAAAATTAAAAGGACAAGGGTCGGAATCGGGGTAGGTTAACGAGCTTGTCGTCGACGGTGAAAAGCTTTCGAACTCCGGTAACGATGGCGTCTCCGGTGGTCGTTAGCGTGGGATTTCCGACTCGGTGGGAGAAAAAGGGAAAGGGGCTTGAGGCAATTTTGGTTTTGAGAGTGAATGTGGGAGAGATTGTGGTAGAATTTTGGGAGGGGTAGAAGGGTTTTTATAGGAGGGGTAAAGATAGAGGGGGTGGCGGATAGGGTTAGAAAATTTTAACTAGGTTAGAGTTACTTACCTGCCCCGTATTGTGACGAATCGGGTCGTCCGAACTGGGTCGTTAACGACCCTGGGTGGGTCGTTAACGACCCAGTTCAAAAAATCTTGTTAGCCACCGTAGCCTCCTTCGGTGAATTTCGACCCCTTTTTTTTTTCTGAAATCTTGTTAGCTCAAAAAATCTTATTTCTATCCTATGTAAAACTAAAAAGAAAAATAAAAGAAAGTTAGGAAATAATCTAAAATAAAAAATAAAATAAAATAAAATAAACCTTTTCTAAAAAGCGGGTTGCCTCCCGTAAGCGCTATGTTTAACGTCGTTAGTCCGATGAGCTCTCTTGCTAGTTTCATGGTGGTTCATGTCTGACCATGTTAGGGTCTTCAAATACCTTGCCTGTAGCTTTACTTCCTCTGTGCACTTGAATTGCTAAATTGGGACCTTCTTCTTCTATCAGTAAGCTCGATATCCCTGGGTTATTGGTGTAGTCCGCAAGCCAAGGTGGTTTGGACTTTTCTGTAACCTCTGTAGTAGGGCCTTTGTGCATGGGAGCATCATTGATCGGCAGATGTAGCTCGGTAGGGGTTGTGGTGTTTGGTTCGGGTTGAGTCAACTCTAGTTGTGCCACTCCAATTGGGTCGTTAGCTTTCTGGTCTAAATTGAATTCCACCCGTTCCTCTCCTATATCAAAAGTGAGGAGTCCCTTACGTACATCAACTCTTGCTCCTGCTGTGGCTAAGAATGGTTGCCCGAGAATTATGGGGACATGAGGGTCTTCCGGCATATCAAGGACAATAAAATCATTCAGTATGAAGAATTTCCCGACTTGAATAGGGTAATCGTCCACTACTCCTGTTGCTTTGACACTTGACCCATCTGCCATGTACAGATTCATATCCACTGGTTCCAGTGGTCCCATATTGGCTTTAGACCAGATTGAGAGTGGAACAAGACTAGCGCTGGCACCAAGATCGCATAAAGCTTTGAACTTGTGGTTGCCTATGCCGATTGTGATTGCAAACCTCCCAGGATCTCCAAGCTTTGTGGAAGAGCTATGGATCTGACCTCATCCTGCAGTTCTGTAATATATCTTTTCCTGCTAAGAATATCTTTCAAGAATTTTGTGTAAGCCGGCATTTCGCTTAGGGCCTCAGCGAATGGGATGGAAATATTAATGCCTTGAAGAATCTTAACGAAACGCTTGAACTTACTCTCAGTAGAGTCCATAGATTTCTTAACTGGAAATGGAAGAGTTTTCACCATTCTCGGAACCAAGTTAGGCTCGAGAGGTTAAAGTACCGGGTCGACACTGGGGTTGGTCGGTGTCCTCAGCGGGTCGTTAACGACCTTGATGGGGTCGTTAACGAGCCTGGGATTGAGAGGAGGGCTCGGTTTAGAAAATTTACCTGTGTTGGGCTCGTCAGGAATCCTCGGAGCCTCGTCATCCTGGCTTGTAGGCTCGGTACTAGCTCTCGCTGGCTCGTTAACGAGCTGGCTGGCGAGATCTTGTTCCTCCTTCTCTTCAGCTTGAACTCTCTCCGGTAGTGTCTTCCCGCTTCTAAGGTGTACTGCTGCTATTTGACCTCTAGGGTTCTCTTCGGTACGACCCGGGAGTTGCCCTTGTGGTCTTGGAATCCGTGCAGCAAGGTCTCCTAGTTGGGAATCAACACTCTTCTTCCAAATATCGAACTCTCCCCATCTTTTATCCAATCCATTGATTCCCTCTTTAATCTCTTGAGCCCATGATGGTGTCTCCTGATGGCTTGGAGGTCGATATGGTGCAAGTCGTCTATCTTCCGGGGGCCCTGTGTAATTATGATTTGCATTCTGATTGCCCCATGATTGATAGTTGTTCGACTTGTCATTATAATTAGGCTGGTTCCTGTAGGGTCCTCTCATGTAATTCATCTCAGCTATTGTCTCAGCGGTTCTAACCTGCTCAATGTTAGTGCAAGCAGAAGTACTATGTGCAGAAGAACCACATTCTTGACATGATTGAGAGGATTTCAGAAAACTTACCTGTTTCCTCATACGGTTGACCTCATCTTGTAAGAATTGATTTTTAACATCGGGGTCAACTTCATCTCGGTTGGGCACATAGAGACGTTTTTGAGTTTGTGGAGTCTACTGGGTTCCATACATAGCATCGTAATTCGCCAGCTTATCCAACAGTTCCCACGCCTTTGTCGGGTTCATCTCTATAAAACCGCACGCAATATGCGTGTTGATGCGGTTCTTGGTCTCTGCGTTGATACCCTGAAAAAAGATTTCTTGCAAAACATATAAAGGTTGCCCATGAGTAGGGCACTGTCTAAGCATCTCTTTGAATCTTTGCCATGTTTCAACAAATGTTTCATTAGGCAACTGGTGATAAGAAGTGATGCGTTTCCTCAATTCTGTTGTCTTAGCAGGAGGGAAAAACTTTGTAAGAAATTGATCATACAAAGCTTTCCAAGTCCTGATAGACTTAGAAGGTAGGCTCTCCAACCAGTTCAGGGCCTTTCCAGTAAGAGACCATCTAAAAGCTTTTAATAGAACATATTCTAACGAGACACCTTCAGCAACTATGGTGTCACATAAATCAAGAAAATTTCTAATATGCTCCATAGGGCACTCAGCAGGTTTCCCTTCAAACTGAGCCCGTTTAATTAAGGATATAAATTGAGACTTGATCTCAAAAGGTTTCTCTATCGCTGGAAGCACAATAGGAGATTTTGGCACCCTCAGTTCCGGATGCATGTATTGTTTGGCATTCCTTGGATAGGCATCAAGCTCTTCTTGTAGTCGAGCCTTGTCAGCTCGTTGACGCTCAGCTTCTGCGTCTGCGCCGTCCTTCTCGGCTTTCAGTGCCTCCATTTGGGTCTGGAGGATCTCTAACTCCCGAGCCATCTCCTCTGCTGTGGCCATGACTTGGTTTTCTCGGAGTCGACAGTGCAGGGAACGTTCTGGTTCTGAGTAATAACCTGTGCTATCAAACTGAAGCCTTCTTTGTCCTACCGGCATACACTGAGAAAACAAACAAAGAAAACAAAAATTAAAAACAAAAACGGGGTCGGGCTATTCCCGAACCCAAAGATAACTAACAAACTCGTTGCTTCCCCGGCAACGGCGCCAATTTGTTGATAGGGTTTCTCGGCCAACAAATAAATTTGTAAGTCAAGACCCCGCTGTGTATAGCGAAGTCAGGATCGTTCCACAAGAAGCAAGGTTGTTCGTCTATCAATCTACCAAAAAGCAAATAAAAACAAATAAAAACACTCACGAGCAGCCTCGTTAACGACGTTGTCAGGGTCGTTAACGAACCACCGAACACAAAACACTTCAAATAACAACCTAATTAAAATCTAATTAAGATTCGATACCGAGGCAAGTACTCAACAACGAAAATTCACCAGAAATAGTTCAAATAAAACAAAGATCTAGGACTAGGGACACCACAAGATAGCCAAGCATAAAAACTCGTAAGAAGAAAAGATCATGCCTTTAAACAGATAGAGTCATCAACTTTCATTGACTTAGCAAGTAAATTAACAAACTTTCGCATCCTAATTCACTTAATTGCTTGTTTTGGATCTAAAGCTTGAAACTTTCGTTTTCAAACAATATCAACCTTCAAGTTAATAACTACCTCTTTCAATTAAGTTAAAAACTCAAATTACCTCCACTTTCGTATTGGTATAAGCACAACAAACAATTCTCAGTTAAAGATAAAAGGCATTCACAACTCAATCTTACTCATCAAACAAGCTCAACTATGCCGGGCTTAACCCCGATCCTAGAAAAGGAAACTACTCACTAATCATAACTAAGAAACTAAAAACTTCAATCAAATGAAACATCAAAACAAAACTCAAACTCGAATTAATAAGAAATAAATCGTCTTACAGAGATTTAGAAGAAACCGAAAAACATAAAAATTCCGAACCACAATCACGACCAACGACCCCGGTGACTGTCCTCTACCGAGCCTCGGCATTCCTTCTCCGATCCGACTTTCTCTCTCTCGGCCATTCGAAAATCTCCTCCTCAAAATTCTCTCTAAAAAGCCTCTAAAAACTTCCCTCTTCTATGCTAGATAGAAGGGTATTTATACTAAAAAGCTAAAAACTAAAAAGGCTAAAAGATATAAACTTTCCTAAAAAGATAGAAACAATCCCTAAAAGATAGAAATAAAATCTAAAAAGATATTAAGACCTAAAATACATATTCTCACAACCCCAAAAGATTCTAAAAAGATACTCAACCGACACGGAAATAAATTCCCGCTCAGGATCGGTGAATTATAAAATAATACTCCAAATCTTCTCCTTCGTGGCCTCGTTAACGAGCCCTCACAGCCTCGTTAACGAGCCCTCACAGCCTCGTTAACGAGCCTGGGCTTTGTTTTCTTCCACACTTCCTCTTGTGATCTCGAGTTTTGACTTCTTAAATCTTGCACTCCTCCATCTCTCGCTGTAATGCTCCAAATTCAACTCCATTCAGCTCCTTTCCTCGCTAAAACCTACAAAATTCACAAAATAGCGTAGAGTCCACTCTTTTCACAGAAATATGCAAAACTATCTAAAAACACTCAAAACTAAACCTAAACTAAACAAAACCCTAATAAGCAAAGAAAACCTACCAAAAACAATACTAAAAATGCGAACATCAACTATAAAAGGAAGTTTGTGAAGGATGCAGACAAATCTGGAATTGGCTTTGTTCGTGCACCCAATACTCAGGGTACCAAGGTTGATCCCCTCTCATATAAAGGCAAAACCCCTATGTGTAGTGACAATGCAAGTTGTTCTACACATGTGGTGGATAAGTCTGACAAAGGGAAGCAACAGTGGTATCCTGATCAAAGGGTGCACAATATATGGCAAAGACAAGTCCAGAACTCGGCTCCCTCACAAATTGACTTTCAATCTCGCATCAACAACAAACCTATCTATCCGGGCTATAGCAAATATGTTGCCCTAAAGTCTCACAAGACATGTTGGTATTGTGGCAAGCTTGGTCACTATCAACATGATTGTCACAAGAAGGCAAGAGATGATGAAAATACAAGGTCACAGACTCTGAGTGTTAATCATGACAGATCCACTGTCACTGACTGTCCTCCAGGGTTTGTGTGTGCTAGTTGTGACAAATGTTGTTCAAAGACTGTTTATGTTGCCAAACCCAGAGGAGTCAAACAACTCTGGGTTCGTAAGAACTAATTGTTTCAATACAGCTTGAAGTGGGCGACCAGGAACCCTGGTTCATTGATAGTGCATGCTTAACTCATATGTCGGGAGATCCCAGGGATTTCGTCTCACTTCAAGAATACAAGGGAGGTAAGATTACCTTCGGCAACAACAGTAAATGTGGTATTTCAGGTATAGATGGTAAGATTTTCAAATAAGTTAACCATAGACAATGTGAATCTTGTTGATAATCTAAGTTTCAAGTTATTGAGTGTTTCTCAAATCTGTGCTAATGGAAAATATCAAGTTGTGTTTGATAAGAATGGATGTCAGGTACAAGAAATCTGTTCAGGCAAGACTCTTCTGAAAGGGGTATGTGAAAACAATCTGTATAAGGTGGACCCCCGTTTTGAGCCTGAAGAAAAACTGTGTCTTAGAACAGTTACAGATGTCGTCGACCTTTGGCACAAGAGATTTGGTCATGCAAGTTTTCAAATTCTTGACAAGCTTCATAAGCAAGAATTGGTTAGAGGACTGCCTAAGATTGTTCCAAATAAGCATGAAGTTTGTGAGACCTGTGTGAGAGGTAAGCAAGTAAAGTCATCCTTCAAATCCAAAAAGGAGGTAAGTACTACTAGACCTTTGGAACTCATTCATATTGATTTATGTGGTCCTATGCGTGTCCAAAGTCGAGGAGGAAATAACTATATTTTTGTCATTGTCGATGACTTCTCACGGTATACTTGGACTATTTTTCTATCTTCTAAAGATCATGTTTTTGAAGAATTTGAAGCGTGGGTGAAGGTTGTTGAGAAAAAGCTTGAAGTTACACTTGTATCAATCAGATCAGATCATGGAACAGAATTGGAAAAACTTTGAATTTCTGTCCTTTTGCAAGAAAAATGGCATAAGTCACAACTTCTCAGCTCCAAGAACTCCTCAACAGAATGGCGTTGTCGAGAGGAAAAATCGTGCCTTGGAAAACATGTCACGGTCTATGCTCATTTCAAGTGGTCTTCCAAGAAATTTCTGAGGTGAAGCCATAAATGCATCTTGCTATGTGATGAATAGAGCTATGCTTCGTCCACTTCTTGGAAAAACTCCATATGAATTGCTTAGAGGAGTTAAGCCCAGTGTCGCCCACTTGCGCACCTTTGGATGCAAATGCTATGTTCACAACAACGGTAAAGACAGTTTGGGAAAGTTTGATCCAAGAAGTGATGTTGGCACTTTTGTAGGTTACTTTCCTCATTGCAAAGCCTACAAAGTGTTCAATAAAAGGACAAGAAGAATTGAAGAAAGTGTTCATGTGGTGTTTGATGAAAACACTATGGGAGGATCGATGATTGAAGATCTTGATGATGGTGATCAAGGTTATTTTCTGGTTCAAGACGACTCTCTTCCTGTTTGTACGAAAGAATCAGCAGTTAGTGACAACACAGAAGTCACCGACTCAGATAATACAGGGGGAAGGAGTCAAAGTCAAAACTCAAGCGACAGTGAGTCTGATATTCAGAAAACTCCTGAAAGAAGCTCAAGCATGGAGAACTCAGAAGAAGATTCAGAGAAGACACCTCAGACTCAAGTCGGCGACCTCACAGAGATACAAATTAGAAACTATCAACAGAAAAGTGCTCATCATGTCACTAACATCCTCACTGATTTCTCAAAAGGTGTGCAAACTAGATCTTCTCTGAACAATTTCTTTGCTTTCAATGCTTTCATCTCAATGTTGGAGCCTAAGAATGTTGAACAAGCGTTGAAAGATTCGGATTGGGTCAGTGCCATGCAAGAGGAACTTCATCAGTTTGAAAGAAATAAGGTTTGGCACTTGGTTCCAAGACCAAAGGGAAGATCTGTAATTGGAACACGATGGGTGTTCAGAAATAAGCTGGATGATGAAGGAAATGTGGTCAGAAATAAATCAAGGCTGGTAGTCAAGGGATACAATCAGCAGGAGGGCATTGACTATGATGAAACGTTTGCTCCAGTGGCTCGTCTTGAGGCGATTCGATTGCTCATTGCCTATTCTGCTCATCATGGGTTCAAGCTTCAACAAATGGATGTCAAGAATGCATTCTTGAATGGATATCTAAAAGAAGAAGTGTATGTTGAACAGACTCCGGGTTTCGAAGATGTCGCCCACCCGGATCATGTCTACAAACTGGACAAAGCACTCTATGGATTGAAGAAAGCTCCGCGTGCTTGGTATGATCGTTTGTCTCAGTTTTTGATGCAACATGGATATGTTCGAGGAAAAGTTGACAAGACTCTGTTCTTGTTAAGAGAAGGAAATCACACGCTAGTTGTTCAAGTCTATGTCGATGACATCATCTTTGGTTCAACAGATGATAAACTAGTGAAGAAGTTCGCTGACCTCATGTCTAGTGAATTCGAGATGAGTATGGTTGGCGAGCTTAAGTTCTTTTTGGGACTTCAAGTTGTTCAAAGTGAGGATATGACTCGAGTTCATCAACAAAAATATCTTAGAGAATGTGTTAAGAAGTTCGGACTGGAAAATGCTAAACCATTTGATACTCCCATGTCACGACTACCTCACTTGGAAAAGATGACAAAGATCCAGAAGTCAATGCTACTATGTATCGGGGTATGATTGGGTCATTGCTCTACCTCACTGCAAGCAGACCGGATATTGTGTTTGGAGTTTGTCTATGTGCTAGGTTTCAAGCCGATCCAAGAGAGTCCCACTTGAAAGCTGTTAAAAGAATCATTCGCTACCTTAAGGGGACTGACAATCTGTGTTTATGGTATCCAAGAGGATTTGATTTTGAGCTTGTCGGTTACACAGATGCAGATTTTGCCGGAAATCGAGTTGATAGAAAAAGCACTTCAGGGATGGCTCAATTTCTTGGGCCTTGTCTTGTGTCATGGGGTTCTAGAAAGCAAAATTCAGTGGCTCTATCAACGGCGAAAGCAGAGTATATTGCAGCTACATCATGTTGCTCACAACTCTTGTGGATTAAGCAACAAGTCAGTGACTATGGTGTGTAGTGTGGGTCAGTGCCTATACTATGTGACAACACCAGTGCAATCAACATCTCAAAGAATCCGGTGCAACATTCAAAGACAAAACACATTGAAATAAGGCATCACTTCTTCGAGATTGTGTGGAAAAGGGCATGGTCACTATGGAATTCTGTAGAACAAGTGATCAAAGAGCGGATATTTTCACAAAGGCCTTGAATCGAGAACCCTTTGAACAACTCCGCATGGAATTAGGTATGATCTCTCTTCAATAATCTATTTTCCTACATAAATTCCCTCGATGATTGCTAGAATTGATTGCTTTGCATATGTTTTGAAATCATGCTTTTATAGTGTAATTCTTTAATGTACTTGACTGTCGATGACTTTCTGGCGCGAGGAAAAGATTATGGCTTAGCAGTATCTTTTGAAATTGGAAAGTGTGTTCAAAAGGGAGGAAAGAGAAGATTTTGTGATTTGACAACTTCCTTAATGATGGAAGTGGATTTCTTTATTATGCCCAACCGTCAAACCAAAAAGGTACGCTCTTCTCAAATCCTCTTCACTCTCTCTCTCTCTCTCTCAACTTCTGCTTTCTCTCTCTCGAACCCAAAACCCTTAAACCTTCATCCCTATTCAATGGCTTCCCCATCCAACTCTGACGTCCCCACTTCTCCCAAGACCAAAATCGACAGCCCTGAATCGGCAAAGAAGAAGATTCTCGCCCTCTTTGGCGACGATTTTCTTCGAACCCTTTTATCTGGAGAATCGTCTTCCTTCACTGTCCCACCAACCGCCATGGAACCTCCATCCCAAAACCTTATTCCTCCACAAAACCAAGGTCCAAGCCCTTCTCTTCCGAAATCAACGCCCTCATCCCCTACTACCTCTGAAAACCCCCAAATCTCTCCTTCTCAAATCGAAACTGAAACCCTAATCGCTTTGCCAGTGTTTGGAAAAACACGCCAAAAGGCGCAACCAATAGTTTTTCCAGAAAATGGTGAATCCTCTTTACCTAAAACCCCAAACTCAGAGATTGTAGAGGAAGAGAGAGCAAAGACCCCAACTATGGAGTCAATTGAGTTTGAGAAAACAGATCATGTAGTCGGATCTTTTGGAGAAGAAGAAGAAGAGGCTGGCGAAAAGGAGACTCAACGGCTATCCTCTCAAGGAAAGACTGTCAATGACTCCTCAAAGGTCATTGACCTTGACGCTGATGTAGAGAATGTTGTCAAGAAAACCGACAGGGATCCCTCTCACAAGGGCACAACAGAAAATTCTGAAGAAGGTACACCCTCTGATCCTAGTCTGTTATCTAAGAAAGCCAAGTATGGAGAGTCTGTTAAGAGAAATTTAGAAAAAGTTCTTTTTGATGACTCTGAGTTGCTTAAGGATGATGAAATAGAAATGCCCCCTCCCTTTCGCCCTAAGACTTGATCTTCTAGTGCTAGAGCCTCTGCAATGGCTCTTAAAGCTAAAAAGGGCAAGGGGTTGGAAACTCCTGAGGCTGCCTCAGAAGGAGGTGACTCATCCTTCTCTGAGAAAGTCACTTGAAAGAAAAGGGGAAGATCTCCCAAGTCTGCTGTTGGATCCAGTAAAAAGAGTAAGAAAACGAGTGTGAACATTGATATGTGATCCAGGGAATTCACTAAGGATTTGTTGTGGGATGAGAATTTTATGATAGAGTTCAAACTGACAAAGGTCATTGACTGGCTGAAAAAGCAAAAATGGGACAAGTTAGTTCAGGGAGAACATGAGTACAACCCGCTGATGGTTAAGATGTTTTATGAGAATTTGGTGATTGAAGATACAGGAAATATGACCATAGGAAGGTACACTGTTGACAAGAAGACGTACTCCTTTACAAGCAAGGATGTCAGTGACATTCTGGAGATTCCTCATGAAGGCTTTGCTGAGTACTACAAAGGAGGTTGGCCTGAAGGGGTTGATGAACGTGAAATCATCAAAACTGTCACTGACAGTGATGATAACTTCACTAGCCCTTATCTGGTCAACAAGATGGGAATAGAGAAAAAGGTGATGTTCAATTACCTCATAAGCAACTTGTTGCCAAGGGAACTCAAGAGGAACGCTACCTCTATTCAAGATCTGCTGGTCATGGACAAGATCATTCGAGGGAAGAAAATTAACATGCCACGTCTAATGATGCTTCACATGAAGCATGTGCTTGAAATTGCCAAGCATGCTCTTCCTTATGGGATGTTGATTGCTCTTATGATGTATGAGCATAAGGTCTATGTGGACAGCCGTGCTGATGTCCTCAACACTAGAATTCTCAACAAGGAGATGATCAGAAAGTTTGGATGGAACTGGGTTGATGGATAGTGGGTATCAAAGACATCTGAGGTCAGTGACAAGGGAAATCTGGAAGAGGATGTGAAGTCTGCTCCAACAAACGATGAGTTGAAGGAAATTAGAGAGCAGGACATGATTCTGAAGGGAATGATGGAAAAGCTTCATAATATGGTTGACAACGCACTGTCAAAGTTGGATGCATTAGATGAGAGGCTCAATGACTTTGGAGCCTGATGTCAGTGACTGTCGCGCACTCATGACCTTCTCTATCCCTCTCTTTCTATCCTTGCCATATTATTCCTTGACTTTAAAATGACTTTTTAGTTCAATTTGGTTGTAAGGCATTTCTAGATTGTGTGTGTCTGCATCGTACTTTTATTTTGCCATGGTGGATGATTTTCTATGACTGTTTAGATAATATGCTTTAAGTTTCTATATTTGCCTCTGTTTTTCTTTTCTTGTTTTAGCAATCTTTTTGATGATTCCAAAAGGGGGAATTAACCGGGGGGAATAGATTCATAAGGGGGATCAAAATACTGAAATCATGTGGTTACTAAGCTTAGGGGGCACTTTTTGTGGTTTTTGTGCTTTGCTCTATCTACTATGTTGTTTTTGTATGCTGGATAGTTTTTATCAGAACGGGTTGTTTGTCACCATCAAAAAGGGGGAATTTGTTAGAAGATGGAAGATTGAGTTTTGATGGTTCCAAAGTCAGTGACTTTATGTTTGCAAGTCAACTCGGCGACTTGACAAAGTCACTGACATTGTTAGCTGGCTGAGCGATCTATTTACGGATGGAGCGCACAGATCTTGTGCGTCTAAATTGAAGACAGTTGTGTGATGTATTTTAGGAGAAGATCATCAAAAGAGTGCTAAAATCAAGATGAAGATAATCAAGATTCTCCTAGAATATTTGAGTATGCATACAATCGTTTATTTGGAAAGATTTGTAAAAGATTAAGTTATATTGTTTTCCTAATCGAATGGAAAATAATATACACGAGATCTTCCTTACCTTAGTTTAAATACTCGTTTTGTTTAGACTAATGGTAAGACAAGTGTTCTGAATTTTCATATTGTGTGTAAGAAAGAAAGAGTGTGCTTGTGCGTGAGATTCGTACAAGTGGTGAGTCAAGAGATCTTAGGCATAGCGTGAGATTGAGAGTGTGAGTGCAAAGGTAGAGCGTGGTTCAAGGGTGTGGGATTCATTCTTGTACACGGGAGAGCTTTGTAATCACTCAAGAAATCAATAGAGTGAGTCTAAGGACTCTTGAAATCCGACCAAGTGATAAACTTGGAAGGGAGTGGTTTTTCTCTAAGTAAACTAGTTGGTTTACGAAGAGTTTCCACTATACATCGCTTGTTAGTGACCATTGGTAACGTTTATTTTACTGCTTGATTATTCCGCTGCATTATTACTCAAAATCGACGACTTCGTAGGAATCGCCGACCCGTCCTAGTACTAATGATCCTACAAAACCGAACACAGATTTGCTACCTTGCAGGAGGAGTTGATTCGTGCTATAGAAGATGCTTATTCAGGGTCACCAAAACGCATGGAATTGCCACCAGATGCAGGTGGGAGTGGAATTTCCAAAGCAAAGGCACCATGGGACGGTTTGTCGCCTAGATCTGAATTTCAGAGAGAAGTTGAGTCGCCTCAACTGATTACCCGGGTGTTATCGATGTTTAAGGGAGACAAATTCAGTGAAATCATTAAGTTAGGTGTGGAGTCTAGCACTGGAGAGGAAGACGAAATTGTGGCCGATAACGCACATCAAATCAGGGTTGACAGTGGAGTCGGTCTCCAAATCGATGGAACGAATGGAGAACAGAGGGATAAGAAGGTGGGATCGACATCGGAAGAGGGGGCAAACAGTGGGTAACATTGCAGTTCCGGTGGAGAGTCGCATTTCTCTTGATCTGCTTATGAACAAGGAAGAATATGTTGGAAATTTTGAGGCATTGATTACAAAGGCGACACATGAATTGCATACGCCAAAGGATGTGTGGGTTTTATGGCTGATAAAGGAGCAGAAGTTTAAGCCCATTTTTTTTATCTCATGATAGGAACATATAAGTTCGGATCCGAACTAGAAAGTGAGTAGCTCGGGCTACCGCCATGGTCAAGAGGACTCAAGAAAGAGAACATCAAAGACAAGAAGCGAGACCGTGAGGGCACTGCCCATGAGAGTCGAATCAGGGACCTTTGAATACTACCCTTGAGTCTTAACCGTTTGATTAGATACCCAAAAACTGTGTTATGAATAAAATTTATTCATAACACATATTACAGGCTTGTTTTTGAAAGGGATGGTATTGTTAGGAAAGGGGATATTTTTATTCAAATATAAGGAAAGTATATTAGGGATTATTGGATTTATTAATTTATAAGGTTATTTACAAGGATTATTAATTTATAAGGATATATTAAGTTGCCTTGGACAGTAAGGTTAGGAGATGTTTTTACCATAAATTCATAAGATTGTCTAGGAGAGGCATCCATAAAAATTAAGTTTGTTGGTTGTTTGTTTTGGGAATTAATTCATCCTCAAATCTAACATTACTCAAAAGATGCTTATCTTTGTTTGCTAGATGAACATTAATAGGTCGATGACACATCATTGTGTCTGTATGCATAACTGTCATGTTTACTAAATAACATGAATATAAGGCAAATTAAATCTACATCCCATTGAACTTGAACATTTTTGTCAGTCAACACCCTATACATTGAGATTTTCAAATAGACACTTCAATATACATGCCATTGTGATTTGAAGGGGTGCGAGCGGAGTGAGAAAGACTGGTGGTGAAGCGGTGAAGGAAAGTTGTCGATAGTAACACTGAGAAGACCGGTGGAGACGTAGAGAAGATGACTGGTGAAGTGGAGGCGGCAGCGCCTATCGGGGAAGCCAAACACTGAAAAACACAACAAATGATCAACTAAATGAGTAGTACAATTTGGAGGCGATAATGCTAGATTTTTAGGTTTATTGGAGGTATTAGAATATAATATATATATATATATATATTAGGTTAAATTTATGTGGGTAAACGGGTGAGCCGGGTGGTGGGTCGGGTGTAAAATCTCACTCATATTCGACCTATCACTCATTTCACCCGTAACCCGACCCACCCGTCACACGCTTTTCTTTGATTTTTCACTTGTATATTGTCGAAATAAAAGGAGTGGAAGTATGGACGTATTTTGGAGAGAGAGGCCTAGAGTGGTTAACAATGCTCTTTAATGTTATTTTCAAGACGACCATATAATGTCGGATGAGTGGAGGCTTAGTAAGCTGATCTCGTTATATAAGAACCACAGAGGGAGATGTGTGCAGTGCAACAACCACAGAGGTATCAAATTGCTTAGTCATACAATGAAGATATGGGAGAAGGCTATCGAGATGAGGTTGAGAAAGCCAGTCAGAGTGTTAGAGAATTAGTTTGGTTTTATGCCCGGGAGGAGGTGTCTAGTACGTTTATCAAGATCGAGAGAGCTAATTTGGAACTGTTTGGCAACAATAGAGGTGTCTGGCACGTTTATTAGGATAGTTTGGGACATGGACAAGGGTTCGATGACCAGTGTGTGCACCTGAGGCGAGGATACCGAGTTTTTTAAGGTGGAGGCAGGTTTACATCAAGGCTCCGACTTAAGTTCCTTCCTTTTTATGTTGGTGATGGATGTTTTGACGAGGGACATTCAGGGGGAGATCTAGTACGTGGTGCATGTTGTTCGCAGACGATATTGTGTTGGTGGGCGAGTCTAGAGACGAGGTCAACAACAAGCTTGAAATTTGGAGGGAGAAGCTGGAGTCCAAGGGCTTTAGACTGAGCAGGATCAAGATAGAATATGTGGAGTTCAGGTTTGGGCAAGGAGCAACCCGCAGTGAGGATGTGCTTTTAGGAGGGGAAGTTGTAACGAGGAAGGAGAGTTTTAGGTACTTGAGGTCGGTTTTGCAGAGTGATGGAGGCATAGATGAGGACATTACACAACGTATCCAGAGGTGATGGAAAAAGTGGAGATTGGCGTCGGGGGTCTTGTGTGACAAGAAGGTGCCACTCAAGCTAAAGGGAAAGTTCTACAGAACAGTTATCAGACCGGCCATCCTCTAAGGGGCAGAGTGTTGGCCCACCACGAAAGCACATGAACAGAGGCTGATGGTAGCTGAGATGAGGAAGTTAAGGTGGATGAGCGGGCACATAATACTGGACAAAATCAGAAACGAAGTGGTCAGAAGCAGGGTCGGGGTGTCCAGTATAGGAGATAAGCTGCGAGAATCAAGATTGTGCTGGTTTGACATGTTCAGAGGCGGGGCCCGGAGGAGCCGGTTCATATGTGTGAGAGCCTGGCCTTTGGAGATGTACGTAGAGGGAGGGGACGATCGAAGAAATGTTGGAAGGATATAAGGCAGGATGTTAGTCAGTTGAGGATTTCAACAGAGTTGGTAGTATGCAAGGAGAACTGGAGAGAGAAGATTCGGGTGATGGATTGTTGATCACTTGAACAGACATGCAAACGGGGCCTTGAGGATTCCGACGCTACATTTTGTTTTATGCTTTGTTATGCCTTGTTTTTCGCTTTTTCTTTTTCCGGTTTTGTTTATGTTTTCGGCTTTGTGTTTGGTTGCTTTGTTTTCCTACTTGTGTTCCTTGGTCGTGTCGGGTCTTTTGATCGCTCCCCGTTGTGTTAAGCCAGGGGTCCCCCCATCATGACCCCCTAAATTTCCCGTAAGGGAAGCTACACTGGGTCATTGTTGTTGTTGTTGTTGTATATTTGGGTCAAATAAAACGGATAGATCGGTCACTCACAAATAATGTCCAACCTTATCCCTACGTTGAAGTTTTTGTTATGTGTTTTTGGGATAAATGTCCCTTTGTAATCAATATATCTTACATCATTTTTTTTTATCATAAAGAGGCGACTAAGTGCTGAAAAGAGGCTAGTTCAAAACCATTCGGGGAGTAGCCAAACCCCTTACATCATCATTAAGTAAATGCGAAATAGACAACGGGGGACTATCTAAAAAATGACAACCAACAGGAAACGAAAAGGCTAAAGCAGCAAGCCCATCAACAACCCGATTAGCCTCACGGTAAATATGGCGAAACTGGATAGCCCGGTCTCTACGAAGGAAGCCATGGCATTGAGCAACCAGGCTAGATAATGGATGGGCTCTATTGAGCGATTTATTAATAAGTCGGATCACGACTTCAGAGTCTACTTCAACCACCACACGACGAAAGCCTTCCTCCCAAGCAAGTCTCAACCCATGGATGACACCCCATAACTCCGCAGCTGGAACCGAACAAATGCCGATATTATGGACGAAACCACGAACCCATTGCCCGTGTTCATCACGAATAAGTCCACCAGCACAAGCCCTCTTAGTTGAGTGACAAACAGCACCATCAGAGTTTTATCTTAACCCATGATTCACGCGGGAGGGTCCATTAGATGTAGCGCTCTTGCCGGCCAGTGACATTTCCGCCCCTGCTTACGATGGTCCAGGCCAAACTAAATGACATGGCTTGAGTTGCAATGAAAGTCGATGGGAATACAGGAAAATCAGCCTCAACAAAAATAATACCATTTCTCCAACGCCACAACCACCAACAAGCGGTAACGAAGATCACTTTCCACTGCACTCCATTGATAGCAAAATCAGCCACCACAAGATTCCATCTTATCCATTCAATACAGCCCAAATTGAAGAACTCAGGGACAACATTGTTCGGCAAAAGAGACATCCAGACCCCATGAGTTGTATTACAGTCTCTAAGAAGATGGATAAGATCCTCATCATCCATAAGACAAACCTGGCATTGGGCATTGTTAGCAAGATGGCGGCGGAAGCGTTCCATGTTTGTCAAGACACGTCTTCTGCACATCAGCCAAGCAAAATAACGGATTCTTTCTGGCACACGGATTTTCCGCAGTACCTTATAAAGGTCCTGATTCGGTTTAATCACATTCTCATCCCCTTTGAGGAAGCTATAGGCCGAAGCAACCGAATATTGGCCCGTAGACGTCTTATGCCATGAAATACAATCCTCATTCCCCGGTTCTTCAACAAGCCCAACAACCGCTATCTTGAGCAAGACAGTAGAAGGCAGATTTGAAGAGAACATATGCCATCTCCAGCCAACATCTGGATCCCAGAAATCAGATACATGAGCGTTCCGAGAATCAACACAAACGTCATGTAGAGCAAAATCAATAAGCGGTTGATCAGTAATCCAAGGATAAAGCCAAAACTTGATACGCCGCCCATTCCCAAGCGACCATCTGATGCCTGGTCGAATAACCTCAGACATACCAGTTTGTATACCCCGCCAAATATGAGAAGAACGCCGCATGACCGATATAGAAGAGGGTTGGATGTCATTCTCCACACCATATTTCTTCCTGAGCACATTAGACTAGAGAGTATCCTTATCATGAATGAATCTCCAACTTATTTTCCCGATCATGGCGGAATTTAACCCCCTTATAGATTTCACACCTAATCCACCAAGATTCCTAGGCCGACAGATACCTAGCCAGGAAACTAAGTGAATTTTCTTTCTTTCCGTATCCCCACTCCAAATAAATCAGCGGCAATACTCGTCAATACGGTCGCATATACTCATGGGCAAAATAATTGTGTTCATGACATAGATCGGCAAGGAATTGAGAACCGAGCGCGTGAGCGTAACACGGCCAGCAAAGCTCAGATTTTTACCCCTCCATCCATTCAAGCGAGTCATAATTTTGCAAAGCAGGGGTTCGAAAATATCCTTGGATACCGATTTATGGATGATTGGCATACCAAGATAAGTACCAAGGTTGTGTGTCACCTCAATATATCCTATTGTTCGACTGGATGTTAGCAACAAGGCTCGCGCTGACATTCGGCGAAACAAAAATCTTTGATTTCTGAAGGCTGATTTTCTAGCCTGAGACATTACAAAACTCATCAAGAATGCTTTTGATGACCTGAATTTGTGATGTAGAGGCCTCGGCCATCAAAACAAGGTCATCAACAAACAAAACATGTGATATTTTCGGGATTGACCGGTTCAGAGTCACCGGTTTCCAAGATCCATCCTCAACAGCCTTATTGATACGTTGACTTAGTCTCTCAATGCATAAAACGAATAAATAAGGAGAGATCGGGTCCCCTTAACAAACACCATGAGATGGAGTAAAACTCTCCGTTACCTCCTCGTTCCAAAGCAGTTGCATAGAGAAAGAATGCAAGCACTCAGCGATCCAATTTATCCAATATATCTTACATCATTTGCAGGCCAATATTTGCAACCTATGAAACTCACCGTGTTAGGTTCATGTGGGCACGTTTTGTCATTACTTGAGACAAAATTCGAATCTTATGTCAACTAAATGAGATTTGACTAACCTCATGAATCTTATGATACCTTCTCATTATTCCTTATTTGTTAAAAAAGACACTCCCTAACTTTTTAATTAATTAAAAAACAATCCAAAATTATTTTGGAAAAAAGGCACTTCTTTATTTTGGTTAGATTTATAACACTATCTGATTACAAATATTATATTTAAATTTTTAAGTGAATATTTCTTTTTTTGAGTTTTTGGCCTTTTCTTAAACATATTTATTTTAATCAAAGTTCAAATCAAAATTATTAAAATATACTAAAATTACTACTATTAACACCCTATTACATTTCAAACTCTTCTTTCTAATATAATTTTTTTTTCAAAAGCATACTTTTGCTATAAAAACTTCATTTCTTTTATTGTAGTTTCATGCCTAATAGTGTCATTTTTTTTCCTGGTAGTTTCATGTCAATCTATGTTGCATTTAGACCTGTCAATCGGGTCGGGTCGTGTGGGTTCGGGTTAGGTCATTTCGGGTTCGGGTTGAGTCAGGTTCGGGTCGTTATGGGTCACAGGTTAAACTGGGTCGGGTCGATGCGGGTTTTCGGGCGGGGCGGGTTGACCAGCGGGTCAAAAACATATAATTTTTATGACTATTAAAACAGATTTTTAATTAAATAATAATATTTAATTAAGATATATTATTTTATGTATTTTAATAAAGTATATTATATTTTTTAAAATAAATTTTATACATTTTATAAATATACTAAATCGTTCAACCCAATGAGTTTCGGGTTTCAACCCAACGGTTCGGGTTCTATCAAGTTCGGTTGATTTCGGGTTTTGGGTTCAAATTTTCGGGTCTTGACCCTAAAATTATTAGGCGGTTCGGGTCAGGTTAGCAATTCGGTCAGGATATTTCTATATATCCCTACATTAATTTTTTTTATTTTGTGTGTTTTTCTTTGGTAATTCTGTCTCTCGTAAAAGTCTTTATTTTTACATTTGTTGAGGGAAGAAGAAACCTTTACTAAACTTAGGTTAAGGTGGGATGTCATGTGGGCATCTGAGTGAGAAATTTTGGAAAAAAATTTCAACATGTGGTGTTTTTGACAAAAAACCATAAACAACGGGTGGAATTTAGAAAAATTCCTACTTTTGAGCGAAAAATCACAAAAAAGAAAAATAAGAAAAATCAAAGAAGCTGGTTGGGCGAATACTGACCGTCCATCGGACAAATCTGGTCCGCTGAATTATGTGCCGTTCGGGAGTATGGGATTCCTTGGCCGCTGCCCCCTCCCTTAGTTAGTAGTTTGACTCCCTCCTCCAAACCCTCTTCTTCAACCCAAGCTTCTCACTTCGGCGTTTCCCCCTTTCTCTCTCTCCGAAATCCCTCTGAAAGATCTTCGCCTTTTGGAGAGAGTGTGAGAATTTGAGTTTGGGACATAATGGATTCGGATCAAGGAAAGCTCTTTATCGGCGGGATTTCATGGGAGACGACGGAGGAGAAGCTCAAAGAATACTTCGGCCAGTTCGGCGAGGTTATGCAAGCCGTCATAATGCGGGATAAGGTCACCGGTCGCCCCCGAGGGTTTGGCTTCGTTGTTTTCTCGGATCCTAGCTCCGTCGACGCCGTTCTTCTGGAAAAGCACACCATTGATGGTCGAACTGTGAGTAGTATGGGATTCAATTGTTTATTTTGTTTCAGAAGTACTTGTCCGATTGGCGCTTTAGGTTTTCGTGTGTTGATTTGATAATCCATCTCGTATTTCGGGTTTCTAGGGTTTTTTTTTTGTAGTCAATGTGCAGTGTGTTTCTCTGGGATTGGTTTTTGGATTGGCATGTGGTGTATTTGGTTGTTTCCCAAATCACCTTGTTTGAAGACTAGCTTCCCCTAGCAGACTTGGGGCTTCTTTCCCCTCAATTACTTGAGCTTCTTCGACTCTTGAATTTTCTTTTTTGTATTCTGATGTTTGTGCTTTGTATTGTTATCATAGATTCATTTTCTGTACACGGTTTCTGTTCTGTTCTTTGGTTGTAGCTTGTAGTGAGAAATTCTGGTTGGTATTGCTATTTCAATGGCGTTTACAAATTGAAGTATATTGGGATTAGACTTTCTCTAGAATGAGAACTTAGGGTTTATTTTCATCCGCTAAATACTTGTGCCTCTTTGGATTTTGGGATTCTTCTAGTTTTCTAATGTTTGTGTTTTATAGTGGATCATAGCTTCTTTTATTGTATATACCATGGCCATGGGTTCTGTTCTGCTCTTTGCGCTGTAGTGAGAAAATTATGATGGGTATTGTTGTTTCAATATCCACAACAAAGCTAAGGATAATGATTTCGGTATTGAGGTTTAGTACTTCTGCATTTGATGATGTACACTGGCTCTATCTTCGTCAAATGTTCAGTATGTCAATGATTCTTTGGTTATCTGTTAATGAATTTCTTATCAAGAATTGATAATTGGCCTTCTTCTTCCTATGATTTTTATTATATTCCTGTTACACAGATTTTTCTGTTTTATATTCTGGATGTTTGTGTCTCACAGCTATTTACAGCTTGTTTTGTTGTAATTTCGTTTACACTTAGCTTAATTAGCTACCTTGGTTAATTAGGTTGAAGCTAAGAGAGCCTTGTCCAGAGAGGAACAACAGCAGACCAGTGTTAGAGGTGGAAACAATAGTGGTAGTAGAAATCATGGTTCTGGTGGAAACTTAAGGACCAAGAAAATATTTGTTGGGGGATTACCTGCTACTTTGAATGAAGATGGTTTCCGCCAGTACTTTGAAAACTATGGCCATGTGACTGATGCTGTGATAATGTATGACCAAAACACTCAGCGGCCACGTGGGTTTGGGTTTATCTCATTTGACATTGAAGACGCAGTTGACAGGGTTCTGCATAAAACCTTCCATGATTTGAATGGAAAGCAAGTGGAGGTGAAGCGTGCATTTCCAAAAGATGCAAACCCAGGCATGAACAGTTCAGGAGGTAGTGGTGGAGGATCTGTTGTTGTTGTTGGTGGGTATCAGGGTTACAACTCTTCTGGTGGAAACACAAATTCTTATGATGGTCGAATGGATTCAAGTAGGTATTTGCAAAATCAGAATCCTGGTGGTGCATTCCCATATGGCTCTTCTGGTTATGGAACACCTGGTTATGGATATGGTCCTGCAAACAGTAGCATGGGTTATGGTGGCTATACTGGCTATGGTGGTCCTGGTGCTACCTATGCAAATCCAAATGTTGCTAATGCTGGTTATGCAAATGGACCTGGAGCTCGGAGTTTGTGGAACTCTCAAACTCCTGGCTATGGTACTGTTGGATATGGAAATGCTAGTGCTTGGGGTGCTGCAGCTGCTGCAAGTGGCGGTCAATCTGCAAGTGGAGCTTCTGGGTATGGAAATCAAGGTTATGGCTATGGTGGCTATGGAAGCAGTGATGGCTCATATGGTGGTAGTCGTTCTAGCAGTAATCCAGTTGGCAATGCTGCTGCTGGTGGGGCCACTAGTGGAGATATGCAAAGTGGTGGGTACATGGGACGTGGATATGGTGATGCAAGTGGACAATCTGGAGGATATGGAGCTGGTGCATGGAGAACTGATTCATCACAAGTAGGTAGTGGTTATGGTGCTCAAACAAATGGAGCTCTTGGTGGTTACGGGCATGCTCAACAACAGTGATTTGGAGTTCCAAATTCAGATGAATGCAGGCCATCCTTCAAGCTGGAAAGTGGGAGCACTTTGCAACTGGTTGGATTGCTTTTTAAATCTTCTTAGTTTTTTCTAGTATCTACTTTTGGGAGCTCTTAATAAGTTGAGTAGTGTGAGTACTAGCTTTCTTTCTCCTTTACTGTTTGTTTCTGAGCGTGGTTTGTATTTGGTGTGCTTATAGTTTTCTATGCTAGCTGCTATGGAGCTTTTCGTATTGCTTAGTATTAACGTGTAGTATTTAATATTGAACTATTTGAGCTGGTTGCTTTCTAAGTTTGTCTTTGCCAAATATGGGTAAGCTTTATGCTTCTTGTGCTTTGATATGAATTGTTATAACTATTAGACATACTTTTTTATCACTGTGTGTGATAATTAGGTATGTCAAATAGAGGCTACTTACAGATAGAGATTGGATGTAGTTGGCCAGTTGGGTTGATCAGTACGTAATGGATAGCAATAGAGGTAACATAGTGGTAGCTGAGGATTTACACAGTGGCATAATTATTTCGCCGTGTATTTGCCCTTGTGTTGTACAGGAGATGCTGGATTCACAAAGTGGAGTACATGGCTAAATATGAGCTTCATGTGGAAGTGTTTTTTCTATACTGGTCAGCCCAATGAAGGCCTTTGAAGATGCATGCGAATGTGTTTGGGGGTTTGCTCACTGATCAAGGGATATTCTCAATCAAGTGGTGGGTTGTTGTTTAACTTGAACTGCTGCACTATGTTGATGATACTTTGGTTTTAAAAATTGATCTATCTTGGGTACATTTTTTAACTAGAAATACTTTATAGGGACATCAGTGAAGGGAGATTAGCTCATTCTGGAGAAATTAAATTTTTAGTGCTGATTAGTGGTCAATTTTGTCCATGTATATGTTATATGGTCAAATTTGCTTATTCGAAAGGGGCCTTTTAACAATAGTTTGTATGTAAGATCTGATTTATTTTTCAAAAAATTATAGAAAGTGTAGATATCAGCCATTCTTGATCGTCTTGCTTGCAAGCTTTCCTTAGGTTTAGTAGTGTAACTTATTTCCAATACCACTGGTAGCCTTTCCCACTTCTTTCTGCCTGAGATTTTCTGGTTGGTTTACTTGCGTGATTCTGCTTTCTGCTTTTGATTCTCTTTCTCAGATTCGGAATAATGAACTATATGGTAATTGCTTGCTGCAAGTGTTGGAAAAGGCTGCCAGTTCTTTTGTGGAGTTGATTCTGGCTAGAGAACATGTCAGCGCTGAGCTGAATTTTGTTTCATAGCTCGAGTTAATTGGATTATTAGGAGTTTTAGCTTGTGTTAGTTATTTTGCTGCAGCCACCAGCGATCTCCATCTTCACTTGCACACCCTGCCATCTATTTTTGGCACCTGTAGAGCAGGTATTTGGCATAGATAGGTTTCATAGTGCTTTATTTATTTCAAGGTTATCTGGAAGTTTTGGTTAGCTGGTTGAAGAGAGAGTTGGTACAACTACCAAAATCTTCATGGTATCTGCGATGTTTCGAGGAATCTGAATGGATTTGGGAATTGATTTGAAGTGATTCATCCTGGAGATTGTTGTTTGGTTTGATTTAAGATAACCTTCAATGCTGATGGTGAGGTGCTGGCCTTGGGGCAACATTGCCCTTCACATTGTCTTCCACTCTCTCTGGCTTCCCATCTCTCCCTCAACCAAGCTTCTTTGGCTTCCTTCCCATCACGCGCCACCATGGAAGGATCCCCACAACACAACAGAGGAAAACCTCCATATGAATATCTCATTCTCTTTTGTTGAGTGGAGGTGATGAAATCGAACCCTATTTAGGGGATGCAGTTGGGGAAATGAAACCTAGATCTGAAATTGGGGAAAATAAAACCCCAGATTTGAAGTTGGTATTGTACGTTCCATTCCCTTTTTTATTTTGTGGCATATACCAGACAAATTTGCTTGATTATGCTTTCACTTCCTCTTCCCTTTTTGATTTGTTTTTGTTTTGGTAACCTTTCTCAGCCAAATGCGCCCTTAGATTTATGAATATAGTGTGCTTACCTTTTAATCAGTATTCAACTCAAATCCATGGGGAGTGGAGGGATGAAAGTTTTGGGATATTGATTTGATATTTCATAAAATGCATTCCAGATATACTAATGATACGCAAATAGTGACTTGCACCCTTGCAATATCACACCCAACTATATGCTTCAACAATACAATACACGTAGACAATGAGCTGAGTCCAAATCTTTAGCAGAATTGCGAAACAAGTAGCACATGCAAATAATTTTTATTAATTAGTTTTATTTTCTATTAAGTGCCAAAGAGTGCAGTTTAATAATCCATATTTCGTAAGAGCATCCATGTTAATTAATTACTTATTAATTATAAAACTTCTATAGGATTCTTCTATACCTGATAATCTCGAATGAACCTTGACTTGAATCCTGCTGCGCAATAGTCAAAATAATACTCCCATGTCCGAATGAACTTGTCATCAAATCCAAGTGATAGAATTTTGCTGAAATTGAAAAGAATACTGATTATTTTAATGCAAAATACTAAAAGTTGTCAAGTACATATTGTTAAAGTCCGGTGGGTCAATATAACATGGGGGTACACATGTTCATTCATGTGCATATGCGCGCTAAGCCCTAACATATAAACCCATGATGTTTCATTTTAAAACTAATTCACAATTTTTAAATGTGGGAAGGTATTTTACTTCCACACATATCCTCCAAATAGGTGTGAACCGCTCTGTGGTTGTTTGGATCATAAGACATATTACATTTTAAAGCATTATATTGTATTAAATCCTGAATAAACTCGGTCCATATCCCATGCTCTTTTGATTGGTCAATACTACATCAATCAAGTTATTA
Organism: Fallopia convolvulus; assembly: GCA_964016875.1. Taxonomy (NCBI): domain Eukaryota; kingdom Viridiplantae; phylum Streptophyta; class Magnoliopsida; order Caryophyllales; family Polygonaceae; genus Fallopia; species Fallopia convolvulus. The sequence continues at coordinate 48,451,374 of OZ024731.1, read as the reverse complement.
TGATGATACCTTAATAAACTAATATGCTAAAAGTTGCACATATACTCTCTCATTTGTATGTACCTTTGTTTCTCCAAAAAGTTTTGCCTCCATCTTAGAGTTTGATAGTAATGGATTCCTATGTTTTCAACTTCTTCTACACTGTAAAAACAAATAACATGCAATTAATTATCTTTAAAGTAGCAAGAGAAATAGATAGAAGTTATCCATCATACTAAAACTAACCACAACTTTGATTGTATAATTACCATAGCCTTGATGCAACAGCCATAGCTGATATTAATCTGCTCAAAGAAGGCAAAAATCCACCAGGGAAGATGTATTCCCTTAAAAACTCCGAACTTCGAATATGTTCCTCATAATGTTCATCTGGAATTGAAATGAACTACCAAAAACAAGAGTACTAGACTTATTAGTATAGGGACCTTTCAAACTAAACTAAGAGAATATATATTTTTTCATAGTAAACTAAGAGAATATGTTTTCTTAGTAAAGAAATGAGATTCATTACCTGCAGAACAAGAAGTCCGTTATTTGCCAAAAGAGAATCACAACAGTGGAAGAAGTCTTCCACAAATTCATGACCCACATGCTCTAACATCTCATTGGAAGTAGGGGTGTCCATAAAAAACCGAAACCGAAAAACCAAAAAACAGATTATTTTTTCGGTTAACCAAACCGACTTTTTTTGAATTTTCGTTTTGGTTAACCGAACCGAAAATATTTCGGTTTATCGGTTCGGTTTCGGTTCCCAACTTTACATTTAACGGTTAACCGAAAAACCGAAAATATATTAATATTTTATTCAAATATTAGTTATCTTTGTTTTTTTAGTGGTTAAACTCTATGATCTTTAATGTGTTAATTTAGTTTGTCTTTCATTCTTCAATTTTAATAATTTACATACTATTTTTCCATATTACATTGATATAAGAGTCATTTATTAAATTTGATGGGATAAAAATTAATACACACAATATTTGATTCCACACAATATAGTATATACTCTCGATATTTGTTTACAACAACCAATACAATATGATATAAATACATATTTAAAATAAAAAGTCTTACTTGATCACTTTTTTTATTCAAAATTTATTATTTTAGTCTTAATTATTTAAGGTAAAATTACATAAATGGTTACCGGTTAACCGAGAAAACCGAACCGAAAAATTGGTTAACCGAACTACGGTTAACCGAGATTCACGGTTCGGTTTCGGTTCATGATTTTCACTAAACGAAATCATGGTTAACCGAAATCACGGTTAACCGGGTTTGGACACCCCTAACTGGAAGGATCACATGTTAATATATTTAAAACACTAATTAAGATACCATTAAGTTACACAAGGGCATCACTCTTAGTCTTACCAGGAGATAATTCGATCATATTTGTGCTCATGAGATAGTTGGCGATAATCACAAAGAAGAAACTTGATGTGATCCTATTCATATAATAAAGCAATTAGAAATTATGTTAATAACAACAAACTAGACAATATAAATTATATATGCACATTTAGATTGTAGATATATCATAACCAATAAATGACATTTATCAAATATTTAAGTTGTAGATAGTGTCAAAGTTCGTTGGGCCAAATACGGACGGAGGAGGACCCAACGCACATGCACGACAGGCCCAACACATAAGTCCATGAGTTCCATTCTAAAACCAATTGGTAGTAGGAGTAACTCAAAGGTATATATGCTAGACAAATCGATTTTCAAATTTCCGATGTGGGGTAACTATCTTCACATATAGTGTTGGTACAAGGAGAGAAACATTCAAATACTAAGATAAAATGAACATACTTGAAGACCAGCTTCCTTGACCCTTTTCTCTGCAAGTTTTAGTTGCTCTTCAGATAAAGTGATGCCAGTATATTTGCAACCAGTTTGCCTTACAGCTTCAATGGCTAGACTTCCCCATCCACACCCAATCTCTAAGACCTCATGATTTTTCTCAATTTTGGCCTATTAATTCAGTAAGAACAAGTGGGCATTAGCTAGAATGTGGAAGAAATATATGCAATTTTGTGGAATAATTATGAAGCATCATCACCTTTTTAATGAGAACACTTAATTTTCTAAGTTGTGCTTCCTTGAGATCTTCATTTTGGGCCTGCCATCGAATTAGTGTGTAAGTATTTCAGTTATATTTATATGGTAAAAAAACATTCAAATATTGACATTATAAGGAAGGTGAAAGATTTGACCTTAAACATAGCACAAGAATATGTCATAGTCTCATCCAAGTACATAGAAAACATGTCATTTCCCTGTCATTCAAGAAAAAAATTATAATTAATTCTATCTATCTACTATTTCCTGCCAAACCAATAGTTTTGCAAAATTTACAACCTAATCAACAAGTGATAGCACTTGAAAAGAAGCTATTAAGAAGATAAATTGTCTGACAATCAACTTGGTTGACATCCCGATCAATGGGCCAAAATAAATGTCATTGCTTCTGTTTTAAGAGTTCTTTGGTTGACAATCAACTTCCCTTGAAGTACAATCACCATCAATATATGCATTTTGTTCGAAAAAAATGACAGAAAATAAAGAATGATATATTTATGATTTTTTTAACTTATTGCATTACACAAGAAAGAAGTATAGGAGAAAAAGATGACTTCTACTTCCACCATTTATATATATAAAATCTCATGCTTGCCATTTAAATTGTTAAAAATTAAAATTCAACAATTTTTTTTTGAAATTCTAGAAATTTTATTTCATGTAAAGTGAATTTTTGAGAATTAGGTTCCTAAAAATTTCACTTCTTTTTCGACCAAAATAATTTCACTTATTGTAAATTAACCCACCAAATCCTTATACAAGAAAGCAAATCAAAGAATAAGATACCATGTCATAATGGCGAGAAATGTTCCTTCGAGCTTGAGTAAGTGTGTTTCGCCTTGAAAAATGATCGTAAGGATACTTTGCTGAAGCAATTCCTGATGTGAGAAGCATAGGCGTCCACCATCCCCTAAATAAGGAGAAAAAAATTGTATAATTTTTAATGAGATAACTTAATTAGTAGTGCTTAATATATAAGAGTTTGGTTCAAATAAAATAAACTCTTATTCTGAAACGTAAAACGAAGACACTTCTCTTAGTTCGTAGTGCACTTTTCATACGAAAGTGCATTGCAAAATACGAAGAATGCAATTTGAAAAAGTGTACTACAAATTACGAAAACTCCAAATTCGAAAAAATGCAATTTAAAATAGAAAAAGTGCATTCGTTTCAGGATAAGAGTTTGTTTCATTTCAATCAATCTCTCTAATATATATACTCGTCTTATTAGTGTAAATGATGGTTTATCATACCTCTTTTTGTGATGTCCTACACCAGATGAGCTTAAATCTCTATTGGCTAGAAATAACTACACATACAACAAAATAAATTGATTGGCAATTAAAAAACAAGTAGAAACACGTTTGAAGGCCTTATTAAACTGTAGAGATATGTGACTTTTTTTCCTTACCATGAAGAGATTTAAAAGACCTTCATTTTTATCTACCAGTGAAAAATCCCCATTGATGTACGCATCTGCAAACCCTAAATCAGTCTCCGTGCAAACCTTCATATATAAGAAGAGCTCATCAGTTGCAACTTCGTTTTGGACCCAAATCCAAGTAAGAACATCATATCCATTACAATGATGAGTTTTAAATTCAACAATCAACATCCTTAAGTTGAAAATTTTCCAAGTGATGATGACAAAACGAAACAAGAAGAATTACCTTCCAGTAAAACTGGGGGTTGTGAACCCTTATTGCTACCTTTAGTGTACATTCCTTACTCGAGCTTTGAAAGGTCATAACTCCACCTCCATCCTCTAATATGCTGTTTTGTTTTTATTTTATTTTTTCCAAAAGTGCCCTCATTAGCAAGATCACAAAAGGCAAAGAAAAAGAGTATACTCTTGATACATAATGATTAAATGAGAAAGGAAACATGAAATTAAAACTTTTATTCTTTGCACATGTAAGTTAATTTAAGTTAGATAGATACTCGTTAAGAAAAATTATCTCGGAAAAGTAATCAGTAGGTAGATAAACTGGGGATGGCCTAACACATAAGTCATGTGATGTTCCATCCGAAAACCAATTCATAATAGGAGGAAACCAATAGTATATATATTAGGCTTAGTCTGTTTGGATTTCAAGTGTACGATAGAGTATATTCTCAAGAAGTAATTTTCTTCTAACTTTGCAAACTCTCTACAAGGATTACACAAAAACACTAATGACTTGATAATTTCCTTTACTATAAAGAAGAACTTGAAACATGTCCTATTTAGACGCTTGAAGAAATCGAACTTACATGAGACTACCAACAGAAATAAAGCGTCTTAGGAACCTAATCGTCACACTACGTGCTGCAGACTCGGTCCAACAAGTTATCATTTGCTTTGGATTTTGCAGCAAAGAGCATTTTTTTCCAAGAACCCCTTGTGCAACAACCATGCCACCCTAATCATCAATATAATTTAAGCAAATTTGATTATTTTGCATTCAAATACGAACTGATATATGTATATGTACATATATAAAATTAAGAGAATTCGTACAAGAATATACCTTGAGTCCATCCTCATGAAAGCCATAACCTGAGTGAGGAAAATAATTAAGGACAAAATGAACATAATAATGTCAGGGTAGAATGTATACACATACTCTTGTCTATATTAAAAACTATATATTCTAGTTTTGAGAGATTACCTTGATATGGATTGCAGAACCAAATTTGTCTTTTGCCTTGAATGTCATCCATCTCAATGAAAGCCTTTGATGATGCAACAATGGGGATAAGACGTCTAGTTGACCATTTCAACATCACATTCTTAGGAACATCAAATGGATTAAGAGTCACAAGAAAAGGTTGATCTCCCTTTTCAATACTCTGTTCACTCATAAAATCACAAAAAATAATTAAGTTTCAAGTAATTGAGTATAACATCTATAATAATTTTCATAATGGAAAAATATGAACAATGAAAAATGTATACTACCTGCGTTATATTAAGCCAACAAGTGAAGGAAACTTGTTTGTCTGAATTTCCAAGAAAATTCCATGCACTCCATGCTGCTAGATTTTGTGGCATTAAACTTGTGTCTTGATGTAGAAAAATATCACTGGCCACATATATAATTGAAAGATTCAACCAACATGTATTAAGATATTAAACTAAATAAACATATGAATGATTCAACCAACATGAAAGAGATTGATATGTTGTTTTAAAGTGGCCAATTTAAAGAGAGAATTTAAACTAATATAATGTATATATACCTATAGGCATACTGAAAAGCTCCAAAAATTCTTGCTTCACTATGAGTTACTTGATGTCCTAATAGTTTTAAAGCATCGGGAGCAGGAACAGCCAATATGCATTCATCATAGAAATCCTCTGAACCATTGCTTAAACTAATTTTGCAACCTGTAGTGAAATTTTGAAACGGAAATGACTATGAAAAGTTACAAAGGAAAATAATCAAATTGACCCAAATTACAAAATTATGATCAGTTGATCACTATTCGGTAAAAGACACCACTATACAAACAGAATACCGACCTTCGTCATCATTTGAAACAGAATACACCTCACAATTTGTTCTTATTTGACAACCTCTTTGTACCAGCTCCTTGATAATCTGTGGCACGAAACCATGATTGAACAAAAACATCATTTTACAATAGAATAAATTAGAGAAACAAACAACATACATATATTCTGACACATTCCAACATTTACTTACTTCCTACCCAAAAAACAAACATTTACTATTTCTTAATTAATACTTAATATCATTAAAATGAGTCATAATACATATTTAATAAGTCTTGAGAGTATTATGGGACTATGAGTGACAGTTAATTGGAGTATTAAATAATACTTGTACTATATATTACTCCCTCTGTCCCTTTATGTTTGTCCTAAAGCAAGATTTGCACAAGAAATAAGAAAATGAAAAAGGGAGTATATTGAGTCAGAAGGCATCAGAATTGGGTTCAGTCATTTGCCTTTACAAAAGTGAAGGACCCACATGAAATTAATGGACCAATGAGAACACTTTATCCAAAACTAACAACCAATAGAATTCCAGCATTTTAATCACACGGATCACCACTTTACATATCTTCAAAGCTCTCTTAAATCCCCATTAACCCTTCTTACAGTTCAGAAAATTTATGGGGACATTACAGCAGCTATAAAGCCAAAAAAAGGGAATTTTCAGAAGCTTATTTTACTGCATCACTGCCTCCTTCATGGTTTCAGTACTTGACTTGAATGCTTGCCCACCTCTAGAAGATGGGGAACTGAATGAGGCTGAGGAGATTCTTTTCCCATTCAACCTCAACGAAATTCCTGGGGACATTAATGGAGGTTCAGCTTCTCCTCCACTCAGCCAACAATCAGGTCACCATCAACCAGAAGTAGAGAACGAGCACACACAGGCTGCACATCATCAACCAGAAGCAGAGAACGAGAACTCACAGGCTGCACATCATCAACCATTCACTAGGAGGCTCAGCAAGGATAAAAAAATGCATATTTTAATGGAGCTCTTGAAATTAGCACGTGGGGGACATCTACCAGCAAATTCATACAAAGCCGTGGCCACTCAGTTCAACCTGTCAGAAAAAACAGTAGCCAGATTATGGAGGACAACACGTGCACAAGAGCATGCAATGCAAGCACCAGATTTGAGTACACAATATCACAAATGTGGTAGGAAGAGAGCACAAGTTGATAATGCAAAGATCATGGCAATTAACATGGGGGACAGGACATGCCTCAGGGATTTGGCAACCAATCTTGAGATCTCAAAGAGCACAATACACAGAATGGTCAAGAGGAAGAGCATAAGGCCACACACTAACCCACTCCATCCAGCTCTTAAAGCATCAAACATGAAAACAAGACTAGAGTGGATTCTTAGTCTACTACAAGGAGCTACACCAGAAAGTAAGACAAAGTACTATGGTATGTTTGATTTTGTTCATATTGATGAGAAGTGGTTTCAATTAAGCAAGAAATCTCAAAGAGTGTATCTTGCACAACAAGAAAGAGGAAAGTATAGAGCTGCAAGTTCAAGCAAGTTTATACCCAAAGTCATGTTCACAGCAGCAGTTGCAAGACCAAGGTTCAATTCAGAGGGGACATGCACATTTGATGGAAAAATTGGAATTTTTCCCTTCACATATCAACAAGCAGCCAAGAGAAAATCAAAAAACAGAGAAAAGGGAACTGTTGTCACCAAGCTAGTTGAATCAGTCAATAAACATGTCACAAGGAGGATGCTAATAGACCAAATTGTTCCAGCAATCAGAGAAAAATGGCCACATCATGAAGGTCATAAGGTAATTTTCATTCAACAGGATAATGCAAAGGCACACATCACTCAAGAGGATCCAGAATGGCAACAAATATACAAGCAGGATGATTTCACTTTCATACTAATCCAACAACCTCCCAACAGTCCAGATTTGAACATCCTAGACCTAGGATTTTTCAGAAGCATACAGTCATTGATGCATAAGAAAATGCCCAGGGATATAGATGATATGCTACAGGCTGTACATAATGTATTTCATGAACTTCATCCAACAACATTAGCTAATGTATGGCAATCATTGCAGTATGTGATGAATGAAGTACTCAAGAGAAAAGGGGGCAATGATTATGATGTGCCTCATGTGAACAAAAAAAGACTAGCAGGTCAGGGTAATTTGCCTATTCAAGCATCAGCCCCACAATGGTCAGTTATGCAAGCATGGAACACAATACATCATGTTGCACAACAACCAGCAGTAGGCAACACTCAACAAGATGACATGGCAGAAGCAGAAGAAGACACTCAGCTAGATGATATGGCAGAATTCAGTGAATATGAGAAGGGCCCTTGAATGACAATGCAACCTTTTGGAAATTTAGTGAATACAGGTATATATGCATGCTCTATTTTGTGTACATCATGTATTTTTGTATGTAATAGCAACATTTGAAGGGACCTTGAATGTTAATGTAACTTTTTGGAAAATTGAATGGGTAAAATTGGTTGTTTTTGAAACACAGTCTCAGGGTCCCCTTTGCATCATCAAAACCAATCAAACCCATAATCACATAACAATCACTGGCCTCCAAAGCCACAATTTGTGGCGGTGGCCTTAGACATGTTAAGGATAGGGGTTGCTTTGATTGGTATCTCAGCTAATAAGGCATCATCATCGACAATTTAAAAAAATAAAAAAACAATCTCAGAGCTCCCTTTGCATCAATGACAAAAACCAACAATAATCAATTCACATTCATTGGCCTCCAAAGCCAAATGTAATCGACGGTGGCCTTAAGAAAGTGAACTGAGCATAATGGTTTATAATCTCAGCATAATGGTTTGTCATCATTGAAAAAAAAAAGAGAAAGAGGAACACAAAAACAGAGGCAAAGAAGCAATAAAACAGAGAAAGGGGAACCAAAACAACAGAGAAAGATGAAACAAAACAGAGAAAGGGGAGTGTTTCAAAAACAGAGAAAGAGGAATGAAACCAACAGAGAAAGATGAACCAACAAAACAGAGAAAGCGATCGAGAGGTACAAAAACAGAGAAAGGGGATAAAAGAAAACAGAGAAAGAGGACCCAAAAAACCAGAGAAAGATGAACACAAAAACAGAGAATCGAATAACAAGGGAGCGTTTCGCACAAGCCATAACAAATTAAACCAGCCATCAACAAATTAAACCAACCATGAAATAATCAAACCAACAAACATGCATTCACAACAATCAAAGAGGGGAAGATTCTTGTGCAAATCTGATGCCTTCTTACTCAATATGCATGCTTTAGGACAAACATAAAGGGACAAAGGCAAATGACTGAACCCATTTCTCATACCAGCCAACATGCATTCACATCAAGCAAAGAGGGGAACACCATAACAATGAAGCCATCAACAACTTAAGCCAACCAAACATCAGTTCAGGGACGCAGAAACAGAGAAAGGAAGCGTTTCATACAATCGAAGATCAGACATGCATGCTCAACACAATCATTTCAAGATCAGACATCGAAGAAAAAATAGGCTAAGAGACTTAACTAGTCGGCAAGGCATCATTTGAAGGGGATCCCACCGGCACGGCATCATTTGAAGGGGACTCAACCGGCACGGCATCATTTGAAGGTGGATCCACCGGCACCGACTGCTCAACGCAATCATCGTCTCCGGGCCGGAAAATATCCTCCACCGAAGCTTCCGAACGCTGGGGGGAGTAAGAGTGATTTCCTCTACATTCAGGACCCCACTCGCAATTAGGCTGATCGGAGCATTCATAAGACTCCGTCTCTTCAGAGGGTAGGGGAGCACTATAATCGTCGCTCAAGTATTCACCACTCATCTTAAAGGGAAGGGGACGACAGTTGCAAAGGAGCCGAAATCGAACAGAGAAAGCGATCGCAAGCAAACGCAAGAGAAGGCAACAAAAGGCAAGCAAACGCAGGATCTGGTTCTCGCAAGAGAAGGCAAGAATGGACTCGAAATCGAGCAGAGAAAGCGATCGAGAGAGAATCGTCGAGAGATCGAGAGATTTACAAAGGAGCTTTTCAGATCTAGGGTTCGTAGAGAGCAAAGAAGGGTTTCAGATCTAGGGTTTGTAGAGAGAAATGGAGGCCGTGATTCACAACAACAACAACAACCGTATATAAAGACAACATGCGTGATCTTGGGTTGCGCCAACACCAAACCCTAATCATGAATTGGGTCACAGAATTGGATCAACCCAATTCCTGTGAGAAATGGGTCTCCATTTTATTCAGAAATGGGGCTCAAATGCTCAATGGAAAAATGGGTCTCCATTTAATGGAGAAATGGGGTTCAATTGAGAAATGGGGCTCCATTTAATGGAGAAATGGGTTGGAAAAATGGGTTGAAGAATTATTGTTGGGGGCTTTAATGGTGGTTTTTTAATGGTAGTGGAAAGTGGGTGTAAAGTTTAGGAGAGAGAATTTAGTGGGAAAGATGGGTAGAATGGGAAAATTGAATTGTTAAATGAGGGTATTTTGGGGTATAAAATATAGATATAAAAGGAAAGAAAGGGGAGAAGGACAAACATTTAGGGACGACGGAAACGGAAATAGGACAAACATTAAGGGACGGAGGGAGTATAACATTTTCGTGAAATAAGTAAAATATTATCATATTCCACTTATCTCAAGGAAAATAAAAGTACTTTTGAGACTAGAAGTATTTTCTTACCTTAAATTACAACAAGGTTTTATTACTACTTGATAAAGTGATGTAGAAAGGTTTCTCTTATTTTCTGGTGGATTCTAACATATCTTTCTAAGTTTTGGTCAATTGCGAAATTTTATATTATTATGGCTAGCATTTACTTACCTTCCAAACTTTCTACTGCATCATAAAATAGTTTAATTACAAACTTATTAGGGGTCCATTCGGTAGTGTTGATACAGTATTCTAGTTGAAATGCATTTATGTAGTTGATCCTAAAAAAATTTCAACTAGCATGAGTGTTCGACAATAGGATTTTAAACGCGTTTATGTAGTTGATACCAGTTGATACTTTGCACAAAAAATAAGTAGGGGGAGGGATACTTATATAGTTGATATGCGTTTATTTGACCCTAGTTGAAAATTTTCATCCTTTTTTACACCTCTTTTCACATTTAAGTCAACAACCATCAACTATTCTTTATCGAACACTGTTGGATTGGTGTTAGAAACTAACACTGGAACAATGGATCTCTCCATTAGTTTTGATGATAACAAACGTCATTAGAAATTAAACTTTTATTCAAGTGTTTTAGGAAAATAAAGTCGTACAAGAAGTACGAGGGAAACTATATATGCAATACACATCCTAGAGTCGGTTCTTGCATGCTTGGCGTATTAGAAGGACAAAATGGTCTTTACGGAATAAACTTGGGCGACAAGTGAAAAAGGGAAAATGTGTCTTAAAGGGAAAATCGCTCCCAATGGTACGCTGGTCATTAAGAGTTATGCCTTGCGCTCCAAGTCAAAAAGGATAGACTCCATGCCACTATAAGAAAAAAGCGATGAAGATAGGGCAAGATGGATCATCGACCACATGAACAGTACCCACCTAAGAGCTACGAAAGACTACGAGTGATCCAGAGTAACAAGGAAGAACTCAACAAGGTGCGTGAACTTGATGTCGTCGTTATAGGAGTCAGTTACGGTGCTAAAGGGAACTGCACCAAGAAGCTGCATGGTTTGATCTCTTTGTTTAAATCGTTGTGGTATTCTTAGGAACTGGATATCTAGATTCATTAGTGTTGCTAGGATTTGATAATTGTTAGTAATAGAGAATTAGGTTCGGATCTACATCTTGTATCTAAGGAACTACGATTTATATAAAGTTCTCAATCAAAATCCTCCAAGGGAGGTAGAGGTTTACCCATTCAACTTGTTGGTTCAAGTGGGATTCCTCTATAAGGAATTGTGTATTGGGTTACTTAGTCGTTTACTTTCTCCAAACAAATTTTTCTTTTTCCGCTGCGTAAGAGAACTGTCACTGGAACAATTCCCGTTTGTTTGAATTAATCTACGATCCTACAAACACATATTAGTTTATCTCAAAAATAACTTTCTAATTTCAACTACAAATTTCAAATACTAATTCTAGCATCAACTACATCAACATCAACAACATTAACATCAACTTATATAAATACATCGTTATCGAACAAAGCCTACATCTCAATCAAAAAAATAAAGAAGCAAAAGTCACAAACCTGGTTCACATAACAATGGGATCCGCCTTTTATTGTAAGCCATTGTGGACCTCCCAATAGCTGTTAGCAACAATAATTTCAAGATCACTAAATTGACGAAGTGAGGAGAGGAAAAATAATTAATGTAATGCACCTGAAACATATGGTTATTGCGAAACCATGAAAGGATGGAGAAGGCTGAAAATGACATTACTTCTTGTGAGCGGCATGGCCAAATTGAAGCACAAATCGGAATCTACGTCATTATATTTAAGCTTTATTAATAACGAAAATACAAATCAACTATTCACAAACTAATCAAACTAATTATTAGACCTACAAACAAAACATAATTTAACAATTTAGACGTACATATTTATATATACATAAAAAAAGTAGAACAAAAGAAAATTTAATCTTACGAGATAAGTTGACTGAAATAATTCAGAGTAACCCCTTGACTCGATAAAACTCTGAAGTGTTTCGTTGCAATCCATTTCTGGGTTCATTTCCACCTCATCAAGGTATCCTTACAAAACAAATTAAAATAATTTCAATTTCAAATGAAGCACAAATCAAAAGACGAAATAAGAAATAAAGTACCAATGCAATATTCAAATACAATTCAAACTTAATAATGCAAAATATATAATTAAAGTTTCATGATCGATGATTACATGCAGACATCTTCCTTGAACTTGGTCAATTCGCGAAGCAATTTCCAAAAGTAAGGATTTAAGAGATTCCTCTTCTGTGCCAACAAACTTAATAGGCCATTTCGGGTCCCCCATTCGCATCCTAACCCTTTGTCCAAACTCACAGAAAATGACTTGTCAGATTCCTCCATCTCTATTCCAAGACTCTCAAACAACTCCATCATATTTGGGGATGTTACCTGTTCAATCGAATTCTTTACATTTAGTTGCATCGATCATTAGTTAGAAAATAAACCACACATATATGAATAATAAGTCACGAATATTTGAATAACACATTTTGAATATCACTTCACGAGCGTATGAATAAAAATCCCCGTGCTTATGAAATACCAATGATGCGAATAATAAGATTTATATATGAACTAAATCCACGCATAGTTGAATAACACGTTATGTAATTATGAATAACAAGACAAGTCTATATAAATAACCTATCAAACATTTATAATTAATAATTATATGAAAATTAAAACACGTATATGTGAAATAACACTTAATGAAAAGTTGAATTACTATACAATTAAGTACGAATAGTAAGCCACTCATAAATGAATATCAAACAAAAATAATAAGCCACACAATATGAATAATAATACATTCATATATGAATAGCAGGTCATACGTGCTATATGAATAAAATTACATAGTTAGAGGAACATTTAACTATTCATGTAAGAATATGAAAAATAAAAAGCTCATTTATGAAAATCAATACACGCATATGACTTTTCTTGCACAAAAGGTTAAAAACTAATAAAAAGGAGGGATGGAATAGTCATTTCACACTTTTAACAACTTAAAAACTAAATTGAGATTTGAATATTTTAAAAAATGTATTTATTGTTCAAACTAAAGATAATTTTATAATTATCTTTACTTAGATTTTAATTTTATAAGAATAAGTATTCATAATATAATATACTTTTATATATATATATATATATTTATTTATTATTTTAATAACTGAGTAGAGGGCTCCAACAACATGAAATTGGCATGCATAAGAGACGTTTAAAATTGGTTTCAGATCAACTTGGCCAATCATGATTCTCTTCTCAGACTAAAAGTTGAGAAATTTGCTTATGCCATGATATTAATATGAATTTTTATTTTCTCAAACCCAGAAAATTAACCATAGCTTGTCGGGATTCCCATATATTAATATCTTATTTGTAGGTCAAAGTGAGGAGGAACTGTCCTTGAAATCCTTCAGTTGTTGAGCAAACTTCATTGATAAAGACTTGAAGGTATGTGATCAAACTCAATGACTTTGGAAGAGGAAAAAGTTCAAGAAGGTTGTTGAACTCACGAGAGTTTTTAAACTCATGAAAGTTAATGAACTCAAGAGATAAGGAATTTGTTACGGAGATGGTCTCGGGTGCTGATTTCTTAAACTCCCACAACCTCACCATTGTGAAGAAATGGATGGAGGTCCAAGAAATGGATGGAGGTCCACAATACCAACTCCGTCTAATAAATATTAAAATCAACATCCTAACTATTATAAATAACTAATAAAAACCAATCCCACTATGACACGCGCTCTTTACCGCTCCGGCTCGCCATCTTGCCTCGGTTCCTGCACGGCTCCTTGATTCATACCTGGAACTGAAAAATGTTCCTCGAAGGGTCAGCGTCTAATCTACCAAGCTAGAAAGAATACGGAAATTGTAGAACGTTTTGAAATCAATTATCTAAAAGTCAGCATACAAATCCACAATCGCAATCATAACTCTAAAGGCCAATACCTAAATTAGTTATATCAGTCACACAAGTCACATACGTATTTACAATCACAATCACACAACAATGCAATTCTTCCTTTGTCCACAATCCGTCTTCCAAGGCGCTCATCACCGCGCCGAGTGCAGAGGCAGGCCCTCCCACTCCACTTTGCAATCTCCCTTCTAACCCCTGGCTAAGCCTCCACTGAAGCCCTTGCCAAAAACACACAGATAATAATTTTCGTTTTGAAGGGGTACGATTTTCCCAGTCACATGGGTCAAAGTAGCCAACTCTTCCTCAACACCAACTACGATGGGCCGTGTCGGAAACGGTACCAACACAGAGAAAACGTTCCAAAATATTTTCCGATAAAACACATTTAAAATCATTTACGCACACAACACTCAAGGAGTTCAAAGCAATTTAAAAGGTATTCGGGACTAGTTCCCAAAACCCGCCCTACAATAACGATACACAATCTAACAAGGCAGAGAAGAACCGAGCAAGTCGAAAAAACGACTTACCTTGAAGAAAGAGTCTCTAACGATACTAAAACTTAAGGAACCGAACAAAATTAATTCCCTGAGAAACATTAACGAACATAAACAATTACGCGCGACCAACAAAATTTAACAACTAATATATAATAATTATAACCCGACCCAGCCTAAGCCTTAAAACAAAAACCTATATAAAACATTAATTCACGTAGCAGTCCTTACTAATCTGGACAACTTACTAATCCTAAATACTAACTAGCTTAACCATAACTCGTTAATGCACTGTGCAAAACAACTCTACTTCCCCTTAACGCCTAATAATACCCTCTAAAATACCCATTATCAAACCAAACCACTCAAATCTTTTTTTTATTTTTTTAAATATTCTAACTACTAATTCTACTAATCTATTATATGCATTGACTAACTATACCAAGACACTAAAAACCCATATAATCAGATACTAAAAATTGAATGATCACAAAATTATCCTAAGACCCGAACACCCTTTCGAACAGGATATTCACGGGCGACCCCGACCTCTACTCTTTGGAACACCACAACCTAATCCGTATCACCACCACGAACCCCCTTGGTCTAGACAAGGCCCGACAATACCGACCGAACGAAAGAGCGAACAAGAGGCAAGGGCCTGGTTCTTACCCGAACTGCCGGCAAGCAACGATGATCGGTTAGAAGGAAAAGCAATCCCGATGTCGGGGTTGAGGAAGAATGGCAGTGATGGCTTAACGTGAGGGATCGGTCGGCTCCGGGTCTTTGAAGAAATTGATGAGATAATGGATTCCTCTGTTCGATCGGAACCGCAGACTCTTCTCACGAGTGACGGGGATGGGACGTTGCCGCTGTTCACGCCGATGATTGGGGAAACATGGTGATCGGACTGTCGGCTCTTCTCAAGGGAGAGAAGCAGAGAACTCGATCGTGATTGATATTGTTCGGCTAACGAAGGATGGTCACTAATTAGGTATTAACTAGGATGATATCTAGTTAGTTACGTATGGATAAGATATTAGTTAAAGATATGGTTCTTTTTTTTTGTTATATATAGGAAAAATAATAAGTTAACTCATATGTTAACTTGGTATGTACAAATATACATAGGAGTAAGAGAATTAAGGATAACGTTAAGTCTAATAAATGTTAAAAATTAGATCTTATATTCGAGGTTACTTACTTGCGGACTAAGATACGTGATTGTTTGTAACCCAAGAAATTCATTTTTCCGACCGAGACGGAAAACGAATCCGAATATTATATACTACCCCCCTTAAGAAAGTTTCGTCCCGAAACTTTTATAACGAAGTCCCAAGGTTTCACAACCTCTCCCCCTTTTAAGGGTTCGTCCGCGAACCAAAATTTACCGATAAAGAATCATAGATAACACTAAACAACCATAACACGTAGTACGACAACCATACAATCAAATAGTCAAGTCAGGAGAAATAGACAGTCGCACAAACAAACATCAAATTTGTACTCTCACCAACTACTGAACTCTCCCCTAAAATGCATCAACTAAACCCGGGTACAACATTGGGTAACTCTCACTCAACCTTGCCTCGGTCTCCCATGTGGCCTCTTTTACCCCTCGTCGAGGCCACTGAATTAGCACAAAAGTTATCTCCTTATTTCGTAACATCTTCATTCGTCAGTCTAGAATCTTCAACGGTTGCTCACTGAAAGTGTGATATGGATCTATCTCTAACTCTTCATAATTGAGTCTGTGAATAGAATCCGGAACTAACTGTCTCAACTCTAAAACAGGGAAAACAAGACGAACTCGTCCAAAGCCGGTGACAACGCTACTTGTAGGCTATCTCACCCTCTCTCCAAAATCTCAAACGGCCAATATGGTCGGGACTCGGCTTCCCTTTCTCCCCGAATCTCCTGAACCCACGAGTAGGTGACACCCTCAACCATACGTGTGCCCCTATCTCAAACTCTAGTGGTCGACGCCTCTTGTCCGCGTAGGACTTCTGATGACTCCGAGCATCCCGCATTTACCCCCGAATCAAGGCCACCATCCCAATTGTCTCCTCAATCATCTATGGCCACTCTCCTACTACATCTGAGGCGTCATTCCAACATAGCGGTATCCTACATCTCTGCCCATAAAAAACCTCATTCCTAGTCCCTCATCCACTTTCTACCAAATTCTAATCGTGAACCATCCATCTCTAAAAGTTACTATCATCTTGGCCATTCCCAAGCCGCCCTTCTATCCGCCTTAGATTCTTAGGGGTTCCATTCCAATGTTATCACATATCACGATATTCTTTTTGCCCTAATCCCAGTGAATTTCCTCCACCTAGTGGACTGATATTCCCTCTTACATGACTTACTCATAATAATCTTGAACTTCTATTATGGTTTCTTCCCTCCCTCCAATTTTTCTGCGAGTTAGGGATTGGTTCATTTCAACAACATTCGCTCCCCAGTCATAATCAGGTAGCATTTCAAAGCAAGACCTCTTGTCATAATATCCAAATAATACACTCCAACTATCACCCTTCCAATGCCTTCTTCCTTATTTTCTTTGTTGAAGGTCACTAAACTTCCAAGTCATGCTTCTTGAATAACCTGAGCCCTTCTTGAGTCTTCCTCTTCAAACTTTACTTATAAAGGTGCTCTTTAGTTGGTTTTTTTTATCCAACTTAACATATACCGTTGTGCCCATTACCGTGAGTTTGGTTACTTGTTCGTTGTCTTATTTCTGCTCGCATAGCTTGTATGACTTCACTAGATTTATAAGAGATTGCTTAATGTTCTCCATAGTAACAAACCTCTTACAAGCTTCAAGGCATCATCAATGAGTTCGAGTTCCGCCTCTTGCATTTTCACAAACTAACAAAAAATCCCTTCCGCTATGCCATAGTGACTTATCTTGTTTTTGTTCGCACGACTCCTATGAATTTTTCTCTCCAACTACATAGGCGATTGCTCAACCTTCCCCCTGTGACACACCTCTCATGGCTTTGAGGAGTTATTAAAGTTTGCATAACTCTCGCGATCTTGTGATATAGGAAGTGTGAGTATACAAGTTATCCTACCCTTCAACTTAGTCACAACTCTTTTGCTAACCTAACTTCCGCGTGATTTGTTTTTAATTGCACTTGGTTTGGTCAATGTTGGTTTAGACTAGAATTCTTACTTATTCCACACCAAAAGTTTAATTTTTAATCCCATATGTTTTGTGACGCAATCTTGTTTCAGAAGGTGCTTCTAATATGTTATAGTGTTGCCTCTCTCTAGATCAAGCCTTATTTTCGTGATTTTCGTGATTTGAGTCACCTGGTCACCACATACTCCTCGTTTATCCGAAAATATACTCCATGAGCCTTACACACCACTGGTATTGTTAAATCATCAATGCAGTCTCAACGAGCAAAGCTTGCTTTTCCAGGTGCGGTAGTAGACAAAGATATCATTGATAAAGGTCCCTACATTCAGCCCGATTAGTCGATAAAAGTCCTTTCCCAATAACTTCACACAACCTACTGGAAATTAGTTAACTTCACAACATTCTTTACCATACAATGCTCGTGTAACATGCATTTATATTTTGGGCATCCTCTTCTCAAGTCCTCAACTGAAACTAACTCGCCATTTAACCAAATCTGGAAAATTGCCAAACTTCACTGTGGTCACTCCGCCCGAGCAATGTTTCATGACAAAAAAGAATTTTAATCCTGATGTTAAGTTCAACTTCTTATGAACCAAACCAAAGCTCTTGCAGAGGAGGACTCAGTGCATTTACTCTTTCTCTAGTAGCTCCATTACTCAAGTATTCAATTCCAACGTCACGATTTGTTCCAAGCACTAAGAAACCTGCTTGAGCAGTCTAATCTTTGACTCAAAAGTAACTTGTAGGATTTACTTCTCATTGGATTTGTAGCCTTGACAACCACCATGAAAACATCTTTGAATGCTTACATGACTTAGATATCAAGAAATCACATGCAGTACTTGACTTGCGGTGAACTTGTCTCAACTAACGAATACAATCCGCGTTCAACAACATAGATAACTTCTCCTCATTTTAAGGATCATATCCTTAGCTCCCCTTGGATTGCTCCCTTCTTACCCTTATCCTTGTATTATTGTAAGTAGCTAAAAAGGCCTTTATCCTCCGTTGTCCATTTCACTCCTAGAGCTCTTTATTGCTTGATCCCTATGCTTTGTTTGGTTAAGTTAACAAGCTAGACCTCCTTTCAAGGACTAGACGTTGTTAATTTCTCCTTCCAGGTAAATACTCGTTACGGTTTGATGACCCATCACAAAATAGAGTCTACATCCATGTTCAACTCAAACTAGATCCAAGCAATTCCTTCTCCCTTTATGATACTAACTCGTATTCTAGTCATCCTAGGCACTTAATTAAGGCTAGTTCCCCAACTACCTGTTTCTTAGTCATGGTCTTAGCTTAATTGTATCTTCAAAAATCATCAAATTGGGTTTAGTTTCCGTGACTATTCTTCCTTAACTCAAGCTTCCTTTACCTTATAGTGCAATACTAAGCCTACTACTTTCTCGAGGATCATTCGTAAAACTTCCGTATTACTCACCTATAACTACAACGTCCATCACTACCTTACTAACTACGCATGTTTTCATGCGACACCTTCAAATCTTCCTCTTCTCCAGCAAGCATGAACCATGGAATTCCTTAGCCAAAGATACTCGTGAAATAATCTTGTCTTGCTTCTCCAAAACTTTTCCAAATGTGATTCCCACATGAGAATGTTACCCTTTTCTCCTTTAAGTCCTTCGTCCCCTACCTTCACTCTACTTAATCTCACACCTCCAATGTGGGAGTTACCCTTCTGGTTGTCTCGCACACATTCTTCATTGTGGTCTGCATGGATTCACAATGCATGGACTTGCCTCGTCAACAAGTTGAACAAACTCCGTGTAAATGAGATCAATGGGAATAACTACATTCCTTTATTGTCCTCTACTCCGTACTCCACGCTAAACTCCTTATGGCGGGGTTCAACTCTTTCTAAAACGAGAAACATCCTTTATTCAACTAACATTTCTAGTTTGGGTTCGATTACTTCCAATTCGATAAATTAGATGCTTAGGTTAGATTTGCTACAACGTTCTCCATTTCCTTCTATGCCGACCACTTCTGCCTCCTCTTGTACTTGATTCAACAACTCGATGACCAATATTACGAAGCACTTGGAGACCATATAACTCAACACTTCAATCCTACTCTTGTTGCTTCCTCACACTTTCCTAATAATTCTAACACTACGAACGAGATTATCATTTGTCAAACTTACACTTAGAATTAGAATGTTAAAAGTATTAAACTACAGGAGGTCCTTCAACTGACGGCAGCGGAGTCGCGACGTGTCACCTACCCCTTCTAAATGCAACATGCCTACCCTAGTTAAAACATATTGAAAACACCGGCCGATTTTGGTTTTAAGTTGGACCTCGGGTACTCCTTGTTGGTCAGTTCCATGTGCCCTGTTGTCAACCTGGCTCTGATACCAATTTGTAACACCCCGACTTCCGTCGAGACGCTACTAGGAAATAGACCTTACAAAGTACTATTAATTAGGTTGACAACTACACTGTAGGACCTTACAACGCGGGCACGACGAGAAAACATAACAAAACATCCAACCTTTATTTAATAAAACTTAGAAAACGTAATAATGCATGAATCCCCAAAAATCATAAATATTCAAATACGTCACTACGCCTACTGAAACTGCACTATTCAAACAAAATTATAATAAACAAAACACAATACCAACTCCGTCTAACAAATATTAAAATCAACATCCTAACTATTATAAATAACTAATAAAAACCAATCCCACTATGACACGCGCTCTTTACCGCTCCGGCCCGCCATCTTGCCTCGGTTCCTGCACGGCTCCCTGATTCATACCTGGAACTGAAAAATGTTCCCCGAAGGGTCAGCGTCTAATCTACCAAGCTAGAAAGAATACGGAAATTGTAGAACGTTTTGAAATCAATTATCTAAAAGTCAGCATACAAATCCACAATCGCAATCATAACTCTAAAGGCCAATACCTAAATTAGTTATATCAGTCACACAAGTCACATACGTATTTAAAATCACAATCATACAACAATGCAAATCTTTCCTTTGTCCACAATCCGTCTTCCAAGGCGCTCATCACCGCGCCGAGTGCAAAGGCAGGCCCTCCCACTCCACTTTGCAATCTCCCTTCTAACCCCTGGCTAAGCCTCCACTGGAGCGCTTGCCAAAAACACACAGATAATAATTTTCGTTTTGAAGGGGTAAGATTTTCCCAATCACACGAGTCAAAGTAGCCAACTCTTCCTCAACACCAGCTACGATGGGCCGTGTCGGAAACGGTACCAACATAGAAAAAACGTTCCAAAATATTTTCCGATAAAACACATTTAAAATCATTTACACACACAACACTCAAGGAGTTCAAAGCAATTTAAAAGGTATTCGGGACTAGTTCCCAAAACCCGCCCTACAATAGCGATACGCAATCTAACAAGGTAGAGAAGAACCGAGCAAGTCGAAAAAATGACTTACCTTGAAGAAAGAGTCTCTAACGATACTAAAACTTAAGGAACCGAACAGAATTAATTCCCTGAGAAACATTAACGAACATAAACAATTACGCGCGACCAACAAAATTTAACAACTAATATATAATAATTATAACCCGACCCAGCCTAAGCCTTAAAACAAAAATCTATATAAAACATTAATTCACGTAACAGTCCTTACTAATCTGGACAACTTACTAATCCTAAATACTAACTAGCTTAACCATAACTCGTTAATGAACTGTGCAAAACAACTCTACTTCCCCTTAACACCTAATAATACCCTCTAAAATACCCATTATCAAACCAAACCACTCAAATCTTTTTTTTATTTTTTTAAATATTCTAACTACTAATTCTACTAATCTATTATGTGCATTGACTAACTATACCAAGACACTAAAAACCCATATAATCAGATACTAAAAATTGAATGATCACAAAATTATCCTAAGACCCGAACACCCTTTCGAACAGGATATTCACGGGCGACCCCGACCTCTACTCTTTGGAACACCACAACCTAATCCGTATCACCACCACGAACCCCCTTGGTCTAGACAAGGCCCGACAATACCGACCGAACGAAAGAGCGAACAAGAGGCAAGGGCCTGGTTCTTACCCGAACTGCCGGCAAGCAACGATGATCGGTTAGAAGGAAAAGCAATCCCGATGTCGGGGTTGAGGAAGAATGGCAGTGATGGCTTAACGTGAGGGATCGGTCGGCTCCGGGTCTTTGAAGAAATTGATGAGATAATGGCTTCCTCTGTTCGATCGGAACCGCAGACTCTTCTCACGAGTGACGGGGATGGGGCGTTGCCGCTGTTCACGCCGATGATTGGGGAAACATGGTGATCGGACTGTGGACTCTTTTCAAGGGAGAGAAGCAGAGAACTCGATCGTGATTGATATTGTTCGGCTAACGAAGGATGGTCGCTAAATAGGTTTTAACTAGGATGATATCTAGTTAGTTACGTATGGATAGGATATTAGTTAAAGATATGGTTCTTTTTTTTGTTATATATAGGAAAAATAATAAGTTAACTCATATGTTAACCTGATATGTACAAATATACATAGGAGTAAGAGAATTAAGGATAACGTTAAGTCTAATCAATGTTAAAAATTAGATCTTATATTCGAGGTTACTTACTTGCGGACTAAGATGCGTGTTTGTTTGTAACCCAAGAAATTCATTTTTCCGACCGAGACGGAAAACGAATCCGAATATTATACAGAAATCATGAGAAGTGATAAAGGGAATAAAAATGATTCTAAACGTTTCTAACGTTAGAAAGTCATAAACTTATGGAGGATTGCTAATCTTGGAGGATGATCAATCGAGTATATATACAAAGGATGAAACTATGGAGAAGGAGACCGCTGTTAAGTTGGATCGAACACAAAGGAGGTTGCTAACATAACCCATATTGATGACTTCACAAATGTCATCGACTTGCCATCCAAGCTTGAGCTATTAAACTTCAAGCACTAAGATGTTGCTCATGTCAATTGTTGACTAATGATGAGTTATAAGTGATTAAGGTGGTTAAGAGACCTATAAGTAGAGGTACCCTGTCTAAAGTAGCGGGCCGAGTCACCGACTTGCGAAAGAGGAGTAGGACAACTCGTTAATGTTTCAGACTGATACTTTGTCAGGGAGATGATCTCGATGAGGAGTTTTTGTGAACATGATGTTGGTGACCAAGTTTTCAACCATGTCCAAGATGATGAAATATATTATGTGGTTCATGAGAAATAAATTGATGTTGTGAACATTGCTGAAGTTCCCAACTCTAAATATTCGAATGTGCATAATCAAGAAGAGGATGGTGGTGATGTTGGTGGAAATAGTCAGGAACAAGAAGAGTATGAGTTTGAGACTTCTAGTGAAGAAGCTACCATCGAAGATGCAATATTGATGGACAAGTGATCAACATGCTAACATCTTCATATATAAAAGTTTTAAATTGTGAATCCTTCGAGTGATTCCGCATAGAATTAGGTGTGATTTCCCTTGATTAATCTATTTCCCCATCTACATTCTCTTAATGATTGGCTAAAATTAGATTATCATTCTATTTTAAGGTAGTTTCATGTATATAGAGTCTTCAATTCATTTGTGAATGAAGTGATTTCGCATACTAACATGCCATACATTTTGACCATGTCTTTGACTTGTGCAGTTGTGCATCATTATGATTTATTTGATGCAGTTGTGCATCAAATATGATTTTCATAACCCGCATTACAAGGACAAATGATAGTTGATTCTATGACCCACCACGAGCCTATCATGTTTGAGAGTGTCTATAAGCCTATTTCAATACTTCCCTAAGTTAATAGAAACTTATCATCATGATCGACAAATTCACAAAAAAAATATTTTTTCTTACTTGGTTTGCCTTGGCGCCATCCTGTGTGAACCCCATGCCAAGTAAATCCATCTTATGAAAGGGGAAACTTTTCAGGTCACGAACAATAGGTGTGGAAAATATTACTTGACAAAGAAGTTTAAGACTTCATGGAGGTTGAGAACATGAAGAAGTTCGAGACATTATGATAATTGGGAATGTGAAGTGGTTGAAAACGTTGTGCAACGTCAAGAGGTTTCCAATGTGTAAAGGAATTTAAAATGTGCATAAAGGATATGACAACATTCTAAAAGAGTGAATTTTCAACAAAGGGTTGAAGGTTAGTAACCCGAATTTAGTAAAAAATAGAGCGTTGTCTTGATTGAAGCACCCTTTTCTATTCAGTTAAGATTGAGAAAAAAAAGAGAGGTATGGTGAAGAATTAATTGTTTTAAATGAGATGCTAAAAAAGAAGGTGAAGCTGAAAGGGGTGAAGGTTCCCAACTTGGATCAATAATGAAACTAGTGAATGAGATGAAGAGTTAGAACTAGAAGTTGGTGAACAAGGTTGAGAAACTACTTGCTAGACAAAAGGACATTCAAGTTGAACGCCGAGAAGAAAGATCCGATCTTGCCCAACTTGTTGAGTCGTTGACTTGAGCAAGGTTCCCGATTTTCACCTTTCCCTATTTTTACCATCCCTACCATATTATTTACCTATCACTAAAACAATATGCTTTTAGTTTCAATGGTTGTTTTTAAGTATAGATTGTTGTATGTATGCGTCTAAGACATTTTCTCTATGCTTGTGGTGTATGCCTGCTACTTTTATGACTTTCACTATTTTGCTCCATATGTCAACATTCTACCTTGATGTGGGCATTAAATTCAGGGATAATTTTTTATTATTTGTGTAGATTGTCTATTTGTGTTTGTCCATATTGTGTTGCAAAAGTTGCATACATGAATAAGGAGTTTGTCACCATCAAAAGAGGGAATTTGTTAGAAAGTGATTACTTGAAGAGTTTGATGGTTCCAAACTTGAAAGAAGTCTATGGCATGAATTCTTCTATGAAGGTCGTAGACATGTGAGAAGTGGAAGACATGTGAACCGAGATGGAATAGAAGATATGTTACAAGATTAGTTTGAATTTTTGATAGGTTCCAAACATGAGTTAAGTCCACAACAAATGATTTGGCCTTGAAGTTGAAAACATGACTTTTCCACGCTGAAGTCACAAAAATCACTAAAGTCGTAGAAATCGCTGAAGTCGTTAACAACTCAATCTAGACAAATTGAGTCTTATTTAAGGAAAGAGCATAGAAGATAGACTTGGCCAGTTGAATGAGTTTATTTTAAGAGAGAATTAGAAGATTGACCTGAAAGATATTCAAGATAGGTGTGGATATGCCTTGTGCACCAAGGAGAAAAGATATTATAGTGATCTTTTATTTAAGGAAGATTGTATGTTTGGTGAAATATTATTTTTCTTATAATCTAATAAGAAATAATATTGCACCAAATCAGAGAGTCTTACTACAAATATTCAGAAGTGTTAGGTTAGAAGTGTGGACATTCATTTCATAATTTGAGAAAAGAAAAAGTGGAGCGTTTTGCATATTTTATGAGAGTTCTCGAGGGAGTCTTTAGAGTGTTAAGAGTGTTAGAGTGTTTGGTGTGAAGAAAGTTCTAGGATAGGCTTGAGAGTGAGAGTAGGGTTTAGGTAAAGGGTAGACATGGATCGAACTATAGAGAGATGTAATCGTTAATCCCAAATAACCTTTGTAAGCATGCTTAAAAGATCAATAAAGCAAGCCAAAGAGCTTTTGAAATCATGCCAAAAGAGAAGCTTCAAAGGGAGTTCTTTTTCACTTAGTTAACCGGTTGGCTGGCTAACTGTTTCTACTAAACATCTACATGTTTGAGACATCTTTCTTTTGAAGTTACTCTCAGCTGCTTAAACTCACATCATAGACTTCTTCATAGAAGTTGGCGACTTCTGAGTATTATCAATCCTACGCACATGCAAAGAGTCGAGTGTCCGATAGGAATCTGATGATCTGTTAGAGTGAAAGTGAAATTCTTAATTTCAAATTGGAAAAGCTAATTTTTTTAAAAAATTTCACCAACCTTAAGAAAATAACCAAAAATGAACATCAAAGTATACAACGACGTCGCTCCAAGGCACTCTTCATAAGACTGCACCTCACTCTCCTATTCCAGTCGCCTCTGGCTACGTGTTTCGACCAACCACCTCGCTCATGCCAAGAAAATTACCTCTCAAGTCGCATGTGGAGCAACCGCCCCCGCATATCCTAAATCCACCCATGACTACTATTACATATACACTTGTAAAAGTATTTTTGAATCTAAACATGCAACTAGTTTTAGTTAATCAGATTTTATATCATATGTCCTTAGGTTTTAGGATAAGCAGTGGCGGAGGGAGGGGGGCAGTGGGGGCGGCCGCCCCCACCGGCGGTGGGAGGAGCGGGAGTTTGTAGAGGGCTGCACTAGGGATGGGGCGAGGGCGGGGCGGCGAATAATATAGACGGGACAATGGGACGTGGGG
This sequence comes from Fallopia convolvulus, assembly GCA_964016875.1. Lineage (NCBI taxonomy): Eukaryota > Viridiplantae > Streptophyta > Magnoliopsida > Caryophyllales > Polygonaceae > Fallopia > Fallopia convolvulus. Next base: position 48,425,138 of record OZ024731.1, on the reverse strand, counting down.
CAGCGTGGGCGCTTGAGCTGAGGCAAGACGTCTGAATTCGCCGGAAATTGCGGTGTTAACTATGGAACTTGGGATTGTCGGCTGACATTTCAATTTGGGGAAGAAACCTTTTAATTAAAAGTAATAATTAGAGATTGTATTGGGCTGTGATTAAATTGGGCTTAAAGTTATTTTACTTGGGCCTTTTCCTATCTAACACAATGGCCTTTAATTAAAAGCAATTAGGAACAATCTTGTTCAACTAAGTAATAGAGAAACAAATTGACTTTTTTTTTTGCTCATTAAGATAATCTTTCTAGATTCTAAATTTTATTTTTATTTTTAATTTAATCCCGCTTTTCAATTTTAGTGTCTTTTTCATTTTGTTTTCTTATTAAATTTGCTCTATTGTGAATTGGTGATGTAAATTAGATTTGTTAATAAGTTATATAGATTTTATAATTATTATTGGTGAATGAATAAATAATGATGGATAAATTAGTGATGATCAGATTATGTATTGATGATGATAAAATTCTAATTGTAAGGTTTTTTAGAGATTTTATAATTATAATTTATTATGTTTAAAAAGTTGTTTGTTTTAATTGATAGGTTATTATTGATCGAGAAAGATATTTGCAAGAATTTATGACGAAGTTATTTTGAATCTTTTTTAGAGTTTAGACACTCGTAGATTTCAATTATCAAGAAGCAAATGTAGCTTGATTTGTATTTTTTATGTTAAACTACCTTAAATTTACTTTTTTTGTGTATTTCATATATTCGATATACCTTATATATATGTCATATGTTAAATGGCTGATTTTTCTAAGAACAGTTGTTCAAGGTCTACACCCCCTTCCGAACTTTTCTGGCTCCGCCACTGAGGATAGCATCTTGTTTTGAAATTGTTATTTTTATTTATTTAGTGAATTGAATCTTTTTTGCTAAGGGTTTAGGCATTTATGTTAGGATTTTAGTTTCTAAAATTGGTATGCTTATCCTATACACTTAGGCCATCTCCTACAGTTTCTCTATAATATTCTTCAAATAAAGAGTCAAAAGTCATATTCTCCAAATAAAATTTACTTTAACTCCAACAATTTCTTCATTTTAGAGAATCTTACATTTATTAGTTTTAGGGATTTTCCTTTTGGTGCCCCGAGTTTTTGACAATTTCTTTGGTATCCAGGAAAAAAAGTTATTCCTTTTGGTACCCCTATACTTTTAGAATAGTTTTTTTCGTATCCTAAATAAGGTTAAAGTCAAATTTCACTCCATTTCTTTAAAACCTCCGTTAACTAATAATAAAAAAACAAAACAAAAAACCAAAAGGAAAACGCTATCCTACTTTCATTTTTTACCTCATTTTGCAGTCTCTCTTTCTCCTTGATCATGGAATCAAAATCAGACTTGAGCAAATCGAAATTCGCCTGAAGAGAACCAAATTCCCTCTCGAGGTGCTTCGTCTTGAACCGGGCTCGCCGGATCTGGAACCAGATCGCCATCTGTCTCGGTTGCAAGCTCAGCTCCTCGGCCGGGACAAACCTTCCTCTCCGGCTCGAGCTTGCTCTCCGCCTCAAAGCTCCTCTCCAGATGCCTCGCTTGCTCCAGCGTCAGCCTCCTCTTCTTCTCCGACTGCCTGTACGGACTATTCCGATTCCGACCCCCCTCCATTTCCGACGACCTGTCGTCTTCTCCGTTGTGAAAAGGGGGGAAAACAGGGGAAGGTGGGACTTGTAAATTTCCGGTGAAGGAAGAGGGAGAGGCTTGAATCCAGAGAGATTCGATGACGTGGGAGGAAGATGAGGGTGGAAATTGAGTTAATTGATCAGATGAGCATCCGCCATTGACGTCCATTGTGTGCTCTGTTTTTTAACAGGTGTGGAATTGATGAGGTGGATTTGATTAGGGTTTGTTGAGAATGTGAATTGGGGAAGAGATTTAGAGATTTAGAGATTTATGGGAGTGAATGTGGATGGAGAAAGGAAATTGAGAGCATCGGAGAGATTTGGCGTGTGAGAATTTGCAGGTGTGGATTGAGATGGAGGAGAAGAAGGTTTGGTCGCCGCCTTCACCTTCTCTCTCGCGCGAGGGTCGCCGCCTTTACCTCATAATTTTTCACCGCCTTCACTGCTAGAGTAATGTCGAGACTCGAGAGGATGAATTTCATTCTTCTCCTTGTGGTTTTTTTTGTTTTTTGTTTTTTTTTTATTTTTATTAGTTAACGGAGGTTTTAAAGAAATTGATTGAAATTTGACTTTAGCCTTGTTTAGGCTACGAGTAGAACTATTTTAAGAGTATATGGGTATCAAAAGGAATAATTTTTTTCCTAGGTACCAAAAGGAATTGTCAAAAGCTCGGGGGCACCAAAAGGAAAAACCCTTAGTTTTATTTATATATAATTTTTTATTTATAAAATTTCATATGACTAATTACCAGTTTCCATGTATACACTTTTAGTTAATGCATTCTCCAAATAAATTTGGAGAATTCTCTAAATATAGAGAATACACCTCAATCTTTTGGAGAACTCTCCATACGGAATTAGATAAAATGGGTAAAAATTTTCAAATACACAATTTCCAATAGTTTGGAGAAGCTGTTGGAGATGGCGTTAGGACATAAGTTAAAAAGACCATTAATTAATAAGTCAAAGTTTAAGAGGGTTGACTTGACATGTCGTCAAGTTTGATGGTTGCTTAGGCTCCGTTCGGATGCACGCGTCTTCCAGCGTGAGTGGGAGCGGGATGCAGCGGGAGCGGATCGGTGCAGTGTTCGGGTGTCGATGAGGTTTGTAGAGGGAGCGAGGAAAGCTAGCGGGAGGATGCTAGTTTTCGCCCCCTCCTCCCCCCAGCTTCTCCCCTAGACGCTACCCCACAATTCCCTCGATACCCCCAGCCACAAATATCCCCGAAAATGAAATTGAAAGAAATTGCCCTCATTTTCGTGTCCCCAAAAAAACCTAGGTCGAGCACTCTCCAACGGTGATTCCATCGAGCTCTCGATCGGCGATTCCATCGAGCTCTCCATCGGCGATTCCAGCGGCGAATCAATCGGCAATTTGGCGATTTTCGTGTCCCCACTTACCTTCGTACTCCATTTGCTTCATTCCGGAGAAATCGTGACGAATCCAGGTACGAATCTTCAACTCTCCGAGCTTTGTTTAGGCCCTTTTGCTTACCATTTGAGCACATGTATTAGTAAAGCTGATGGTTATTGATCCGTTGATGTAGTTCCTAGTGAGTTCATTGAAGAATATTGATCCGTTGATGTAGTTCTTAACCACCCCTTACTTGGAATTTTGCAACTAGCCTAGCTAGCTGTGTACAAATTAAAATTAAACGTTTGAAGGAATGAGCTAGAGAGTTGAATCAATGATAAGGACGAAGCTCTTCCAGTTTTTAGTGAGACTTGAAAATTCATGTGGTATAACTGCGGAAAGATTGAGACCTTTGAGTTGGCTGTGTTGCCCAAAGAAACAACAATATACATATTTCCACAAGATGAGTACGTAGCTAGTGAGATTGCAAGATAAATAATATGTAGATGAAAATTGGAGAAAAAAATATGTATAGTAGTAGGAGTAAATTAGGATGATACATGTTTGTAACATGACACACGGTGCCTTTGTTATATGTGCAGTCACAAGTGACATTGCTAAGGATGATTTGTAACGAATCTTCAACTGTCCGAGCTTTGTGCATTAGATTTTTGGCTTTATGATATGAATTCGTAGCTGGTTTGTGTATATGATTTGTAGAGAACATGTTGTTGCTGAGTTATTAGAAAAGGGGAAGAAAAAAAAAGACTCAAGTATTGATTATGAAGCTGTAGAGAACAGATTATAGGCTGAGTTTGTAGAGAACATGTTTTGCTGTAGAGAACAGATTATAGTCTTTATGATAAGAATTGCATATGATTTGTAGACCTATCATTTGAACACCTAGCTGGTAGCTGGTCGAAGAAAAAGAAAAGAAAATGAATTGTGTTGACAAGAGCTAACTTTTGCAAAAATAGCAAGAACCTTTGCAAGAACTTTTGGCTTCAAGTATGTTATCTTACAATGATTTATCCTGGATTGCATAGGCAATCACAACCATGGTGTCCCAGGATTCATGGAGTGAAGACGGTGATAGTGTGGCGTTTGCCGATGACCAATTCTACAATGAAGAGGTAAAATCTTCATGTATAGTTGTGAACCACATTTTAAGCAAATATTTCTTGATTCCAATTTGTGTTGTTACTCAATTGATTATGAAGTGCAATTCTTTGTTTTTGTACTATGTAGTTCAATTCTGATGAGGAGGATGAACAACTACTGCACCAGGATTTAGGTGAGCAACAATGCTGCAAAGGGCTACAACAACTCGCAAAGCGTCATAAGGAGAGAGTTGATGCCGCAGAGAGGTACGTGGAGTTGATGGAAAGGAGCCTCCAGGCACAGGCTCACAAGACTGAGGAGCAGGTTGAACTCATTGAAGAGTTGTCAACCTGTACAGTCGAGCGTGCCTTGGAACGTGACAAGGCAATTGAAGCTGTTAACCGTTGGAAAATCTGCAGCATTGCCCTCACGTTCATGTGCTTGGTGTTTCTCATTTATCCATACAATCCCTTTCCATTAGTTGTATGTATCATGTTAAGTTTGTTTGGATTTTAGGTGTAATTAATTGATTGTTGTTTAGTATTGAAGACTCAGTGGTTGTGAATTTTTTATCCTTTTGGAAGTTGTAATGAATATTGCAAATAATGGAAACCTTGGCTTATCTAGTACTCATAATTAAGTTTCTGAATGATAATATACTCATGGAACATATCTAGTACTCCTAATTAAGTTTCTGTCACCCGGTTTAAGAAGACTTTACTACAATGAAGGCCTCGAAAATTGAATATCATATCTTTTACATAATTGGTGAAATATGTAAAAGATATTGTAGTGTCTATGTTTATATGGTAGCCAAGGATTTCCTACTTATTTTGTCACCCGGTTTTATAAGACTTGTCTAGAATTAATGTTGAAGAAATTATTGAATATCATATCTTTTACTTATAAGGTATCTTGTAAATATTTTAACATATATTGAATTATAATATGTTACCCTTTGTTTATTATATTAATATTTTTCCTCTTTAAATACACCCTCTCCCCACCCCATTCTTCATCACTCGAGCTTTGTAATCAAGCAAGACACTCTCCTTGGCTCTTATTCTCACCATGTCCAAGGTATGCTCTTCAAAACTATAATGCTCTTTTTTTATTTTTTCCCATGATACATATAAGCTAGGATGTTCTTATAGCTCGGTTGAGATGAATTTCTTGTGCAAATGTCTTGAACAGATGGCGGACAACTTTGTTTGGACTGTTGATTACGACAAGATTTTCCTCCAAATCGCCCTCCCTGCCATAAGGAGGGAGAGAATGCAACGTCATCTAATGATTCACTTTTGGGAGTTGGCGAATCTGTTCGAGAATGCAACCGGGCATAGAAGGCCCAACATCGAGTTGAAGTTTAGGCTCGATTTCCATTGAACCTAGTGGCGTGCATGGAACCGGTTCAAGGAACTTGGTGGCCATGACCGCTGGGACTTGACGACGGGAAAGATCGTCGCTGATGCAACTTGGTGGAGATCCATGATCGAGGTTTGATTTCATATACATTTTTCATGGTATTTTATACTTTATTAAATACCTCTTAACTATAAGTTTAAACTGTTGTAGCAATGCCCTCCTGTGAAGCGGTTCCGGACTAAGGGAGTTGACCCGGAGCTAAGCTTACTATGGGAGCAAAGCTTCGGGGTGCAAGTCCCCGACCCGGGTCATGTGGATTACGACGATGAAGCTCCAGATAGCGATGATGACAACAACGATGAAGCGCCTCTAGAGAGCGTGGCGTCGGGTGCTGGACCGAGCGTGCGTCGTGGGGATTCCTCGCCTTAGGTATTGTTTCAACTTTTTCATATAATCATGGAACTTGTTTGAACTGTCGAAAATTGCATATGATTTGTAGACCTATCACTTGTTTGAACTTGTTTGAACTTGATTTGTAGACCTATCACTTGTTTGAAAATTGCATATCAATTGCATATGATTTGTAGACCTATCACTTATTTGAAAATTGCATACAATCATCCAACTATCCATGCCTGGGGCAAACTGTTATAGCATGTGACCTATCACTTTTTCAGTTTGCATTATCATATGAAAACAAACATATTAATAGACATTTTCTGTTGGATTCAATCACTACACATATTTTTATATACTTGTAACGTCTGTAAACTTATGACTACACACTATAGATTATGCCAAAACTCACAAAAGAAATGAACAACTCGGCATGCAGTGGACTAAAAAAAGCTGTATGAATTGGACTAAAAAATTGGACTAAAAAAGCTGTATGAATAGCTCGGCATGCAGTGGTAGATGGATGTTAGCTAGACCTGAACAAAGTCGGGCTAACCCGCCCAACCCGTACCGCCCGCCCGGAAAAATGGGCGGACTTGGACAAGAGTTCTAACCCGAAAGGGTAAATAAGCCCGGCCCGCCCGAATTCATGGGCGGACACGGACAATATTTTTGACCGAATATTCCGGATAACCCACCCGAATATATTAAGTATTTGAAAATAAATGTTTATATTAAATAAAGCTATGTTTGTAGAGAATACTTGGAGCCATTGATTGTAGAATTAGTAGAAAAGAGAGTTAGTTATTATAGTTCCTTCACCTTCTCACCTAAAAAGCTAGCATAAATACGATCTTAATTTCAAGTAATGTTAGACCGTGTAATTATAATACTAGGATTTTCTAATTTTTTAATGGACATGAAACAAAATAATTATTTATGAATTTATATCCGGGTCCCGACGGGCTACCCGAGTCCGGATGTCCGGGCGGGCTTGGACACCCTTGTCGGCCCGAATCACCCGCTTGACCCGAACCCGCTCGGACAAATGGGCATAATTTTTGTTCAAAGCCCGGTCCGGATCCGGCCCGAACCCGACTTTGTACAGGTCTAATGTTAGCCATCCAATGACCTGGCTAGCCTGAATAACCGGACACTGGCCTGGCTGCAGTGACTTTCACTGGCCTGCAGTGTTCGGGTGAAATTAAATTGGGAACAGTCCAAAAATGGACTGTTCCAAGACTGCAACTGCTACAACAGTCCGAGCATGGGGAAGCCTGCAATTTGCTTTTTAGTGTTGATTCCCTGCATAGGATGCAATTGCAGTCCATCACCCCCCTGCATAGGCTGAAAAAAGCAATGGGAAATAGTGTTGATTCCCTGCGCATTTGCTTTTTAGGGGGGGGGGTACAAATCATGCATTTGCTTTTCCCTACATTGGCTTGTTTTATCCAAAATGTATATAAAATCATTAAGTTCATTGTCTTAAAATGCAGTTTGGAAGTCTTGCCGGGTGGCGTGTGTGTTGTTTCGAAGGACTCTATATTTGTTTTTTTTTTTCTGTTTGCTGAACAACTCGTGGACTTGTTCTTGGTTTTTAAGGATGGTTGTAAGGATTTGTTGTTTGTGTTTGAATGGTTGTAAGGATTTGCTCTTCGTTTTTATGGATAATCACGCAACAAGACTGTATGAATGGTTTGAGTATGTTTTGTATTAATGCTTTGATCATGGTTTAGGTATGGTTTGTGTGAATGCTTTGATCATGGTTTGAGTATGGTTTTGGTTGCAGGTTTAGGGTTTTGTTGTTTTTTAGGTTTGGAAAGCAATGGAGGCGACGTGTTTGTACACATACTTACTTTGTAATGATTTGGTTGATGTTCTTAGGCCATGTAAAGCCATGTAAAGTCTTGTATACTACACTTACTTAGTTATGTAAAGTCTTGTATAGTACACTTACTTAGTTATGTAAAGTCTTGTAAAGTCTCATACTCACTTGTGAATATAATGTTGGGTTCCAAAATTCACTCAAGCCGTGTAATCTTGACACTTACATATGAATAACTTGACTCAAGTCTTGTAAAGAACACATCACTCAAGTCTTGTAAAAAACAAATAACCAAAATTTTTGGTATGAACCAATGAGCTCAAGTCGTGTAAAAAACAAATAACCAAAAACAAATAACCATTATTCGTCAATCACCAATAACTTCGAGATTCCCATATTTGAGTTGCAATTGCATCTCGTATGTGTTTCATGCCCGTCGGAGCGTTGTCTTGGCCTTGTTCTGGAACCCGGGGCGGAGGAAGATCGGGATCATCGTAATCTTCTTCAAGATATTCATCCACAATCCGATTTTCCAAAATCAAGTTGTGCATGGCAAAACAAACGAGGATCAAATCAATTTGCGTCTCGATTGGAAAGCTCGACATGTACGTCAAGATCCTGAACCGTTTTTTCAACACACCAAAACACCGTTCAATAGCACTCCTAAGCGAAGAGTGAACTTTATTGAATGCTTGCGGTGCATCTTTCGGAAGCGCATTTTGAAATTGGGACAAGTGGTACTTGACTTTGCCATACGGTACCATGTATCCGAGCTTGTCCGGGTAACCTTTATCGACAAGATAATACCGTCCTATATTATAACGCATATATTAGAATAATATTGAAGTAATATTCAAGTAATTTTAGAGGAAATGTTGAAGTAATATTTAAGGATTAACATGACATACCGGGTGGCGGATGAGGGAAGTTCATTGCGGGGGTCGAAAGAGTGTGTTCAAATACTCGGGCATCATGAGCACTACCTTCCCAGCCAGCAGATACAAATGTGAAGAACATGTCGAAGTCGCAGCACGCCATGATGTTCCATGAGCACACTTGTTTCCGATTCCTATACGGCATTTGCTCAGCTCGGAGTATGCATGCTGTAACATGGGTCCCATCAATGCACCCAATCACTCCATTAAAAAGAGTGTAACGACTATCGTTCAACACCCTATCTGGAATTTCTTTGAACTCCGGATCACGGGGTCGTAGTAGACGCCTAGCCAGACCATCGAACCCTTGCCTCCTACCACTTATGGCATCAATGACATCATGCAATGCACGACTAATTGTGTCCCCAGATCGCTGGAACCTCTCACACACAGCTCGGTTCGACACCCCCAATGAAATTGTGTATAGTAGAATGCCAACCTTTTCCATGACAGACATATGCTTTGATGCTCGAAGCCCATGCTTGGATTCTAGTTCGTCACACAACTTCCGAAACACGTGTTTCTCCATTCGAAAAGCATTAATGCATCTAACCTCGGACTCGGATTCCATTATCTCTCGCATCCATAAGTATCCAGTCAAATGCGACGTGTAGCAAGGTGTCTTGTGCATAAATTTGAGGTAGTACCCCATTAAAAGCCACCGCTGCCGTTGCCTAAACAACCACCACGCCGTCAATATCTTCTCACGCTGACTAAGCTGCCTTGACGGTGCACGAGGCATTCTTCTGTGCCTGTAAATGAGCTAAATTGACAAAAAAAAAACACTAAACAACACAACCATGATAACGTAAGCATATAGAATCCCTAGAATAAACATCCAACCATACATGCTAAGGCAATCAGAACCATGACAACAATCCACCCACAATCTGGAACTAAAAATCATCAAGTCATGACATAAGACATAAATTCTCATAAACAAGCATCAAACATAACAATCCACACACATAAAAATCCACACACATAAAATCATCAAGTCACAAACAACACTCAACCGGTCTTCTTCAATGCCTCCTTCTCTTCAAACTTGTACCGTAGCCAAGCAATCCTTGCATCATCATTCTTCAATGTCAGAAACAGGCGGAGGATGTTCTCATTGTTCAACTGATCCACGGTGTAACACCATAGCCCACCGTACTCCTCTACCATGCCGGCCGTCACCATCCCTTCAAGAACCTCCATTGCTTCATCAAGCTCAAAAGCTCTACTTGTGCCTTGGCTGTTCACCGTAACCCATGTCTGCCCTTCCAACAGTGTCACAAACCGCTCGCCTTGTCTGCACTAATTATCAATTGCTCCTGGAAGAAGGCAGTCCCCGATTGTTTCTTGCGTCTCTTAGGCACTAGTTGACTAGTACCGCTCGGTTGTTGCAGGGATGGAGAGTTCGTTTCTTGCTAAGAAGCTCGCGATTGACCTGGTGTGTCGGTAAAGTCTCGAAGCAAATCATCCTCATCCAAGTCGTCATCCATTCCGAGCAGGTCCTCAAAACCCCTTGACGCAGAAACACCAGATTGGGAAATCGGCGTTTGGGACTCATCTATTCCTACAACCGGGGGGTCCATTGTGGCCGCGACAACATGTTGGCCCGACGCACATATGTTTCCGAAAACGCAATCCCAAAGATCACTCAACTCCGGGTCGGGACGCTTATGCCGGAACCTTTTGTACTCCGCCTTTTCCTGCCAATTATTCACGTGCAACATTAACACCAACGCAAGTTTCCCATTAAATGAAATCAAAAACTTTCACTAAAAATCGCCGTAACAAACTTACCCTTATCTTTCGCTCCCACCATTCAGGATCCGCTGTAATTGTTCCATCGGTCGGGTTCCATCCTACGCCCGTTTCCTTGTACCGTAAACCAACCCAGAGCTTCCAAATCTTTTTCATGTAATCAAATTTGTTCTTGGCCGTATCCTTATCAATCTTCCGGGTGTTCTCATGGCTAAACTTCTCCGCAATCTCAACCCATTGAAAGTGAGTATCCTTCCCATTTTGCTTGTGATATTGTACACAAATTGTCATTAGGTCTTTCACCTCTTCATCGGTCCAAGCAACGCCCTTCCCATCAACCCCCTTTCCCTTCGATTTCGCACTTGACTCGACCATTTATCCTTGTTGGGACGTTGTTGGGACCTCTGGTTCTAAGCAACGGATCAACGATTCACTCCTCTTTAAGTTTTGATAATGACAAACACCATAGGGAACTAATGTGGTTTGTTCAAGTATTTCTAAGGAACACAGGTACAACAAAGAACTCCTATGAATGACAAAGCCACTGCTAGCCACAATGAAGAGTTTCCATCAAGGGAACTCTGAAGAGGAAAGTTCCCATGAAGTGGGAACTCCCAGAAACAAACAAGAAAACACAAGCTTACAACGATGAAGAGTTTCCATCAAGGGAACTCTGAAGAAGTCAGTTCCCATGAAATGGGAACTCACATGTGAAGACAACGACCGTTCAGCGCAGATCGCGGGATCCTGTCTCAGACAGCCAGAGGGAACAGTCTGAGGATCAGACTGTCACGCTTCATCCAACGGTCCGATTGATTCAAGAAGTTGACCTAGTTCAAACCAAAGTCACATGTGAAGAAAGTACAACTTGGGCATCAAGCAAAGGGCATTTTGGACACAAACGAAAGATGCTACTGCCCAAGACAAATGGACTATAAAGCCAAATGAATAGTACTCGGTTTGAGTACTTCTCCCAGAACTTACAAAACACCCACATCTGAGAAAAGAAAGAAAAGGAAGAGAAGTCCCCGCCGGCGAGTGTGTGATCTCGACGACGGTAAAGCTAAAGTTCCCTGGAGCAAGGGAACTGAGAAGTCAGCGTAAGGTTTGAGTTACTTGTGTTTTGCTGTTGTGAGCTTAGGAACTCAGTTGAGAGGATTTACTAGTGTTGCTAGAGTTAGGAAGAACTTGTAGGAACAGAGAAGTGTAAATCCGGCTGTGTAACTAAGGAACAAAGCAATCAATATAAGTAAGTCATTCAAAATCCTCCAAGCGGAGGTAGAGGTTTACCCATACAACTAGTTGGTTGTAGTGGGGTTCCTCTATAAAGGAACTGTCCCCTTAACTGTTTTTATTACTTGCGATTATTTACTTCCGCTGCCTTGGGAACAGCTTAATTGCCAGTTCCCAAGCTCACTGCTAACCGATTACGATCCAACAATCCTCAATACCCTCGATTCACAAACATTACAAAAAACCACACACACACACACAAAATCTTATACTCCAAAGCAAATTTCATTATAATGACCAATTATCAACACACAACCACATTCAACGCCGAATCGACATATTTTCATCATGCATACAGTGAGGGAATTTAAGGATGCTAGTCAACGTGCTCACCTGGGCATCAGGAATAAACCCAAACAGGAAACCATGGTAAGCTGGGAACACCCGAGGGAGGGGTGGTTGAAGCTCAATACTGATGCCTCAGTGGCTGTGGAAACGGGGAAGGCGGCAGCCGGGGGAGTCCTGAGAGATTCGAATGGGAGATGGGTCACTGGCTTCTGTTGTAACTTGGGGGCATGTTCAGTCCCGACAGCGGAATTATGGGGGGTCATCCATGGCCTGAACATGGCGTGGGACTGGGGTTGTAGGCATATACTGCTCGAAATGGACTCACTAACAGCGGAAAGATTACTGAAGTCGAAAGTCCCGATGTCACACCCTTTGTACAACCTGGCTAGTAGGGGCCAAGGCTTTTTGTGTAGGGACTGGGTAGTCCGGTCCCGACACATCTACCGGGAGGCAAACCGTGTAGTGGATCGCCTCGCGTACATGGGGCATGAGGTCCCCTTAGGTATTCATCTTTTTCCAGAGCCCCCGGGGGACATTCTAGACCTGTTGGTTTTTGATGTAAGGGGAATTGCAACCCCCAGACTTATCCGTGTGTAACCCCTGTTTTTTCAATAAATTTCTCCGAGGGGTGTCCCTCGCGTTCTCCGACCAAAAAAAAAAGCAAATTTCTTTATATTATTCACTAAATTTCCACAATTTTAGGCACATTCTCGACCTAATTAATTCAATGTCACTACATATCAATTCTCAATTTCACACAAGCTCGACTGTTTTCAATTCTCAATGTCACAAATGAATCGAAAAATCATCAAATGCATCTCAATATCTATAACCTAGCTAAAAATCAGCATCATAAATTTCCGTCAAACAACCACCTAAAATTGCTAACACTGGGAAACAAGCTCGTCATCACTAACCTAGCTAGTTCAAACAAGACGGAAACCCATCACTAACCTTGTACCGTAGCCAAGCGGGTCTGCACTTCAAGGACCTCAGGCAGCAGCTTCCGAGGATGCCTCACTTGGTTGATGAATGCCGACCCTAAGGAGCTCGAGCTGGAGTACAACACACATCCAACAGAGTTCAAAGATTGGCTCAAGAGGAGGTCGAAGCTGGATCTGCTCGAGAGGAGGTCGAAGCTTGAGAAATCGTGAGGAGGTCGAAGCTGGAGCTACTCGATCTACAAATTGGAATTGCAATTACAAATTGGGAGAAGAGGCCACGTGAGTTGCACATGTTCACAATGGGCATTTCTAAATTTTTTTATAAGGGTAATTTTGTCAATTCATCTAGCTTTTTTGGATTTCCGCTACTACTTGCCAAACACTTTTTTACCCATTCCGCTGATAAATTCAGTTTCAGCTTCTCCCAAAAATTCAGCTACCAGCTCTAGCTTCAGCTAGATTCCAGTTCCAGCTGTCAGTTTCAGCTAGGTGTTCCAAACGGAGCCTTAATCAGGACTAAAGATCAGGACTAAAAGATGGGAGTGGTGGGTCCTGTACAATGGCTTGTAATGGTGCTCCCCTGTTTTTACGGATTGTCTGTTTGTCCACATTTCCTTCCAATTTTTGTTTGATGACGATTGACGAGGAATATATATTCAGTGGTAGACTTTGGGATGGTAATCTACACAACTAGTTAGAATTACAAATTAAGTAAATTTGATTTGGATCGACTGATTTATCCCAATGGAAAAAAAACTACAAAGTGAGAGTCATTAGAATCGAAACGAAAACTTCATAATTAAAACCACCATAAAGACTTAATTACTTAATCGATTAGATGTTTGAAAGTCTCATATATAGAAAACTGATTCAAAAAAGGATCGCTCTTTTGTTTTTTGGTTAAAAAAAGATCACTCTTGTTAGTCTTGTAGTAAATAACTAGTATGTATTCTCGTACCTTGTACGAGTTTTTTTCTTAAATAAAATAATAATAAAAAATATTTTCAAATATATTTATTATCCAAGAAAAATAATCATGTAAATGCAAAAATATACATTTTGAATAAATATTTAAAATTAATAAACTATAAAATTTAACTATTCGATCAATTAATATATCTTAGTTAAAAAATGATTCTATCTAAATATAAAATAAATATTCTAGAATTTGTATGATAGCATAAAAAAATATCCTAATGATCTTTCTATCTATCATATCTAAAAATAAAAGATTGTTTAATAATGAGATTTTCTATCCTATATTCTAAAAACATGGATGATTATTTATCATATCTAAAAATAAAAGATTATTTTTTTAAGAAAAGGGTGGTGGATAAGAATCTATCATATTTAAAAATAGAAAATTATTTAAAAAAAAAAAAGGGTGGTGTGGTCCAATCTAAAAGTGATATGTGTAGTTTAATAATTTTTTTTAACCTCTACTTTAGGTTATAGTTATGATATGGAGTGAGTATAACATAAAATCAAATAAATAAATGATCCATATGTATTAAATTAAGTTTGCATTGGTGCAATTATTTACATACTTATCGCTTGAGATCACTCTTGTTAGTCTCTATCTATGTGTGAATGTATGAATAAATCAGTTATTACAAATCGACGTACAACTTAATTTGTGTGCTAAATTGTAAAAAATTATGAAAATTCTCACTGATCAATAAAAGTCTGGTCTAAATTGTTTGTTTGTTTGGGGATATTATATTTGTTGATTAAAATTAAGTTTTAGGTGAAAAGTTATTTTATGTGTCTTAAAAAAAATAAAAAGTACACAATAATGCACATATTTTGAGAGTGTTAAAATTAGATTTTAGTTTTGTAACGATCAAAACATTACATAAGTTGGATCGATCTCGATCCTAATTAATGAAGGGAAGAGAACAAAGCATACGTACACGATTGAAGAGCATGCAACCAAGGTCGAGTTGGACACCGTCAAATCATAGTAACGGTGTTGTTCGCATGGCCGCCGAGCTTCTCTTCCTTCTCGTACAAAGAAACGTTGAGCCCGGCCTTGGCAAGCTCGTATGCGGCTGCTAGCCCACTTATCCCGGATCCTACTACTGCTACTGATCTCATCTTCCCACGTACTTACTGCCCTTTTCACAAATACACAAGTGATTATAAACTTTTTCTTTCACAAATTAATATCACATAAATAACATATAGTAAGCATAAGAGATGGCAAATATAAACCTAGATGAAGGGATAAGTCGAGAGCTGTTGTACGTATGATTTTGTAGTGATAGATGGCCGGTCTATTTAAATAGGCCTCTATCTAAATTGGGCATTTTGGATCGGGGTTGATTTCGTGCCATTTTTAAACTAATATTCCTCACTCCACCTAATATTACATTATAGTGGTCAAAGATGAAGTACAATTAATATTGTCTCTTTTTCTTCATTTTTTGGAGTCAACACTCCCCTTTGTCGCTTTGAGTTGTAGTCAATGATAATAAATTTTTTTTGTTCGATTCCCTGGTAATTAAGAATGGTTGATTTCAGTATACTTTTTGGTTTATCAAAATTTACAATCAATTTCATTTTCAGGAATGACTCATTCTAAGTCTGCAGGCAAAGTTGATTCTAGTAGAAAATGGAAGGTATCATCCATTCCAAAAAAAATAAATTAAGTTTTCATTTTAAACCTTAAAACCTTAAAGCTCCTAAACCTTAAATAATAAATTCTAAAATTCATAAACTCTAAATTATAAGGTCTAAACAAAAATTTTAAACCATAATTATCAGGAATGGTTCATTCCGACAGCATACCAAACAACATGTAACAAGATTGGTTCATTCTGATTCTTGATTCCATTCCGATTCCTGATTCCATCTTCGGAACCATATCACATCCCCGATCTGATGAAATAGGATGAATTGAGACGGTCCGATTCCAACAACATACCAAACGGGGAATCTTCCTACTCAACTCCTCCTTGACGCTGATCTCAAATCATGCCCCACAACGAAAGCATCGTTCAATATATTACGTTTAGCTATATATTTTTTGAAATAGAAAGAATTTGATGATTAAGTAGCCGAAAACATATATGAGGAGCTGATGCGAACTCGTCTCCAAAAGATCCGTATTCATGAGAGGATCTTGTCCTTGAATGTGTATTGGGTCTCAAACGAGTTTGTGGAAGCGAATTTGAGTTTGAACGTGAGGTTCTTTGTGGATTGTGATTCGAACAAGAGATAAGAGAGAGTAGTCAAGGGAGAGAACTTGAGAGAAAGAGAGTTACGGGGAGATCGATGCATGAACGAAAGTTGGAGTCTAAACTTCGACAAAGTTTCATTACTAAAATTATGCGTGCGTAAAAAATATAAGACTAGAGTGGCCATTATATAGAAGAGGCCCTCAAAACCTTAAAACTAAGGGGGATGGCGGCTAGAGCTAGTGTGCAAACTAGGCCCAACGCCGACAATGGCCCATAAAACACTACTAAAACAAGACATATATAGCACACATAGAAAGTTTATGAATGGAAAACAATGCCACAAATAGTAAGATAGAATAGATATCATGGTGGCGAGGTCGATCTAGAGTGTCAAGACACCCATGACAAGGCTGGCGCGCATGCGGAGAGGCCATGACAAGGCGCTTGCTCGCACATGTTGTGGCAAGGGCACGTTGGCGCACGGCCAAGAACCTCAAGTGGCGAGGTCGGGCGACGCTGAGGCTGGCGCGGGGTTGGCCTGGTACGCCGAGGCTGGTACATCGATGGCATTGCCCAACGGCACGGGCTCGGGCACGCCAAGGCATGGAGCATTTGCGGAGCCGATGGTGACGACACATACGAGCGGTGGTTCTACGATGGACGCGCCGTGGCTAGCGTGGACATGTGTAGGGCTCAAGGCTTTAGAAGCACCAACCCATGGCATCAAAGGGACTTCCCAGGAGGTCACCCATCCTAGTAGTGCTCTCTCCCAGCATGCTGAACTTTAGAGGTCTTAGTTCTCACTCGAACTCTGAAAAGGTAAAGTAACATCGGAAATACTTTAGTTCATTATAAAGGATCTCAAATTCGGGGTGTTACAATCCCACCTACTTACTTAATTGATGTCCTCTTCAAGGCCCAAGGATCAGTCTTTAGGTTGAGATATCACCCTCTAAGCCAAGCCAAGTCATAATTCAAAGTCGGCTCTAATACCATTTGTAATGCCTAAGGCCTTAGAAACATCGTCCATGCTAGCACATGGACTTCCCAAGAGGTCACCCACCCTGGTAGTGCTCTCACGCCTACACGTTTAACTTAAGATTTTATTGTCCTCACTCAAACCCTGAAAAGAAATAGCTTTTGTTGACATCACCCACCCTGGTAGTGCTCTCACGCCTACACGTTTAACTTAAGATTTTATTGTCCTCACTCAAACCCTGAAAAGAAATAGCTTTTGTTGACATGGATAGTACTTTGATTCATTATAAAGGATCACAAATTCGGGGTGTTAGGCTGAAGAACAAACATGGACATCTCAAATTTGAACTTCCTAGGTGAGCCTGCAAACATCGATCAAACATATATGACTTTTATAATCCACGATCGCCGAATTGTCAATCATGAAATACGCAAAAAATAAACCTAGTAGTGATTTTATTGCTAAAAAAGAGAGATATGGCTCTCTACAGATGGACTAAAAGAAAAAAAAGGATAATTTGCACAATGGCAAGGAGTAGCCACACCCTTAACATCGTTCAAAAGGAAAACAACAAGGTCTGAAGGTGGATTATCCAAAAGAAACAAACCCAAAGGAAAAGGGAAAGGAAGGGAGGTTGGAGAGTCCAGAATGACATTAGCTTCCCGAAAAGTATGGCATAATTGGAGGCACCAATCTCTATGATTGAAGTCCAATCAAAGCTACACTAGACTAAAAACGGAATATCAATAATTCATGGGATTTTAAAGAAGTTAGACCACAATTTGTGAATCCATCTCAAGAATAACTCGCCTATAGCCTTTGTCACAAACCAACTTCAAGCCTTGAAACACAGTCCACAACTCTACTTTTAGGACTGCGCACAACCCAAAAAATTCACCAAGCCACTAACCATCACAATCTCAAATGACCCACCAATAGATGTGCGGCCATCCCATTTTACAAACCTATCCGAATTAACATTCACCCAACAGACAAAAGGATGAGCCCAAGAGATGAGCTTCTTAGAGAAAGTCAGCTTAAGCAGGAGATCAATACGATCCATTCAAGCATGAAAATAGTCCTCAACCTAACCCCGAACAAAGAGACCACTATTGTCGTGAAAGTTAGTATTGGAAAATCCTACCGCTCTATTATTTCCTCAACCACCATAACGCAATGGGAAAAAACCCGAGGAATGGATGCATGCCAAAGTCTCTAGCTTGTATTGAGAAAGATATACACAAATAGGAAAAAACAAGCTAAAGAAGTCCGGACCACATGCAACCATCAACAGGTACACCCAAAAAGTTTTAGCGAAATGACAGTCCCGTAAAAGGCGGTGAAGAGCCTTGTTACTAGAAGAACAAGAGCAACAAGTCGAGTTGGGGGCGCTATTGCTACAAAAGTTTTCGATGTTGATCAAAACTACACCTCAGATGGCCAAATGGCAAGTCAAAGGAATGATCTCGTCCTCTTAGGGACCACAAGGTGCCATATATTGAAGGTTTATTTTATTATCATGATGAATTATTTTTATTTTATATTTTTTTATTTACAAACAATACATTTTTATATTTAAAATGTTTAACTTAAATTTTAATTTTATGTTAGAATCCTATGGTTTAACAATTACTACCTCCTTTCAAAAATACTTGTCATTCTATAAATTAACAACAATATTAAGAAACTGGTTGATTTTACCTAAATATCAATATATAATTAGTTTACTTCATTTTGCTTTTATGAAAAGGAGAAAAGTGTTTGACTTCTTGAGTATTTTTTAAGGACAAATTGGAAAAGCTTGATTAAATATGTAGAATGAAAAATATCGTTGAACAAAAAAAAAGCATACTAGAATGACAAGTATTTCTGAATGGAGGGAGTATTAGTTTAAAAATTCAACCATGCATACTAAATAATTACATTTAATTTTAAAAATTCTGATTGGTGCCCCTGAGTTTATAGGGATTTTGCTTGATGCCCTCTTTCGGTTCAAATTAGTCAAATATAAGACCATCATTGTGTCCCCACCCTCAAAATGGTAGGATTTGACTCCTAAACATCCAAATTCATAGCTGAATCATCCCGGTTTGAGTTTTGAAATAACAATCCATTTTAAGAGTATTCTAGCTAAAATGAAACCATTTTTAGAATCGTTGTTTGCTATCTTCTCTCTATGTCCAGTGCTTCCTTGGCATTGTAACACCGTGATATTTTATAAGAGATTGGGGTTCTCCCCATGTCAACAAGAGTTCTTCCTTTTCAGAGTTCGAGTAAGGACAAAAAACGTACTTTAAAGTTAAGTGTGTAGGAGCAAGAGTAGTACTAGGATGAGTGACCTCTTGGGAAGTCCTCGTATTGACATGAGATAACGTTTCTAAGGCCTCGATCCTTACAAATGGTATCAAAGCCGACTCATGGTTACGATTGTACTCGTTGATAGCTCACATGTAGGTAGTGTTTAGGATGCATATTTACACTTTTCTTGCATGATTTTTAGTTAGTTTTAGTTAGTTGTTTTAGTTCTTAGTTTCTCTAGGAGATTCAAGTTTTGCGCTTGTTATGTGTTGTATTACAGATCTTTAGGTGAACAAGAGAGCGGGACGGCAACCAAGGCAAGTAGGCGAGTTTAGAGACAGGACACGGGTAGAGTATGTGGAGCTCGGTCGAGTTGTGCAAGCCAAGACTCCACTAATCTAACAAAATGTGAGACAAAGACTTCGAAGTAGAGCGCGGGCGGGGGCAGTAGAGCACGACCACGCTATATAGAGCGGGATAGCGCCAAACGGTTTATGCCGCGGGTGACGTGCGCCGACACGGGTTTCTCCTATCTTGTAGTGTTTTCAGTATTTTTGGATAGTTTTATGCGTTGATATTTTATTTCTATCTTTATGTTAGGATAATTAAAACTCCTAGTTTTCTGTCTTTTCTTTAATAATCACAATTACAATTTGGAGAACTAGGTTTTTGTCTTGAGAGCTTTTTACCAAGGAAGATTTTGGAACCTTATTGTGAGTTTTTTCTAATTCAATCATGCATTGCTAATTTTCTTTGTGTTTAACTAGTTGATTGAAGTTGTAGATTGCATATTATTGTAATGTTTGATTGATTCTCAACAAACATGAATAGTTTTTTATTTTCTTGCTTAGTTGAATCATAATTGGTCTAGGGTTTTGTTGGTTTGGCCACCTAATGAGATTTCTAGGTTAATTTACAACTAATATATCTGATTAATTACCGGTTGGAATTGACTAGATAAAGTAGGATCTATAATTGTTTAGACTCGGTCGGGCTACTCAATTGTAGAAGGGAATAAAATCACAACTTACTTAGATGTCGGGTTGCTCTAAGTGCTTGTTTTTATCATACTTGAATCGTAAAGTTGTTGTTTATTTGAATCTAGAAGGTCTTCTAGGTTGTAAGATGATTATGGTTGTTAGACTAGTAGTTCTAATAACTAAAACTGAAGTTTGGATTATAATCCACGATAGATTATTAAAGTGAAGTGAGCATCAATGATCAATAAGCATATATATAATGGATATTAACTACTTAAGTATGTTTCTCTCATAACTTACATTCACAATCATACTTGCTTTCTTAATTTGATTTTAATTTGCATATTAGATTTAGATAGTTACTCAAACTCTTAAAACCCCCCTTATTTCTATTACTTGGCATGCAAGTAAAAGCACAAGTACACGAGTCCATGTGGGTTCGACCCCTTACTTATCGCTCTATTGAGTTTGGCTAGTTAAGGTTTCTTTGATAGGTATTAACGACTGTAAAAATACCTCATCACTTGTCTTGGAGGGTGGTCCTTGGGCCTTGACGAGGACTTCAAGTGCGGGGGAGATTGTAACACCATGATAGTTTATAAGGGATTTATGTGCTCTCCATGTCAACAAGAGCTCTTCATTTTCAGAGTTCAAGTGAGGACAAGGAACTCTGAAGTTAAGTGTGTAAGGGTGAGAATAGTACCAGATGAACCCATCCGAGCCACATGCGAGCAACATGAAGATCCCTTCCTGACCAAGGTTAAGCAAAAGAACTAAATATCAAAGGCATCAACTAGACTAAAATTAATATTGGAGTACCAACTAAAATAAGTTTAAATTTAAGAGCACCTACCAAAATGTTCCTAAACTTAATTTAGGCTTTATTTTTTCAGCTCTAATTCTATGATGGTGAGAGGTTAAATTTAAATATCCCACTGCACAATAATACATTTGGATTGCACATTTAATATACCACATCCGTTTCGCAATGTAAGTCTTTTTTTTTGCACAGGAATTAAGACAAGGTTAAAATGGAAATGATGATAATTTAATGCTTGTTTTTATCACATGCACTATTAACTCTTTAATCTTAGATTTATAAATAAACTAAATACTTCCTACAAAAGTAAACTTCCGATAGCATTAGAATTGCTTTAGTTAATAAATGTTGTTGGAATGTTAAGTAAATTAAATAGAGTAATGACCTATGTTAGAAAGTTTTACATTAAATAAGGGAAGGAATAACTTACATTTTAAAACATCTTTTAGAGCTAGAAACGACTTATATTGCGAACGGAGAGAGTATTAAGTTACATTAATTGCATTAAATCATACATAAATGTAACTTAATGCATTTAATACATCATCCAAACAAGAGTCCAAATCATCTATCCCCATACACATCCCAATCTCACTTCAATTCTAGTGGTCCAACTTGTATACATTTTCTTAACCCCACCATGTGAATAGTCCCATACATGCTCTTTTCCATATTCTTGGTGTATAGGTCAAAGTGCGACCAATCTCCGGCCGCCTCGTTTGAACACTGGTGCCAGCCTTGGACAATTATTTATTCTCTCTAATTTGATTTCCCAGTCTCTTTGTTTTGATTGTAATTTAGAAGAAAATGGAACATCTCACTTTAAGCAATATATTGATTTTTTTTTATCAATTAGCAATATATTGACGTTATTCATAAGTTCCACACGCCTTCTCTCTTGTCTATGTATAATACAAAATTAATTATCCCCATCACAATGTACATGCCCCATATGGAATACATTTTCTAGTGGTCCATCTGGTACATTTTTCTTAAGAGTCCAAATCCATTTTCAATATTTCATGCTAATAACCCACCATGAGATTATTCTGCTCTTTTCTTAGACTAGGTGAAGGCCCCGTGTCAAGAAAATAAGACTATAAGAGAAAGGAGATAGTTAACTTTAAGTGTCTTCTTTTCGAGCTATGATGTGCCTTAACGACATTATTATAGAGTATGTAATAACACATGATCTGTATCAGCAGTATAACCTGCCTACTCAAATTCCGATTAAACACATTAAATATACCTAAAAGCCATTAATAATTTTTGGATCCATCAAGTCTAATCTAAAACTTGCATATCAATATTATGCAATAACAACATAAGAATATGCAGCTGAGGAGAAATCAGCCCCTGTAACGTAACTATATATAGCACCTTCTACTTCTCCTACAACATATTTCCAGTCTTCCGGCTGGGTTATTTGAGCATTAGTGCAACTAATCAGATGGTTTTTTATACGTTAATATTATATATTTTTATATTCATTAATTAATTGTAATTTTTAGTTAGGTATAATTACCTTTTCTCGAGTTTTTTTTACAGTTCTTTCCCGGGACCCGTTTGTTGAACCGTTAGGATTAGGATTAGGATTAGAATTAGGGTTTAGTGGTAAGGCTTATTATATATACTTCTTTTGTATTAAGAAATCAGGCAATCAATCAGAATTAATTAATTATCTCGAAACCCTAATTCTCTCTAATCTCCTCCTTCTCATTCTATGCTTCTTTCTATCGTCTATTTCTTCTTCTTTCTATCTTCAATCTCTTCTTCACAATCAATTCAATCCCTTCTTCTTCTAATCACAAACTCTTTCATATCAATTGGTGCTTTCATTCCTTGAAACATGTCTAACGATGGAGAATTGAAGCGTCTACTAGAGTTATTACAGTGCACTCTGTATGTTGAGATTCATGAGGAAATCTACCCGGTTTCTTGCAACGTATTACAACAAGTGTTTTCCGTCTTCGGAATAATAGAGGATCTAGAGAGAATAAGCCCGTACTCAGGGTTTCGACTTCGTTTCAAGAACGTAGAATCCGCCATAGATGCAAAAAAATCTTATAAGGGAAGATGCATCTATGATGGATGCTGTCGCATGGAATTGTTCCTTGATGAACGGATCAGCATCGTACTAGACGAGATGGCGAATGCTCTCGAAGATGCGAACGAGTCGTCGCGAGACACTAGCCCCGCGACCGCGGCAACTGATGTTCGCATTTTTAGTATAGTTTTTGATAGGTTTTCTTTGCTTATTAGGATTAGTTTTGTCTAGTTTAGGTTTAGTTTTGAGTATTTTTAGTTAGTTTTGCATAAATCTACGAAAAGAGTGGAATCTACGCTATTTTGTGTATTTTGTAGGTTTTAGTAAGAAAAGGAGCTAAATGGAGCTAAATTTGGAGCATCTCAGTGAAGGACGGGAAAGTGCAAGATTTAAGAAGTCAATGCTCGAGAATACGAGAGGAGGTGTTGAAGAAAACAAAACCCAAGGCTCGTTAACGAGGCCACGAAGAGAAAGATTTCGGAGTTTTATTTTATTATTCACCGATCCTGAGCGGGAATTTATTTCCGTATCGGTTGAGTATCTTTTTAGAATCTTTATGGGTTATTAGAATATGTATTTTAGGGTTTAATATCTTTCTAGATTTTATTTCTATCTTTTAGAGATTGTTTCTATCTTTTTAGGAAAGTTTTTATCTTTTAGCCTTTTTAATTTTTTAGGATTTTTCTAGTATAAATACCCTTCTATCTAGCATAGAAGAGGGGGGCTTAATTGTGTAGTTGAATTTTAGAGTTAGTTTTGGAGAAAATTTGGAGGAAGGCCGAAGGAGAGAGAACCGAATCGGAAGTCGGTGACGAGGTTCGGTAACGACGGTTTCTGAGGTTCGTTTGTCGAGTTTGTTCGGTGATTGTTTTGTTTTAGTTTTTCCTCTGGATCTCTGTAAGACAATATTTTTGTTATTAATTTAAATTTGAGTTTTGTTTCAACGTTTGCTTTTATTGAAGTTTTTAGTTTTTTTTTTAATCATGAATCCTGAGTAGTCTATTTTTCTAGGGTCGGGGTTAAGCCCGGCATAGTTGAGCATGTTTGATGAGTAAGATTGTGTGTTGAATGCCTTTTATCTTTATAGAGATTGTTTGTTGTTCTTAATACCGAAGCGGGAGTTGAGGTAATTTGAGTTTTAACTTGATTGAAAGAGAAAGTTAGTAACTTGAAGGTTGATATTGTTTGAAAACGAAAGTTTCAAGCTTTAGATCCAAAACAAGCAATAGAGTGAGTTAGTTTATGAAAGTAGATTAATTTACTTGTTAAGTCAATGAAAGTTGATGACTCTATCTATTTAAAGGCATGATCTTATCTTCTTACGAATTCTTATGCTTGGCTATGTTGTGGTGTCCCTTATCCTAGATATTTGTTTTTATTGAATTATTTCTGATAAATCTTCGGTGCTGAATACTTGCTTCGGTACCGAGTATTAATTAGAATTTTATTAGGTCGTTAATTGATATTTTTGTGTTCGGTGGTTCGGTAACGATCCTGACAAGGTCGTTAACGAGGCATCTCGTGAGTGTTTGGTTCGATTTTATTTTATTTTTATTAGATTGATAGACAAACAACCTTGCTTCCTGTGGAACGATCCTGACTCCACTGTACTCAGCGGGGTCTTGACTTATAAATTTATTTGTTGTCAAGAAACCCTCTCAACAAATTGGCGTCGTTGCCAGGGAAGCAGCGAGTTGTTAGTTTATCTTTGGGATCGGGACTAGCTCGACCCCGTTTTTGTTTTTAATTTTTGTTTTCTTTGTTTGTTTTCTCAGTGTATGCCGGTAGGACGAAGAAGGCTTCAGGTTGATAGCTCTAGTTATTACTCAGAACCCGAACGTTCCCTGCACCGACGACTCCGAGAAAACCGAGCCATGGCCACAGCTGAAGAGATGGCTCGAGCGTTAGAGATCCTACGGACCCAGATGGAGGCACTGAAAGCCGAGAAGGATGGCGCTGATGCAGACAAGGCTCGACTGCAAGAAGAGCTAAACGCCTATCCAAGGAATGCCAAGCAATACATGCATCCGGAACTGAGGGTGCCAGAATCTCCTATTGTGCTTCCTGCGATAGAGAAACCTTTTGAGATCAAGTCTCAATTTATATCCTTGATTAAACGGGCTTAGTTTGAAGGGAAACCTGCTGAGTGCCCCATGGAGCATATTAGAAATTTTCTTGATTTATGTGACACCATAGCTGCTGAAGGTGTCTCGCTAGAATATGTTATGTTAAAAGCTTTTAGATGGTCACTTACTGGAAAGGCCCTGAACTGGTTAGAGAGCCTACCTTCTAAGTCTATCAGGACTTGGAAAGCTTTGTATGATCAATTTCTTACAAAGTTTTTCCCTCCTGCCAAGACAACGGAGTTAAGGAAACGCATCACCTCTTATCACCAGTTGCTAATGAGACATTTGTTGAAACATGGGAAAGATTTAAAGAGATGCTTAGACAATGCCCTACTCATGGGCAACCTTTATATGTATTGCAAGAAATCTTTTTCCAGGGTATCAACGCGGAGACCAAGAACCGCATCAACACGCATACTGCGTGCGGTTTTATAGAGATGAACCCGACAGAGGCGTGGGAACTGTTGGACAAGCTGGCGAATTACGATGCTATGTACGGAACCCAGCAGGCTCCACAAACTCAAAAACGTCTCTATGTGCCCAATTGAGATGAAGTTGACCCCGATGTTAAAAATCAATTCTTACAAGATGAGGTCAACCGTTTGAAGAAACAGGTAAGTTTTCTGAAATCCTCTCAATCATGTCAAGAATGTGGTTCTTCCGCGCATAGTACTTCTGCTTGCACTAACATTGAGCAGGTTCGAACCGCTGAGACGATAGCTGAGATGAATTACATGAGAGGACCCTACAGGAACCAACCTAATTATAATGACAGGTCGAACAACTATCAACCATGGGGCAATCAGAATACAAATCACAATTACACAGGACCCCCACAAGATAGACGACCTGCACCATATCGACCTCCAGGCCATCAGGAGACACCATCATGGGTTCAAGAGATTAAAGAGAGCATCAACGGAGTGAACAACAAGGTTGATGACGTCCAAGCCAAGCTGAACCGACAGGATAAAAGATGGGGAGAGTTCGATATTTGGAAGAGGAGTGTTGATTCCCAACTAGGAGACCTTGCTGCACGGATTCCAAGACCACAAGGGCAACTCCCGGGCCGTCCCGAGGAGAACCCTAGAGGCCAAATAGCAGCGGTACACCTCAGAAGCGGGAAGACACTACCGGACAGAGTTCAAGCTGAAGAGAAGGAGGAAAAAGATCTCGCCAACCAGCTCGTTAACGAGCCAGCGAGAGCTAGTACCGAGCCTACAAGCCAGGATGACGAGGCTCCGAGGATTCCTGACGATCCTACCCCAGGTAAGTTCTCTAAACCGAGCCTTCCTCTGAATCCCAGGGTAGTTAACGACCCCATCAGGGTCGGTAACGACCCGCCGAGGACACCGAACGACCCCAATGTCGACCCGGTACTCTCACCTCTCGAGCCTAAGTTGGTTCCGAGAATAGTGAAAACTCTTCCATTTCCAATTAAGAAATCTATGGACTCTACTGAGAGTAAGTTCAAGCGTTTCGTTAAAATTCTTCAGGGCATTAATATTTCCATCCCATTCGCTGAGGCCCTAAGCGAAATGCCGGCTTACACAAAATTCTTGAAAGATATTCTTAGCAGGAAAAGATCTATTACAGAGCTGCAGGACGAGGTCAGATCCATAGCTCTTCCAGAAAAGCTTGGAGATCTTGAGAGGTTTGCAATTACAATCGGCATATGCACCCACAAGTTCAAGGCTTTATGCGATCTTGGTGCCAGTGCTAGTCTTGTTCCACTCTCAATCTGGTCTAGAGCAAATATGGGACCACTAGAGCCTGTCAACATGCGACTTTATATGGCAGACGGATCTTGCATCAAACCAACAGGGTTGCTAGAAGATTTCCCATTTCAAGTGGGTAACTTCTTTGTTCCTAATGACTTCATCGTGATGGCAATGCCCGAAGATCCAATTGTGCCTATTATTTTGGAAAGACCATTCATCGCCAAAGCAGGAGCTATAATCGATGTTAGGAGGGGACTCCTAACTTTCAAAATTGGGTATGAGGTGACGGAATTCCGATTCAAACAATCCAGGGAGTCCGACAAAGCTGAAGTCAAGATGCTCTACACCCACGAGGAGATCATTGAATGTGGAGACCCCATAGGAAGATCAGCATGCAATGATGAAATCTCGGGGCAAAGATGGGCAGAATTAACCACTGCAGTCTCAGTAACGAGTCCTCCAGCATCGTTACCGATTCTCCTGGCAGAAGATGCAGGCTCGTTAACGACCCACTCAGGTTCGTTAACGACCCTTGCCGAAGATGGCGAGATCTCAGCTTTCGAATGCTTTCATGAAGTGTTGAAGACGGAACCAGAAGAGCCCATTCTAATTCCTGCCGAACCGTCCCCAACACTTAAACCCTTGCCAGATTCCCTCAGGTATGAATTCCTCGGCCCAAATTCTACTCTTCCTGTCATCATTAATGCTGGATTAAAAGATGAAGAAGTAGGAAAACTCCTAAGAGTGCTTAGGATGCATAGAAAATCCATAGGCTACTCCCTAGATGATATAACTGGCGTATCCCCTTCTCTTTGCATGCATAGGATTTACATGGAGGACAATCATAAACCCACCATAGAGCATCAACGTAGATTAAATCCTAATATGAAGGATGTAGTTAAAAAGGAAATTATTAAATTACTTAATTACTTAATGCAGGGATTATATTTCCTATTTTGGACAGCCAATGGGTGAGTCCGGTCCATGTAGTCCCTAAGAAAGGGGGGATGACTGTGATAGAAAATGAAAAGGGAGAGCTTATTCCGACTAGAACCACCACTAGTTGGAGAATGTGCATTGATTATAGGAAGCTCAATAGTGCTACTAGAAAAGATCATTTTCTGCTTCCTTTCATAGATCAAGTTTTAGAACGCTTAGCCCAACATGATTACTTTTGTTATTTAGATGACTATAGCGGCTTTTGGCAGATTCCCATTCATCCTGATGACCAAGAGAAAACAACCTTTACATGTCCCTATGGAACCTTTGCTTATAAAAGAATGCCATTTGGGCTTTGCAATGCCCCTGCTACTTTTCAAAGATGTATGATGACCATTTTTTCAGATATGATAGAGGATAATGTAGAGGTTTTTATGGATGATTTTTCTGTTTATGGTTCTTCATTTGATTCTTGTCTTGCTAACCTTGCACGAGTGCTTAAAAGATGTGAAGAAACCAATCTTGTATTGAATTGGGAAAAGTGTCACTTTATGGTTCAAGAGGGGATAGTACTAGGGCACCTTGTCTCTAAAAGAGGGATAGAAGTAGATAAGGCAAAAATTGAGCTTATTGAAAAACTACCCCCCTCTTCTGTAAGAGACATTAGGAGTTTTTTAGGGCATGCTGGCTTTTACAGGCGATTTATTCAGGATTTTTCTAAGATAGCTAAACCTTTGACTAACCTACTAATGAAAGATATAGTGTTTGAGCTGTCTCCAGAATGTCTTGAAGCATTTTACAGGTTAAGAGCTGCCCTTGTGTCCGCCCCCATCATGCAATCCCCAGACTGGACATTACCCTTTGAGATCATGTGCGATGTCAGTGACTATGCGGCTGGCGTAGTTTTAGGGCAACGGAAGGATAAGAAACTCCACGCCATTTACTACGCCAGTAAGACGCTGGATGAGGCGCAGAGTAAGTATACCACAACGGAGAAGGAATTCCTTGCTGTGGTATTTGCTTTTGAAAAATTTCGGTCCTATCTTGTTGGATCCAAAGTGATTGTTTATACTGACCATGAGGTCGTTAGATACCTAATGGCTAAAAAAGATGCAAAACCTAGATTGCTTCGTTGGATGCTCTTACTGCAGGAATTCGATCATGAAATAAGAGACAAGAAGGGAGCAGAAAATCTAGTGGCAGATCACTTGTCCAGGTTGCCAGTTGAGCATATCACCGAGTCCAATAATGAAGTTCCGATAAATGATTCCAGACCCGACGAACACCTCCTGCTGAACCGGGTTAAGCTCTACAAGACCCTCGTTACCGACCCCTTCAGGATCGTTAACGAGGTGCCGAGGCTGGAAGACACAAATAAAAAGGGAAAATGTTTAAGTTTGGTCGACAATCAAGCCAATGGGGTCGTTATTGAACTACGGGAGGTCGGTACCGAGGTCAATAAATGGAAGCCTAGCTCGTTAACGATCCACCCAGGTAAGATTTCTGAACCTAATTCTTCTCAATTAAAATCCACCCCCTCTCCTTCTTCAATTTCTTCTTCCTCAATATCAATCCATGCTATTAGAGGGCCAAAAGCTCCTTGGTTTGCGGATTTCGCTAACTATCGTGTAGGAGGCGTAATTCCCGAAGGCCTTACCCCACAAAAGAAGAAGAAATTTCTCCATGATGTGAAACAGTACTACTAGGACGATCCCTACTTGTTTAAACAAGGAAGTGATCACCTCTTTAGGCGTTGTATCCCAGAAGAGGAGATTGAAAACGTGATCCGTCAATGCCACACACTGCCAACTGGAGGTCATGCAAAAGGATTCAAGACTACAACGAAGATTCTTCAAAGTGGTCTCTATTGGCCCACCATGTTCAAAGATGTGCAAGCTTATGTGACAGCATGTGATGGATGCCAACGCTCAGGCAATATAACTTGGAGACATGAAAATCCACTAACTGGGATATTAGAAGTTGAGCTATTTGATGTATGGGGCATTGATTTCATGGGACCGTTTCCCGCCTCAGGACCCTACAAGTACATCTTAGTTGCGGTTGATTATGTTTCCAAGTGGGTGGAAGCTGTTGCTACAAGGACTAACGACGCCAAGACTGTTGCTAAATTCATCAAGACCAATATTTTCCCCAGATTCGGCGTTCCAAGAGTCCTTATTAGTGATGGTGGCTCCCATTTCATTGATCGAAGTTTTGAAGCCCTTTTGGCTAAGTATGGGGTATCTCATCGGGTGGCAACACCCTACCATCCCCAAACAAGTGGCCAAGTTGAAGTTTCAAACAGGCAAATCAAGAGCATATTAGAGAAGACAGTTTCCCGTTCTAGAAAGGATTGGTCCTCCAAATTGGATGACGCTCTATGGGCATATAGGATAGCATACAAGACGCCTCTACGCACCCCCCCTATAATCTAGTGTATGGCAAGGCATGTCATTTACCGGTCGAAATGGAGCATAAAGTGTTATGGGCTCTCAAGGAGCTCAACATGAACCTCGACACGGCTGGAGCAAAAAGATTCATGGACTTGCAAGCATTAGAAGAATTGAGGCTGAAGGCGTACGAAAATGCTGAAATCTACAAGGAGCGCACCAAAAGGTGGCATGACCGAAAATTGGTGCCCAAAACTTACCATATCGGCGATAAGGTAGTTCTCTTCAATTCTAGACTCCGATTATTCCCAGGGAAGCTAAGGACACGATGGAGTGGGCCATTTGTGGTTCATCACATTTATCCTCACGGAGCAGTAGAGTTGACTGACAACCGAGCCGTCATCTTCAAAGTTAATGGACACCGATTGAAGAAATTCCATGAGCAGCCTGATCCAGATGAGGAGATAAGAGTCACCATGGCTCTAACACCATGAGACTAGCAAAAGAGGTCGTCGGGCTAACGACGTTAAACATAGCGCTCACGGGAGGCAACCCGCTTTTTAGAATAGGTTTATTTTATTTTTTATTTTCCTTTTATTTTTCTTTTTAGATTATTTCTTAGTTTTATTTTTCCTTTTTTAGTTTTAAATAGGATAGAAATAAGATTTTTGAGCTAACAAGATTTCAGGAAAAAAGGGGTCGAAAATTCACTCAGGAAGGCTACGGTGGCTTGTTAACGACCCACCCAGGATCGTTAACGACCCGGTTCGGACGACCCGATTCGTCACAATACGGGGCAGGTAAGTCATTCTAACCTAGTTAATTTTTTAACCCTAGCCGCCACCCCCTTCTATCCTTACCCCTCCTATATAAACCCTTCTACCCCTCCCAAAATTCTACCACAATCTCTCCAAACATTCACTCTCAAACCCAAAACTCTCTCAATCCCTTTCCCTTCTCTCCCACCGAGTCAGAAATCCCTAGCTAACGACCACCGGAGACGCCATCGTTACCGGAGTCCGGAAGCCATTCACCATCGACGACGAGCTCGTTAACTACCCCGATTCCGACCCTTGTTCTTTTAATTCTCGGTTCTCCGGTATGATTTCTAAACCCTTGCTTGAAATTGCATGATTGATTATTTATAGGGTTAAATTTCATATCTTGAATCATGATTATTAGGGAGATCGATGAGCATGCTTAATTCCATTCTAAAAATTCTTGATTGTGCTTAGTTGTTCATGTTTTAGGTAAGATTATTCATGTTAGAATTGCTATTGTATACCTTTAGTTAGGAAAGCATGAATTTTTCTTGTTCTAGATCTAAAAGATCGAACTTTGCATGTCAAAATTCCGAGAAAATTTTAGCATGTTCGGGATGGGTAATTGAGTAAGTATGGGGTGCTTTTACCCTCCGGGGGATTTGTGGAGAATAATAGAAGATTGCATGCTTGATTTGTGCTGATTAGAGGTTGATTTAATCTCGGAAATTTCTGGTTTTGCTCTCGGCGGGTCGTTAACGACCCACCCAGGCTCGTTAACGACCTTGCACTTCATCAATGCTTGATCCGAGGCCAACATCGTGAACAACCCAATTGGGTAGTTTGTGCATAATTCCGAGGTTAATTTAGAGACCAAGTATGGGGTCTCATACCTATTATTTTTGAAGTGGATCTTATCTTGGAAAATTTTCGATTATTTTGTAGGATCCATGGCTAGTTCAAGCAGACCCGCTACCCGAGCCCAGAAGAAGAGGAGGAACCACAGGTCTCCATCTCCACCCAAGGTGGACATTGTGATTTTGAGCAGTCAGAGCCAAGTACGGCGCTACCGGGATTTTTTGGAGAAGGACCATTACACCCGATGGTTCTCGAAGTCTAGCGCCGTCTCTACGGGCATCTACACGGATGTCAAGGACGCCTTCATCATCCTTGGGGCCGCACACTTATTGAAGCAAGAGAGCTTGCCACATTATCCGGCCCTCACATCCGAGTTCTTGGCCACCTTGGAGACCAACTTCTCGTCAAAGACCTCGGCGGGACGCATTCGGTTCCGGCTCGGTAACGAGGACCGCGACTTCACCATGGCGGAGTTCAATGCAATCTTGGAGCTCCCAAACCCGTCTAGAGACTATAGCTTGAAGGACTATCGAGTGACCCGCACTTGGAGCTACATCACCGGAGAGGTTCAATCCTCTACCGCGGCGCTATCCGGGGCAACCATAGTCAACCCCATCTTCCGGATTATCTTGAGAGTCCTCGCCGCAACATTTTGGCCGAGAAAAGAGTTGAACCGGTCTACAAGGACGGAGATCGCCTGCTTCCGCACCATCCTCTTCGAGGAGCCCGACCCCTTGAATTTGGGGTACGAATGACTCTACTATGTCGGGAAGTCCCACAAGTCCAAGGAGGTGTGGTGTGGCAATTTGGTTAGCCTCTTGGCTAAGAATCTTGGAGTGGATCTCACTCGCTACACACCGGCCCACGCTCAACTCCTCAACAAGAACTATTGGTATAGTGCCGGGATTTTCGTGCAAGCCCAGGGAGGTTACAAGGTGAAGGTTCGAGATCAAGTAGTCATACCTTCCCTCGACATGTACGAGCTACTCTACGTACCGAATTGGTACGAAGTGTGGACGGGCCAGCCTTACCCATTGGAGCCAAAGCCGGAGGATGAGCTCTCACTTAGGCCATGTCACACCCGGTTTGAGCGGGACGATGTGGATGAATATGAAGAAGAAGATGAGCAAGAGGATAACGAGGTCGTAGGCAATGACACCGAGGAAGCCGACACCGAGGGCGGCACTGAGGAGCTCAACTTTACAGAAGAAGACATGGAGACGGAGGAATTAGGAGGCAACATCTTCGTCGACGAGCCAACCAGGGTCGTTAACGACCATTTCCAGCCACCGCCTAACACTGTTAACGAGGCAACCGTTAACGAGGTACCGCAAGCTCCTGTCGACCCTCCACCAGCTCCTGTCGACCCTCATGCATATGGCTTAATTCCTTACAACCCGGTGATGTATCAAGACCATTTCCAACCTCACTACCCACCACCACCTCAGCCCGAGTACGCAGGATCGAGCATACCACCACCTTGGGCCGAGGATCTTTCTGCACGGATGCAACAACTTCACCTTCAGACCGATCACATTCATCGGAGGATGGATAGATGGGAAACCGTCTATTCCGCTTGCATGTCGATGGAGGATGAGCGGCAACGTCAGAGAGAGGCGGAGGATGTTGAGCGTTGGAGGACGATGTATGACTTCATGGGGAACTTTGAGCACTACTTTCCTCCACCGAACCGTTGATCACGCTCAAGATGAAGTTTCCTTTCCTTGTTTCCACTTTTGTAAGTTTTATGTTTTTCTTTTTCTTTTTAATATTTTTTTTTTTCTATTTCTTTTCCCTCTTCTTCTTATTTTTCTTACAGTGGGGACATTGTAATTTTAAGTATGGGGTGGGAAGAAAGTAGAAAAATTATGTCCTAGGTTTTTGTGTTGCATGTAGTTGTTATTTCTTTTAAATTGAATTGAAAAAATCGAAAGAAAAAAAACCAAAAAAATTGAAAAATTTAAAAATCCAAAAAGAGTTTAGAATTGATAGATATCCCTTCTTAAAGTTCTATGATAGCAATCACTAGTTTAATCATATAATTTCTTGCAAATATGTCTTTGAAAGTATAGCCGAATTCTTAAAATTGAAATTATTGTTTTTTAGAAGAGAATAGCATTAGATGAAATTGAGCACATATACTTTATAGCATAGATGATGCAATCCAACAAAAATCTACCTTGTGAGAAAGTTTTGGCCTTATAGGGAGAACATTTATAAATCCCTCTTCTTTTTTGTGTGATTTACTCTCTTTATGCATATTATCTCTTGGAATTGTGATGGTTATCTATTTCTTGAGACCCTTATAGGATTTATAGTTCATTACTTGTGAAGATCATATGATAGAGAACTTATTTTTATGAGCCCTATTATCCCCTATCTACCTTTACATTATTCCTTCTTTTGATAACCAATTCTGGCCTGAAACCTTTTATTTTTAGCTCCACAAAAATTATTCCCTAGCCGAGATAAGCTTGACCCTATCCGGGAGTTAGGACTTAGATTGGAGAGGTAAAGTTTTGTGTTTTGTTGAAAATAAAAGATTTTATATTTGCTTGAATTAAAGGGTACTTGGGAAGGGTAGATTGGAAGTCTCTTGTTATTACATGTAAGAAAGGTCTCTTGATAAAAAGATGCACAAAATAAAGTTTTAAGGGGAAGAAATGTATACGGTGGATCGTTAACGACCCGGAAGTGGGTTCGTTAACGAGGCAGCGAGAAGAAAAAAAGAAGAAAAGAAGAGAATAAAAAAAAAGAGAAAGAAAGAAAGTAAAAGTTGAAGTGCATTTGTGTTTAAAGATAATATCAAGAGATTCTTTTATTTTGATTATGAGACTTTCTAGGATGATAAAGGGTGAGTGAAAATAAGTGTGCATAATGTTGAGTAAGTTTGGTATGTTGTTTTATGATAGTTTTGGAAGTGTGAGTTTTTAGGAGTTTTTGATTCCTCGGATATTATTAGCACCACATGACCAAAATATTTCCACGCCCTATTGTTATTACCAAGCCCCATTACAACCCGGCCGAATGGAAGCTTCTATGAAGTTTTTCATTGAGCCTAAGTTTTCTTGATGATTCTTTGCTTGTTTTGACAAATCTTGGGTGGAGAGTATTGGTGATATAAGTTCCAATTTCTATGAGTTTTTGTATATTGGATTGAGTTGAGAGTTGTTATATTAAGCCCAAAACACATGAGAGTTGAGTGAAACACATTATATCCCTTGAGAGGTTGGATTGTATTATTTTATGTCTATTTAAATGCATATATGTGTAAGGATGTTAATAGTCTTTTGCTATAATTTTCTTATGTGTTGATGTTTTTTTTTTGAAGATGGCTATGTCTTGATAAACATGATTTGTTTTGGTTTTGGTTAATATCTTGATTATTGTTTGAGGACAAGCAAGTCTAAGTATGGGGTATTTTGATGTTCGCATTTTTAGTATAGTTTTTGATAGGTTTTCTTTGCTTATTAGGATTAGTTTTGTCTAGTTTAGGTTTAGTTTTGAGTATTTTTAGTTAGTTTGCATAAATCTACGAAAAGAGTGGAATCTACGCTATTTTGTGTATTTTGTAGGTTTTAGTAAGAAAAGGAGCTAAATGGAGCTAAATTTGGAGCATCTCAGTGAAGGACGGGAAAGTGCAAGATTTAAGAAGTCAATGCTCGAGAATACGAGAGGAGGTGTTGAAGAAAACAAACCCCAAGGTTCGTTAACGAGGCTGTGAAGGGTCGTTAACGAGGCCACGAAGAGAAAGATTTCGGAGTATTATTTTATTATTGACCGATCCTGAGCGGGAATTTATTTCCGTATCGGTTGAGTATCTTTTTAGAATCTTTATGGGTTATTAGAATATGTATTTTAGGGTTTAATATCTTTCTAGATTTTATTTCTATCTTTTAGAGATTGTTTCTATCATTTTAGGAAAGTTTTTATCTTTTAGCCTTTTTAGTTTTTTAGGATTTTTCTAGTATAAATACCCTTCTATCTAGCATAGAAGAGGGAGGCTTAATTGTGGAGTTGAATTTTAGAGTTAGTTTTGGAGAAGATTTGGAGGAAGGCCGAAGGAGAGAGAACCGGATCGGAAGTCGGTGACGAGGTTCGGTAACGACGGTTTCTGAGGTTCGTTTGTCGAGTTTGTTCGGTGATTGTTTTGTTTTAGTTTTTCCTCTGGATCTCTGTAGGACGATATTTTTGTTATTAATTTAAATTTGAGTTTTGTTTCAACGTTTGCTTTTATTGAAGTTTTTAGTTTTTTTTTTAATCATGAATCGTGAGTAGTCTATTTTTCTAGGGTCGGGGTTAAGCCCGGCATAGTTGAGCATGTTTGATGAGTAAGATTGTGTGTTGAATGCCTTTTATCTTTATTGAGATTGTTTGTTGTTCTTAATACCGAAGCGGGAGTTGAGGTAATTTGAGTTTTAACTTGATTCAAAGAGAAAGTTAGTAACTTGAAGGTTGATATTGTTTGAAAACGAAAGTTTCAAGCTTTAGATCCAAAACAAGCAATAGAGTGAGTTAGTTTATGAAAGTAGATTAATTTAGTTGTTAAGTTAATGAAAGTTGATGACTCTATCTATTTAAAGGCATGATCTTATCTTCTTACGAATTCTTATGCTTGGCTATGTTGTGGTGTCCCTTATCCTAGATATTTGTTTTTATTGAATTATTTCTAATAAATCTTCGTTGCTGAATACTTGCTTTGGTACCGAGTATTAATTAGAATTTTATTAGGTCGTTAATTGATATTTTTGTGTTCGGTGGTTCGGTAACGATCCTGACAAGGTCGTTAACGAGGCATCTCGTGAGTGTTTGGTTCGATTTTATTTGATTTTTATTAGCTTGATAGACAAACAACCTTGCTTCCTGTGGAACGATCCTGACTCCACTGTACTCAGCGGGGTCTTGACTTATAAATTTATTTGTTGTCAAGAAACCCTCTCAACAGCAACCAGCCCCGCGCCCGCGGCTAGTGCATCTGCGCCCGCTCCCGCAGCGCCCCAGCCAGTGCCACCGACGCCTCAGCCTGCGCCCGCGCCTGCAGCTAGCCTCCCGACACCCGCAACCAGCATACCCGCGCCCGCGGCCAACCCTCTGGCGCCCGCGGCCATTCCTTCGGCGCCAGCGGTTTCGTCCATCGTGTCCGTCGACTGGCCAATCTTCGCGCCCATCGTGTACCCACGACCGACGCCTGCAGATTCAAGCCCTAAAATTCTTGGTGATACAGAAAGGCAGGAGAATGAATTTTTAGAATCAGATATTCATTCCGCTAATGCACATCACGATTCTGGCATAGGCTTGGAGGTTGTTCTGATTATTGGTGGTTGGGTATTAGATGGATTCATCTTTATATTTGATCTTGGAAGAACAAGTTTACAATAGCGGTGCATGATTTCTCTGCCTGATTTCCGCCTCGAGGACGAGTCGATTCTCACCGGGGGAGTAATTGATATGTTAATATTATATATTTTTATATTCGTTAATTAATTGTATTTTTTAGTTAGGTATAATTATCTCTTCTCGGGTTTTCTCTACTGTTCTTTCCCGGGACGCGTGTGTTGAACCGTTAGGATTAGGATTAGAATTAGGGTTTAGTGGTAAGGCCTATTATATATACTCCTTCTGTATTCAGAAATCAGGCAATCAATCAGAATTAATTAATTATCTCAAAACCCTAATCCTCTGTAATCTCCTCCTTCTCATTCTACGCTTCTTTCTATCGTCTATTTCTTTTTTTTTTCTATCTTCAATCTCTTCTTCACAATCAATTCAATCCCTTCTTCTTCTAATTACAACTTGATCTTGGGTAGGCCATGCATTCATGGGATGGGAGTGGTACTCTCGACCCTCCAACAAATGATACAGTTTAGAGATGAAGATGCCACAATCCGATCGAGTATGGGCTAATCAGTTGGAAGCGCACATGTGCTCAAAGGGTAGTCGTCCCAAGATAGAATTCATGCAAAGGATTGAAGATGAGTCGGGAAGTAAGGGTCAGGAGCGAAAGCCGCGACCGCGGGTTTGGCCCAAAGAGATTTTCTCCATCTCTAGGGCAATACCGCAACTCCGGATCTGCAGAATGCGACTGCGGGTTCATCGAGCGCTGTCATGGGTCTCTTGATCGAAATTGCGACCTCGACGAAGAAGACATTTCTTCTTCTCTAGAGAAGAACCGCGACCGTGGCCTTCACGGGCGCGATCGTGGTTACCCGTACTCTGCGCATGGATCTCAGGATTAGAAAATTTATGTAAATAGGGCACTCTTTTACGCACGTGGTTTGGATAAGGCCCTTAGGTTTTTATTTTCCATTCATTAGTTATGTCCTTAAGATCATATCCTTCATGTTTATTTTTAATAAACAAGCACAATAATAATTCATCTCATTAACGAAATTCTAAATCTGCACGTATGTAGAGGAGCAAAGGATCCCATGAAGTTCGCTGATGGATAATTATGTTAATTCGCTGATGGATAATTATGTTAGCTTGCTCTCAAATGGAATAGCCCTCTTAAAGGATGTACGAATATATGAATATACGAATGCGCTAAGGGGAACCGTCGAGTAATCCGCATGGCCACTTCGAATAGGTCCTAGAGTACTTGATATCTTGCATTTAAGTAGTGTTTAGGATGCATATTTGTGTTTTTATTGCATGGTTTTCAGCTTAGTATAGTATAGTTCTTAGGTTTTTAGGTTTTCTAGGAGAATTGGTTTTGCGCTTGTTTTGTTAGGTTTTGCAGATCTTTAGGTAAACAAGCATGGACGAGACGGATATTAGATGATTGGTGGAGTTTGATCAAGCTTAGAGTGGTTCAAGTGAAGTTTGGAAGAGCTAAGGCCCAAGAGCTTGTGGGATAAAAACGCTTCAATTCGGGTCATGCATTGGAGTTCTTTTTTTTTGACATCTCTATCTTGCAATGCTTGGTTTGGGAGCGATAGTGGTCTGATGGACTTGAATTTGTTATCATTGTAAATCTAGTTCAAAGAGCTACAATACATACTTTTACTTTGAGTCCAAATTCCAACTTGAGGGGGTCAAAACACCCTCTGAAGTGTCACCTAAATCCTTAACCGAGAGGAAAAGCGAGGGATAAGTAGGAATTGTGCGGCCGGGATTTTCATGGTCAAGCCGAGAAATTCCATGAGAATCTAAAAGAACAGGGAAGACACTAATTGCACGGCCACGCTTTTCTGGGCCAAGCAGTTCGTTCGGGATTTCACGCGGAGGTGATTTGGGCCGACGTTGGGTGAAGTTTTTGGCCGAGATCCTTATGTTTCCGACTTGTTTCTCTTGTGTGGCTTTGGAGGATTTGTTTCCTTTTTATCTTTTAGTGGTTTTAAGAGATACATAAAAACTCTTTTAGTTTCTCTCTCTTTCATAACTTTAAAGACAATATGGAGGCTATGGTTTGTTTTTAGAGAGCTTTTCTCAAGGAGAAACGTTTGAACCAATTTGTAAGTGTTTTCTTAATCTAATTATGCATTGCTAAATCCATTGTGTTTGACTAGTTATTTAAATCATAGATTGCATATTATTGTGAAGTTTGATTGATTCTCAACAAACTTTGAATTGAGTTTATTCTCTGTGCTTAATTGTATCTAAACTAGAGTTTTATTAGATTAGCTACCTTATTGAATTTTTAGTTATAACTGAATCTTATTAATGTAACACCCCTATTTTTCAACGATGAGTGTTACCTCCAGTGACCTCGGTTTTTACTGTCCAAAGTCATCCAATGCTTTAAATAATTTGATGAGAATATAATTAAAGAAGAAATGACTAAAAGCGGAATTTTATTCATTGATAAAAACATTCGTTCATTACATTGAGAGTCGTTTTACAACTGATGTAGCAATCCATATTAAAAGGGTTGAAAAGACGTATTGAAAATTACAAGTATATTTCTCCAAGACAACTCATATGATGATGATTTGCTTGGTTTTAAAATGGAAGAGATGGGCACTATCTTCTGAATGCTTTGCTCTTTGAAAATTCCTTCCTTCCTTCAACGTCGTCTTGCCTTGACCTTTGATCCTTGCATAACTCTTCTAGAACCTTCTAGACTTTGTCTTCAAAACTTCGGTGTGAACCTCCTAGAGTCTGGCATTTGTCGTAAAGGGCGAGAAATACCAGGCAAAAATGCAGAAATAGTGGAATTAGTCTAAGGAGACTAAGCAAGTGAGAATGGAAATCCTCAAGGGTATTTTGGTAACTTGAAAAATCTTTAACGAGATATAGCGAGATGTCTCTGGGATGTTTAGACTTTATGTGGAGCTCTTAAAGGACGGACATGAGTAAATCTCAAGATGAGATAACTCTTAGACTGAAAGAAAGAACTATGTGATTGTAGAACTTCTTAGAATAGAAATATGTTGGGAATATTATTATTACACACAAGTTTTGAAAACCTCTCGAGCCCTTGTCGGACCTCAACCAACCTCATCTTATTCGGTGCTCCAGATCGGGGAGGTGGCCTGAAGGCGCTTAAGTACCAAGTCCACCTTGACAAGCCAGAATAAGCATTCAGATTGGAAAGACGATCGTTCAAGAACCGAGAGCCAGTTCGGTCTTCCAAGTTGTATTATCCCGTCCTGGTTTTAGTTTCTCTTAAATGTGCATTGGAACTTATCTTATGTCGTGATAAAACTTTCACTTACGAAATGAATTTTTAAGAGTGTGGGGGACCATGAAAGGGTCGAGGTCCACTAAATGGAATGAAGTTCTGGCACTTAGCTAGGGTGCACTCGTCCTTCCTTCGATCAGGAACAAACATAGATCATGATCCTTAAAGTCTCAGAAATTAGGCACAGTGCCATACGACTTAACATGTTATATAGAGGTGTTCAGGTTAATCCCGCACCCATTACTATTTAATCCCTACCGATCTCGAAAAGAGATCTTAAACAAGCAAAGGCCAGACAAACAAGCCTAGCAAAATAATCATACGAACATAAATAATCGTAATAACGATAACAAGTGGGTCGTTAATTCTAGTGATACGCTCTAGTTTAGTATGGTTAACTCTTGTATTTTAGGTATAATTTGAGTGTGTTTAGGTTAGTTTTTTAGCATAATTGTAATATGAAGACCGAAGACACGATTTGAATAATTGTAAGAGTTTTGAAGACAAGTGTTGATTTGGAGTGGTTTTGACGCCACTTTATTGTGACGCATCGTTCGGGAGCTACGGTGATCGTATGAAGCTGAATTTGGTATCATTAGAAAGTTAACTCGAACAGCTACAATTCATGTTGTACGGCGAGTTCAAATTCCAACTCTACGTGGGTCAAAACCACCTCCAAATTTCACACGAGAAAGTTGTCAAAAGTAACCCGCGCCCACGGTGAGTGCCGATTCCGCGAGGAGCCGAGGGCTCGGTGGAGTCGCGCCCGCGGGTTTTGGCCCGCGCTCGCGGGTGGCTGTTTCTCCCCTTGCCGCCTTCTATCTTTTATCTTATCTTTATTATATTTTTATATCTAGTTTTATTTCGGATATTGTTTCTAGTATTTAAACCTAGCTTCGCACTCAGTTTGGGAGGAAAAACTTTTGGAGACTACTTTTTAGTTTTACCTAGTTTTCATTTCTGTTATGGAGAACTAATCTTCCT
Organism: Fallopia convolvulus; assembly: GCA_964016875.1. NCBI lineage: Eukaryota > Viridiplantae > Streptophyta > Magnoliopsida > Caryophyllales > Polygonaceae > Fallopia > Fallopia convolvulus. The sequence goes on along the minus strand of OZ024731.1, from coordinate 48,383,506 downwards.
TGAAGTTTGTTTGATCAAGGAAGCCTTTGTTTTGAATTTGTGAGATTCTGGTAACTTTTCTATCCTTTGGTTAATATCAAAACTCTTGTTTTGATTCCATGATCTTTGTTTGATTTTATGAGCCTAATCAACTTGTTTGATTAACTTAGATCTACTGTTTGGATTAAGTTTGATTGTTGTCTGTGCAATCTTATTATCCTTGAAACAACTCTTTTCCAAGACCGTGGACTGAAATTGAGAAAGAGTATTTGATTGTTATTTTATGCATGAGACTCGTTGTTTGATTGCATGATTTGATATCCTTTTATCCTTAATAATTTGGATGATTTGAATTAAGCGTCCTTGTTCATTACATAATTTTGCTTGGACCGTGGACAAGCGGAAATCTTTTATAAGGATTGGAATTAACCTAGGAATTATAGAAAAGTGAATGAATCGATGATCGAATGATTAAAATGGTAGAATTGATTGAATGAACTCTGCTTTCCTTTTAATGATTTTGAAACCTAATTTTATATTCTTGCTTAAACCCAAAACCCTTGCTTTTGTTCTTTGTTGATTGTTCATAATACCGATTCTCTTGGGTTCGATCCCTTACTTGCATGCTAGACTTGGTTTGTAATTTAGGGTAATTTATTTTTGATCTCGTCACAACGACTTTAGTCGAGTCAAATTTTGGCGCCGTTGCCGGGGAATTGGTTTTACAATTCGTGAAATTTGAGCTGAAGTCCGGTCTTCTCCATTATTTGCCTAAGTTCCATGGATTGAGTGGGGAAGATCCGAGTAAACAGCTTACAGAGTTCCATTCTATCTGTTTAGGAATGAAGTCGACTGATGTGACTGAAGATCAGCTTATGTTGAGGGCTTTCCAATTTTCTTTAGCTGACTTGGCTAAGGAATGGCTTCTATACTTAGTACCTGAGACAATTACTACATGGGATCAGATGAAAGGGTGCTTTTCTGGAGAAATGCTTCCCTGCTGCCAAGCAAACATCAATCAAGAAGCAGCTGAGCAGTTTGGAGCAGGGTGATGATGAGAATCTGTGCGGATATTATGAGCGTTACAAGAGGCTCATAGCCAGCTGTCCCTATCATGGTTATTTTGAAAAAGATCTGATTTGCTATATCATTGAAGGGCTCTGTGATGCTGATAAACACCTGATGAATGCATCATGTGGAGGTTCTTATAAGAATCTCACTCCTAGGCAAGCGTTTGAAAAGTTGGAGACTCTAGCTGAGCAATGCAGGAACCAGAGGAAGAGGTCCAACAGTAGGTCTGTAAATTCTGTGAATGATTTCCTGAATGCTGAAGTAAGGGAACTCAAAGCTATGATGAAGCAACTGATGATGGGTAATGGAGCTTCAAGTTCAAGGGCTTGTGGAATCTGTGGTGAAACAGGGCATCCTTCTGATGTATGCCCTATCATGCAAGAGCTAGTAGCTGATGTAAATGCTATAGGGAACTATGATCAATCAAGGCCCCAGAATGACCCATACTCTAATACATACAATCCGGGGTGGGCGAACCATCCTAACTTCAGGTGGAATCAACAACCTCAACAACCTTTCCCACAACAAGGAGGTCAGCCCAACTATGTTCCCAGACCTAATTATGTCCCAAGGCCCCAAGTTCCTCATCAAAATCCCATCATTCTTACTCAACTCATGAAGGAGAATCAAGAGACCAAGGCTGCAGTGAAACATCTTGAAAATCAATTGAGCCAGATTGCAACCAGCCTTAGTCGCTTAGAAGCCAAAGACTCAGGAAAACTTCCATCTCAGACTATAAACCCGAGAGAAAATGTGAGCGCCATCACGTTGAGAAGTGTGAAGGAGCTGAATATCGACGATCCAGTCTGCGGAAACCAACTGAGCTCGCAGGAGGACAACCCCGATCACGGTACAGAAAACGAGGTTGAAGTTGAGCGTCAGCCAGAACCCGCGATCGAGGACTCAAACCGCGACCGCGGTCAACCCGCGCCCTCGGGTCCCAACCCGTGCCCGCGGTCCCTTCTACGACAGATTCATAAAAATACGTTCGGCCTTCGTTTCCTCCCATGGGCTCGTAAAAACCCGATCCACCATTTCCTGAGGCACTGAAAGATACCCGGAGCCAGCCAACGATAAGGAAATTTTCGAAACCTTCTCAAAGTGTGAGGTAAATGTTCCTTTACTTAAACTTGTTCAGTGTATTCCTCGGTTTGCTAAGTTTCTTAAGGAGCTATGTACTATTAAAAGGAATCAAAAAGAGAAGGGGAAGGTTAAGAAAATTAATCTTATTGAGAAGATAGAAAATGTATCTTCCATGCTTCAAAGGCAATTGCCTAAGAAGTATGGGGATCCTGGGAGGTTTATTGTTCCCGTAACCATAGGAGAGACAAAAGTTGAGCATTCTATGATTGACTTAGGAGCGTCTATAAATGTCATGCCACTAAGCATATATCAGAGATTAGGTCTAGGGCCGTTACAGGATTCAATTATTACTATTGAACTGGCTGATCACTCTAATGTGCATCCGAAAGGATTTGTGGAAGATGTTTTAGTACAGGTGGGCGGTTTAGTTTTTCCGACGGACTCTTGTGTCTTGGAAATAGGTAAAGGGAGATACGACCCGGTTTTACTGTTGGGTTGTCCGTTCATGAAGACGGCGAGCGCCGTGATTGATGTTGCAAAGGGCTTATTATCCATGGCACATGAGGGTAAAAAGGTCCAGTTTCAGTCAGATGAGGACCCGTTTTGAGCTATAAAAAGACGTCAGGCCAACGACGTTAAACAAAGGCGCTGCTCGGGAGGCAACCCGGGGTAAGTTTTTCTTTTCTTTTCTTTTTGTCCTTTTAGTTTAGTTTTCGTTTTGGTCCGTGCCTGCGGCTGGACCCGCGCTCGCGGGTCTGTCTCTACGGAATTATGTTTTTGCTTTTGGATAAAAAAATTAAAAAAAATAAAAAATAAAATATAAAAGGTTTTCGGGTGAAGCCCATGAAATAAAAGGCTTTCAGGTGAAACCCCTGAAATAAAAGGTTTTCGGGTGAAACCCCCCAAAAAGCTCAAATCAGTACCAACCCGAGCCCAAAAACAATACAAAAGTTTCCTACTCCTTCTCAAAATTAAATAATACCTACCTCCCTTTGTCTTCCTCACCATTATTCCCTCATAAACTCCACCAAAACCCCAAACCATAAGCACCCACCAACCACCACCGTAGTCACCGCGCCTCCACCTTACCCCCGCGACCACCAAAGACCCCCGCGCGGCCCCACACCGGCGTTTGCGGTTCGCAGTCCCCAGCCCTATTCCGCTCTTTTTTTTGTTGGATTCCGGCGTTTGTGAAAGTTAAGGGTCTACATGTGATTCGGGTAGTCACTCTTCTTGCATTTGGAGTTATATAATTTTTGCTGTTGGTGAGATTTGAGGAAGATTTGGGGGTTTTTAAAGCCATTGTTGTTCGTCAGAAACTCGGATCTATTCATCGCTGAGAACCGCGCTCGCCGCTGACTACCCGCGCCCGCGGGTGGGATTAAGACAGAGTCGCGCTTGCTGTGTTCTACACGCACCCGCAGTTGAAGTTTTTGCCGTTCCGCGCCCTCGTCTTGCTACACGCGCCCGCAGTTATCAGTTTTCCGAGTAATTTCGTTCGATTCTGTTTTTACTTCAGTATGGCATATTTCGGTTTACATAATCTGACTGATAAATAGAGGGAGTTGTGGGATAAATATGAGACTAGGAGGTTTGTTAGTACCAATTTTTTTGATATCCCGACATTGATTCATCTGGGATTTAGGGAGTGTACAGAGCAGTTGTTAGAGACTGGGGGTTTAGGTGGATTCAGTACTATGCCTATCCCTACTTACAGAGGGCTGACAATAGAGTTTTTGTCTACATTCCATTATGATGATGGTATTTTGACTTTCAATGCTTATGATAGACTCTGTACCATATCCCGTGAGCAGGCTTCTCTGAATTTTGGGATTACTTCTCCACCTACCGAAGGGTGGAAGAATATTTTGACAGATGGCAGGTTCTTTGACTTCTGGTATACACTTATCGGCTCTCCCTTTGACACCAATTCAGGGGAGCAAAACAGTAAGATCCACATCCTTGTGTGCGTCTGTGTCACAAGGTTTTAGCTATGGAATTACTGGGACAAGGAGAGGCGAACAAGGTTTCTGCACATGACATGAGGATGATCTGGTATTTGTTTCCTTTTCCTTCTGAGTGTCCTAATTGGTTTGGATTGTTTATAAAGTCCGCCAAGAAGTATCCTAAGAAAGGAGGCCAGATTGGATTAGGTGGCATGGTTACTCAGTTAGCCACCTGAATTATTTCTATTGAGGAGATTGAGGCCCGCTATGAGAGACGACTAGCTGATGGCCACCTTTATAACCATAAGGCATTGGTTAGGGCTGGCTGTTTGAGAGGTTCAACTAAGGGGGGTTGGACTTGGCTTCATGGGCATCCTGCTACTCCTTTTTTGTGTCTACCTAGCGCATTACAGTATGGTAATACTGTATATGAGTTTCACTTACAGTCTGATATAGACGCTCCTGTGGATGAGGTAGAGGAGGATTATGAGGTTGAGGTTGATGGTGGAGGTTGGGATGAGCATGTTGAGGCATTCCAGTCTAGATTTTCTTTTGAGCCGACTGGTTAGGCTGCTCCAGATCCACATTCTACAGCTTGTTGGGGTGTACCTAACCCATCTACACATGCATCTACTTCTGCATCTACATCTGCTCCTTCTAGTTTGCCTTGGACTGTTGATATGACATTTGAGGAGCGAGTTTTGAGTGGGTTGCAACATTTACAAGTCCGACAGGATGCTATGGATCGATCGTTGGAGGCATTGACTGAGCATCAGAGATAGGCTGCTATTTTCTTCCGTACAGAGTGGCCAGGTTATCCATCTTTTCCTCCATCGGATCAGCAGTGAGTCTTCTGATTCCCTCTTCTATACTTTGTTTTATATTTCTTATCTCATTAGGGACAATGAAGAGTTTAAGTATGGGGGAGGGGATATATTCACTGCTTTACTTTGTGATATATGTACAGTTGCATTTGATTTAGTATGTTTTAGTTGTTTTCTTAAAGAAAAATATAAATAAGAAAAAGAAGCCATAAACAATTGAAAAAAGGCATATAAAATCCTAGGATGAGCTGAAAACCCGAAAGGGCGGCTTAGGTAATAAGAAGGTAACCCGCACCAGCATTAAGCTGGGGTAATAAGAGGTTAATGAGAGATGTGAGTATATGTGAGCACACCTGAAGAAAAATGAAATGAGTGATTAGGTGAAAACCCGAAAGGGCGCCTAAGTAGAATTGAGTGGAAAAATCAGAGTGATTAGGATCATATTCTACTTTGGGGCTTGGGGTTTACATCTTAGATGTCGGGTAGATCCTAGGTTGCTCTACACTTTTTAGAGTTTGAGAGTTTATATGTATTCTAGTGAGGTGTGTGTTTGAGCTTTCATGTTTTTGCTCATTATTTCTCTATTTTGGGTTCGGTTGGTGAGGTGAGTGATTTTTGTCTTCCGATCCCTTGTACTACGCTATAAACCTTGATAGGATTTCTTGTTAGATTTATTTTGAGCTTACTCGAGGACGAGCAAGGTTTAAGTATGGAGGAATTTGATACGCTCTAGTTTAGTATGGTTAACTCTTGTATTTTAGGTATGATTTGAGTGTGTTTAGGTTAGTTTTTGAGCATAATTGTAATATGAAGACCGAAGACACGATTTGAAAAATTGCAAGAGTTTTGAAGACAAGTGTTAATTTGGAGTTGTTTTGATGCACTTTCTTGTGACGCATCGTTCGGGAGCTACGTTGATCGGATGAAGCTAAATTTTGTATCATTGGAAAGCTAACTCGAAGATATACAATTCATGTTTGTACGGCGAGTTCAAATTCCAACTCTATGTGGGTCAAAACCACCTCTGAAGTTGACACCAAAAAGCTGTCAAAAGTAACCCGCGCCCACGGTGAGTGCCGATTCCGCGAGGAGCCGAGGGCTCGGTGGAGCCGCGCCCGCGGGTGGCTGTTTCTCCGTGCGCCGCCTTCTATCTTTTATCGTATCTTTATTATATTTTTATATCTAGTTTTATTTCAGATATTGTTTCTAGTATTTAAACCTACCTTCGTATTCAGTTTGGGAGGAAAAACTTTTGGAGACTACTTTTTAGTTTTACCTAGTTTTTATTTATGTTATGGAGAACTAATCTTTCTTGGAGTTTGTTTGATCAAGGAAGCCTTTGTTTTGAATTCGTGAGATTCTGGTAACTTTTCTATCCTTTGGTTAATATCAAAACTCTTGTTTTAATTCCATGATCTTTGTTTGATTTTATGAGTCTGATCAACTTTTTTGATTAACTTAGATCTACTATTTGGATTAAGTTTGGTTGTTGTTTGTGAAATCTTATTTATCCTTGAAAGAACTCTTTTCCAAGACCGTGGACTGAAATTAAGATAGAGTATTTGATTGTTATTTTATGCATGAGACTCGTTGTTTGATTGCATGATTTGATATCCTTTTATCCTTAATACTTTGCATGATTTGAATTAATCGTCCTTGTTTATATCATAATTTCGCTTGGACTGTGGACAAGCGAAAATCTTTTATAAGGATTGGAATTAACCTAGGAATTATAGAAAAATGAATGAATCGATGATCGAATGATTAGAAAGGTGGAATTGATTGAATGAACTCTGCTTTCCTTTTATTGATTTGGAAACCTAATTTTATTTGCTTGCTTAAACCCAAAACCCTTGCTTTTGTTCTTTGCTGATTGTTCAGAATACCGATTCTCTTGGGTTCGATCCCTTACTTGCATGCTATACTTGGTTTGTAATTTAGGGTAATTTATTTTTTATCTCGACACAACGACTTTAGTCGAGTCATCTAGCAATTGATAATCCTAGATTCATTTATTTTTATTAAACAAGTTGTTCCCAACATTGAGAAAGTTCACGGAAACGAATTATCAAGGCTTCAAGGAGAAAATCCACTTGCCTTGACTTGAGTACGGTTTCTTTTCGTACGTTTTGGAAATAGACGGCTTAAACGGATTCGAACTTCGACCTAGTGACACGAGAGATAACGAGTGAATTTCTATTAAAATTCCTATCTCATTTAAAAACTTTTAAATTTCTCTTATTTTCCTTTTACAAGAGAAAGACATGAAAGCTAAATTATTTTAATTAATAGTTTAGGTGGACGCTTTAAATGATAATAATCCTTGAATTTTATTCTTAATTTTAAGATTATAAAAATACTTTATAAAAATAATTATATTTGTATAAAAGTTTATGTAAGATTTGGGAAACCAAGAATTCCGTTTTCAAACTTACTGTTTATATTTACATAATTTGGTTAATGCATATTATTTCTCCTACTTCTTATTAAGTCCAAAGTATTATTTTCAAAATTATTAATAAAGTTTTAAATTGATATGCAAGGTGAAATAATTTATAAAAAGTCCCCTTTAAGTTACATGTAAATACTTTATTATATTTATGTAATCCCATTCTTGTTCATATTAAAATACCTTATGAAAAATAGCTTAATAATATTATTTCATAGCTTAGAATAGGATTAAAAGTCATGCAAGAGCATTTTTAAGAATAGATTCTTACTAGTTGTACCCGTCATACCATGCACGACTACGACCCAACAAGTTTTAGATATATTAGAAATATGATATTAATAAAGTAAATATAAAAAAATAAATAAAAATCCAAAACTAATGCAAATTCTTGGAAAAATTTAATCAAATTCAATTGTTTAAAAATATTTTCTATAAAAATTTAAAAAGATAATTAATAAGAAAAGTTAAATAAATATAGAATATTTTTTAAGAAAAACAATCTTCTATATTTACATATACAATAAAAAAAGGAAATTAAGGAAAAGATAATATAATTTTTTTATAAAAATATAATTTAGGCAAGTAATTATGTAGATATATAAATTTTTTACGTTTTTTTTATCAAACTTTGATTTAAGATAATTTTTTTTATTATTTTTAGTTAAAATTTGAAATGATTTTTTTCCACATAAATAAATAGAAAGGAATTTAATTAAAACAATAATATAAATTTTTTAAATATAAAGTGGGGCCAGAATTTATGTAGTGGCTAGAAATGTTATAACTTTAACATATAGTTATAGATAGATATGGATATTTTTATTTCAAAGATGTATATGTGATCACGTGTACATATTTTTTCTTATCTTTTTTTATGTATCTTTTACAAATATAATAAATATAGTGTCTTTTTTTTTATCTATATCGGTCAAATCTACTAATATTATTTTATCTTTATGTTTATTTGGGGATAAAATTTTTACAAATATTATTTTCTCTTTATGTTTACTTGGATAAACTTTTTTTTTGTATAATTAACTATTTAAAATTATTATTTTGATAAATGGGTGATGTGGCACAATGTGGTGGCAGAAATTACTTCGGCTTTAGTTATTAGTAATAGATTTATTTATTTCCTTTATTTTTAAGCTATTTCTTTTGTAATAAAGGAAAAATGCGTAGGTTAATATTTTTCCAATATTTAAACCAAATATGTTTAAAATATTATTCTTAGGAATATTATTATTCTTAGGAATTCATATATGGTTATCAAAAGTATATTTCTCCTAGATGGCCATGCAAATGAATTTAATACCATAAATTCCTTTTTAATTTAAATAAATATTATATATATCTAGATTATTTTATAAAAAGATATTAATTAAAATATGAGTCGGGAAATTATACCGAGAGAAAACGAGAGCGGAATGGGCACGCAAATCGAGGTTGGGCCGAAAGCACCTATACCCACAACTTTCCTTCTTATTTGTTCTTATAATAAGACTGATGGGCTGTTGGAAAAGCCAATGGGCCTTTGCTGAAATTTTGCTCCAGCACGCTAGATCAAGCCCAGGCCATCCCCATTTCTTCTCTTGCCTGATTCTTTCTTTTGCATTTGTGAACAATGCACAAGAGCAACAACACCGACGCAATACAACACCAACAACAAAGCGGTGGCGACCCCTGGGCGGTTCCTGTGAGTGCAGCGTCGCCCGTGCGCGTAGTGGTGGCGACCAACAAGTGGTCCAATGGCGGTCCAACTGCCTAGGGTAGGAGAAGGGATTTTTTTTGTGGAATTTTAATTTTAAAAAAATCAGATTTGGGGAAAGATAAATAATCTAGAATTTGGGCTTGAATTAAGGACGAGATTGGGATGGAGAAGGAGAGGATTGTGTGTTTCTTACCCTTGCTCAAGCCCCCTTTTTATAAGGGTGGAGAAAGCTTTGAAGCTCCTCCCATGGTCAGGTGTACCCCTCTTGGAGGTGGATTGTCCAATGAGGTAAAACTTGATTGGGGGAAAGAGGTGGTGGTGCATGGAAAATTGATTGGATGAATGATGTCCGCCTTTTTAGTTGTGTTTTTAGTGTGTTTGAGTCTTTTTCTTTAGTTTTATGTTTTGTTTAGAGTCGATTGTGTAGGTTTTCGTATTTCCTTAAGATATGGAGTCTACATAAGCTTTGGTGGTGTTTTGTAGGTTTTTGGAAGCTATTTGGAGCACTTTTTGAAGAAAGGAGCAAAGCCGGTGAAAGATAGAACTCAAGAATGAAGAGAAGATGAAGATTAAGCGCCGAAGTACAGATATTGAAGATCAATTTTGAGCTTGGGAAGAGATTGAGAAATTCGTTACAAGAACATAGGAAAAATAATCGAGTTAAACGGAGTAGTAATGAATCCTCTACGCAAATTTTGCTCAAGGCTGTTCGAAGTGCTGAACAGGGTCGTTAACGAGGCTCTCAGGTCGTTAACGAGGTACCCGTGTCGCAGCGAAGACTGAGTCGGTGCTATTAATGATCTTTTATCCTATTTCCATTTATGTTATTAGATATATAGAAGGGATATATCTTATTAGAAGATATTATTTCCTTATAGATAGATCTAAGATAGAATAGTTTCTCTATAAATACACTTGTCCCCTCTTTAGTTTTCTGATGATTCAAGTTAGAGGAGGAGGAGGAGGAGAGATGATTGAGAGGAGGCAAGAGGTGTGAGAGAGACGAGTTTGTGGAGAAGACCTATAATTTTGGATTCAAGTTGTAAGCTTTCTATTTTATTTAATATAGTTTTGCTTTTAATTATGCTTTATGAGTAGTCTTCCTCTCTAAAGTTGGGGTTGAACCCAACAATGGTTGTGCAATCTTGTTTATGATCATGTTTTGATAGTTTTTATTGCATGAATCTATTCTCTTATTCTTAATCCTTGAAACGAAAGTTGATAGGAATTTCTCATTCATAGTTGAAGTGAAAGCATAAACCTTGAATCAAAATAGTCAATTTAGGGTTTTTGAAGCGAAAGCGGCTCTATCTTAGTTGAAGTAGAAGAGATTACATAGTAAGTTTGTTGATTGAACGAAAGTTAATTGATTTACTTGCTTTGGTTGACGAAAGTTGACACCTTTATGTGATAAAAGCATGATCTTTATGTTTCATAATGTTTGTATGCATGATTATTGTTGTGGTGATACCTTTACCTTAGATTTCCTTTCCTACTTGATATAAACCCTAGCTTTGTTGACTGCTTGCGCTCCAAGTAACAAAACTTAGCACTTACTTTCTTCCTGTGGACGATCCTGACCTCCCTATTCACAACGGGGTCTTGACTATAAATTTATTTCTTGTTAATAAACCCTCCCAACAAATTGGTGCCGTAGCCGTGGATCGAACCCGGGTCACCCGCGTGACAGGCTGGAATACTTACCACTATACAACAACGACTTCAGTTTTATTTTGTGAGTTCCCTTTTCTTTATCCTCTTTATCTTATTATGTTTTTTTAAACAGTGAGGACACTGTTTGGTTTAGGTATGGGGTATGGGAAAAGGAAACTTAGCTTTTGTCTCAGTTGTTGTGTCTTTGTCTTTGTTTGTGTTTTTAGGATTGATAATATTCCACTTAGATATCCTATGATATGCTTTAACTTGTTTGGTCATGTAATTCCATAGCATGTTTGGAAAGCTTTGCCTGAATCATGTTGAAAAATTTGTTTTTATGTAGAGGAATAGCATGTGATGAAATTGAGCACTTATGATCTTAGGTAGAAGTGACTATAATCCAACAAGTTGCTACCTTGTGAGTTGTTTTTGGCCTTATAGGGAGAACATCAAAAATCGCTCTTCTTTTCTTGTGTGGTTTACTCTCCTTATGCATATTATCTCTTGTTATTGATATGTTTATCTATTACTTGAGACCTATATGAGATATTAGTTCATTACATGTGAAATCATATGATAGAGAACTTATTTTTCATAAACCCTATTAATCCTTATCCACCCTTACATTATCCTCTTTTTGAAGCCAATTTTGAGCCTTTAAGCCTATAATTTTTAGATCCACAAAATTATTCCCTAGCCGATATAAGCTTGACCGTATCCGGGGATTAGGACTTAGTATTGGTTATTGTGATTGTTTTGTTGAGTAAGATTGATTGGTTCAAGTGTGGGGTAATATGGGTTGGGTAAAGTAAGATCTTGCAGTTTATTATGTAAAAGGAGTTTGGTTCCCTGAATGCACTTACAAAAGAGTTGAGAAAGAAAGAAGAAGAGGCGGAAAGAAAATAAAGAAAACAATCAGTACAATCACCTCGTTACCGACCTCAACAGGTTCAGTAACGAGCCCCTTCAAAAAGAAAAAAATGGAAAAAAATCCGAAAGTTCCGAAAAGAAGACAACTGAATAGTAGTAAAAATGTGCATGAGCCAAATTTTCCTAAGTGTTTGTAAGCAAGATTAGTTGGGATATCAAGGGGGTTGAAAAAGAAGTGTTTATAAAGAAAAGTGAGTTTGGGTATCATGAGAGTTTTGGTGAGATGTGTGAGTTTTTAGGAGTCTTTGATTCCCGGATATTATTAGCAACACATAGCCAAATATTTCCACGCCTTATTGTCTTTACCAAGCCCTATACAACCCGACCGAATGGAAGCTTCTATGAAGTTTTTCATTGAGCCTAAGTTCTCTTGATGATTTTTTTGTGTTTTGACATCTCGGGTGGAGAGTTTGGTGATATAAGTAACAATGACTATGTTGATTTTTGTATATTGGATTGAGTTGAGAGTTGTTATTATAAGCCTAAACACTTGAGAGTTGAGTGAAACACATTACCCTTGTGAGGTTGGATTCTTGGTTACTTTTGCTTAAGGTTGCTCATATATGTGTGATGACGTTAGATTCACTTGTCTAATTTCTACTTGAGCTTAGATGTTGCTTTTTGATAAGGGCGTTGACTTGATATATGTGTTGTTGGTTTTGGTTGATGTCTTGTGATTGCTTGAGGACAAGCAAGTCTAAGTATGGGGTATTTTGATGTCCTCCTTTTTAGTTGTGTTCTTAGGGTGTATTTTTAGTGTGTTTGAGTCTTTTTCTTTAGTTTTGTGTTTTGTTTAGAGTCGTTTGTGTAGGTTTTTGTATTTTCTTAAGATATGGAGTCTACACAAGCTTTGGTGGTATTTTGTAGGTTTTTGGAAGCTATTTGGAGCACTTTTTGAAGAAAGGAGCAAAGTCGGTGAAAGACAGCACTCAAGAATGAAGAGAAGATGAAGATTAAGCGCTGAGTAAAGATATTGAAGATCAAGTTTGATCTTGGGAAGAGATTGAGAAATTCGTTACAAGAACATAGGAAAAAGAATCGAGTTAAACAGAGTTGTAATGAATCCTCTACGCAAGTTTTACTCAAGGTTGTTCGAAGTGCTGAACAGGGTCGTTAACGAGGCTCTCAGGTCGTTAACGAGGTACCCGTGTCGCAGCGAAGACTGAGTCGGTGCTATTAATGATCTTTTATCCTATTTTATTTTATGTTATTAGAAAGATAGAAGGGATATATCTTATTAGAAGATATTATTTCCTTATAGATAGATCTAAGATAGAATAGTTTCTCTATAAATACACTTGTCCTCTCTTTAGTTTTATGATGATTCAAGTTAGAGGAGGAGGAGGAGGAGAGATGATTGAGAGGAGGCAAGAGGTGTGAGAGAGACGAGTTTGTGGAGAAGACCTATAATTTTGGATTCAAGTTGTAAGCTTTCTATTTTATTTAATATAGTTTTGCTTTTAATTAAGCTTTGTTAGTAGTCTTCCTCTCTAAGGTTGGAGTTAAACCCAACAATGGTTGTGCATGCTTGTTTATGATCATGTTTTGATAGTTTTTATTGCATGAATCTATTCTCTTGCTCTTAATCCTTGAAACGAAAGTTGATAGGAATTTCTCATTTATAGTTGAAGCGAAAGCATAAACCTTGATTGAACAAAAGCATAAATCAGTATAGTCAATTTAGGATTTTTGAAGCGAAAGCGGATCTATCCTAGTTGAAGTAGAAGAGATTAGATATTAAGTTTGTTGATTGAACGAAAGTTAGTTGATTTACTTGCTTTGGTTGACGAAAGTTGACACCTTTATGTTATAAAAGCATGATCTTTATGTTTCATAACGTTTGTATGCATGATTATTGTTGTGGTGATACCTTTACCTTAGATTTCCTCTCCTACTTGATAAAAACCCTAGCTTTGTTGATTGCTTGCGCTCCATGTAACAAAACTTAGCACTTACTTTCTCCCTGTGCACGATCCTGACCTCCCTATACACAGCGGCGTCTTGACTATAAATTTATTTGTTGTCAATAAACCCTCCCAACAATGAAGAGGAGGTGGACATGGAGAAAGATTGAAGAAGAGAGGAGGTGGAGATGAGGACCATTGGTTTTACGTCAAATCACTTCTCCACTATTGTTAGTCTTTCTAACAAGAAGGGAAATAATGAAATAAGAGGATTTAAAATCCTAAATGGGTAGATAAGTTGCCATACTCGCATTTTTATTTTTGTCCCATTCTTCTTGTTTTTATTTAGAATTTAAATGTGAATTTAATATTGGAATATTATTTACCCTTTAACTAGTTAAATTTTTATTTATCATTATGTTATGCTTTTCTAAATTTTTAATATTATACTATGAAAATCATAATAATAATTAAACTCTCTAATTTAGAAAAGCAATTAAATAAATTAAAAAAATAACGTTTTCTTTTATATAGAAATAACGGCTATTACAATTAATTACTGGTTGGAGTTAATTTGATCAAGAGTAGAACTTTAATCAACTTAGGACCGGTTGGACTAGTTGGTTAAAGAAGCGAATGAATTCACATGTCACTTAGATGTTTGGTTGCTCTAAGTGCTTGTTTCTATTGATAACTTGAATCGTTATGCTGTTGTCTAATTGAATCTAGAAGGTCTTCTAGGTTGTTAGATGATTAGAATTGTTAGACTGGTAGTTCAAGCAACTAAATTTTAAGTTCGGGTCATAATCCTTAGTAGGGTCATAATGAACGACAAAGGGAAGAAGAATGAGGACAAGTCCGCCCATTCGATGAATACCATGCAGGCGAGCAAACGTAAGGGCAAAGGCGTCAAGGGTGCCAAGATGTCCAAACGGTCCAAGGGTGGAAAAGGCGAGAAGCGTGGCTCCAAGGAAAAGGCTAAGGGGACATGCTGGAATTGTGACAAGATTGGCCACATGAAACGGGATTGTATAATCCAGAACATTTCCAAGGACAAGGGCACGCCTGCGTCTACGTCGGGCTCGGGCGCAAGCCACAAGCAAGGTATTCCAATAGAATATGGTTTATGCAAAAAGATTCATTATTTAGTGTCAAAAATTGATGAATGTGTTATCTTGAAGGATGAGAATCTGAATTGGTGGCTTGACTCGGGTGCCACCACCCACGTGTTCATGGATAAGTGATGGTTCAAGTACATGAAAGATGTAGAGGACGATTTAGTTCTTTACATGGGAAGCGAATCGACGACTCCAGTCTTAGGGAAGGATACATACTTCTTCACTTCACAAGTGGGAAGAAACTTATTTTACATAATGTATTGTACGCACCCAACATTAGGAAAAATGTGGTTAGTGGTGGTGGATTAAATAAGTTAGGATATCGATTGATTTTCGAGGCCGATCGTCTTGTTATAAGTAGGGATGGAATATTTGTAGGCTTCGATCACTATAAGAACAATATGTTCCTACTTAATGTGATCAATAATAATAAGGCCTCTTCCAAAAGAGTTCAAGGATGACTATCTATAAGCATACGCAAGAGCCTAAGAGCGCCAAGTTATAGTCTATATACACTATGTAACTCATGTGTAACGTGTACTTAGACAAGTTGAAGTGGTTTAATTCTTAAAACACCACAATCCTTTAGTGCATGATTGTAATTGTTACAAGTTATAAATTCAAGTCCAAGAACATTTATTTCTATACATAGAGTTTGTCAAATTTGTTCATGTTTATGACGTTGCACAAATAGGGGAGGAATGTTTAAGTCATCAATCCATTTGGTGTGATATATGAATGTTTAAGTGTGAGAATTACTAAGGGTATCACTTGGGCTTAGGGTGTGCGAGAGGCACATCCTAGTGATCGACCCTAAAGTATTTCTAAGGATTGAAAGAGAAAGAGGAATCATAGAAGGCAAGGCGGGGTACTCCACATTGGCTTGGTTGCAACGGTGCGAGTAGACGCACCCTTGATCGGTAAAACCGACGAGGGTTTCGGCGTAGGCTTAGGCCACGAGACGAGGGCGTAGTGAACCTCACATGTGCCGGGCGCTGGGTTACGGCGCTTGTGCGTCGTGACTCTTGAGCGCGCGCGCCGGATGGTAGGCGTCGGCGCTGGTGTGCGGCGGCACGTATGCACGCGCGCACCTATGCGGCCAAACCCTAGGCACGCCTTAGGCATTGTTTCGCCTTGATTTGTATGTTTATCCAATTTTGGTATTTTGATTGGTTGTTTTATGATTCCTATAGTGAGAAAAGAAGCTCTAATACTTTGTGGCAAAATTTGAGAGCTAGCCTAAGCTTGGAACAATTAGAATGAGCTAGCTCAAGTTATGAGCTGGTTTTGGGTTTTAGCTCAGTTTGAGCTCAAGCTTTGACTTTTTGGCTCTATGGTAGCTTCACTAAGATTTATATAAATGTTATACACATTTTATATATTGGGAGTGATGGTTAGCTAAGCTAGCTCGAAGCTAGCTCTACCAAAGTTAATGGGCAGCATGGTAAATGGGCCATTTTGGGCCTTGTCTTAAGAGTTTGGATAAGGATGGATTTGAAATTCAAAACGTTGTTAAAGGAAGTTACCAAAGGTTGTTATCACCAACCTACTTGTTTCCTTTCTTGTTTTTCTCAACTAATTTAACCACTTTTTCTCTTTCTATAACCACCACCCCTCTTGGCCAATAAATATGGGTGGGTGCCTCTCACAAGGGATGTTAGAGATTTTTGTGTGAAATCACAAGATGGTAATTTGAGGTTTTCCAAATCAAATACACACACTTATTGAAGAATAAGGTGCGTATATATGTAATGATGATACATGCTTGACACATGTTCATTATATATGAACGTTTTATCTCACAACGTTATTCTGGTGAACCCTTGGCATTAATAGGGGCAATACACGTTGAAAGAAAGCTCGATCTATTTGAGTGAATCATTGCCTTTATCAAGACACGTTTTGTTTTTATTTAAAGTCTTTACTTTTGTTCTAAAACGTTTACCAACTATTCGGCGGTGATTACTCTTGTGGTCTACACCCAACGAGATTACCTTCGGGTCTACTCACGAGATTACGCTTCGGGGTCTACTCAAACTGTCTTGACTACCCTTCGGGGTCTACAAGAGCCGAATATAACCTTCAACTAACAACATAACCTAAAATTAACAATCTTCAACGTTTATTTATTGTTTTAGTATTGTTGTTTGTCTTGCAAGGTGGTTGATAATGGCTAAAACGAGGGAGTCATCGATTAAGGATATGGTCTCTAAGTTTGTGAAAATGGAAATGTTTGAGGGGCAAGATTTCCGCCGATGGCAAAAGAAGATGCATTTCTTGCTTACTTCTTTGAAAGTGGTGTACGTGCTAACAACGCCGTGCCTAGAGGTTCCACCCCCCATACCGGAGACAATCGAGAATGAGACCGAGGAACAAGCCAATGAAAGGCTAGCCATAGCGCTCCAATATAGCCTGCTTTGGGAAATGGGAGAACGATGACTACATATTTCATGGGTACATCCTAAATTGAATGGCCGACTCCCTTTTCGATGTGTATCAAAATCTCGAGTCATCTCGAATTTTGTGGGAAGCACTCGAAGGAAAGTACTTGATGGAAGACGCTTCGTCCAAGAAGTTCCTTGTGTCTAAGTTCAACAATTATAAGATGGTGGAGTCGAGACCTGTGATGGATCAATACCATGAGTTGATTCGTGTGTTCGGACAATTAATCCAACATGGGATTAATGTGGATTAGAACTTCGCCGTCTCTTCCATAGTGGATAAGTTGCCTTCTTCATGGAGAGAGGCAAAACATCTTCTCAAGCACTCGAAGGAGGACATGAATCTTGTCCAACTTGGCTCCCATCTTCAGATTGAGGAGGAGTTCAAAATGAACAACAAAGGGAAGAAGAATGAGAACAAGTCCGCCCATTCGGTGAATACCATGGAGGCGGGCAAACGTAAGGGAAAAGGCGCCAAGGGTGCAATATGTCCAAATGGTCCAAGGGTGGAAAAGGCGAGAAGCATGGCTCCTTGGAAAAGGCTAAAGGGACATGCTGGAATTGTGGCAAGATTGACCATGTGAAATAGGTTGTAGAATCAAGAATGTTTCCAAGGACAAGGGCGCGCTGTTGTCTATGTCGGGCTCGGGCACAAGCCACAAGAAAGGTATTCCAATGGAATTTGGTTTATGAAAAAAGGATTCATTATTTAGTATATCTAAAATTGATGAATGTCTTATCTTGAAGGATGAGAATCTGAATTGGTGGCTTGACTCGGGAGCCACCACCCACGTGTGCATGGTGTTGAGAGGGTTTCTTGACAACAAATAAATTTATAATCAAGACCCCGCTAATTACATGGGAGTCAGGTTCATCCACGGGAGAAAGCCATGTACCAAATTTTGTGACTTAGAGCGCAATCAATCAACAAAGCTAGGGTTTTTTCTATCAGAGAAAGAGAAAATCTAAGGTTTAGGGTATCCCCAGAACAACAATTATGCATGCAAACACTAATATAACATAAAGATCATGCTTTTATCACATAAAGGTGTCAACTTTCGTTTAATCAAATAAACTTACTATCTATCTCTTCTACTTCAACTAGGATTGATCCGCTTTCGCTTCAAAACCCTAAATTGACTATTCTGATTCAAGGTTTCTGTTTTCGCTTCAACTATGAATGAGAAATTCCTATCCAATTTCGTTTCAAGGAGTTAAGAAATAGAGAATAGAATCATGCAATAAAAACAATCAAAACATGATCAAGAGCAAGTATGCACAACCATTGTTGGGTTTAACCCCAACCTTAGAGAGGAAGACTACTCTCTAATCATATTTAAAATCATCTAAATTAAATAAAAGTGAAAGGAAAAGCTTACAACCAAATCCACAACGAAATTTGTTCTCCAAGCAATCCTCAAACTCCACCTCTCTATCTATCTCTCACGCCTCTCTCTTCTCTCTTCCTCCTCCTCTCCCCCCAAACTAGGTTAGCTGTGGGATAATTGGTAGAAAAAAATCCAAAGGCTAGACAAGAGTATTTATAGAGAAACTAATTTATCTCAGAGCTATCTATAAGGAAATAAATCTTCTAATAAGATATATTCCTTAAGCTATCTAATAATATAAAAGGAAAGGGATAAAAGATCTTTAAATGCGCCGACTCGGTCTTCGCTACCGATTCTAAGTGCCTAGGTACCAACCCTCACATGGTCAGTAGACACTTGCTAAACTTCTTTACTTCACTTCTTTCCTGAGAGACTCATTACCGACCATATTCACCTCGGTATCGACCCCTGTAGCCTCGGTATCGACCCTCACAGGTTCGTTATCGAGCCTCTTCAACACTGCGAACAGCTGAGAGTAAAACTTTCGTAGCGGGTTCGTTACACCTCGATTTGACTCGATTCTTTTTCCTATGTCTTTTAAATGAGTTTCTCTACTTATTTCTTAGCTTAAACTTGATTCTTCACCTCTTTATGGACTTCATTCTTAAAGATTTTCTTTAAGTTTTTCTCCTCGGTTTTGCTCTTCTCCTCAAAAGTGCTCCAAACAGCTTCTAAAACCTATAAAACACCACCAAAACTTATGTAGACTCCATATCTTAAATAAATATGAAAACCTACACAAACGACTCAAAATAAATAAAAAACTAAAGAAAAAGACTCAAACACACTAAAAACATTATTCTCACTCTCTTTTTTCTTCAACCCCTTTAATATCCCAACTAATCTTGCTCAAAATAACAAGAAAATTTGGGTCATGCACATTTTTACTATTCAACTCTTTTTCTTCCCTTTTCTTTTTTTTTTTCTCTATGGGAGGTTCGGTACCGACCCTACGGGGTTGATAACGACTCTGCATTTTTTTCTTTCTTTCTTCCTCTTTAGTTTCCACTTCTTTTGTAAGTGCATTCAAGGAACCAAACTCCTTTTACATGACAAACTGCAAGATCTTTTCACTTCACCCAACCCATATTACCCCACACTTGAACGAATACATCTCACTCAACAAAATCAAAACAACCAACACTAAGTCCTAATCCTCGGATAGGGTCAAGCTATATCGGCTAGGGAACAATTTTGTGGAGATAAAAATAAAAGGCTTAAAGGCTCAAATTGGCTTCAAAAAGAGGATAATGATAAGGTAGGTAAAAAGAGAAGGATAAAAAGTGGGTTATGAAATAAGTTCTCCATCATATGATTTCATATGCAATGAACTAATATCTCATAAAGGCTTCACGAAATAGACAACCATATCAATGACAAGAGATAATATGCATAAGGAGAGCAAAATCAAACATGAAAAGAAAAGAGATTCTTGATGTTCTCCCTATAAGGCCAAAAACAACTCACAAGGTAGCAATTTTTGTTGGATTTAAAGTCACTTCTACCTAAGATCATATGTGCTCAATTTCATCACATGCTAAGTATCCATATAAAAACAAATTTTCAACATGATTCAGGCAAAGCTCTCCAAACATGCTGAAGGAATTACATAATCAAGCAAGTTATCACTATCATAGAACATCTAAGTGGAGCATTATCAATCCTAAAAACACAAATAAAGACATAAAAACTGACACAAAACTGAGTTTCCTTTTCCCCCACCCCATACTAAAACCAAATAGTTTCCCCACTGTTTACAGCAAAGATATAAAAAAATTAAGAGGGAAAAGAAAATGGAACTCACATAACAAAACTGAAGCTGTCTGGAACCATTGCTCATTTGAGCAGTTGAATTTTATCGATTCTGTAGAGGTCGGTACCGAGCTTGTGAAGGTCGGTATCGAACCTGTTGTATGTCCACCGATTTTCTTTGTTGTTCCTTAGCCCGAGTATGTGTAGAACTTTGTCCACATCTTTGTACCTGAGTCACTTTAGAAAAACTTCTATCCTTACTACACTAAACTAATAACTTTTATCCTCCCGTAAGCGCTATTTTTAATGTCGTTTGCCCGACGAACTTACCTTGATCTAATCAAGGCGGTTTCCATCCAGAATTGAAGGGATCATGAGAAACCCCATACTTAGATGGAAAAGCTTCAAAGCCTCTTTCTAGGAGATATGGGTTCGGTACTGACCCATAGTGGGTCGGTAGGCTCCTCAGTACTATAACTAGCAACCTCATTCATTGCTTGATTGAAATGAAATGCGACCTTCTCTTCTCCAATATCAAACGTGAGGAGTCCTTTTCTAACATCAACTCGTGCCCCTACGATAGCTAAGAATGTTCTTCCAAGAATGATTGGCACCACAGGGTCTTCATGGATATCTAGAACAATGAAGTCGTTTGGAATAAAGAATTTTCCAACTTGGATAGGAACGTCGTCCACGACTCTAGTGGCCTTTACACAAGATCCGTCCGCCATGTAGAGATTCATATTGATAGGCATCAATGGTCCCATGTTAGCCTTAGTCAAGATAGACAATGGTAGTAAACTAGCACTGGCCCCTAAATCACATAGAGCTTTAAAACAGTGAGTCCCAATACCTATTGAAATTGCAAACTTACCTGGATCACCAAGCTTTTCTGGGAGCTTTATAGATCGAACTCCAAGATAGATCTTTTCTTGATCAAAATCTCTTTTAAAAATTTAGTGTAGGCATGCATTTCATCGAGGGCTTCAGTAAATGGAATTGAAATATTTAACCCTTGAAGTATTTTTACAAAACGTCTAAACTTTCCTTTCGTAACATCATTAGACTTATTAAACGGGAAAGGAAGAGTTTGAGATGTACTTGGGATAGAGAGAGACCCTAGGAGTGTCAGTACCGAGCCTAGGACTAAGGGAGTGACTCAATATCGAAGACTTACCTGGATTAGGGTGGTTATCGACCTGGGGAGCATCAGTACCAAGGTATTTAGGCTCGGTATCGACCTTGTTTTTCTCGTTATCGAGCCTGGTTGGAGCATTATCCTCGGTATCGACCTTGTTGTCCTTTGCCTCGGCACGGTTTGGTAGTGTTTTTTCGCTCCGGAGGTGTACTACTGCGATTTGTCCTCTCGGGTTCTCGTCAGGGCGGCCCGGGAGTTGCCCTTGAGGTCTTGGAACTTGTGTAACAAGGTTACCCAGTTGTGAGTTCACGCTCTTTTTCCAGATTTCAAACTCTCCCCACCGTTTCATCTGATTGTTAAGGTTTGCTTGGAATCCATTAATGCCCTCTTGTAGCCCTTGTATCCATGAAGGTGGTTCTTGATAACTTGGGGGTCTATATAGGGTGGAACGCTTTGATCTTGCTGAGGAGGTTGGCTCCCTTGGCCATGTGCATAATTTCCCCAGGGGGGTTGGTTGTCATTCCTCCCTGCATAAGAGTTATGTACTTGGTTCCTGTATGGACCCCTCATATAGTTAGCTTCTTCATATGCCTTAGCAGCACATACATGTTGCAAGTTAGTGCATTCAGAAGTAGTATGGGCTTGAGACCCACATTATTGACAAGATGGAGATGATTTAAGATAACTTACCTGCTTCTTCATTTGACTGATCTCGTCTTGCAAGAATTGGTGCTTCACTTCAGGGTCGACCTCATCCTTGTTCGGATTGTAGAGCCTTCGTTGGGGCCGCTGAGCTTGTTGCACTCCATACATTGCATCGTAGTTGGTCAACTTGTCGAGCAACACCCACGCCGCATCGGGATCCATCTCAATAAAGCTGCAAGCAGTGTGCAAGTTGATGCGGTTTTTCGTCTCAACATTGATCCCTTGAAAGAAGATTTCTTGGAGCACATATTGTGGTTTCCCATGGGTAGGGAACTGTCTAAGCATCTCCTTGAATCTATCCCATGTCTCCACAAAGGTCTCATTAGTTAAATGGTGGTAGGAGGTGATGTGCTTCCTTAACTCTGTAGTCTTGGCGGGTGGGAAGAACTTAGTCATGAACAAGTAATGCAGAGTTTCCCACTTCTTTATTGACTTGGGAGGTAGGCTCTTTATCCAGCTCACGGCCTTTCTTGCAAGAGACCACTTGAAAGCTTTTAACAGAACATATTCTAAAGAGACACTATTAGCAAACATAGTGTCACATAAATCAAGGAAATTTCTAATATTTTCTATCAGGCACTCAGTGGGTTTTTCCTCAAACTGAGCCCTTTTGATCAAGGATATGAATTGAGGTTTGATCTCAAAGGTCTTCTCTATTTCAGGAAGCTCAATAGCGGACTCTAGCACCCTCCGTTCTGGATGCATGTACTGCCTAGCATTCCTTGGATATGCATTCAACTGCTCCTGCATACGAGCATTGTCCTCTCGTTGATGTTCAGCTGCAGCAAAAGCAGTGTCTCTTTTCCCTCTGCATTGCCTCCACCTATATGTGGAGGTTAGCCATTTGTTGAGCAATATCTTTAGTGGCAGCCATTGCTCGGTTCTCTCTTTAATCTTTGATGGAAGGATCGCTCGGGTTCAAAGTCTACTAATGGATTAGAGAAAACTCGTCGTTCTTCAGCTGGCATACACTGTAATAAAAAACAAAACAAAAACAAAACCGAAATCAAAAGCAAAACAGGTTCTCAGAGAGGGTCGGTACCGAGGCCCAGAGGTAATTATTAGCTTGAACTTGATTTTTTTTTCATATGTCTTTGTAACGAGTTTCTCTACTTCTTTCTTAACCTGAACTTGATTCTTCACCTCTTTATGGACTTCATTCTTTAAGTTTTTCCTTAAGTGTTTATCCTCGGTTTTGCTCTTCTCCTCAAAAGTTCTCCAAACAGCTTCTAAACACCAATAAAACACCACCAAAGCTTATGTATACTCCATATCTTAAATAAATACGGAAACCTACACAAACGACTCAAAATAAAACACAAAACTAAAGAAAAAGATTTAAAACACACAAAAACACACCTAAAAACATGACTAAAAAGGCGAACATCACATGGATAAGCGATGGTTCAAGCACATGAAAGATGTAGAGGACGGTTTAGTTCTTTACATGGAAAACGAGTCGACGACTCCAGTCTTACGGAAGGGAGACGTGCTTCTTCACTTCAAAAGTGGGAAGGAACTTATTTTACATAGTGCTGTGTACACACCCATCATTAGGAAAAATGTGGTTAGTGGTGGTGCATCAAATATGTTAGGATATCGATTGGTTTTCCAGGCCGATCGTCTTGTTATAAGTAGGGCTGGAATATTTGTAGGTGTCAGCCACTATAAGAACAATATGTTCCTACTTAATGTGATCAGTAATAATAAGATTATGTATGATTACATGATGGTTTCAAATGATTCGGTTTATGATCCATGACACACGAGGTTAGGGCACGTCCACATGAAATGTATGTTGAATATGGCAAGGGATCAAGTTATTCCTAACTTTGAACCTACAAATGAAAATTGTAAAACTTGCTTGTTAACCAAAATAACAAGGCTTCCTTTCAAGAGAATTGAGAGAGAGGAAGGGGTCCTAGGGCTAGTCCACTCGGACTTGGGGGATTTGCATGCAACACCATTGTTGGGTCAAAAGAATTATTACATAACGTTTATTGATGATTATACAAGGTATTGCTACATCTATTTAGTTCACTCTAAAAGTGAGGCACTAGATAGGTTTAAGGCGTATAAAGCCGAAGTAGAATTGCAAACCGGTTGTAAGATTAAAAGACTATGAACCGAACGTAGTGGTGAATATATGGACAAGGACTACTTTGAATCTTGTGGTATAATACATGAGACAACGACTCCATATACCCCACAACAAAATGGGGTGGCAGATGGAAAGAACTGTGCGATTAAGGACATGGAAAATGCCATGTTGTCCTATTCTGGGTTAAAGAACTCGTTTTGGGGTGAAGCGATGCTAATGACCAAGTATATCTTTTAATAGAGTGTCTAGCAAGAGAAATCGCCAATCACCCTATGATTTGTGGTTTAAAAAGAAACCTAATCTTCATTATCTTCGTATATGGGGCTGTCATGCAGTTGGTAGACTAATGGATCCTAAGCGTAAGACATTGGAAGATAGAGGTGTTAAGTGTATATTCATTAGATATGCTCATAATTCTAAGGCCTATAGGTTCTTTGTGATAGAGCCTAATCATGCAATTTCGGTGAATACCGTGATAGAAATCGTGTGATGCCATATTTGGCAAGACTATCCAGGCCTAGGGAGATAGACCAAGAAGAGATCGATCCATCGATCGAATCCAATGGACACCAAGGAGGAACCGGTATCGGCGCTTGGAACGAGAATAAATCGATCCATGTCATGTGCCGCCGCACCACAAGGCGCGTCGCAAGGGTCGTCGCAAGGCGCACCTTGTCGTCGAGCGATGACTACGCTGATATGGCGCCGATGCATGAAGGGTCAAACCTGGTTGAGGAATCTAGATCGCCCAAGCGCAAGGTTGTGGGGGGTCGAGGACGAGGACACCGGCATGGCAAGTAATGTCGAGGATGCGGTAATAGCACCGCATGGAAAATACGACGCCGAAGCGTTGACGTCGGGGTCTCGGACGCCTAAGCGGCAACGAGTGCATAAGGCATTTGTGATGAGACCAATGTCCCATGAGCCAATTTTTCAAATGTTCTTTGTAGAAGGATCTAGAGAAATAGAGGGTCAAAGTATTTCATATTTTCATATGGATGAATATCCTAAGACTTTTACCGAGGCTATGAGTTCTCAAGATGTTTCATTTTGGAAAGAAGCAGTCCAAGAAGAGATGGACTCCATTGTTGGCAATAACACTTGGGAGTTGTCGGACCTTCCACCTGGTTGCAAGCCATTAGGGTGTAAATGGATCCTTAAGAAGAAGATGAAGGTCGATGGGTCCATTGACAAGTTTAAGGCTCGATTGGTAATCCAAGGCTTTACACAAAGAGAAGGTGTCGATTATTTTGGTACATATGCCCCCTTGGCAAGAATCACCACGATAAGACTCTTGATTGCCTTAGCAAGCATTCATGGTCTTGTCATCCATCAAATGGACGTGAAGACGGCGTTCCTTAACGGAGAGTTGGGTGAAGAAGTTTACATGAAGCAACTCGAAGGTTTCTTAGTGGAGGACAAGAACATAAGGTATGTCGTTTGATCAAATCTCTTTATGGACTTAAAAAAGCGCCAAAAGAGTGGCATCAAAAGTTTGATGATGTAATCTTGGCCTATGGTTTCAATATCAATCAAGAGGATAAGTGTGTATATAGTAACTTTGATAATTTCAATCAAGGAGTTATAATATGTCTATATGTTGATGACATGCTTATATTTGGTACAAACCAAATGGAAGTTGACAAGACAAAAGAATTCTTATCTACTAAATTCTTCATGAAGGATCTTGGAGAGGCCGATGTGATCTTAAGAATTAAGATAAAGAGGGATGGCAAAGCCTTCATCCTAACACAATCCCCTTACATCGAAAAAGTGGTGAAACGTTTTAAATGTGATAAATCCACGCCGGTTAGCACGCCTATGGATCCTAGTGAGAAACTCCTTCCTAACCTAGGAGAACCAATTTCTCAACATAAGTATTCGCAAGTGATAGGGTGCTTGATGTATGCAATGACGAGTATGCGCCCCAATATAGCATATGTCGTGGGCAAGTTGAGTCGTTATACTAGTCGACCAAGTTCAAGTCATTGGAATGCTCTTAGAAGAGTGCTTAGATATTTAAAAGGAATAATGACTTATAGTATTGCATATATGGGTCCTCCTTATACTTTGGAAGGTTATGCCTATGCAAGTTGGATCAGCAATATGGAAGATCACTCGTCGACAAGTGGTTGGGTATTCCTATTGGGTGGTGGCGTAATAACTTGGGCATCTAAGAAGCAATCTTGCATAACAACCTCGACTATGGAGTCAGAGTTTGTTGCTCTTGCTGCGGCTGGCAAGGAGGCGAAATGGCTTAGGAATCTCATGAGGGAGATACCCTTGTGGCCAAAACCGATATCCCCTATTGCTATCTTTTGTGATAGTCAAAGCACGTTGGCAAAGGCCTATAGCCAAGTGTATAATGGGAAGTCAAGACATCTAGGTGTGAGGCATAGTTCCATTAGAGAATTGATCACACATGGAGTCATCTCGGTTGTCTTTGTGAGAACACACAATAACCTTGCCGATCACTTAACCAAGAGTTTGGCAAAAGATTTGGTGTACAAGGCATCGCGAGGAATGGGGTTAAAATCCTAAGAGACCCTATGATTTGGACGCCCAATTCCCCCTTACCAAAAGGTGTAGGTCTGAATTCAATGTTGTAGGCCAAAGACATAGAGTTGGATAGTATATAAATTCCCATCAAGGTATTTGCTCTATCCTACATGTAAAGGAAGTTTTGAACAAAGTTTTCATTAATGATTTTTTGGAAATTACGATTGTAGGTGCAAGTTAGAAAATTCAACTAAGCATATGTGGAAGTGTAAGGCTTCTCCCAAAAGAGTTCAAGGATGACTCGTCTATAAGCATATGTGAAAAAGATATGGGACGCAAGAGCCTAAGTGTAATATCCCTCATTTTTATAAAGGGTAAAAATATAGTTTTACATTTTCCTTTAATATAATAAAATATTTCCATAATTTATTTTCTTAAACTTATAATGTTATAAGATTGGTTTATAAGTTTAAGACCATATTAAAGGTTGCAAAAATTATTGTCTCGTATTATAAATATTAATTATGAACCATAAGAATTATGGTTTTATGATTTTTATAA
Organism: Fallopia convolvulus; assembly: GCA_964016875.1. Lineage (NCBI taxonomy): Eukaryota > Viridiplantae > Streptophyta > Magnoliopsida > Caryophyllales > Polygonaceae > Fallopia > Fallopia convolvulus. The sequence continues at coordinate 48,356,247 of OZ024731.1, read as the reverse complement.
TATGATAAAATATAACCATGAATAATATGAGCCTTGTTTATTATTTAAAATTATAAAAGAATAATTATAAGCGATACAACTTATGAAGAAGCATTATAATAATACGTCTAAAAGCTATATAAATCTTTTTTTTAAAGCTAATGTAACCAAATTAATAGTTTGAAGTTCATATGATAGCTATTTTTGTTATTTGAAGTGCTAAAGTTAAGATGGAAAGACATTTTTATCACTTTTGCAAAACTAGGGGGTTGTTTGTGTAATTTGGGCAAAAGAGATCAGCCCCGACACCTTCATCTTCAACCTTTAGCCCGATACTTCAAATGGCCATAACTTCTTCATTTTTTAACGTATTTTCGATCCGAAAGATGTTCCGGAAAGACCATGACATGATCTATAAAACACTTCAATCAATTGTTCGAAACAATAAGATTTTTGGGGGTCGAAATTCTGTTCTTCAACGTGACCTAAAATGGCCAAGTTGATTGCTATTGCTTTAATTCAAATAATTGGGGGGGGGTGTTTGACGTCAATGGGTGCTGGATAAGTCGTAGATGGATAAAAGGATCATTATTATAAATTAAATCGGATTTATTCTGCCATTAATCATGTATAATTTATGAATTTGGATAAGAACAACATTTATTTGTGGTAAAAGTTCGTAATTAATTTGAGGGCCGTTTTGGACTCGATTTAAGATCTATAAAAAACCTAAATTGTAGTTCTAAATGATATACAACTCTTGTTGAGAAACTTTCTCGAAAAAACTCCATTTAGAGCCTCAAATTCTCTATCAAAAACATGCTCTTGTTCGGATTCCATGATCAAGCCCAGAAAAGAGTGATCGACAATCCTTGTTAGAGCAACTCTTTCTCCTCGATCCGACCACCAATCGATGATCCGTTGCCGAAAGTAGGAGCTCGGCGTTCCCCTCTTCTAACTATTGCATTTTTTTTTCTCGAACCATCTTTGGAGGACGCCGCTATCTTTGTACGATAAATCTTCGTCACCACTGTAAAACCTTTTTTCCAGAATTTTGAGATTCTTGTATTTTAACTCGGTTTTTATCTTTAATTGAGAAATTAATGTAGAAAAACTATAAAAATTGATATATTTGTTTTTCTTAGAAGATTTTGCCTTTTATTAAAATTATTTAAATGGAAAAAATATTTTTCTTTTTGAATCTTCATAAAATTCTTTTTAAGTATGGATTAATAATAAGGTTTGGATATCTTTAAGTGAAAAGGGTTTTTATTTATAATTATTGTCTTAAAGATAAGGTAGTTAAAATTCAATTTTTTAAAAGTCTAAATTAAATAATATGAGGATTTTATAAGTATATAACTTATAACTATATAACTTATAGTTTTTATAAATTGAAGGCCGTAAAGATTCCTTGAAAATCAACGTTATCGAATTAACAAAATAAATTGACGATAATTTATTTTGTGGTTGATTGAAATAGGAACAAGTCCGAGTAGTAACCTCGAGTGATCTTTTCCGTAACCAGTTGTCATCAATATCGAGGCAAGTGAACTCGGTTCCTTTTCCGCATTCGTTTTAAAAGCATGATTCCTATCATGACGTTTGTAATATATTTTGGGAACTTCCGTGTGAATAGAATGGAACATAGGATTGTATTAAATTCCTAGATTTAATGACTGTTATTCCTAGTTATATTTTAGGCTGCATTATTTATGGATGTAGGCCTTATTGCTCTGTGCTGTTGTGTGTATATTTATTTAAGCTCCATTAAGGAGCCGAATGTAAAGTCTTATGACTTATATTATATATAATAATTAATTCTCGCTAGGTCGTTTTTTTAAAAACCCTAGCTAAGGCCATGACTCATATCCCTCAACTGCTGAGGGGTGTTCGCACTTTTTAAGTGCCATGGGATGTAGGTGCCCGTATAATCTTATTATGTACTCCGAGTAATTTTGTGGGGTCGTAACCCACATTCTATTCCTACTCAAAAAGTATGCTTAATTTCAAGTGGAACAATATTGTGATCCTTAAAATTGGTAACGATTAAAAAGGCGCCCGTTGGCGACGATTAAAATGATAGGAAGGCTAGTACAATAAGGAATGCCATCCTCGTTCTCGGATTCCGTTATCATCTGGTTCCGATCTGAATGCACGCAACACGTATGCAGTGAGGTTGGTTGAGGTGTGCGGCGTCAACGAGGGTTTAATGTACCGACTATAAGATCTGTGTGTAACAATGTTCCCAACATATCCGCATTAAAAGTCCAAGGCGTCACCTTTGTGATGGTCTCTTCTTTCCTCTTTCGAAAATGCATAACATTTTTCTAGAAGGATGTAGCTATTGGGTTTCGACCGGCTTTAACTCAGATAACCGAT